>OY728158.1:960906808-962156808 GCA_963277665.1 Viscum album | reverse complement strand
CTCATTTTCATTTTACTAGTGGAAGAAGCCTGATTGAACAACATTAACAATGGACTCCATTGAAACTGAATAGATTACTCTAATTAGAAACTTAATGGGATAATATCCATAGTTAAAACCATATTATTATGGAAAACTGGACACCATGAATTATTATTAACTATATAAACATATTTATATCCCCAAATACACCAAAGAAGAGAAAGTTATAGTCTCGAGGAAGTTAGGGTGATAAATACGAAGATGGAAAGAATAATCATTTTTTAACCTCTCAAAAATGTGTAAAGAATCACTTGAGGAAATTTCCTCAATGAACTTAAATATGTTTTATTTGTTCAAATGGAGGAAATAGAAAAACTAATTATAAAAGAAAATGAAGATTTTAGTTAACAAGATAAAAAAAATGTGTTTCTTAATCATTCATATGATATTGAGGTATGAAAGCCTTTCAAAAAATATCATCATATAAATATATTTATATCTTACAGATAGCAATGAATAATGTCTTTAGTAACTTATAATTACAATTTTAAGGATGAAAATTAGTTTGGGGTGAAAATATAACACCATTAGAATTTAAATAATATTTTCCTTTGAAACATGATTAGTTCAACATATTTCATCACATGCAACACCGAGCCATAAAAAATGTTAAACAATATAGAACCATTAAAACCTTGTTGTTGTGTTTGTGGACAAAAATAGATAAAACTGAATTATTTAATATATATATATATATGTATGTCTAGGAAATATTCAATGCTACAGTATTGATAAATTCAATTTTTGCATCTAAATAACTAAAATGATTGATTTATGATTTTAAAATTGAAAATTTATAAAAAAATGCATTTTTAGGTGTTTTTTCATGAAAATAAATATATTATAGATTAATATATTGTTCATATGAATAATAGTACCACACTAACTTTAAAATTTTGATTTAATTGAAATAATAATTATAATAGTTTAAAAAAAATTGAAGAAAGTTATTTAAATATAAAAACAAACTTTTTTTATTTTTATATTTCTAATTATATAAATATTACAAACTGTTATATTTTAAATTTGGATAATAAAATGCATTTTATATTCAATATCTCAAAATTAGTGTAATATTATTTTTTTTGGGATTTTTCTGAAATAATTTTATTTTAGGTGAATAAATAAAATAATGATTTTGGTAAAAAAAAATCTCTTTTATGACATTATCTTAATAAAATAATGAATTAAATGATTTTAAAACCTTTTTTATACAAAAATATGTATTTATAAGGTAAAATTTATCATTCAAAACTGTAATGTTGAATTCATTAAAACTGCGTATAACATTTTGGAAACATTTTTAATATTTAACTTTAAAAACAATTTTAATTTTATTATATTACATTTTTTATTCCCTCACATGTTGTTATTAATTATTAAAAATTATATTTCATAATATTTAAAAATTTTATCGTATTAGGTAATAATTTAATTTCGTATGTTTTCCATAACAATATCATTACTTATAATAAACTTAATTATCTTGATAACAACACAATTTTTATTTTACAAGAATTGTTTAATTAATATTTTGTAACATTTACCAAAAAAATAAATTAATATATTATTTTTTTATCTGTAATATTATTTTTAGACATATATATTGTTTTATTAAAACACATGTAATTGGAATCCAATTCTTAATAAGATTAAGAATATATAATGGTTTAAACATCATTTTCTACAAACAACAATTTTTTCATATATAAAATGTTTTAATTTAAAATAATGTTTTACCATCACTATAAATTAAATTTTGAATATATATAACCTAAATTTAAGTTTATAATATAAATATTTTATTATTAAGGTTACATTATATTATTAATAAAATATAAATTACTAGGGTAAAAACTAGTTACCAAGATAAAACCAAATTGTTAAAATGTAAAAAACATGTGTTAAGTTGATTGAAAATATTTAAAACATTTGAGAAAATGGGTAGTGGTGGATTTATAGACATTATCATAGTACACAATTAGTTATTTTTAAATTTATGGGTCCTATAATTTTTAATAGTATAATGATATTGTAAAAATTTTAAGGGATTTCATGAAAGTGCGGTTTTCTTCCCATATAAATTGGGAAAGCTCCACACCTTCATTCTAGAATCATTTATCCAGATTAATTAATAAAACTACAAAAATTTTATACACCTATATGCCTCACTTAGGTTAATAATCCTATGAAAAAATTTTTTTCTTGTATTCCCTTAATTTCTTGGCAGACATTCAAGGGAATGTTTACAGTACCAATTGAGTATTTCATAATACTTAACTTTTTCTTCTTATATTTTCCATTTCAAACCTATTCCAACCAAACTTATATAATGAAATAATTATCATTAGAATAATTATTTTTTATTATATTAATTTAATAACTTATATATTTTCATTCCATCCACACCGAAAAGATGAACGTTAATAGTGTTCTTTCCAGACTACTGCCTCCAAGATGTAACATTTTTTCTCTTTTCATATTAATTTTCATTATTCATCAAGAAAAATTAAATTTTTATTCAAAAAAATAATAAATAAGAACATTATCATTATTGTTATATTATTATTAAATTATAAACTTTCTCAACCATACTCCCCAATCAAGATATATAGTGTTCATATCCAGGTTTGATATACGACCTACTAAAAAGTGATATAAAATTCAATCATAGATTATTATGGGGAAGTGAATTATAATATTATTATATTTTACTAATAAAATCATTATTTTTTTAACTTTTATATTAATTATTTACCTTATTAATAAAATATCATATGTACTCACTAAAATTACCAAAATAAACATACACAAATTCAATTTTCATACAAACAAAAGAAAAAAATAAAAAATAAGTACATTAAATATGATAATATATGTACCATTTTAAATTAAATATAGAATAAAAAGGATCCTATTAAGGTATATAATAATCTTAATTTTTTACTTACCAAGTTAAATGCATGGGAAAATTTAATTTGGAATAAAGAAGGGATTCATGTGTATATTTTCAGCCATTGAAATATATTTCTTATTATACACCTTCATTGAATTAAAATTGTGTGTCTAATAACCCTTTAATATTTTTTATCATAATTTTTTCATTATTCATGATATTAAATGTTTCACTTGAAATTATACTTTTCAAGAGGTTTTTATTTGAAAGGCTCTATAATAATAAGTGTTTTCTTCATCTTAATTCATATTAATTAAGACATAATACAATTTGACCTATGTTTCCCTTATATAATTTATTTTATTAATATGATTTCATTATTATAATAATTTTTTATTTAATAATATATAATAATATAAATCATATTTCATCCTTTAAATGTCAATTGATCCAATTGATACCCTAGTTGTAAGTATTTTTGTAACTAAAATATCATTTATTGAGTTATGATCATCTCTATAACTTATTTCTTATAATTTGGATACAAACTATCCTTGATAGAATTATGTTTCATAAAATCATTATTTTATATGGATTTACATTCTAAACACATCAATCCTTTCCAAAAATCTCCATCCTTTGGAAGAATTTTTCTTACAAGAGAAATTGAGAGTTCCAATATCCTCCCTTTGATTTTTAATGTTTTATCTTGATATTTTTTTATACCATTCTTGGGATTATTATCATGAATATTATATTATATTTATTTTATAGCTCTATATTTGTAAAAATAATCTATAAATTCATAATTTTTTATTACTCCTTTTTTAATGTGGTCCTTCAAAATAGGTAATTTCTGAGTATTAAAAATGTTACTTTCATAATTAAATGTTTTATCAATGGGTAAAAACCTACGATAGAATCATTATTAATTTTAAATTATTAAATATAGGGAATTATTTTATAATTTAAAATTTTAAAAAATCATTGACTTCACCTTTTCAATAATCACCTTGGAATGTTATCGGTGAGTTTATATTCTATGTCATTCCAAAATAGTTTTTTTAGACACCATTTTTTATTTTCACCTACTTATTAATTTTCATATTCAAAAGTATTTATATGAATGTGATTTATGTAACAAGTCTTATACTAAAAAATATTTTTTTTGTATTGAACAATTGGAATTAAAAAGTTCAATTCTTGATCCCTTATTGAGTGATACAGTTTGAAGCATTCTTTTAAAATGATGTTTATCATCTTCATAAATATCCTTTGGATTTTCTTTATAAGATAGGGTATTTTTTCTTTCAGAAACATCCTACATTTTCTGTATTGATTATGGAATGTTATTTTCAATTAAATATATATTCTATAATTTCTCTTTAATAATCACTTTTCTTCCAATGCCTTTTCTTTATGAATACCCTTTTTTATTAATTTTATTAAAGGGAATTCATTGAGATTTCATATTTCAATTAAGTGGGGAAATTATTAATATTTATGTATAGAATTACTCCATATGGTATTATCTTGAGGGATATATACATAGAAATATATTCCATCTATTTATTTGAGAATTGGTAAACATTTGTATATTTTTTATTCTGATGTACATGTTTAAAGATTACTCAGGTTAGTTGACTATGTATTGTTTAAAAATAATTTTTTTTCTTTAAATGCATTATAATCATTTTATACATTTACTTTACATGTGGAAAGTTATTTTCCTTCATTTTGGTGTTATTACTATATATATTATCGATGATAATTTTAATTATGTTTATTTTACCCATTATCTTAAAAGATGAATTCATTGGACTTAATCAAGTAAAGAGTTGGACCTGATATTATATAAACCTTTGATTCATCGGTAGGTGTCATTATAAAAATATATTTTTATATTTATTGTATCCCTGGACAATTTACCAATATTTATTTTCTTTATTATTGATTCATGAAATATTTCTTGTATGATTTATTGACTCTATGATCAAGATGTCAGACCTTACATATTCCATGCCCCCAAATTTAGTTGTATTTATGAAAATGATATAGTGATTTTTATTGTTATAATTTGACATATTATTCTACCCAGCTTAATTTATTATAAATTTATTAATATTATAACTCCCAATGATTTTATATGTATTTCTTTTGAACTAAACATGCGCTATTTGATAACTTTCTCTACACACAGCCCTGAGTCTAAATGAAAAGAAATATAATAATAACTTATAGCATAAAAACCAACATAGATAATATAAATTATAATAAAAACATTTGAGAAAAAATATTAATAATGGTGTTAAATTATAAAAATTAATTAATTTTTTCATATTAGATAAGTACTCAATTTTTAGTAAAGTAGTTTCTGCTTCAAAAATAGGTTATCTCAAAAGTTGTATTTAGTGTATTTTGTTAACAAAAATTATAATTAATTTCATCCATATTTAGATATTTTAATTTATGTAATTAATATCATATTTTAATTTATGTAATTAATATCATATTTTAATTAAACCTATAAATATTATCTTATGGTCAATTTTTAGGGTTGTTTTATAAAGATATAGTTTTCAGTGAATAGTGATACATTATAATTTTCTATAAAACTGTCCTTTATTGTCCTATGAAAATTAAATAATGTTTTAATATGATTATAATGTAACATAATAATAATTATATAATTAGAATTTTTCTAATTTATTAAATATGATCATCATTATACTTTATTTTGGTATAAGTTCATTTTTGGTCTTAAGAATAGATTTTTTCTAAAAAGTATTATTAATCATGAAATTTGTTTTTTCTTATTAAATTATATTTACAATATTTGATTAATTTTTTTTAATTATATATATATATTTTTTTTTATATTTTAATATTCTATTTATTGTTTTCTTAAGATAAAGAATTAAAATAAATTTTTCTTTATGCGTAAAATTACATTTTACTGAAACGAGCTTTCATTTATTTTTTTGAGCATATATAAAATTAAATAATACCTATCATATAAATTTTATTGGACAATATTTACTAAATATTTTTAATAATAATTATTAATAAAATTTAATATGGTTAACTTATTTTTAAGTCATAATGATTAGTAAAAACATTAAAATTTTGTTATAGAAATTATAGTTAAAACTAGTTTACTTGGAAGTAAAACAGAGATATAATGGTAGTATTTCCTCACAAACTACAATAATTATTATTTATTGTATATAATTCATCTTCAGCCTATAATTCCTTATAATTCATTTCATTTGGATCCACTTTCACATGAATGTGACCTTATATCATCAAAATCATTTTAAAAATTCCTTCTATGTGTCTCCCCACTCTTATAAAAGGGAACAACTTCTTACCACTATTTCAAATAATTTGACCATTATAGATCATAGAATCCCTACTTAAAAAAAAAAATATATTCCTTAATCATGCTGCTTCTATTATTCTTCTAAGATCTAATTTGAAGGCTTAATATGTGTGTAAAAGGATGTCCCTTGAAGTATAGGTATAATTCTTAATAAGGCTATGTCAATTATATTTATTCTTACAACAATTATAAAATTATATTATATATTAAAGAAAATTATTAATAAATTATCATAAATATACTAATATATTATGATTAGGATTTTGCAACAATGCCCTACTGCTTATCTAAAAAATGGGAGTTGAATTTATATCTTGTGTGTGTGTGGCCTACATCATCCAAGTAGCGATATGATTCATTTTCCATCACTATATTTCATGGATAGTTATTATGATGTATTAACTATTTATATATTTTAATTATATTGTAATATTTTCTTTTAATTTTAATATATTATATACCTTATTTCCAACCTATCTATTTGAAAACAATACCCCTCTCATGCCTATATTAGGGCTATCGCCCCATGAAGCGATCTAATTAGTGTTTCAATCCCATTTTAATTGGATATAAACAAATATTAATATAATGAATACATATATTATACTTACGATATAATAATTATTCTATAAAGGTAAATCATCATTAAACATTGATTCATTCAATGCATTTAAAAGGGAAAAAAATCCCTCATGATGTAATTCATTTTTAATCACTGATTTATATGAATGATTATGAATATTTATATAATGAATATGTATATCATATTAATATTTTTTATTTTAAAAAACCATGATAAATACCAAAAGACCATAACATTCGAAACAAAACATACTAGAAAAATAAATTAGTTAACACCTAAAATAATGATGATAATGAAAGATTGTTAATAAACGTGTGGTCTGATGTTATAATAAAAACATGTATATTATTATAGGTATGAATATAGTTCTTTTATATAATAATAATAATAAATTAAAATTTATTATAATGGAGTTAATAGTTTCTACAAACAAGAAGAACTTGAAGTTAGGGTTTTATGTTACAATATGATATTGAGAAGAATATTTTGTGATTAAATTTATGATGATAGAATAATTTGATATATCTCTAAAAAATAATATATATTTTATTATCCCCTAGTTATATTGGTAGTTGTCATTTTTTCCTTTCATTTTCTTCACTTTAAGTATTCAAGACACTAAGTGAATTATTTTATAGAAAATGGAATTACCGTTTCTCTTTAGTCAGGAATATTTTCTAACATGTCAATATTTTCCTAAAAATAAATTGAATAACTTTTTGTGATTCTAACTTTTTTTGTTAAAGCTATTTTTCTGCAATTTTTAATTTTTATATTTTTTTAAATGAATATTCCTATAATTTTTTAAACGTGGTAATTTTGAGTATATTTGGAAAATGTGAAATGAAGTTTTGTATTAATATACACCACATGAAAGACTTTATTTTCACACAATCATGGATTTTTTACATAGAATATTAATTTGAATTCTTACATATTCCTTTTAAATGAAAATATTTCCATAATATTTTTTAATTTTTCATATTTTATATAAGTGATTTCGAATGATGAGAATATTTTCCTAAACAAATGTTCATGTGATATTTTAAAGTATTTTCATCTTTAAAAAAATCCTTTGAGGTTTCTTAAACATTATGAGGGATGTGATATAGTGTTGAAATTCTCATTATTTCCTAAAATGACTCATGACTATAATAATTTAATTATTATGAAACCCATTTCATTTCCATGAATTGTGATATTATATTATGATATGTGTTTTATAATCTGGTGTCACACATATATATATTTGAGTTTAATTATGAGATGAGTGGGAATTGAATTATATATCCCCATAATGAATTCGGTAAATATGGATATCTCCTGAGATAATAATGACAAGAATAGGTAGTGAACCCAATTCAGTGTGGTACTATTTTCTAAAATGATAGTCTTAGAGTGAGCCACGACTAAGGAAATGCTAGGATGGGGAGACAAGCCAATATACTATGAAATTATTTGTAGTGATAATAGTCTAAGGAAATGAGTTTCTATACTTATGGGTATTCCAAAAACTTATTTCTTATTCTGATGTTATGCTATCATGGTACATGATTGATTATTTATAACTATAGACTCTTTTGACTTATGTATTCTATTATAATAGTTACATAAGATATGATTCAGCATTAATGATAATTTACTTATTATGTATGATTTTTTGTTAATAACATGTTATAATAACTTTATGCTTGTCATATCCTCATTTATATTCATTGATTTTTATCTCTTAGTTTTCACCTAACTTTGCATATAGGATTAAAATTTATTTTGTTTATTTTTTTCATGATAAGATTAAATGTTTTAAGTATGATTTGTCTAAGATGATTTATTATGGTGAAGAACCTAATGTGAAATCGTGTAGATCATTCATGTACAATTTGTTTACACATCAAAATTTACAAAGAAAGTAAACCTTTATACTTACAATATGGATCACAATGTTATTTATTGACTATTACTCTAAATGGTTGTAAAGTTAATGTATGAAAAATATCAGTCTCAATAGAAGGAATAATATAACGGTTTAGTTATTTTTGGAAACTAGGATGAGAAATATTTTGTGATAACCATTATAATAATCCAAATTATAGGATACTATCAAATGTTATAATAAGAAAGGGATTATTGTTTTCCAAGAAAGACATACTGATCTGGATACTACATGTGGTGGGGGTTTTGGTAGAGATTCATATAGAGGTAATAAACCCTAAAAGATTTGGTCAATTATTTATTTACCATTATTCTATTGTACAGACTCTCCTGGGGATATGCACAGGTTAATTCACATTTCCTTTATAATCCATTTTCAATAATTTGAATAAATATTTACCATAGATGACCTAGGTTAATCCTATGGTGTCATATATAGAAAATAAGGTATATTAAGTTAATATTCCAACAAATGACTTTCATGGTTATATTATTTCCCAATATTATTATTATTAGTCATACTACAATTTTATGTTTTAGTCAATTTTATAAACCAGATGTATTCATGTTAATACTAAATGTGATAGATAATGAATTATTTTCCTCATGAGAAACCAAAATTATTTATAGATGATAATTGAAATTTTTTTACTATGAATAATCTAATATCACATTATTTTATTAAAAATATCAACTTTGGTATGTTTTCTAACACACAATATAATCAAAAAATGTTTTCTCATGAATACCATTGAGTAAATAAGACTCATCTTTATATATGTTGAGAGATTGGGAAGAAGCACCCTTTGAAATATCATAAAATAATGAGAATATGTTTTATGTGTGGAAAATAAAGGCATAAAGAAACTAATTACCATGAAATATGAATAGTTTAATGGAGGTAAATGAAGTTAATTTTATGGAACAACTATTAGTTCAATGAATTATTTGTGGGGAACATGATAATTGTACAATTTTATTACCTAATGAAAAGGATATATTCTAGACCAAGGAAGGTTACATTAGATGTTAATCATTGAATTAATTTATGTATTAATACACAATTTAGAGTTGGGGATATCATATTTATGTTTTTTAGAATATTCCCTAAAGAGAATGTTTTTGGTATTTCTTTAAATGATATTGATGGGATTTTTGGAATTTATTAATTACCTCTACATAGATCGCTTATAAATTTTTAGAGTAAGAAAACTACATTTAATACTAAGAAACCAATTATGTTTTCTAATCAGGGAGTGGGTGAATCTGAACATCCAATGAGACTTACTTTAATTAAATACATCATTATAACACCCCATTACTTTTCTATCATGTATTCTTTGAACTTTTCCTTTTGTTACATTTTCATTAGATGAGTAATTCTGAAAAATATGTTGGAAGGACACATGTAATGGTGAATCCAATGTTTTTTGGGATTTTCTACTAAACCCTATAGTTTTTATATTAGTTGATAAATTAATTTTTGTTTAATAGAAGTAAATGTTGTGTAATAGATGTTAGGTATAAGTAATGAAGTGGACATAGAACATGATTGGTTTACACGCTATGTAAAGGGTTCCCATATTTTAACGGAAAATAATTGTTTTTTAATAAAAATTAAGTGGGTTTTCAGGATATTTGGGTTCCATGGATTATGTGACATGTTACAGGATTACATGTCTTGTAATAGTTTGTAATTGGGTTTTTAGGGTGATGCATGTGTAGTTTCTTATTTTATTTGTAACAGGTTTTTATTGTTATTGACCTAGAGGCTGTTCCTATGTAATTTTGTGTGAATCCTTCCCTTACATATCACTTCATTCAGTGACTAATTACCATTGATAATGGGTTTATTTACTCCAGGTATGTAATCCATCTAGTTTTTTTTCTTTTGGTTATGACTGTGGTTTTGGCTGTGTTTGATTTCAAAATTGGGATCAGATAGTGTTTTATATCTATTATTTTCAGTTTCGTATCGAGCCTCATCTTTTGAAGGTCGTTCTCTGGGTTTCTGGTCACTATTGTTGAAGGAAGCTAGGCTTCTACCATTTGGAGGTAGGTGTATCTATATAATGGGTAAATTTGATGAATTTCATATCATTATTTCTAAATTCATTTTTTTCTTTGATTTTATATGGTAATTTACTTCAAATGATTTATTGGAAAGAAATATGTTTTAAAAAATGGGGTTTTCCTTGAAAATGGATTTACTTGATTGAGAAATGGTTTTTAAAAAACCGAAGAATATTGACATACCATTTATTTTTTTTATAAAATTGTGATCATGGATTTGAAATGGGAATTGGAAATTGATCATTTAAAACCCTGAGTGTGTTAGGAAAAAGACACCTGTACCCTTTGTGTGTTCATGGAACTATTAATAGGTAAACCTTTTTGATTTCAACTAGAATTCCTCAATATTATTTAGACATAATGTTATACCTTTTTAGGATTTTTAGTTTCTAGTACACATTTTTCTATAGGATACAACACAAATGTGAAGTTATTTTTAATTTATGGTTATTTATCACATGATGGTTTTATCATGGATTGTTTCTCATATGTTGTTGTATGATGTTACATCACATATCTTTATATGATAGGTTATTTGATGGTTATGTGTATACTTTTATACCTATTGATTCATTGGTATTATTTCATATTTTATATCACTTAAACATGTCATATTTATGGTTTGAGAATATGAACAGATTTTATGATAACCAATGGTAGAATGATATATACCTATATTTTATTTCAGAAAACGCATTGTAAAACAATTTTTTAAGCTAGAATTGTTGCATTCTTTTTATTGGAAATTTAATAGAAACTATGGTGGTATCCTACCATTATTTGAATCACATCCTACTTTTTTATTTTTATATTTTTTTATATTGAATTGTAAGACTAATGTAAAGGAAAGATCATCTTGTATCATGATCGATTCTATTGTTCCTTCTTGTTTTAGTTCGGATTGGTCTGGAGTGGATTGATGGTCATGTGGGATTTTGAAATACATTTTGGTTTAGAATTTTATAGATTAGATTTTATTTTTTATGTTATTTTATCTATTTATAATTTGAAAATTTGTTGTATGTATTGTTTTTCTTATATTGAAGACTAGTTTATGTCATCCTATTTTACATATATTACTAACGGGCCTTCTTAGTGGAATATCTAGTTGAATTGCCATGGATCGTTACAATTTCAAATTGGATGGTTGCTCAGTCTAAATTATAAGGACCCGACCTCAAACATTACATAATCTTGAATTAAGTTAATAATTCACATTGAGGACCTTGTTAGGTTTATAGCTTTAGAGAATTATGTCATAACATAAACATAACAACTTGAATATTACATATAGACACTTCTACTCTATATCCATTTTTCTATTAAAATAAAAAATCTTGGAAAAAGGGTCATGTCTAGTTCCATGTTTTAGATAGAATGACATTTCCTTGACCTCATCCTTGAAACTATTGCACTTTAACTTTGGTGAAAAACATTTCAAAAACATGGGATGATCATAAAAATATCAGTAAGGGATACAAAAAGAAGGAAAATTGTTATTTTTTTTAAAACAACAAGTAAACCAAGAATAATTTATAATAAGTAATAATTTTCACCTTTATGAAGTATTAAGTTATATTCACTGAATAAAAGATCATTGCTTACACTTTTTGACCAAAATATTACCATAAAAACCAAATAAAGAACACATAACATATAAAGGTATCTTGGTACATAAACATTCTTAAGTAGAATAACCATACATTCGACTTCCACACATGTCACTAAATAGAATAGTCATATGGATGACTTCTATACCCAATGCATTGGAGGATATAACGTAACCACCCATCTTGGTTTATCACGACACCAACCATCATTTGGTTTATCACGTATCCACCCATCAACCGTCTACGTACCATTATAAAATCATAACAAATATAAAAAATATAAAGGAAAGTAAACATTTCAACATTTTAATCACAATATAACACTTAAATATGTTGAAATAACAAATACATTATAAAAAAAAATTTCAATACCTAAATATATAAAAGAGTATATGATATTTATTTTCCTTTTAAAAAAATTATGGCTTGTTAAAGAATCCAAATATAAAATAATACTAACGTCGACAGAAAGGTTGTCATGACCGCTTATGTTAAATTTTTTTTTGTTTTGTCGTTTAGTAAAATTCTTCATAGAAAAATATTACCTTTTAATTAAATGACATTTCAAAGGTATTTATACACTCTATAAATTAAGGTTATGTATTAAAACAAAATATGCCTCAATGAATGGAGATTGTGACGAAGTCCCTTACCTCGTGTCCAAATTGACCCGTTCATTCTTTAATATATTGAATAATAAACTAAAGTTAATTTCTACTTACTTAATAACATTTTGTTCAAGTTTATAATTCCTTTTAAATCAGTTATTACCATTTTATAACATTGTGTAATAATTTAAGTTAATAGCTCTCATTTTGTCAATATCTGGTACTTGAGTCGAAAATGGACTTATTATTACTAAATTTTGTTCACGTGGTCAAAATTTAATTATATCCATAATGATATCCATGATTTAGATATCATATATATCATATATATCCATTATATACAAGTATTTCTAATAGTACATAACATTTGGAGATAAGAAATGAAATGCAACATTTATAGAGACCGTAAGCCGTACATACGCATGAATTCTACTTCCATTTCTATTTCATATTTTAATGGAATTAAAACATAATTATTCATAGGTATATTATAATTCTATTATTATATCATGTATAATATCATTAACTCCATCCCTTATACGTTCCACATATGTCATTAATGAGTCATATCCCTTTCAGGGGGCGGTAGTCCACATTTCCTCAAATGAAATTATCATATTTACCAACTATGGAAACCTTAAAGGTATTATATAAATGAAAAATACAAAAGAATAGAAACAATATAAATTCAATATATATCATATATAAATATAGTTCCATCATAATCGCCACCATGAAAGGCAGTTGGAGATATTTAAATAATCATCATTTTGTGAGGCAGTAGTTCGCCGTCCATAGAAACAGTATGTTCTTTACCCATTAGATGAAGGTGTGTGTAAGTGTAGTTCGAATACTTCTCATAAAAAGAACCTTGTATATTTATAATATAGTTTTTGTTATACAATAAAGGAATAAAAAGAGTTTAGGGGGATGGAGAAGTAAAATAAAACAAAATAAAACAAAATAATTTAAGAGAAATCATTACCTTTAATTCAGGTAACTCCCTTTGGTTTGACACAAAAGGAATTCTTGAAGTGCCTTCTGCCTACGGTAAGGCTTTAAGGTGGAAGAGAGGGATCTTGAGAGGTTATTTTGGCAGGGTTTGGATGAGCCTGGGGGCTTGAGATGTGTGAGGAACGGGTTAGAAGTGGAGTCCTTTTATAAGTGGGAGAAGGGGCTCTTTAGGAAACATTGAAACAATTGGAAAGGTTTTGGATATTATTTTAATATTTATAATCTTATTTATTTAAATCATTTATTAATGAGGTAAACACTGCATCATTATTGTGTCATAAATAATTTAATTTATTTGATGTATAAAAATTATAAAAAAATACCATAATGTAGGAAGAGTTTAATCATTCTAATTAATATTTATAGTCTTAGAGATATCCAATATTACCACATGTTTAAATTGATTTACTAAAAGATATTTTTTATGTCATTTTTTTCCTTTACATTAAAATAATTAACCTAAAGTGTAATTATCACTCCCAAGTGGCTCCATGGGGTCCCCAAATCGACCCAAGGATGCTCACGGTCAGAAGTGTATCAACAAATTGAATTAGGACACAAGTTAGTGTAATTTTATATTATTATAGTAATATTTGTTTACCCTTATTTACTAGATTTACCATTTAACCATAGTAAATAAAATATTTATTGATATAAATATTCATAATGTCTAAAAATATAAGTTACCTATTTAAAAAAATTTGTTCCTCATGATTCCAATAATTGAATCCATTTTTCTAAATTCAAAACATAGAAGTGGCCGAAATTAATTTAAAATTAATTCTCGACGTTAAAACAAAAAGCGCGTTTTTAAGAAATATTATCTATCAAAAGATTGACACTTGTTTATGTCCAATTTCAAAGTGATATTAATTCCAATGACCAACATTGGATTAAATGTTAAAAATATAATCTAATTAAATTTTAAAACCAACTAAAAATATAATATAACAATATAAATAAATTAGATTAAAAGTAATTTTTGAATTAAAATATAGTATTTTCTACTATTCATTAAAAAATGAATTTTATCAGAAAAATACAAAAAAATTTCCCAATGTAAATATTGATATCCCGATTATAAAGAATAATTTTATTTGGTAAAATAGAACATATAAAAGTGACCAAAACTATATTTAAAGAGGTTTCACCATTAAAAGGCGGTAAATTGACCTTTTAATGAATATTTGATTATTTATGCTTAAAATTAGATTCTTTCTTATTTTAAGCCTCTAATATTTATTGGATAAATGTAAAAAAAATTAACAATCATATATAATCATATTTTAGTTAGTTTTATTCATTCCTTCCAATACAATGGCTAGGCATTAACTACCATTTAAAATAATAATATTATATTATTAGTGTGCAACATGAGATTTTGAAGAAACTTGTTGTTGTGTATGGGGTACGCCATCGAACATAACAATCCCCTTTAAAGTAAAATTAATATTTAATTCACAATATTAATAAATATAAAAATATCTTATTTCTTTATTTACCTAGGATGTTACATCCTTCCCCCCTTTTGGAAATTGTGCCCTCCAAATTTTATTCACTTATCAAATAAATGGGTTTATTTATCAATAATAGCATTTTTTGATTCCCACGTTGCCTCTTCAACCATATGTTTATTTCAAAAAAACTTTACCTAGTGAGTTACCTTATTCCACAAAACATTCTCTCTTCGGTCAGGAATCTGGGGGGGGGGGGGTTGTTCCTCATAAGAGGGATTCTAATCCAACTGAACTACCTCTAGGCTCAAAACATGTGAGGGATTTGGCATATACTTTCTCAACATTGAGACATGAAAAACATTGTGTACCTAGGACAAAATTGGAGGAAAAGCCACTCTGTATACAACTGATCCAACTTTCTCCAGGATTTCATAAGGTCCAATGAACCCCAGACTCAACTTTCCATTCTTACCAAAATTCATCACACATTTCTATAGAGAAACTTTGAAAAAGAAATGATAACCTACATAAAAATAAAGATCCTTCCACTAATTATCGGCATAAATTTTTTTTCCTGCTCTGATTTTTTCTCATGTGCTTCCCAATCAGCTAAACTTTCTCTACCATCTCTTCTACCAATTCTGGTCCTATCAGCTTCCTTTCACCTACTTCATCCCAGAAAGCTATAGTTAGACAACGCTTTCTATATAATGCTTCAAACAGAGCCATCTGTATACTGGAATGAAACCTTTTATTAAAAGAAAATTTTACCAAAGAAATATGTTGTCCCAACATCCCTAGTAATATAGTGAACAAGCACATAACATATCTTCTATGATATGAATTGTTCATTCAAACTTCCCATCTGATTGCGGATGAAAAGCTGTAATAAAATTTAATTTAGTACCCAACGACTTCTGAAGGCCTTTACAAATGTTAGAAGTAAACCTGAGATCACAATCAGATACAATGGAGAGAGGAACACCATACAAACTGAATATCTCTTTAACATACAACCGAGAAAGTTGATCTAGAGGAAAAGTATCTGAAATTTGAAGGAAATGATCAGATTTAGTTAATTGACCAACAATAACACATATTGAATTGTTACCTCAATATGTCTTTGGTAATCCCAAAATTATGTACATGCATATATTCCAACATTTCCACTTTGGCACAAGTAAATACTGGGGAATCCCTTTTTGTAACTACCGCTCTGCTTTGACCTGCTGAAAATTCAAACACTTCATAGTAAAATCAGTAATATCTCTTTTCATTCCATCCCACCAATAATACTCGTGAAGATCTCTATATATCTTTTTACTCCCAGGATTAATTGAAAATGGGGAACTATGTGCTTCACATAATACCTCATTCTTTAACTATGAATCACAAGGCACTCATAATATCTTTACAAATCTCAAAACAAAATCACTATTAAAGTTAAAATCAGGAAAATTATGCATCTAAGCCAACTCAACCTTTTTCTCCAACTCACTATCTTCCTTCTGCACTTTCTTAATTCTATCTAATTGAGATGATCTCACTGACACCTAAAACAAAACATAAGAATTGTATGCACCAACAACTTCTATTCCAATGTTCATCAAATGAAAAACCAAAGGACCTTATTCCAAATATAGCATGGTTAATGAAGAATTAATTTTTTGACTCAAAGAATTAGCCACTTTATTTTCCTTTTCCGGATGGTAAACGATCGTGGAATCATAATCCTTGATTAATTCTAACCATCTCATCTTTCTCATTTTCAATTCCATCTGAGTGAATATTACACTTCAAACTTTTGTGATCAGTATATATTTCAAACTTTACTCTATACAAATGATGGATCAAAAATTTTAATGAAAAACAAAAACAGCTATTTCTAAATCATATGTTGTCTAAATTAATTCATGAGGTTTCAACTAACGTGAAGAATAAGCAATTACCTGATCATTCTGTATATGGACATAGCCAAGTCCTTTCATCGAAGCATCACTATAAATAACAAACTCCCCATTTCTGGAAGGCAGTTCCAAAACTAGTTCATTCACCAATATTATTTTCAATTTTTGAAAACAATCATCAAATTATTTTTTCCAAATGAACATAACACCTTTTTGATTTAACTTATTTATAGGAATAGATAACTATGAAAAATTCTCAACAAAACTCCAGTAATAACCTTCCAAACCCAGAAAACTATGAATCTCAGTTATATTTGTGGGTCTTGGCCATTCTTCAACAACTTTTGTTTTAGCAGGATCAAAATTTATGCAATTTTTGAAGCAATGTGACCAAGTAATGAAATTTGTTGTAACCAAAACTCACACTTTCTGAATTTCCCATATATTTTATTTTCTTTTAAGGATTTCAATACAAACATTAAAGGACTTTCATGATCCTCCTTACTTATATTTTAAACCAAAATACCATCTATAAACATAACTACCATTTATTACCTAAGTCAACTGATCCATCACCACAACAAACTATTCAACTCTGATCCTCACCTTCTCAGGATGCTGATTTGGAAGGTCATTTACCTCTTCATGCCTTCCCAATACAACTGCCCTATTTCTTATATGAGAAAACCATTCTTAAAAGAGACATATCTTAGGCGAAGCAACATGGTAATCTGTAAATTCTATATCACTTCAATATTAACATAAATTAATTTATGTATTTTAATATAACTATACCCTTACATCTAAAGTTATCTAAAATGACCTATGATACCAACTATAAGGACACAACCTTAAACATTACTTAATCTTGAATTAAGTTAATAATTTACATTGAGGATCTTTTTTGGTTTAGAGTTTTATAGAACTAGGTCATAACATAAACGTAACAACTTGAATATTACATGTAGACACTTCTACTCAGTATCCATTTTTATCATAAACTAAAAACTCTTAGAAAAGATTCATTACTAGTTCCATGTTTTTTACAGCATGAAATTTCCTTGATCCCATAATTGACCCTATTCCACTTTATGTCCAGTGAAAAACATTTCAAAAACTTGGGATGATCATAAAAATCTCAATAAGGGATACACAAAGAAGGAAAACTGTTAGTTTTTTTTAAACAACAAGTAAACCAGGAATACTTTATCGTAAGTAATAATTTTTACTTATATGAATTAGTAAATCTTTTTACTAAATAAAAGATCATTTAATATCCTTTTGTAACCAAAATCTTACCATAAAACCCATATAAAGAACACATAACATATAAATGTAACTTGGGACATAAACATTCTTAAGTGGATTAACCATACGGTGGACTTCCACACATATCACTAAATAGAATAGCCATATGATCGACTTCCATAACCAATGAACTGGAGGTTATAATGTAACCACCCATCCTGGTTTATCATGGCACCACTCGTCATTTGGTTTATCACATTACCACCCATCAAATGTTCAAGTACCATTATAAAATCATAACACATACAATAAATATAAAGGAAAGAAAACATTTCCACATTTCAATCAAAATATATAACATAAATATATTTTCATAAAAAATCCATTATAAAATCCATTTTCAATACCAAAATACATAAAATTTTATAAGGTTTTTATTTTCCTTTTAAAAACATTACGGCTTGTTAAGGAATCCAAAGATCAAATAATACTCACAATGGTGGAAAGGTCATCGTCACCACTTACATTAAAAGAAACATTCATTTTTTTGTTTAGTAAAATGCTTCATAAAAAAAGATTCACTTTGAATTGAATAAAAAGTTAAAGGTATTTATATAGAGTATAAAAGAAATTCGTGTATTAAAACAAAATATGCCTCAATGAAAGGAGATTGAGATGAAGTCCCTTACCTCATGTCCGACTTGACTTGTTCGTTATTTGATCTCATGAATAATAAAATAAAGTTAATTTCTACTTTCTTAAGAACCTTTTTTCAAGTTTATAATTCATTTTAAATCACTTATTACCATGTTATAATAATATTTAATCATTGAACTTAATAACTGTCATTTTGTCGATATTTGAGACTTGAGTAAAAAATGGACTTCTTATAATTACAAGTTGTTCATGTGGTCCAATGTTCATTATCTCAACAAAGATATTTGTCATTTAGATATCATATATATCATATATATCCACTATATACATGTATTTATAATAGTATATAACTTTTGGAGATAAGAAATGTAATGCACTGTTCATGGAGACAGTAAGTCGTACGTACACATGAACACTACTTCCATTTCTATTTCGTATTGTAATGGAATTAAAACATATTGATAAATTGATATATTATAATTCCACTATAATATTATATATAATATCATTAAATCCATCCTTTATACATTCCACGTATTCCATTAATGGGTCAAATCACTTTGAGGGGGCGGTAGTCCGCACTTCCCCAAATGAAATTATCCTATTTACCAACAATGGAAACCATAAAGGTATTCTATAAATGAAAAATAAATAAGCATAGAAACAATATAAATATAATATATATCATATATAAATACAGTTCCATCATAATGGCCAACAACAGAGGCATTTGGAGATATTTGGACAATCATCATTGTGTGAGGCAGTAGTTCTCCGTCCACAGAAACAATATGTTCTTTACCCATTAGACGGAGGTGTGTGTAAGTGTAGTTAGAATACTTTTCAAAAAAACAACCTAGTATATTTAGGATACTTTTTTTTATAAAATTAAACAATAAAAAGAGTTTAGGGGGTTGTAGATGTAAAATAAAAAAATAAAACAATAGAATTTAAGGGAAACTGTTACCTTTAATTCGGGTAACTCCATTTGGTTTGAAACAAAATAACTTATTTAAGTGCCTTCTATCTAAGTTAAGTATTCTATGAGGAGGAGAGGGATTTTGAGAGATTAGTTTTGCAGGGATTGGATGAGCCAAGGGGCTTGAGAGGTTTGAGGAATGAGTTAGAATTGATATCCTTTTATAAGGGGGAGGAAGGGCTCTTTATGAAAGTTTGAAACAATTATTTTATTATAAAATTATCTTAGGTATCAGAAGGTCAAAAAATAAATAAAGTAGAAGATACAATTACTTATCGTCTAAATAAAATCATCCAATAATAATTGGATAGGTTGTGAATATTATTTTAATCTTTATAATCTTATTTATTTAAATCATTTACTTATAAGGTAAAAATTGCATCATTATTGTGTCATAAATAATTTAATTTATTTGATATATACAAATTATAAAAAAATTAACATAACGTACTATATCTATTTTTATTTTTAATTAATATTTATAGTCTAAGAGATAAATTATATAACCCAATGTAAAAATTGATTTACTAAAATATATTTGTTTATGTCATTTTTGTGTTTACTTTAAATTATTTAATCTAAAGCGTCATTATCACTCCCATGCGGGTCCATGGGGTCCCAAAATCGAACAAAGGATTCTAATTTTCGGACGTGTATCAATCAATTGGATTAAGACACATGTTACGGTTTTTTTATATTATTATAGTAATATTTATTTACCCTTATTTACCAGATTTACCCTTTATCCATGGTAAATAAAATATTTACTGCTGTAAATATTCATAATGTTTTAAAATAAAAGTTACCTATTTACCCAATTTGGACCTCCTAATTCCAAATATGTAATCCATTTTTTCAAATACAAAACACATTAGTGGTATAAATTAATTTAAAATTAATTCCCACTTTTAGAACAAAAATCTTGTTTTTAATAAATATTAATAATAAAAATATTGACACTTGTTTATGTATAATTTAAAAGTGAAATTAATTACAATGGCCAAAATTGGATAAAATTGTAAAAAATAAAATCTAATTACACTTTAAAACAAATTAAAAAGATAATATAACCATATAAAAAATTATATTAAAAGGAAGTTTTGAATTAAAATATAGTATTTTCCACTGTTCATTAAAAAATATAATTTATCAAAAAAGTACCAAAAATTTACCCAAATTAAATTTCGATATCCTGATTATAAAGAGAAATTTTATTTGGTCTAATCGGACATATAAAAGTGACCAAAACTATATTTAAAGAGGTTTCTCCTTGAAAAGGTGGTAAATCGACCTTTCAATGAATAATTGAGTATTTATGCTTAAAATCAGATTCCTTCTTATTTTATGACTCTAATATTTATTTGATAAATGTAAAAACATTTAACAAGTATGTATAATAATATTTTTTTAGTTCTATGCATTTCTTCCAAAACAACAGCTAGGCGTTAACTACCATTTAAAAAATTAATATTTTATTATTTGTGTGCAACATAAGATTTCAAAAAAACCTGTTGGTGTGTATCAGGTACGCCATCGAACATATCAATCCAAGTTAAAGTAAAATTAATATTTAATACAAAAATATTAATAAATATGAAAATTTCATATCTCTTTATTTACATGGGATGTTACATAAATTTTGTTAATACTACCCAATTTTGGTTATGTGTCATGGATAGATATGAGTTAGGACAATCAAAATCTACATATTAAGTGAAAAACTAGATTTTACAACTCATTTTCTTGACGGATATAGAGTTACCATGGGTGGTGTGGGACTATTTACTAGGTTGGAGACTTGTATTTTGAGAACATTTGAATGAATATTATGGGAAGTATATTTTAACAGACCTATTCCATTTTATGTAAGTCCATTCATTAGTGGAGTCATGGTAGCATTTATTTCTCAATGTTTTAAATATTTTTTTATCATTACATGAATTTGGTCCTATAATTTTGGAATTTTCTCATGACTGATTGGTATTTCTTTTAGAAAATTCTGCTAATAAGATCTATTCAAAATTCAATATAGGAATCTATGAGATTATTTTCACAGGAAAATTTTCTAGTATATCATTCTTTAGTACACTTTGTTATATGAACTATTTAAATGCTAGGTCAAGTGGGTGTTGGTAACCATGAACTTGTGGTAGATCATGTCTTGTAATTTACCAATGTAACACCCCAAGCATCTACAGTACGTTTCTCTTTGAATAATGCAATAGCGTGTGTTGTACGCAACATTGAGTTCTAATACACACCACAACCTATCAAACTAGCCGTTAGGAATAGTAGTACCTAATTTTTAAATTTTTATAAATTTTATCTCTCAAAATGGACATTATTTTTGGAGTTGGAGTATCGAATTTAGCCTAAGGTGAAATTTTGGTACTTTTCGGATAACTTTAATATTTTGATGAATAGTGAAAATTACAAAATTATAATTAAAAACAACTTTTTTAATAAAAATAATTAATATTGATAAATTATGAATTTGAGTAGTTTTAAAATATATTTAGAATATATTTTTACCATTTAATACAGTGTTGGTCATTGGACATAATTTCAAAAATAAACCAAACATAAACAAGTATCAATCTTTTGATAGTTATTATATCTTAAAAACAGGCTTTTTGTTTTGACAGAGGGAATTAATTTTAAATTAATTTATGACACTTTTATGTTTTGAATTTGAAAAAATGGATTCCATATTTGGAATAAAGATTTCGAAATTGTGTAAATAGGTATCTTTTATTTTTAGACATTTTGAATAATTATTTCGGTAAATATTTTATTTACCATGGTTAAAGGGTAAATCCAGTAAATAAGGGTTAAAAAATATATTATAATAATACTAAATTAACCTAAAACGTGTCATAACCTTATTGGTGGATACAGTTCCGACCATGGTCATCTTTGGGTCGAATTTGGGACCCCATGGAGCCACTTGTAGGTGATAGGGACACTTTATTTTAATTGAGTTGAAATAAATACAAAAAATGACATAAGCAAATATCTTTTAGCAAAACAATTTTTAAAAAGGGTTATATATGTTGGTTTTAGACTATAAATATTAATTAGAAAGATAAAAAGAGTTCCTAGATAATGGTATTTTATTTATATTTTTTAGAAATTAAATAATTTAATTTATTTATGACACAATGATGATGTAGTAAGTACCATAATAGTGAAAAATTAAAATAATTGATATTATAAATACCCAAATAAATATAATTTGAGACTTTTAATGAATTAAACTAATTTTCTAAGATAATATTACATATTAGGAATGATGTAATGGGATTTTTTCGAAGTAATCATTCTGTTATGAGTTTCAAAAAAATCAATTTTCCAAATAGTGTCAAAATTGAAATAAAAGAGTTTCTAAAAAAATATTATATTACTAATTGATATTCAATTCCTAAAAATCTGAGGTTCATCCAAAAGACTTATATAATGATAGGTGTATCATTAATGGACCACTTGGGGGTCTCTTGGATGTATATAGTAAGTTTATAAACTATATAATACAAAAATGCAAATAGACATTGTAAAAGTGAAACTAATTAACTAAGAGTTAATACTTAATGATAAGGTTAATATAGTACCCCAAACCTATCTAAATCCTATTGGTTGAGTGGTTTTCGACCTATACCCACCTTAAAATTTAAATAATCCACTTTTGAGCCATTAGAAACCGAATATTAATTTATTATAAAATAATATCTCTAGCTTTTCCAAAGGTGCCCCTCACCCCTCTTATAAAAGGGAACTCCCCCTTATCATTAATTCACACCTTCAAAGCCTTTTGGCTCGGCCAAAACCTGACCAAATACTCTCTAAACTTCCCTCAATTAATCCTATAGGAATTTATTTAGTCCGAAATACATCATAAGGAACCCTTTTGATCAAATCAAAAGGAAGAACCCGAAGAAGAGGTAATGATTTCACCACCCTTTTTCACGTTTCTTTGTTCTTCCACTTCTTCTTTATTTGTTATTACCATTATAAAATAATAACTCCAATATATTATATATAATTTGATGTTATTATAAACCAGTTACAACCATATTTCAGTATTCTATCAATCCTTTGAATGACATGTCACCATACGTGTGTACGTACGACATACCGTCTCCACGTCGTGGTGTAATTGTTATTCAAAACATTATTATTTGGATGGGTATTATAATGTTTTGTAATTAATTTTAATAATAAATATAACATGATAATGATTATGTATATATGATATACCATCCAATTGTATATTATTTTAATATCAAAAGAATGATATTGTCTCTTGTGCGTACGTACGGACTACCGTCTCCACGAACGCGATGAGATTCATTCTCCGTCATATACATTCAAGTATAATTATCATTTTATGATTTAAAAATAATGTTTAAGAACTTGATATAATTCTGGATATGAATAAGATACAACCTATCCATGACAAACATGGCTTATGTAACAAAACATATAGAAGAAAATGAGTAAGTTAACACCCGAAACGACGATAATACTAAGATATTATTAACAAAGCAATATTAAAAGATCATATATGATATCATATTAATATATATGATTCTTGTATAATTTAATAACAATTATTTCACCATTATATAAGAGGTTAACCTACCCCAACCAAGGAAAAGTACATGGTAAGGGTTTATTTCGCAATCTCTTCATTATCGCAGGTTGTTTATACGTAATAATCTATTGGGATTTCTTTATCATCCACATCCATGTTTCTTAAAAATGTATTTCCAAACATTTTTACTATTTACTAGAATATGGGTTAAAGTCATTTATACCCTTGTTGACTTTTATAAGTGGTTTATAAAGGAATATTTCCATCGTTTTCCAAACAAGGTCCTTTTTAACCTTTTTGACAGAATTAAGGTAAGAATGTTTTTTTAACTTATACGGCAGGTGCGGCTATTTTCCACCGTTATAAAATCTATAAAGATTCCATTACAAGCTTATAAGAAAATTTTTAAAGTAAATGGTTTATTTTATAATTATGTGACTTTTAAATGATTTCAAAAAAGGGATATTTCTCTCAAATAGTTTTGATTTCATCTATGTCGACATCTTTTGATGGATTTTAAGCTTATTTGAAGTTGATTTATTATGATACAAAACTGCGATATTGTATTGAAGGTTTTGTGATTTTTTTGATTGTGGATGTGTTATTATTATACCATTCACGGTTTATGGAGAAATTATTGACATTTTGTATGCTAGTTTTAATACGAATGATTATGTTATTTTTAAACCTATTCATATGAGGAATGCATTGGACTTAATATGTGACGGGTGGAGCCCACTATAGCTCCTCGATGCATCGGTAGGTCTCATGAGACAAACTAGTGTCTTGGCACAAGGCCTTGAAAAAATCTTATTTGTAGTCTTGTCACGAGGCCTTGACTATGTGGTTATGATAGTCCGGCATTATGCATTCCATCATTATGAAAGTGGTTATTGATATTTCATGTGAATATTCGATTAGTAGAATATCAATGTGAATAAGTAAATGAAATTATTTCATTTTAATTTTTTCCATAAAATGTTGAAGTTCAAGTTTAAAAGGCTTTTGTTTTAGTTATACAATTCCTTAAATGATTATTCTTATTTATGAAAGTTTTCGCTATATTGTTATCCTTACTGGGAATTTGAGCTCACCCCTTTTCTATGTTTTATTTTTCCCTGGATGTGAATAAGTAATTTATGAATGACCAGCATGGATAGTATGAGGGGATAAGATTGTGTACTATAGAGACTATATTGTTGTAGTTTTCATTTTATGATGTAATGTAAACTTTATTAATGTATCTAGTTATTTTAAGGCTACTAAACTAATCGGTCTTTCGAGACTTGTTATTTCTTGTGATCATGCCAATGTTATGTAATAATGTACTGAATCTGGGTAACTGGGGTCGGGGTGTTACAGTTGGTATCATAGGAAGTTTAGTAAAAACCTTGGAAGCTAGATTTAGATGAACTCTGATTAGAGCACATAGACCTAAGATGGAATTTGACGATTAGTATAGAAGAACTTTCTATAATTTTGGTATTGTAGATATTTTGTGAGTTTTTCGAGCAATACATCCCTGTCTAGATATGAGCAGGTAGAGGTGGCTTTGGAACAGATGTACCTAGGGGTAAAACCCGAAAACACTACTTTGAGCTATACTCGAACGGGAACTGGTGCACGACAACGGGCCTTGCTGCACTCTTGGTTACGACACTCTTGAGAGATATGCTTTGGATAACTCTCATTTTCTTTACAAATCATTATGAAGGGTTTATGAGTATATACTTCCTAAAATATTTTTTTTATGATTATAGATTATATCTATAAATAGTTCAATTTATGTTATGTGTTTTATAAGTATGAAATTATGTATTTTGATTCATAAACTGATCTAGTTTATGCCATTGTTTAGAAATGGTGCCTAGTGGAAGAAATGGAAACCGTATCAATGCACGCACTCCATGTAGGGATTTTCCTCCTACTCAAGATAATTATAGTGGAGCTGGTGATGCAACTGGTGGCGATCAGCTAATCACCATTCTGGGACAACTCACTCAGGTTATGAATAATAACCTTACCCGTATGGAGCACCCTGATCCGCAGCGTGGAGGATCAATGTCAGATCGCTTCATGAGGAAACAACCACCAATGTTCAATGGGAGTAAAAATCCATTGGTATCTAAGAAATGGATAAGTTCCCAAGAGAAAAAATTTCAGGCTTTGGGATGTAGTGAAAGGGAAAAAGTTACCAAGATAGTTTACCGCCTCACTGGAGATGCTGATCAACGTTGGTCATTGATTCAAAACGTGAAGGAAGATGATGAAGTATCAAATATGGAATGGTGGGAGTTCAAAGATCTGTTTTTAGAAAAATACCTTCCTTGTGACCATCGAGCAGATATGGAAAGGCAATTTCTGAGTCTGAGACAAAAGGGGGATTAGAATGTCGCAAAGTTTGAGGCTTACTTTACAAGGTTAGCAAGGTATGATAGAGATTGTATACATAACCCAAGAAGTAATATTGATCGTTTCTTTGATAGGTTAAAACCATTTCTTCGTCAAGCATTAGTCTCACAATCCTTCTCATCATACAAATACATTGTCTCATGTGCTATCAAGACAGAAAAGGAATTCTCTAAGTCTTATGACTTTAAAGAAAATATAGAGAAGGATAGATCTGCTGATCAATCTGGGAATGGAAATAATGGGAAGAGGGAAAAGGTTGAATATCCATCCTGTGGTAAATGAGGGAAGAAACACCCTGGTACTTTCTTGAAGTGAATGGGTTTCTGTTACAAGTTTTGTGAAAAAGGCCACCAAGCTCGTGATTGCAAAGGGAAGAAGGAAGCTACCAATGTTCAGTGATACAATTGCAGGGAGATGGGACATTATTCAAATGAATTTCCTAAGTGTCAGGGGAACATAACTCAGAAAAGGCTAAGGGATCAAGGCCAAGATTATGCTATCACTACTGTTGAAGTAGAAGCTCCGAAATACATGGTGGCAGGTAATTTAATGGTTTCCTCAAGTTTATCAAATTCATTATTTGATTCTGGATCATCGCATTGTTTAATATCTTCCCAATTTTCTAAGAAAATAAGATATTTCCAATTTGATTTAACAAAGGAGTTGTCAGTTAAAACTCCTAAGGGACGTATCATTGCAAAATTTTTTTGTGAATCAGTCCCCATTAGAGCACATAAATGTTCTTTATCTGCTGATATCATCATCATACCTATGATTGAGTTTGATATAATCCTCCTCATGGATTAGATTTCAGACCATGATGCGAAGATTTATTGTAAGAAGAAGGAGGTTATGATTTTTGATGATGATGATAAGGAACACCATATCTTTAGAGAAGAATCGACACCACCAAATTCTTATCTAGATCCACCCCCAGTAGCTCAACTAAATTCAATTATTGGGGAGGAAGAGGATGAAATTATAGTGGGTGAGGAAATGAATTTTCAAATAGAGTATGTACTTATTGTTAAAGAATATGTATATGTGTTTCTGGAAGATTTACCTGGACATTCTGTAGAACGAGAAGTTGAGTTTTCCATTCATTTAATTATTAGATCATGGCCTATATCGAAGACCCCTTATAGAATGACCACTGTAGAATTAGTTGAACTAAAGAAACAACTAGAGGAATTGAGTAATAAAGGATTTATTCTCTCTAGTGTTTCTCCATGGGGAGCCCCTGTTCTTTTTGTTAAAGAGAAAGATGGATCTATGAGGTTATGTATCGACTACAGGGAGATCAATGCTATAACAATAAAGAAAAAGTATCCCCTACCTTGCATTGATGATTTATTTGACCAACTTCATGGAGCTCAATACTTTTCAAAGATTGACCTTCGATCTGGATACCATCAGTTGTGTGTGAAGAAGAAAGACATTCCAAAGAAAACATTTCGAACCAGGTATAGGCATTACGAGTTTACAGTAATGCCTTTTGGATTGACTAATGCACCCTCGGTATTCATGGATCTGATGAATAGAGTTTTCAAGGAATATCTCAATGAATTTGTGGTGGTATTTATTGATGATATATTGGTATACTCAAAAATCTATGAATATCATGAAAATCACTTGCGCATTATCCTGAAGACTTTGAGAAGACATGAATTATAAGGGAAGTTTAGCAAGTGTGAATTCTGGCTTCATGAGATTTCTTTTCTTGGCCATATTGCCTCTAAAGATGGAATCTCTTCTGACCGTTCTAAGACCAAGGAAATCCATGAATGTCCAGCACCTACGAGTATAACTGAGGTACGCAGTTTTATTTGTTTGGCAGGTTATTATCGACGTTTCGTCCAGAATTTTGCCCGGTTGGCTAACCCATTAACAAAGCTCACACGTAAAGGGGTTAAATTTCTTTGGACAAAAGAGTGTGAAGAATATTTCGAAGAACTGAAGAGAAGATTATTCAATGCTCCTATATTGACTCTACCATCGGGGAATGATGGGTTCGTTATTTATATTGATGCATCGAAGAAAGGACTTGGTTGTGTCCTTATGAAGAATGATAGGGTTATTTCCTATGCATCACGACAGTTGAAAATATATGAAAAAAACTATCCTACTCATGATCTCGAGTTATCAGCCGTGATCTTTTCTTTGAAGATATGGAGGCACTACCTATATGGTTAAAAATGTGAGATTTATACTGATCACAAGAGTTTGATGTATATTTTCTCACAAAAAGAACTCAACATGAGGCAAAGGAGATGGCTTGAATTACTCAAGGATTAAGATTGCATGATACACTACCACCCGGGGAAGGCAAACAAGATGGAAGATGCTTTGAGTAGAAAAGATCATGGAGTTTTGAACAATATGAGAATTGAAAGGGATCCAATTTTCATGGATCTAGTGAATATGGACATGGGAATAACCAGGGAAGGTGAAACATCAACGCTTTTCCAAATGGTTGACAAACCATCTTTTCTAGAAATGATTAAGAGTTATCAGACCGATGATGAAGAATTTCAAAAGAAGATTAAAGCTGTGAATGATGGGAGATTGAGAGACATTGTGTATGAAGATGGAATTTTGAAATTTGGGAAGAGACTTTGTGTTCCCGATATACCTGATCTAAAAAGGGAATTGTTGGATGATTCTCATAGCTCGAATTTATCTATACACCCTAGGAGAACCAAAATGTTTAGATATTTCAAGGAATATTTTTGGTGGGACAACATGAAGAGGGAGATTGATGATTCTGTGTCAAGATGTATGGTTTGTAAACAAGTGAAAGCTGGAAGGCAACAGCCTGGAGGATTCATGAAACCTCTTCCCATAATGGAGTGGAAATGGGACAATATTACGATCGACTTTGTCATGGGGCTACCAAAGACACCTAGAATAAACGGTGCAATATGGGTCATTGTTGATCGTCTTACCAAGTCATCACATTTTATTTCTATAAGGGAAGATTTACCACTTGAATGACTAGGAAGACTATATATTAATGAAGTTGTGAGACTTCATGGAGTACCCTTATCGATTGTTTCTGATCGTGATCCCCATTTTACTTCATGATTCTGGAAAAGTCTTCAGAAAGAATTGGATACTGATCTTCATTTGAGCACTGCCTACCACCCTCAAACATATGGAAAATCAGAATGAACTATTCAAACCTTAGAAGACAAGTTGATATCCTTCTCACTTGACTTTCAGGGTATGTGCGATCAATATTTACCTCTGGTAGAATTTTTCTATAACAATAGCTTCCATTCGAGTATTCATATGGCCCCATATGAAGTGTTATACGGAAAGAGATTTCACACACCAACCTATTGGGATGAAGTTGGTGAAAGAAAACTTGTAGGCCCAGAACTGGTGGAGGAAAAGATGGAAAAAGTGAAGGTAATCCAAAACCACATCAAAGCATCTCAAATTAGGAAGAAGAGCTTTGAAGATAATCAAAAGAAGGATTTGGAATTTCAAGTCAGTGATCATGTTTTCCCGAAGGTATCTCCATGGAAGGGAGTCATACATTTTGGTAAGAAATGTAAATTGTGTCCCAGGTACATCGGAACTTTTGAAATTCTAGAACGAATTGTGGCTGTAGCTTACCGATTGGCAATGCCGCCAAGTCTCTCCAAAGTTCACGATGTGTTCCACGTATCTCTGTTGAGGAAATACATGCCTGATACAACGCATGTACTAACCTATGAGGAATTAGAACTAGAACCCGATCTGTCTTATTGCGAAGATCCCGTCAAGATTCTTGATACGAGAGAACAAGTACTGAGAAACCGGACGACTCATATGGTAAAAGTCTTGTGGAGAAACCATAAGATGGAAGAGGCCACGTGGGGACCCGAGGAACTTACGATGAAGAACCACCCAATTATTTTCATGCGGTAGTATTCTAGAAATTTTGAGGGCGAAATTATTTGAAGGAGGGGAGAATGTAACACACCAAGCTTCTACGGTACGCTTCACTTTGAATAATGCAATAGCGTGTGTTGTACGCAACATCGAGTTCTAACACACACCACAACCAATCAAACTAGCCGTTATGAATAGTAATACCTACTTTTTAAAATTTTATAAATTTTATCTTTCAAAATGGAATTAATTTTTGGATTCGGAGTATCGAATTTAGCCTAAGGTGAAATTTTGGTACTTTTCGGATAACTTTAATATTTTGATGAATAGTGAAAATTACTAAATTTTAATTAAAAACAACTTTTTTAATCAAAATAATTAATAGTGATAAATTATGAATTTGAGTGGTTTTAAAGTATATTTAGAATATATTTTTACCATTTAATACAATTTTGGTCATTGGACATAATTTCAAAATTAAACTGAACATAAACAAGTATCAAACTTTTGATAGTTATTATATCTTAAAAACACACATTTTGTTTTGACAGCGGGAATTAATTTTAAATTAATTTATGCCACTTCGGTGTTTTGAATTTGGAAAAATGGATTCCATATTAGGAATCAGGATGTACTAATTGTGTAAATAGGTAACTTTTATTTTTAGACATTTTGAATAATTACTTCGGTAAATATTTTATTTACCATGGTTAAAGGTTAAATCCGGTAAATAAGGGTTAAAAAATAATATTATAATAATACTAAAATACCCTAAAACGTGTCCTAACCTTATTGGTGGAAATAGGTCAGACCATGGGAATCTTTGGGTCGATTTGGGGACCCCATGGAGCCACTTGTAGGTGATAGGGACACTTTATTTTAATTAAGTTAAAATAAATACAAAAAATGACAAAAGCATATATCTTTTAAAAAACCAATTTTTACAAAGGGTTATATAAGTTGTCTTTTCGACTATAAATATTAATTAGAAAGCTAAAAATATTTCATACATAATGGTATTTTATTTATAATTTTTTGATATTAAATAATTTAATTTATTTATGACACAATGATGTTGCAGTAATTACCATAATAGTGAAAAATTAAAATAATTGATATTATAAATACTCAAATAAATATAATTTGAGACTTTTAATGAATTAAACTAATTTTATAGGATACTATGACATATTAGGATTCATTTAATTGACTTTTTTCTAAGTAATAATTCTGTTATGATTTTCACAAAAATCAATTTTCCAAATAGTGTCAAAATTGACATAAAAGAGTTTCTAAAACAAATATTATATTATTAATTGATATTCAATTCCTAAAAATCTATGGTTCGGACAATATACTAATATCATGATATGTGTATCATTAATGGACCACTTGGGGGTATATTGGGTGTATATAGTATGTTTATTAACCATATAATATAAAAATACAAACAGACATTGTAAAAGTGAAACTAATTAACTAAGAGTTAATACTTAATGATAAGGTTAATATAGTAAAACAAACCTATTTAAATCCTATTTGTTGAGTTTTTTTTCAACCTATACCAACCTTAAACTTTAAATAATACACTTTTGAGCCATTAGAAACTGAATATGAATTTATTATAAAATAATATTTCTAGCTTTTCCAAAGGTGCCCCTCACCCCTCTTATAAAAGGGAACTCCCCCATCTCATTAATTCACACCTTAAAAGCCTTTTGTTTCATCCATACCCAGCCCAAATACTCTCTAAACTTACCTCAATTAATCCTAGAGGCCTTCTTTTAGTCAGAAATCCATCGTAAGGAGCCCTTTTGATCAAATCAAAAGAAAGAACCCGAAGAAGAGGTAATGATTTCACCACCCTTTTTCAAGTTCCTTTCTTCTTCCACTTCTTCTTTCTTTGTTATTACCTTTATAAAATAATAACTACAGTATATTATATATACGTTGATGTTATTATAAACATGTTACAACCACATTTTAGTATTCTATCCATCCTTTGAATGACATGTCACCATACGTGCGTACGTACGACATACCGTCTCCACGTCGTGGTGTAATTGTTATTCAAAACATTATTATTTGGATGGGTATAATAATAATTTTTAATTCATTTAAATAATAAATATAACATGATAATTATTCTGTATATATGATATACCATCCAATTATATATTATTTTAATATCAAAAGAATGATATTGCTGCTCGTGCGTACGTACGGACTACCGTCTCCACGAACGCGATGAGATTCATTCTCCATCGTATCCATTCAAGTATAATTATCATTTGATGATTTAAAAATAATTTTTAAGGACTTGATATAATTCTGTATATGAATAAGATAAAACCTATCCATGAAAAAACATGGCTTATGTAACAAAACATATAAAAGAAAACGAGTAAGTTAACACCCGAAATGATGATAATACTAAGATATTATTAACAAAGCAATGTTAAAAGATCATATATGATATCATATTAATATATATGATTCTTGAATAATTTAATAACAATTATTTCACCATTATACAAGAGGTTAACCTACCCCAACCAAGGAAATGTGTAAGGTAAGGTTTTATTTCGCAATCTCTTCATCATCGGAGGTTGTTTATACGTAATAATCTAATGGGATTTCATTATCATCCACAACCATGTTTCTTAAAAATGTATTTCCAAACATTTTTACTATTTAATAGAATATGGGTTAAAGTCATTTATACCCTTGTTGACTTTTATAAGTGGTTTATAAAGGAATCTTTCTGTCGTTTTCCAAACAAGGTCCTTTTTAACCTTTTCGACAGAATTAAGGTAAGAATGTTTTTTTAACTTATAGGGCGGGTGTGGCTATTTTCCGCCATTATAAAATCTTCGAAGACTCCCTTACAAGATTATAAGAAAATTTTCAAAGTAAATGTTTTATTTTATAATTATGTTACTTTTAAATGATTTAAAAAAAGGGTTATTTCTCTCAAATAGTTTTGATTTCATCTATGTCAACATCCTTTGATGGATTTTAAGCTTATTTGATGTTGATTTGTTATGATAAAAAACATCGATTTTGTATTGAAAGTTTTGTGATTTTTTTTGACTGTGGATGTGTTATTCTTATACCATTCACTGTTTCTGGAGAAAGTATTGACATTTCGTATGCTATTTTTTATACAAATGTTTATGTTATGTTTAAACCTGTTCATATGAGGAATGCATTGGAGTTAATATGTGACAGGTGGATCCCGCTATAGCTCCTCGATGCATCGGTAGGTCTCATGAGACAAACTAGTGTCTTGGAACAAGGCCTTGACAAAATCTTATTTGTAGTGTTGGAATGAGGTCTTGGCTATGTGGTTATGATAGTCTGGCATTATGCATTCCATCATTATGATAGTGGTTATTGATATTTCATGTGAATATTCGATTAGTAGAATATCCATGTGAATAAGTAAATGGAATTATTTCACTTTATTTTTTATTCATACAATGTTGAAGTTCAAGTTTAAAAGGCTTTTGTTTTAGTTATATATTGCCTTAAATGTTTATTCTTATTTATGAAAGTTTCCGCTATATTGTTATCCTTACTGGGCATTTGAGCTCATCCCTTTACTATGTTTTGATTTTTCCTTGGATGTGAATAAGTAATTTATGAATGACCTGCAGGGATAGAATGAGGGGATACGAGTGTCGACTGTGGAGACTATATTGTTTTAGTTTTCATTTTATGATGTAATGTAAACTTTATTAATGTATCTTGTTAATCCAAGGATAATAATCTAATAGGTCTTTCGAGACTTGATATTTCTTGTGATCAGGCCAATGTTATGTAATAATGCACCAACTCTGGGTAACTGGGGTCGGGGCGTTACAACAAAGAATCATCCACTTGTACTTCATGCTGAAAAAGGACACTTGTAATCCATGGAGTGGATCGACTAGACAGAGAGGATATTCAACTTCTTGAAGACTAAGGAGTATTCTATGGTAGGGTTTTCTATGTATATTCTAAAAAGAACCAGAAAGATATGGTGGGACTCTATTGTTAAAGAAATGTTTCATGAGGATATTAACTAAGATTCATTCATGGAAATCTTTAGTTATCATTTTTACACTCAGGAATTGTGTGAGGAGAAGAACTAGGAGTCTCTGACCTTATAGTAGGGGGAGTGTACATTCTAGATTTTTTATATATTTTGAGGAGATGGGGCATCTGGAACTAGAGATTTTCACTAATTAGTACCTAAATAATCAGAGGTTGGAGATATGAATGTGGCTTGATATTTGGTAAATTTTGATATTTAACTTCATTCTGATCTTTATGGATGTAGTTTACAATGTATATTGGGATGATGTAGACATAAGAGGAAAGACAGACTTGGATGGAGGTTTAGTTTGTTTAGTAGTTAGCCATGGAGTATCATCTTGATAGAAAATAAAGCATAAGAGTAGTTGGTTTTCTTCTAGACCAGTTTCATAGTCATCAATAGGATACCTATAGGTTTCCTTCTACCAGTTGAGAATGTGATTTCCTACAAAAAGAAACTATGTGAAGGCTCTGAATACTTTTCATCATTCTGGATGATCTAGATATCTATGTCATTTTTTAAATGATATCTCATTAAATTTGGGTAGGCTCTACTCTCTCCAAGGGTTCAATGGTTATTGAAAATTATTACAAGGGTTTTATTCTAATCATAAGGCCATTGGATACGTTCATGTGGATATGACTGGATGGTTTTATGTAGTGGAGTATGATATAGAAAAATCTAAATTAGGGCCATCTACTATTATAGGTATAGTGTTTATCTCATCGTCTATGGTGCTATATTTGTTTGATATAGGACCTACAAATTATTTTATATCATAAAATTGACATTATGTGTCGGGTTTTTTTTGGAACTTATGCGATTCTTGATGGATTTTTCCATGCCTTTAGGAAAGAGGTTTGAAAAATGTTTTAGATGTGCCATGTTTCGAGTTACGATAATTGACTTTGAATTGGATTAGGACTTTATAGTGATTTATCATAACATATTTGACTTTATAATCACTATTGATTAGATGAGAAGTGTTAAGGACCATATATACTTTTATCATCATGGGGTTCAATTCTTATCAATGGATGGGGTTACTCTTGTTTTCTAGGGTGAGCAGGAATCTAGATTAGGAAGGGTATGGACTATTCTTCCTTATGCTGGGATAATATGATGCCAATTTTTTGATATTTCTCTTTATGAAATTTACACTTTTTGGATTGTCAACTTCTTGTAGTGGTGTGTATACCCTAAGGTCTTTTCAGATGATTTTTTGTGATAGAATCCCAAATAGAGGGTGATTTTTCTATAGAATTTCTCAAAGTTATGATTCCTATTTATAAGCCAGCTTATCATATGGAACCTACTATATTTGAGGAATGTACGGTCCAAATTCAGTATATTGAAGCTAAATGATTCCTTCATCTGAGAATCTCATCATTGGATTAATCTATCTTCTTTTCAATGAAGTCATACGGGAGCCTCATACTTTTTTTGACTATAAAAGTTTTAATCAGGTGACCATTAATATTAAATATCTTTTTTATAAGGATTTATGATCTCTTTGATTATCTTAGAGGGTCTTGTTGGTTTTCATAGATTGATAAGTTTTAAGGGTACCTTAAATGGATAGTCCAAGAATAGGATATACCTGAGAAAATGTTTAGGAGTCTATATGGGAATTTTTGAGTTTATAATTAATCCATTCATTCTAAAAATGTGCTTCTGGTGTTTATGGATTTAATTATATAGATCATTCATCAGTTCATATAATCTTTTGTTATTTTGTTTTTGGTTGATATTTTTGTGTACTCTAAGTGAGAGGAGGAGCTTATGGACCATTTGGTTATCATTATTCCATCTTTTAAGGTATATACTATGTATTATAATCATTCCTAACATTATTTTTTGTTCTGGGAAGTGATGTTTTTGGTGAATGGAATATTTTAGAGGGGTTTATCAATAGATCCTAAAAATGTACGGGTAGTTATATCCCGAGATCATATGAAAAATATTTTTTGATCTGAAGCCTCTTCAGTTTGGGTCGTTACAATAGCCAGCTTCTTCAAGACTTATATACGATATCATCTTCAAAGACAATTTAACATGTAATAATGTAATGTTTGAATTGAATGGAAAGTGTAAGGGATATTTTGTGGAGAAAAAGTTGAGTTTTACTTCAATTTTTTTTTGTTCCTATGGAACCTGGATCAGGTTATACTGCTTTCTGTGATGCTTCTAGAGTCTTGTTGGGATGTGTCTTGATACAATGGAAACTAGTTGTGGATTATGGATCACACAAGTTATTTCCTCAATATCATAAATACCATACCCATGATATTGAATAGGCAGATGTAATGCATGAAATCAAAAAGTGGAATCTCTATCTTTTTGGGAAGTGGTTTATGATTTATTATGACCATAAAATCATGAAATATATTTTTACGCAAATGGATATAAATTTATGATAAATATGTATGGTAGAGTATATTAAAACTTTTCAATTTTATAATTATTATACCCCTAGTACAAAATTCTGGTTTCTAGTTCGTTGAGAAAAACATTACAGAAAAAAGTTATGAAGGAATCAGTTGAGAAATGGTCTCTGTTGAGTTTTTTTGTTCAGATGAACTTGGAAGTATAGGTGTTTTGTGGATAGGTGTTCTTGTATTTGATGAAATTTTACTCAACTTTTGATGAGAGATTTCAGCTTAATAAGGCGATAGACACAAAGTTCCATTGTTTTTGTGATATCCTTTGTGGTGGAGACACCTCAGGTGAGTGCTCTCAGTCTCTCAATAGAGATTTTTTCTTCTATAGAAGGTTTGATATTACATTTTCCCTATGGAAATTGTTTTTCAACTGTGAACATTGTTCTTCTTAGTCTGTGCACCATGGTACTACCAAACAATATCCTGATTTGAGACATCAGTATTAGTGGAAGTGGATGAGATGGTCGATTCCATAATTTGTATCACTATGTCTCACATGTCATATAATTAATGTGGAATAGTAGATACCTAAAGGGTTGTTTTATCCCTCAACCATTCCATTATGGAAGTGCGATGATATTTTCCTTGATTTCATCATTGGTTTAACATAGAATCCTTGTGTGAAGGATATAATTTGGGAGAACATTTGTCAACTCATGAAATTGGTGCATTTTCAACCGACAGATGATGAGATAAATATAGAACATCTTGGGTACTTAGATGCCTAGGAGACATTGAGGCTTTATAGGGTTCCTTCTGAAATTATTTCTGATTGGGATCAATGGATCACATCAATGTTTTGGAAATATTTACATGATGTGATGGATTACCATATTAAACTAAGTAGAAATTATCATCCATAGACTGATGGACATGTAGAGAGGGATAACCAAATTCTAGAGGATATTCTCAAGTATATTGTGTGGGATTTCAAAGGATATTGTGAAAAATATTTATGTTTGGTTGAATTTTCCTATAACAATAGTAACAACTATTAGATAAATATGGTTCCCTTTGAGGCTTTATATGGGTGTCCATGTAGATCTCCCTAGTATTGGGGAATGCATGGAGAGTTGTCCTTTTCTGTGACAAGTATTATTGAAGAGAAAATAAATATGATGTAGATGAACCAGAAAAGACTTATGACAACATATAATTGTCGGAAATATTATGCGAACTATCGTTATTAGTCTCTAGATTTTGAGGTTAGTGATCAGGACGTTCTCAAAGATTCATCTCTCTTTGGACATCATCAGGTGGTTAAGTAGGGTATGTTGGAACCAAGGTTTGCGGGGCCCTTTGAGATCATAGGATGGTTATAGAGGGTTACATATCTATTGGACTTTCCATCTATATAAATAGTTATCATTGCTATGTTTCATGTTTCCCACATGATGATTTATATACGAGATCCTTCCCATGTGATTACATGAGAGTATGTTGATCTTAATCTTGATACCACTATCATTGAGAATTCAGTTCATATTATGGATCATCAATATAAGGTACTATGTGATAAATTATCCCCATGGTCTTGGTACAATTGTAGTGTGGATAGAAAATCCATGAGAAATGGGAGAAAGAGTCATTGATGATCCAGTAGTGGAATTCTCTTTGGAAGATCTAGGATCTTGAGGGACTTCTATGGGAAGAAATAATTTACTGAAGGGATATTATAAACCCCTATTATTTTTATGTTAGGCATGCTTTAACCTTATCTTTTGGTTACTTTTTCATTGGATGATTAATTACCAAAAATAAATTGGGAGAATACATATAATGATGAAGTCATGGATTTCATGTAGTGTTTGGCTTTACCCAACTGTTTGTGTATATTTTAGGAAATTACATCTCGTGTAATGGGAGCACACACCATGTAATGGATGTCTAGTAGAATCCATGAATTGGATACACAATGGGAATGTTTTACATTCCTTGTAAAATTTCACATCATGTAATAGACAATAATGGTTTTTTAATAAAAAAGTATCTATTTTAATCTTATTTGAGCATCATGGATTACACATGTACGGGGATTACATGCTATGTAACTATTGAAAATTAGGCTTTTGGGTGCTTCCTAAGTATCTTCTTATTTAATTCTGTGTATAATTCCTTGATCTTGGTCAAATGACTCTTTCTAGGTGATTTTGGGTTACACTTTCCCTTCTATATTTCTTCATCTGGACATTAATCCCCATTATTGATTGGTTGTTTTTCGTCGGTCATGTAATACTTATATTTTTTATTTTCTTTTTGTTATGGGTGTGGTTTTATATATGGTTGTTTTTTGGATTTCTGAATGGATTATATTTTCCATTTATCATTTTTAGTTTCTTGGTATGCCTCATCTTTCTATGGTCGTTTTCTTAGTTTCTGGTCAATATTATCAAAGAAATATATGTTTCTATCATGTCGAGGGATGGTTTTGTGTAAAATGGGCTGAATTAATGAATTGGATGTCATTATTGAAAAATTAATTTAGGATATTCATTTATTTGAAGTGATCTTTTGTTTAAAATGATTTCCTAGAAAGGAAATTTTTTTCAAAATATGGTTTTTCTTTGAGTATGGATTTTCATGATTTGTGAATAGTTTTTCAAACTCTGAAGAGGGTTGAATTGGATTTGAAATTTTTCTATAAAATTTTGAGAAGAGTTTTGAAATGGATTAGGGAAAGTGCACATTATAAACCGTTGGTGCATCACGAAAGAGACATAGGTAGCCTTACCTTGAGTATGGAACCACTTGAAGGTAATGTTTTTTTCTATTAAATGGAAGGAATCGATATCTATTGGATACAAATTAATGCAGGTATAAGATTTTTATTGTCTAGTACGTAGTTTATCATATACTAGAGCCCAAATGTTAGGTTAATTTATAATTATTATTATTTATAGCATTTTTTTTTGTCATGGATTGTTTCTCACATGTTTTCAAATGAGGTTGAATGATATTTCTTTGTATGATAGGTTGTTTCACGGAAATGTCTTTACCATTTTAATCTTTATACAAGGATATTATTTCTTATTTTATATCACTTAAACTTTTCATATTTTTTATTTGACACTTTTAATGGATTTTATGAAAACCAATGGAAAAATGATTTACAACATGATTTAATTTCTCAAAATTCTTTTTAAATCTGTTTTATTTTAAAGACTAAAATTGTTTCATTCTTGATATTAAACCATGTATACAAACTATGGTGGTAGCCTAATGGAATTTTTCTCACACCCTACATGTGACTTTGGGAATTTTTACATGTTGTATTACATAATTTAGGTAAAGGGAAGGGTATATTGTAGAATATTGGCTTCTAAAATTATCAATGTTTTGAGTCTGGGTTGGTAAGGAGGTGATTATTAGTCCCATGGAGTTTTTATATACTCTATGGTTTAACCTATTTTTTATTGGACTGTATACATTTGTGGCATCTCATCTATTTCTTCTTTGTTCATTGGTTGTATATCATTCTTTTCAAATATTCAAGAATAGTTTTTTATCTTATTTTACTCATATTACATGATTGTACTACTTGGGTGGCTTTCCTAGTTGACCTAAATTGTTTCTTTATAGTCACACTAATTATTAATGACTTATAAGTTTCCTAAATAGTTGGGGATATTCTGATCATTGAAAATTTCTGTATTTTTTAAAAAATATGATGATTTATTTCATCAGACTTTCACAATTTTCCATTTAATTGTGATTTTGAGTTTCAATAAAACTCTTACCCTAGTGTTGTAAATATTTCAAAGGCACTATATGGAATATCCTTGATTGAGTTGATGTACTTTATGAAACAACTTAATGGGAATATTGATGTGAGATTCATTAATCCTAGTTCTTCACCATGGTGTGCACTTGTTCTTTTTCTAAAAAAGAAATATGGATCAGTGAAACTCTATAATAGTTATCAAGAATATTAAAAGTTAAAAACTAGGAATAAGTATCATCTTCCTCTTAATGATGATTCATTTGATATATTTTGATGTGATCAATATTTTTCAACAATTGATATTTAATATGAATACTATCAATTGAGGGTAAAACATCAATACATACTAAAGACAAAATTTTGATTGAGGTATGGATACTATGAAATTATAGTGATTATATTTGGTTTTACTAATGTCCATAATACCTTCATGTTCTAATAGAAATTATAAGCATGAAAATCACATGAGTGATATATTTAAAATACTAATTAAGGAGAAGCTACAAGAATAATTCATGATGTGTGAATTTTTGAAACATAAATTTTCACTTTTGGGTTACATAATCTCATGGGAGGGTGTAATAGTGGATCGATCAAAGTGAGAATTTATTGAAAATTGGCCCAAACCAACCACTATGACTAAGATTAATTGTTTTATTGGGTTGGATAGATATTATAAATGATTTTTGAATGATTTTATGTGGATATATATTTACCTCACCATGTTAACGTTGAAGATATTTATGTTCCTTTATTTTGATAAATTTGAAGATAATTTCAAATAACTGAAAAGATGGTTCGTCATTGCACATATGCTGACACTATCTTAGTGTTTTAAAGTGATTCATTGTAGAAGGGGATGAGATGTATTGTTATGATGAATGATATGGTGATAAATTATGTCACATGGTAATTAAATTCTTATGTGAGAAATTACACGACTCTTGATTTTTTGCAAGCAATAGTAACAATTTTACTAGATATATAGATCAGTTATCTAAATAGATAGAGGTGTGACATATATAATGATCATAAATGTTTATCGTATATATTCACCCAATATGTGTTTGAATATGTGGTATATAAGACTATTTTAGTTGATTAAATATAATGAAATATAAATTCATTACCAACCCAGGAAAGAAAAATGATGGATGATAATTTGTGTTGAAAGGATCCTGATATTGTATATATGACTAAGATAAAAAAGATCTAATATTTATTAATATTAAAATTATGTGACTAGAAATCATGATATAAAGGGATAAATCATATCATTATCAAATTATTATTCAACCATTTATCCATGTGAATATTTAATAGGTGAAAAGGTGGGACATAAATCTATAAAATAAGGATAGAAATGTTCATGAGTTCAAACATCATTGTGATGAAATTATAATGTTCATGAACTGATTATGTGTCCCATAAATACAATAAATAATCAACGTTCTATTGGATTAAGGCCATATCTCATCATTCTCTATTCATATTTCAAGTATGAAGATGTATAAATATAAGGAGTATTTCTTATCAGACAACATGAAGAGAGATATTGTAGAGTATATATCTCGGTTATTTGTATATCATAAAGTTTATACTAAGAGATATAATTCTAAGAGTATGTTACAACTATTTCCCATACCAAAATGGAAATGGGAAAGCATCACCATAGATTCAATCGTCAAAGTTCAAAAACATATAAATACTATAATGTTATTTTGGGTAGGGTTGATCACCTTAAATGGTCAACACACTTCATTTATATCATAAAATATTTCTCTTTTAATCATATTTATAGTTTATATATAAATTAAGTGGAATGTATGCATGGGGTCCCACATTTTATAGTATCTGATCAGGATCACCGTTTTACATAAAAGTTCTAAATAGTTATCTAAAATTATTTGGATATAGAGCTATGTTTTAGTATTAAATATCATTTTCATGTAGATAGTTTGACTGAGAGGACTACTAAAACCCTGGAGGATATGTTGAGATCTTATTCTCTATATTTCAAAGGTGTTTATGATATTCACCTTACTATAGTAAATTTTTCATACAACAAGATATTTCACTTGGGAATTTAGATGGACCATTATGAATCCCCATATGGATTTATTATAGAAATATTACAAGATGGTATGAGTTTAGAGATGGAATGATATTAGTACCTCATATAGATATGGAGGTTTTCTATAAGTTTAGTGTTATTTGGAAACACATAATGCCATCTCAGGTTCAACATAAGGGTAATATTGACAATAATAAATGATATATCAAAATATATGTTAGTGATAAGGTATTCCTAAAATTATCTACTTATAAAATGGTTATATGGTTTATAACTAACATAATGTTTTTCTATATGTATATTATTCCTTTAGTGATACTTGGTCAAATTATGACAACAGTTTATCACTTGGAACTCCTGATGAAACATTCTCATGTTCATGATGGGTTCAATCTATCAATCCTAAGGAAGTAAAAACATTATTATTCATGTGTAATTAAAAACAATATTATTATAAATGACTATAACATTTAATCTGAAGAAAAATATGCATAAATTTTGGATTGTATTGACAAATTTCTATGAAACCTGAATACTCACATGGTTGATGTTTTTTAGTGGAATCGAAATTTTAAAGAGGAATAATATGAACCGAATGATGTGGTGAAGTATATATATATATATTCATTTTTTATTAGAGGAATGGGATTTCCTGGATGAAATTAATTTTTGGGGTGTTATAATGTAATGCCCCAATATTTAATGTTTTTTTCCTCTGAAATAAACTTGATGCATTCAATAGTTTTCTCTACATGCAACTCCATCTCTAAATGAATCATGATACAGTAATAATTTATAACTTAAATGTTAAATTATGTGGTATGGATTGTAATAATGACATTATAAAAATTATGAAAAATGGTTTTAAATAATTCAACTATATGTATTAATTTATAATAAATATGCACTCAATTGGAAATAAATTCATTTTATACTTCAAGAATATGTTTTTTCAGAAGTGATTTATTTTAAATTTATTTCATGAAAATTATAAATAATATTTTCCTTTTTGATATTTTTTTAGGAAATTAATACAATATCTAAAATCATAATTGTACTATAATATTTGGGTGAATATTTTTTATTTTTCTAAAAAGTTTAATTTTTTCAAAACTAGTTCTAAAATACATATTTTTTTGTAAAAATAGCCATTTATTATAATCTAAAAGTAAAATTAGGTTTTGAATTTTATATTCAATAAAATTAAATTTTTTTATTATAAATAATTTAATTAATTATTTAGGAATCGTCATGATACTTTATTTTTGTATAAGTTCACTTTTTTGCTGAAAATAAATTTTTCTAAAAACTATTTTTAAGTGTGCAATGTATTATTATCATAATAAATTAAATTAATCCATACTTATTAATGGTATTAATTAAATTTTTAGACTATATAATAAATCATATATTTTATCATTCATTCTATGGTCTTTATAATAAAATTATAGAAATTTAATTTGGTTTTATAGTTAAAATACATTTTTGTAACACTGGTTTTCCTTGATTTTTTTGAAATTATTTGAAATTAAAATCATACAATTTTAAAAATTGAATCTATTAAATGGATTCCATATTTGGAATAATATTAATTAATTAAATTTAGTATCATAACCAAAAAAATTGGACATAATGAATTGTAAAATCTATAAATGATTCTTACCATAGTTATGGTTAAAATATGCTTATCGGGGGTTAAACCAAGAGATAAGTCTAGGATTTCCACCCAAACTTGTCTAATTCATATTTTTTAATATATTTAAACCTTATGTTATCATTACTATTAATATATATCCAATTTGAACCACGTTAAAGTAACTTAATGTCCTAGGAATCATTTAATAAATTCTAGTTGTGTCCCTCCACTCAGTTATAAAAGGGAACCTCTTCTCATTCTTTATTCACAAAATTTTAGACTTATATATTATACAATACCAAATTTAAAACCTTTTAAGACTAATTTTATTATCCATATATCTTATTTTATAATTTTAATACTTAGAATTCAGAGCTTATGGTGTAAACCAATGGAGGCCACTCAAAGAAAAGGTATAAATAATAACTCACCTCATTCAAACTTAAATATTCTTATAATTTCTATAAAAATATTTTATCTTTAAAAAAAATTATCACTATAACATCATAAATATACTTAAATACTATTATTATGACATAAAAAACATGTATCACCACTTCTATATCAGATTGGCAATGAATGTATCACCTCTACGTTACTCTTTACCACAACATCAATGTGGAGAGATGATTCATTTAACCTTACCACATATCCTAAATTATTATTATGATGAATTTGATAGTAATATATGATATTTATAGAATTATTATTAATTTATAATTATAATATTTTATCTTAATTCTTTACAATCCGATCCATTGTAAAATGCTAACCTCGCTCATGCATAAGTGTTGAAAATGACATAAATAAAGTGATGTAAGTTTTTCAATTAAATCTTACATATATGGAAATAAGGGTATATATAATGAATATATATGATATTTAGGATATATTATTTATTTTTGAATATTAAATTATTAATTAAAATTATTTCATTCTATATTCTGACAAGTTTAAAACGTCACTCATGCGTACGTATGATCTACCATCTCAATATATTAATGTAATTAATTTTCCATCATCACATTATATAAATGTTTTTAAATATGTATATAATTATTATATATGTTATTCGCATCATTATTAATATTCTAGATCTTAATTAACCACAACTTAAGTTAATGAAACATAACTGTCGAACCAAAACATAAATTAAAAATGAAGTAGTTGACACATGAAATAATTATGAAAATGAATAATTGTTAATGAATGGGTGGTAGGATTTTATAAAAATTCCTTGTATGGTATTATTTTTAATAAAATTGTTTTTTATATATATTTATAACAAATTTAAATTTATTTTACATGAGGTTATAGTTATTTTGTTATATGATGGAGTAGAGGTAAATGTTTTTGTGACAATCTCATTTTTACCATGATTGTTTGTGTTTAAATTTATCATGTTGAAATTATATAATTTGACTCTAAAAAATATTTATTTTCTTATCCATTGGATATTTTTATATTAGATATTTTATTTTTATTTTACACTCTCTAAATACTCAATACTACATGCAATTAGTTTTATAGAAAACCTAATTTGTATTTTTCTTCAGTTGGGAATAATTTCCTCTATGTAAATATTTTAATTAAAATCACTTCAATATTTTATTAATATTCTCCAAATATTTTTTATATTCATTTATTCCCATGCCACACATTCAATAAAAAAATGTAATAAAATATTCTTTCATATTCTAAGTGAGTTACTTTTTTCTTCTTATCGAAAAGGCGAAAAGAATTATTATTTAATATATACCACATGAATTGTTTTCTTTTCCCACTATAGTGACTTTTTTTAGGTCATGACCAATTCTAGAGGGGTCAATATCATGAATCCATAAGCCCTCCTCTAATATTCTATGGGATGGTGACTTGCATCGAGTAGGCATATCACTAACATGGGAGGCATTACCTATGTACCAGTACACAAGAACACAATGATGAAAGTAAAAAAAACTATGTTAACCATGAATAAAAACAATTAAGGATTACATAGCCAGAGTGAAACCAAATTTGAAGTACAATAGGGTGACATGAGACAGAATACAAGCCCATCGAAAAAGGAGGAGTATGTAATGAAAAAACTAAAGCTCTTCTATAAAAAACCATACCTGAATGGTTGGTGAAGGGAAGCTATCTGAATCAGTAGGAGTACACCGTGTCTATCTGATCTCACTAGGTTCCTCCCAGTCTTGGACAACCTATGTCTCCTTCAAAAAATTAGTTGTTTACACAAGACACGACACATACAGGCATAATCCACGTAGGGGTGAGTAAAAAAGTACTCAGTAGAACACCCCAAAACCATAAAGGAAAGACCAAAAAGGAAATCACATGAGAAGTATAGTCAGCTCACATAGGTATAAGTTTAAATCATAAAAGGTAAGATTACTAGAAGTAATCATAGAACACTCAATATTGATGAGGCACCTAGTCTTGATAAAACACTCAACCCCAATGAGTCACCTAGACCTAATGAGTCACTTAGACTCAATGAGTCACTTACACATGATGATTCAGTTAGACACCTAATAACTTAGTATAGATGTCACATATACATCCAATCACATAGTCTCCATGTAACAACTAGCCACAAGATTATGTTCATACTGCTCTTATTCCTAGAGAAACTACTCCTTAGGAAAAATGTCATATGTCAAATTCCAAAAAACCCTATAGAGTGTCTTAAAATTAAAACTGCATCATTATGGTCCCAACACAAAAAATGGATTTTCAAATAGACACATAATTTTATTGTTATTGGCAATTTAGTGAAAAGGGGTTGGCTAGATCTGGGTCTGGTCTTCCCGGGTCCGACAGACCCAACCTGACCCGGTCGAGACTGGTCTAGTCCCATTGGATTGTGTGTTCCACACCCCCCCTCGGTACACTCGTTGGCCCAATTTTCCCTAGCTTTTCCCCCCAGTGCATGTCAGTTCATCCCACTGGGCTCAGCGGTTGTCGCGCCCCTCCCTCTTGGCGGACGTGGTCAAGCGACCACTTTGCCAAAGTCTGTGCGGATCGGTTGTGTGGACCATGTTTTAGCCGCATGACCATCTCACACCTGTGGCTTGGGGAGCAGTGTCATATTGGTGGACAGCCACTGTCGGGTGGTCGGGTCGCCGCCACTAGCCCTCCTTCCGTGGGTCGCCATTGTCGCTGTGGTGGCCCGTTTTTAGAACTACGAGCACCATTGATATACATTGGTCCCCGTATCCACTTTTATGTGATCCAAATTATCTCATCATTGATATGAGGGTCCGGACATTTTTCAAACCACCCGAAAATAATTTGATGTAACCTCGGGGGTCTGTCGGTGAAGAACCCAAGGGAGAGAGAGAGAGAGCACCATGAGCACCCAAGGAATGAACGTCAGACTTGTTCATTCAGACTTTGTTCATCTGTTAAAAAAACGGGAATGAAATCATACTAAAAACCACTAAGGTGGACCACCTACAAATCTTGTAGAAAAAATATCCACCTCATTTGAATGATCGATCCGTGGATCAACCTATTAATGGGTTCATCCACATTTGTCATTTAGAAAGAAATAACAGGGGAAATGAAATCATATAGAAATAAAACCCTACCTAGGATTGGTTCTTCTGCTACAGTGGATTCCTTTTCGTTGATGATCCTATGAAGAGAGATCTCGATCTGTGCCTCCATCGTCATTGGGGACATCCTATGAAGAGGAGGGGGTGTTTGTGTCATTGGTGATTTGTTGTTCATCAACATTATTCCTCTAGAGCCTGAGAGAATTACACCTGGATCATGCCCCTAATCGTGTATCTATGTTAGACTAATAATTGAAGAAACATAAATCAGGGTTGTTGTTTTTGTAAGCTACAACATCGTCAAGATATTTAATTTAAGAATTGAAACAGATAACTCATCGCTACACTACAGTGTCACTGTAGTGTAGATTGAAAAAAATAAAATAAGATAATTTCATATGTTTCATTTTATTTTCTTCTTTAAAAACATGAAAAATTAATTTTTTCCCCTACTCAAGCCACTTGAGGATAGTCCCCTCCTATGTTAAAGTCATCATTATGAACTTAATGGTACCATCATAATTTTTATCCCAGCATTACTTTAGAAGTTACTGAAACCATGAACGTGTATATAAGGAAAAGTTTGAACATTTATTCTAGGAACCCCGAGCATCAGAATAATTTCCTGTCTCAGTGACTGTCTTTGAAATAATCCCTTAAATTTTTTTTAAAAAGCTTTAAATAGAAATTCCGAGACATTAAATTTTATATTGTAAGTTCATTTAAAATTTTACGTGTTTCAATTCAAATAAAAAAAATATTTTCGTAATTTTTTTCTTTTATATAAGTGACATAAAATTTGAATGTTATTTTACTCAAGAAATTTTCTAAAAATCATTTAAAAGTATTTTCATCTCTATAAAAAGACTATAATGCTTCTTGAGATTTACAGTGGATATAATACAATGTCACCACCTTTATTTTTACTTTATATGGTTTATGATTATGATAGTAAATTTTTTAATGGAATTATATCCCTCACACATGTTATAATATGATATGTTTTTGAATTTTTTATAATCGTTGGGAATAAATATTTGTGGATTCCATTACGTAATGGGTGGGGACTATAATTATGTATTTTTTACTACCTGACCCAACAATCATCTTTTATTTTATTTATTTTTGGTATTATTTTATATTTTTGTTGAGCAGGCATGAGTTTCGGTAGTTGGTGGGATAAAATTTAATTTTTTTTAGTCTTTTTAGCAACTACACTATTAGCCTGAAAAGTTAAGAGTAATTGTGCAGTGCCTATGTTGTTAGGATCTTTCATTTAAATGTCCTATATTTTCACAAATACTATACAGTTTTTTAAGCATTGTGGTTCTCCTCAGGAAGTCTTACGGGGCGTGGGGTGTGTCTGGAATAAGTCACATAGTTTTATAGAACCATAAATCCTCTTAGGGGAAACTCTGTGAGGGGGTTTCTGGCCTAGGTACTATCCAGCATATGGTTGGATTATGGTTTCATAAACCACATGCATACTTTGCGGGTTTCCGTATTTAATTTTTTTATTTAATTTTTTTTACATTTAATATTTAATATTTTTTATTCTTTCCTCCCTCTTTTCTTTTCACTTTCTTGGTGTCATGCAACACCCCTTCACCAACTCCTCTCCCTATATGTGCACCAACCCTCACTCTCATCACCTTATTTCCATGAAGAGTCCATCAAATTTCATTTCGGTTCTTTCTCAATTCTCTCAGGTAATCTCTCCTTTACCATCCTCATTTGCCAGTTTGTATTTTTTACTCTCCCAATCACACCATAAAGTTCATCTGAACCCTATGTAAAGAGATTTCTAAGTTCTTTTGGTTTTCATCAGTTTTTATGGTGTGCAATGGGTCTCTCAGATCAGCTTCAAGATTGTTTCAGTATTCACTACCAAAGGAGAATCATCTTGAATTATTTTGGTTCGTCCTCCACTGTTTGAGGTTTATTTCTTTTTACTATTGGTTTTTTCCATATTTTCTTACATTCATTTAGTAATTTTGTGTTCCTAGTATTTTTATCACGTCTTGGTTATCATTGAAGAGGTTTTGTGATTTCAGAGTCAAATGTGAATTATTTTCATTGGCATAGGTAGAAATATATATATGTAAGTTCCACTTTATATATATATATATATATTCTTACTTACTATGGTATAAATAAATAAATATATATATATACTGGGTATATGTGTGCCTATATATATATATATATATGAAAAATGCATATGTGTGTAAGGTAAAATGATATATGAAATTAAATACATATAAATAAGGACCCAGTTGCACATATTCATGGCCATGTAAATAGGTATATAGGGTCTAAGTGTCATTATATATATATGAAAATTCATATGAATGAAAGTGGAAAAGATAAGATTTGAGTGGTCTTAGATGAAGGGATTCAGCGTCGATGTATTTTGGCTTGGTCTTCTCCCAATTGAGGTAGGTTCCCTATTCAAAACCATTTAATTTTAAATCCATAATTTCTTGATTGTTTTAAAAATATTTTTTATATTTATGTGTTATGAATATGTTATGAGAACTAGTTGTGTTCATTTGAAATTGTTTTTCGTTTGTTTTACATAATTTATCTAAGCTTCTGATGTGGGGTTTTTATATGGAAATACGATCTTGACAATGTTTTGATAATGTAATGTATTTTTATTGCTCAACTAGTCTTAAATGATATTTATTTAAAATTGTTTTCCAAAATGGTTTTGATTTTATAATGGCTATTTCAAAAGAAGATTGGTGTGTGTGAAATAGTTGGAAAATTTTTATTGAATGAAAGTGGACTCATGTGTGGTCATAAAAAATGGTAAATTTAATTTCTGGGTTATTTGAGAAAATAGAATGGTCTTTCATGTGATTTTGATGATAAATGGTGATTTTCTATTTGTGAATGGTTTCTTATTAAGTGTAGTTTCAAGTATTTTGTGGTTATTATGTGCAAAAAGTTTTTTATTTGATATTCTAATTGGATTAGACACATTGTAAGCCTAGGTACCTTGGGGAAGACTAGGTCTATTCATCTATAGGGTCTGTTAGGTTGAGTCTTGTTTCCCCTTGTTGGATTTAAGAAATATAACTTAATAAAATATGATGATGATCGGTGACCACTATAACTTTCAAAGATACATCTCTAGTGGATCGATCAAAAGGTCATTGTGGTATTTGATTTACTGTTATCACTAAGGTACAATGATCCTAGGATCCAATGATCCTTAAATACTTAGGGATACACCATGGTGATTTTGATCTGATTTCTATTTTATTTTCGTCAAGATTATTACATCCTTTATGAAAACCATGTTTTATCATGAATAATTTTCCAGTCATTTTGAAACATTTATTCATGATTGGAAACTATTTTTGAAATGTGATGAAAATAAAATTTCTTTTATTGAAAATGGAATCTTAATAACTGAATTTGAAATTAATGGAAAACCTTAAATTTATATGGTTTTATTTTCAAACTAACATGGCTTGGTTTTGTTTTTTAGTTAAAGCATAAGGAATAGATTGTTCAGGTAATACAACTAATCTTTAATACTCATTAATATAGATTTATCGTTATTTTTATCATTTGGTGAATCTCTCTACATGGGTTATCACATAGATAAATTTTCATCCTTTTTTTGGATGAGACACCTGAGGTAACAAGGATATACATGAAGTAATTTATTTCTTTTCTGCTGCCAGATTAGTTTTATTGGTTCATTTTTGATGTGTTTTTTATCTACTATAATATTGGAAAATTTAATCGTTGTTTCTTTATTTTTTTATTCCAGACACTTTTTTCCATCCTAGGAGGATTAGTAACACCTCTTAGGCTTTTGTGGGTTGAATCAAGTGCCCGGTTTGGGGTTTAATTAGGTTGGTTCATAACAAAATGGTATCAGCGCATGACCTTTATTATTTGGTGTGTCTGGTAGTTTGGATATTAGACTATTAAGACTTGAGAGGGTTGTATAGTAATATCATTAAGATATCTTACTCATCTTGAGGCTCAAGTTACCAGGGGTATTCAGGGATTTAACCCTTTTTTGGATTTTTGGTTTTTAGGTTTTGGGAATGAAAATGGAAATTTATTGATGTTGTGGGATTACATGGAGTAGTGACCCACATGGATACCAACTTCATGGGTAAATATTCTTCCAATAGTTGATTCTTTCTTGTGGGATGGTATGATAAATCATGCGACCGATCTAGTAACAACTACTTGTTCACTAATCCAGGAGTTTTGATTTGAGTGTGGTTTGGTTTAGTTTTAGTCATTCTGAGTGTATTAAACTGAAAAAATGGTTTATGAAAAATATTTTCAAAATAAAAATGTAGTTGGGAAACTTTTTAATTTTATAAATTTGAATTTTTAATATGATATGGATTTGAAAATTTGTTTTTGGTGCTCGAGTTGGATTTCGAAATGGGTTTTTGTAATTAGGAATGTGTCTTTGGTATGAAATGATTTTGATTTGGAAATAAAAATGGTGAATTTGAAAGACAATTTTGGGTTTTTATTGTGTTTTTATTATGGGTGTGGTTTTCTATATTGGAATCCCCCCTTTGAGTTAGTGTCAATTTAAGATTTTTGTTTTATTTTGGTTCAGAGTGTGCCACCAAAAAATATCTTAGAGGTTCACAGACAGTCTCTCCCAGTGCTCAAAGTTATAGTGGATTGGAAGAATCGATTTATTATTTGTGGTTTATATTTTTTATGGTGATTGTTTTCCATTATAGGGTTCATAGTGTATTGGGGAAGTTAAAAGTATTTTCAAGTCTTTGGGAACTCCATATGTTGTGAGAGTGAGAGTTATCTTGGGTGTGTTTGCAGGATCAGGTTTGGATCGATGGAAGGTGATCATCCCAGCATTATTGAAAAAAGGGATTTATTGGGAAGTATTTATAACCCTTTTTTCAAAAGGTTATGCTTGAGTATGTGAATTTTAAGAAACTAGTGGAGTTTATGATATTTCAGCAATGTATTTTGATGGTGAACCATTATGTTGTCCATTCAATCGTGATGGTTTCCTTCTATCTGGAGGTAGAATTAGAGGATCAACTGGAAGTTATTTTTTTATATAGGGAATTCTTCTAGAGATTCAGGTGTGAGTCATATCAGTTATTGAATATCTATTTGGTAATTTGGTGGATGATGCATTTCTAGATTATTCATTTCTCAGTGTACATCCAGTAGTAGTCTATGATCTGGTCTCCCTTGGTGCTCATGAATGTTCCCCATCTGGAAAAAAATGTGTTCCAATGGAACCTGTTCTGTAGGAGTCTCCTTTTCAATTTACTATTTCTTTTTAATTGTACCTCATGTATATGTGATTTCAGTGTAGTTTATTCATTCATTCTAATATAAATTTCCATAATTCACCAAATTATTATAACTAATGTGGCTATTCAGGTCATTCGGAGAAGTTATACTTGTAGCGCTATCGATAGAGGCTTAGTAGAGGATGTTTTCTCCTGGATAAGGGTTAGTGGATGCATCTGTAATCTAGTCTCCTATCATAGGGCCTAAAGTTAAGCTTACATGTAGTAAATAAATGTATGGTGTAGGGATTAGAGGCCAAATTTTTCTTATGATGTTAGAGAGGAGACTGTTTGGGTCTCCCTTTTGTAGTTATCCTTGTTTTTTGTAAGATTCTTCTTGTGGTAAATTTAATAATGTCCTCTCATTCCTATAATTTTTTGGTTATTATCTATAGACATGTATATGTAAATTTTTTTTATGTTGATCGGTTTTTTTTTGAATTTTTCTTGTTTTGGAGGTTTTCGTGTTTAATAAAAATGATGAATCTCAATTTGTCTAGTGTTTCATTATTTTCTTTATCATTGAGGACCCTTTTTTGTTGGGACTTTTTTCATGCTTGTTGGTTTTTAAATGGCTGGAAGACCCAATATAGGCCTCATTAATTCCTTATATTAAAATAGTTGAGTATAATATGATATTTTAAGATGCCACACCATTTTTAGACTTTTTTTTGAATTTGTGAGTTGTTTTAGCCTTAGGAACAGTGTTGGAATGAAGTTAAAAATGGTGGGGATACCACCATAAAAGGGACTTTTTGGGAATTATATATTTATTCTTCATTATGTGGTAACCCCTTTTTTACCATACCATCCAACCTCATTGATTAATTTGGGTGATTCTTATGTTAGGGTTTGGGTTGTTCCTCGTTTTACATTTTTTCTAGTGATATGAGTCCCTAATATTAGTCTATTCAATTTCCAAATCCTTTTGGGATATCCAATTTTTAGGCTTTGGTTGATAGTGATTTATATATTTTCAGTTCTTTTGTATTAGAAGTTTTTTTAAGTTTCATTTTGTCCTTGCCTCGGGTATTGATCAATCATGTTTCTTAGGAATTTCTAGGGGTTTAAAGTGGCATGGTTGGGTGAGTTATCACAACCTAACCTAAAAATACTCTTTTATTTTATTTATTTATGGTCTCATTTTATCTAGTTTTTAAGTTTACCAGAGTTACTATAGTTAGAGGGTCAAAATTCATATTTTTTGTGGATTTTTATTTATTTCATAGTTATCTTTCATGGTTATCAATAAACATATAGTCCATGTATTATTTGGCTCAATCATATGATCGATATATTTTTCTTGGATTCCACAAGGTTTGTTAAATCGTGTGGTGCTCCTATAAATGTCATGTGGGGCTTGGGGTGTGTTTGGTGAAAGGAACATAGTTTTATTGAACCTTTCACTCTCTTAAGGGAAACCACACTAGGGGGTTCATAGCCTAATGAGTGGCCAGTGCATGGTTGGTGGACTATTTTTCAAACCATGTGCAAACAGTGCGGGTTTCCTTTTATAATTATTATTTTTATTTATTTTTTCTACCTTATTCTTATTTCCTCTCTCTTTTCCTTTCTCCTCCTCGATGTCACAAAACACCCTATCCCCTCTCTCTTTTTTTGTTTTTTACATTGTTAAGGTCTGTAATGGGTCTCTCAGGTCAGTTTTGGGTGTGTTTCGGCATTGTGCAAAGAATTTGGTACATTTTGTACTATTTTGGTTCACCCTAAATCATTTTATATTGGATTATTCTTGAATATTGTGTTGTTCTATTTTTTTGGGTTATTTTTGAGATTTTGGGTTCTTATTATATATGTTGTGCATCTTGGTCATCATTAAAGCTGTTTCAAGTTTCTAGAGTCAAAGGAGACTTATCCGGATATGCATTGGTAGGAATACATACATACATACATATATATATATATACTCAATCATTAAAGTATGAATATATATATATTCTATATATGTGTGCTTATATATATGTGTGTGAAAAAATCATACGTGTGTAAGGTAAATGGGTATATGAAAGTATAAACATATATATATAAGGACACCTTGCATATATTTATTCCCATAAGAATTTGTAAATTGGTTCTATGTGTGCTTATCTATATATGAATATTCATATTCATGAAATAAAAAATGATAAGGTTTAAGTTCTATTTGATGAATGTGTCGAGTGACATGTTGTTTTGTCTTGGTTCTCTCATAGATGAGGTTGGTTCCCAATGCTAACCCTTTAATTTGAATTCATTATTTTCATGATTTTTCTAAAAGTATGTTTTATATTTATGTAGTGTGTATATGTTATGTGAACTAGTTGTGGTTATTAGAAATTATTTTTAATTTTTTAAATAATTTATCTAATCATCAAACATGGTTCTTTCATGTTGAAATATTCTCTCAGTATTTTTTTCAAAAATGTAATGTACTATAATCTCTAATTGATCCTAAATGATATTTCTCAAAAAGTGATTACCTAGATGGTTTTGAGTGTATAGGGGTTATTTACAAAGATGTTTGGTTTGTGTAATATAGTTATGAATTTAAAATTTAATGAACGTGGATTCATTTTTGGTTTTAAAAAAGGGGAAGTTTCATTTTTTGTTAATTTTGGAAAAGCACATGAGTTTTGGTGTGATTTTGAGTTTAAATAGTTATTTCCCAATTTTCAATGGTTTCTTTTTATGTTCTATTTCATGTACTATAGTGGTGATTGCGTGGAAAGGTATTTTTCTTAGATATTATAATCGGATTATGTAAATGGGAACCCTGGGTACCTAGGTTGGTAGACTAGGTATAGTATGCAAGTTGGTCCAGTAGGGTAAACACCCATTTCCCCTAGCATGATTGATATTATAATAAAATTTAAAATATGATGATGATATAGGACCACTAGAACATTGGCTGAGAACTCTCTTGTTGCTTATGCATGAGAACAATGTGGGTTTTGGGTCACTTTTATCACTAAGGTATGAGGATCATAGGACCCCACTAACCCTAGCTACATTAGGATTTCCCATGGCACTTATAATGTGATTTTTATTTCTATTTCATCATGATTGTTTCCTATTTTATGAAAAAATTATTTAAAACAAAGATATTCCTTTCATTTTGAAGCATTTATTCATTCTTGGATACTGTTTTGGAAATTTAATGGATTGAAAATGGGTTTTCTTAAAGAGAAGTCTTGTAACCAGAATTTTAAAAATAATAGAATGCCTTGATTTTATATGGTTTTATATTGAAATTATCATGCTTGGGTTTTCTTTTAAAGGTAAATCATAGGAAATATTATGTTTTGGAATGCATACTGAGTTTTAATACTCATTACTATATCTTTATCTTTTTTTATCTTCTATTGTTTCTCTTAAATCAGTTTTTCTCATGGAGTGAGTATGATACTATAGTGGGAGGTGAACCATGAGGTCACATGGAGGTGCATGTAGTAGTTTATTTCTTTTATACTCTTAGTTTAATGTTATTTGTTTACCTGATATTTGATTAAATATCTTTCGTCTCATGGAATAAATTTTTCCAAATTGCTTTATTTTTAATTCGCATCACTAGTTTCTATCCTGGGAGGATCAGGAACACCTCTCAGGCAATGTTACGGCTTGTCTTAGGTGACCATTTTTGGGATGACATCGGTTGGTTTGTGACAATATCCCTTTAATTAATTGGTTATATATAAATATCTCAGGATATGATAAGGATTATAATGGAGAGATAACCCTGTTCATTATGGTTATTTATCCAAAAATATTGTTTTTTGAGTGAACCTTGACTATGGAAACTATGTAATGGGGAGAGAACCTAGTCCACTATGTTAGTCTTGAAATTGGTCCCTAACTAAGGAAATTATTTTCTATTCTTATTTGTATGAACCAGTCATTTACCTCATTTGAATATAATGATATCATGGTACATGATTCATTATTGATTATTTTTCCCACTTATTACTTATTTATTCTATTATAAAAAACATGAAGAAATTATTCATCATTAATGATCCTTGAAAAATTGGGTATGATTTTTGAAAGTTTTGATAATGTTATGCTACAATTATTTTTGTCTAATTATCTTTTATATTCAGTGATTGATATATGTTTTATCTACCCCTACTAAGAATCCATAATTAACCATTCTTATATTTCATTTCCCTAGGTTAGGAGAAATATTTTATGTATGATGTGTCTAATAAGGGTGATAATTGTTCAGAACGTAATGAGAAAGGATATATATCTTTTACATACAATTAATTCATATATCCTATATTTTAAATACAAAAAAACCTTACAGTTGTGGCATGAATCATAATGATATATAAGGAATATTAATATGATGTGATGTAATATTTATGTATAAAAATTATTGTAATCTATAATTACTTATTTGAACCATAATATTTATTCCATTTCTATAATATGATTGTAGAATTTTCATGTTTACCATTGATTTGAATTTTAGTTCACCCCATCATATATTTCCATTTCCCTATGTTATAATAAAAATTATTAGACATGATATGACTTCCGTAATGTCTTTTATGGGGGATTTTTGAGAGATTTTATAGTATTATAATGAATAATTTAGTGTCTTATAATTTTTTTATAAAATTTTTTATTAGTTAGGAAAGATATATTAGGTAATGATTGGTCCAAAAGATCAAAATAATCTAAACAAAAATAATATTTCGAATGTTTTTAATATAATATTCCCTTTAAAACATGTAATTTATTAATAGTTATGTTTTCTAAATATAATGATTTTATGTAATCTGATATCTAAAGTAAATGTTTATAGAACCATATTTGGGAGTATGGGTTCAGGTCTTTACATGGTTTTCATTGGAGACCAACACAAAGATTGGGGGAATATGATTAGTTGTGGAGTATAAGCATCACACTATTTTGTATCATATGATTTGGAAGAAACCATATAGTTTAATGTCATATGGTGTTGATGTTGAACATTTTTTTTCATATATTGAGGATTAAAATTTAATCTTTAGAAGGCCTAAGATCATGTAGCATTGAAAAAATGGGTGATATTAACCCAGAAACACAAAGGGAAAAGTGATCCGTTGTGAACAGAAAACCTCAATGAAAACATAGATATCCTTAGAAAGGGTAAATTTGGTTGTTTAATTTAAATTTTTGACACCATGAATTTAAGAATTACCTGATCATAAACATGGAATCACTCAAATAATTCACTAGAACTCATTATTTAATACGAGTAATCCTTGTTGTTGGGAATATGGTGTAGAATAATATCACCCTTGTCAGTTGAGAGTGATCAATAAGGAATAAAGTGTTAGTGTCAAAATCCTAAATGCACCATTAATTTTGACCCATCAAAGGGATACTGTTCAAGGGTAACTCCACATGGCCTACTTTATTTTCTAATCTGTGTGGTTGGTAAATGGGGTAACACTAAGTGATTTTGAATTTCATCAAAACATAGTGGGGTGGATCCTTCAAAAATAATGGCATTTGATATTTATATCATAATGGGGTGAAAAGTTGGTTGAAGATGACTAGTGACCTTATCATAAAAATAAAAGTTACAATACCAAATTATCAAGGATATGAGGAAAGGAAGTTAATATCAACCATCATACTTATGTTTAAAACATGGGACCTATAATGTTTCTACCCAGAATCTCCTAGGGAGTGTACCAAAGGTGGGTGAGTCCCTTTGGAGAATTGTTTTCATGAAATCATGAATGTATTTTTGGAAATATATGGTCTATGATAATCCAAATATAGGAAGGATTGATGTTTCATTGTTAACCAAATTGATGTTTGGGAAGAGTTCAACACTCTGGGTCCTACATCTCCATCAATTGAGCACATTGTAGGAGAATATTATATAATATATAGCCAAACCCATCTATTGAGAGGAGTGTTCTCTCAGTGTGTATTGAGAACATATACCCTAGTGATAGGGAACTAATCATCGAAAAAAATAATGTATGAGGATATGAAAATGGAAGTTGGGCTTGAGATAATAATTTCAAAAATCCAATCATATCTCATAAAATTTGAATTAAGAAAACATTGTTCTGGTGGAATTATGTACTTTGATACTGGAATTGGACTAAGTGTTTTTCTCTCAAGTGATGATGGTAAATGTGTTGTATAGTTTAATCATTGTATAGATATATTTTAGGTACTTAGTTCAATCTCTATTAGATAATGTAACAACCCAAAGTTTAATCAATTGAAATTACCTTCCTATAATCATGCCATTAAATCACAACACAATGAACTACTAAGCACTATGTGACCTTTTAAAATAAAATTTTAACTTTTGTTATTTGAATTTTGAAAATATGACATACAAGTTTGTTATCAGTATGTTATTTGGACTCTTATAGGATCAACAAAATTTTTGGTGAATAGTAACTTACCCTTTTGAGTATTAAGGTACCCTTATGAATATTAAATCATCCTAATGAATAGTAACCTTCCCACCAATGTATAAATAAAATTTAGACGTATTATAAGTTACAATATTATCATAGTATCAGAGTTAGATTTTTTAGTCATAAATATTTAATTACAATTGTATGATTAATTAAATAATGTTAATGAAAACATATTTTTTAAAATAATAATAAATTGTTATTTTATTATCTTATGGTTGTAAGATAACTTTTTGTGACATTAATTTATTTTTCAATGTGTTAGAAAAGTAGTTTTAATTTTAAAATTTGTATTTTGATGTAAAATAATATTTTAATTAAAAATTAAATTTATAATATTTTAAAAATTATTTTTAAAAAATGGATTTCATTTTTTTATTCTCTAGGTCTAAAAATGGTTAGATTAAATTTTTGGAACATTAAAATACTTGAATTTTTTATGAATAGTTAAATTTGATAATTCACAAAAAAAAATTTAAATAAATCAATTTCTATATCATTCTTGATTCATGGCTGATTTAAATGGCCATTAGTTCAAAATCACATGCATTTATTTTTAATTTTGGTCATAAGAATAAAGACTATTCATAGTCTTGACAAAAAAAATAAACTAATGATTAAAATAATGGGGAACCCCGCCTCTCTTCCACAATAACCCCTCCCCCTCTTCTCTTCACTCCTCTCAATCCATGTTCATAGTCATAATTCTGATGAAATACCTCCATAAGCCCCTCTTCCACATCCAGTAGCCCTTTTTCTCTTCAATAGACAAAATCCTATCCCTAAAATAGGTTCTCAAGGAAGATATATTCAATAGGTAAATTCCTCCTTTCATTTATTTTATTTTCTTTCACATTCCATTCTTTTCATTTTATTTACTGACCTCCTTTAATCCAATAGTTATGATTACATTATTAATTTACATGTTCTGGAATTTTATTATGATAATGCAATAATTTATCATCTTTTCTCATTTCCCCTCCTTTATTACTAGAAATAAAACACCATCTGAGATGTGTTAATTTATCACTGTCAAGGACAACAGATTTTCAATTTCTATTCCCATATTCAATTCTAGTCATGAAACCATTTTTATGGATAAAACAAACTATAATTTATTTATCATTTCTCATGTAAGTTTATGTAATATTTTGTACACATGATGTTAATTTATAAATCAAAATGAGTTTGTTGTGATCAAAAAAACCCTCAATTAACCAAAATGGTTATCATTAAATTTCAATATAATGATTCATCTTCACTCCAATTAACCAAATGAATTATATAAGCATTTAATCCCCTATATGTTCACTAATTACATACAAGTTCAATTCTTCACAACCATTCTAATCTTACATGTTTATCCTTTCATGTATATAAGTAAACCAATCATGAAAACCAAGGAAACAAACATTCCCAAACAATGAAATTGAACGTCTTAACCCATCAAAAAGTTTATGAATGAAATTAAAAAAGTGATAATAAATAAATTACATGAAGAATATGTTCTGGACACACTAATTAATAAATTTAATTTGGTTATCCATGACATTAAAATAAAGACAAGGGCATCATCAGATTTAAGGTAAGAGATTCTACCCGAACCTCCATTATTCCTTCGGGTTGCTCTATATTTATTTTTACCCAAATGAAGTAATATTTTGTTTTTATAAAACTATTATAAATTCTGTTTACATTTTTGAAACTCATATAACAAATTCCATTGATCATTCTCATTTAGGGATATATATATTTTTAATTGGTTCCCACCTCAATAATTCTAGAAAAGAAAACACATTTTAAGGGATCTTCCGAAATTCTTACCCATTTTCAAGCACACTATATGATATTTTTTAAGGAACCATTATTTTTATAAAATTCGTATTTTTATTATGAAAACAATTCATGGTTCACTCCTAGTTTAATATAAAATATTATTCCCTTTTCTAATTTAAATTCAAAAAAGTATTTTCCATTAAGCGCACTAAAATGTTTTAATTACAAGGTTTCATAAGTACTCTTTTTACATGAAATTACTTCATGTCACATACCTTTTACGAATATATTCCTATTATACCAAATGATTTTCCCTGCATTATATAATTCCTTTACTTCATGTAAATTTTTATTATACTCCCATTTGTTATGCTTTATGACATGATTATGATTCCAAATTCCAAAAATGGGTAAACCTTCTGTTTTTGTATGATTGATAATGATTGATTATATATGTGGAAAGAATATTCATGAACATGTTATGATGGGTGCACCTCGATAATTCTATAATTCATTCGGTAAAGTTGATTCTTATGAGAGGTTATGTGCAACGGTCTTGGCGGTTAGCTTCGACTCATTCTATCATGTGCAACGGTCTTGGTGGTTAACATTGACTTGTGCTCCTCTATGTGCAATGAGCATTAAATCTTGTAAAGGTCATATTTTATGTTTCTTTCACATTACTATGACTCCATGTTTATATGATTCCATATTTTTATGTTAATGATTCTATATTTTACATGAATTTTTTATCATTATGTCATGCCTTCAAACTCATGTGCTAATAATTTATTCTTGTGTTTATTCCCTTATTATGATTTTTAGCACATTCATTTGTTCATGGTTTCCCTAGGTTATCCTCTAAAGGTGAATGAGAAAAATGGAAGTTAGGAGCTTTAATGAAGATTAAATAAATACATTTTTTATTTAGTTTCATGTTTTCGGTTTTATGTACCTAGTCTTCCAAGACACAAGACATTATGATCCTTGGTCTGAAATATGATGTTTAATTATTCTAAAAATCATGTAATTTAATGTGTAAAAGTTTGGGGTTGATATAGTTGGTATTAGGGGATGGTCTAATTATTTTTTTGAGAGTATGAAAAGATCACTTTAGTGAGAACCTTAGGAATGGGACTAAGTAAAAGAAAACATCCATATGTTTCGGTAAGTATAGAGTAATTTTTTATAAAGAAAATTCATCCTTGTAAGGATAAAAACAAGTGGATATGGATTTGGAACATATGTATCTAGGGGTAAAACCCAAAAACACCACATTGATCTAGACTTTAATGGGAACTAGTTCATGACAATGGGGCTTACTACACTCCTGGTTTGACACTCCGAGGGGAAATGCTTTGGTAAATTCATAATATTAGTACAAAACATTATTAATAGAAAAACAAATATCCCATGAGAATATAAGTTATAGGTTTATCCTTTTATGTTCAAAGTTTTATTTATGCTTATTAGTTAAGTATTCAAGCCCCCTGGTTGTATATTATTTTTATTAGTTAATATAGGGGAATAGAAAAACATTTTTCAATAGTCAATGAGAGAGGAAATGTAAATATTCCCTTAATGATATAGAAAATATGAAGGGAACAGGTGCTCAAAACATCATGATAGTACTTGCTCAGCTAGCTCAAGGTATGAATAATAACTTGAATGATGTGGAACACCCTCCTACTCTAAGGAAAGAGCATGTTGTCATCGAATCCTTCATGCATCAATGGCCTCCTATGTTTAGTGGATCTTCTAATCCCCTCCCCACTAAAATTGGATTACCTCCATTGAAAAGATATTCTTTGTCCCTGAGTGATCAGAAGAAGAGAAAGTCATGTTGGTGGTATATTGTTCTAATGGGGAGGCTAATAAATGTTGTACACTAATCAATAATAAAATTCCCATGGGGAAATTGATTCTATGGACTTAGAGGAATTAATTAAAATATGTTTCAATAAATTTTTTCTCCTAACCCTCTATTTCAAGATAAAAATAGAGTTCCTCAAAATTAGGCAGAAGGAAGATGAGTCAATCATGTAATATGAAAAAAACATAACAAGTCTTGAAATAGATGACATGGACTTTGACATGAACACCAAAATCAAGGTGGATTTCTTCTTTAGAGGACAAAATCTGAGTCTATGAAATGTGTTGGCGATTTTTGACTTTGATAGTTATGAGTAGATTGTCAATTATTTACTCAAAGTTGAAATGGATATGGGAGTCTCTCAATGGTCTTGTTGTTCAAGTTACAAAAAGCTAAAATGATGTCTAATATGGGTGGTTTTACAAATAAATACCATGATGGAAATAAGATCATATATCCCAAGTGTCAAAATTGTGGAAATAAGAATCCATCGAACTGTATAAAGGGAACCATAAATTTCTTCAAATGTGGAATAAAGAGTCATATGGAAAAGAAATACTAGAGGGATATGGAGAATCCCTCTAAAGGGGAAGAGGAAATAAAGGTTCTTATCAACACTCATCATATAGTGTAGTGTTACAAATTCAATGAACATGGGCATTATGTGAACAATTTCCCAAAGCCAAGGGTTGTCGGAGGAAATCAACAACAACCTCTAAAGAAACAAGAAATGGATTATGCTATCAGTAGTGATGAGGTGGAGCAAGAAAATGATGTGGTGACAGGTATGATAGTTATTCATTCAAGAATTATGAACCTACTATTTGATTATTGTTCTACGCATTCCTTCATATCTTTAAAATTTAGTATAACATAATAAACACCACCTCAAAATTTGGAGGTAATTTCATATTTGAGAACATAGAATAGTGAAATTATTATATCCATGGTTCATAAATATTACCCATTAAATATTTTTAGAATGAACCTCCCAAATAATATTTTTATACTTCTTCTCATGTAGTTCTATGCTATTTTGGTCATGGATTGGTAATCCTTATACAAATCCAACATAAACTGCTAGGAAAGGGAGATCACTCTTCACATGCCGAAGCATCCTTAAATCCTTTACAAGTGTAAGGAGGTGGATGAATATCCTTTAGAATAATTCTCCCAAGTGTGGATATCAATGCCTTCTGAGAAATAATGTCTAGCTCAAATGATTGAGATAATATAGATGATACTTCTCAATGATATGACCATCATGAGGGATTACACTAATGTAGTACCTAATGAATTTCTTGGTCTTCGTACTAATCAAGAGGTTGAGTTATCAATTGAACGTATTCTTAGATCTCTACCTATATCAGATACACCTTCTAGAGTAGACACTTTAGAGTTGGAAGAGCTAAAGAAGTAGCTACATGAGAATATGGAGAAGGGTTTTATACACAAAACTTCTTCTCCATGGGGTGTACCAATCCTATTCATCAAGATTAAGGATGGATAAATGTGCCTCTGTATTGATTATTGTGATCAAAATAAAATCACAATAAATAACAAGTATCCCCTTCCATGGATAGATGATTTTTTCGATCAGCTTTGTGGGGCTAGTTATTTCTCTTAAGTGGAACATTAGTCAAGATATCACAAATTGAATATGAGAAAGGAATATATTCCCAAGACTACCTTTCGAATGAGGTATGGACACTATGAGTTAATAGTGATGCCTTTCGAACTCACTAATGCTACAGAAAAATTCACGGACTTAATGAATAGAGTCTTTAGAGATAACCTCAAAAAATTTGAAGTAGTATCTATCAATGATATTATGATATACTCCAAGAGAATGTAGGAACATAAGGTGCATTTGAATACTTTACTAAATACTTTTCTAGGGGATAATATATATTCAAAGAATAGTAAATGTGAGTTCTGGATGAAGGACGTATCATTCTTGGGGCATGTTACCACGTGAAAGGGATATCTGTAGACCCTTCCAAGATAAATGCAATTGAAGAGTGGCCTAGGAAAACATCTGTAATGAAGATATGTAGCTCTCTAGGTCTAACCAGGTATTATCAATAAACCTTTATTATTATTAAAGATGTTATATGTTGTATTGATATCATCATTTTTATTTATATGTATGGTTAATTATTATTTTGACTAAATAATGTATTACTAGTCACTTTATTGATTATATTTTTAGTTATTAACATTCACATGAAATATTCACATTCTTGTGACTATTAGTCATTAAATTTTCTATAAATATCTAGATTAATTATCATGGATGTGTTTATTATATAAATTGTATCTCATTCCAAAAAATGACGTTTTACTTCGAAATTTATTTGACTGGATAAGGAAATGTTGATAGTACGTATCCTTTACTCAATATAGATATTTAATGATAATGCACATCGATTCATCAATTAAATTGATTATATTATATATGATAAATTTATCTGACATACAATGATGGGTGGGACCTGAATATTATATATCCTCTCGATGCATCTAACTGTCTCATGAAACAAAATTAATTATAAAAACCTTATGAGTTTATACCTAGTAATTTTGAACTGTCTCGTGAATGGTCTTGAAAATATAAGTATAATTAGAAATACCAGTTTAGTTTGAAACCATCAGTTTGAAATCATATTGTGAAAGGTTATGATTATAGAGGTTTTCATTTTCATGACACCTGAAATAAAATAATTAAGAACAACCTTCATTAAAAATTCAGTTTTTATTTTACATAAGATTTACTTAACGGTATTATCTCTGGGTTTATTTCATTTTAGGTTTATAGATTAAATATAATTTTTTTTGAGATATTTAGCTTTCCATACTAAATATTCCGTATCCTATAATTTAAATAAATGGTATTATTAGTTTCTTATCTTTCCATATTGGTCATGCATATTGATTTATGTTACATTCCTCTATGATTAACCCTTACTCAGAATTTGAGATCATGCTTATTTTGTTTTCTTTCTCCCAAATCCCTGGAATGTGCAATTTTTTTTATAAGAAATGATATTTCAGTGTGCATAATATAATTCTTGAAAAAAAATAATATTTTAATTTCTATATCAAAAATTAATATGGGAATCATGTATGTATCATATTTTACCAAGACTACTAAACTATTCAATATTTAAAAATGTAATTCCTTGTATATTATGTGTATATAATATGAATTCACCCTATCTGGGATACTCAGGTTGGGGTCACTACATGTATTGAGAAAATTTTATAAATCAATTAAATACTTGAGTTAAAATCCCAGTTATCAGATGGATAAAATAAAAGGAATGGAAGACATGACTCAATATTGAATTGGTGAGAATAATTAACATCATTATATCATAGGAATTGTATCATCATCATCATATTGAGAGAAATATTTCAAAATTCATGTAATGTATCATATTCATAATAATGTATCATTTTAACATAGTGGTAAAACGTCACACAGAGTTGTGAACAAATCTAGCATCATATTCATGCATAACATATGTATAAAAATTGTAACCCAAAACTATAAACAAATATAGTATCACATTAACATATTATAAACATAATATCAACAGATATATCAAATTTCCAAATGAATTAGGGGGATATATAACTTTCGACCTACTTGTCACATTATGAAATTCCTAAAATCATGCAGGCCACAGGGGAAGAGATGACATGACAATTAGAGTCATAAAATAAACCCATATAAATAAATGTATATAAAATAGATTTTGTTTTTCATTCATAATGGAATAAATTTTGTGGTTCTTGAATGAATATAAGTGATTATATTTGGCATAAAATTTTATTTTTATTTAAATAATTAAAACACAAGTGAAGATAGAGGTGTGTTTTGGAAAAATGATGTCTATTTGAAAAATCTTTGAAATTTACAATGAAATAATTTCAACAATGTTGAACCATGTATATCCCATAATGTAAAATGGAAATAATAATTATAATAAATATTAAGCGCATTAAATAAATTTCCAATTGAAAATAATATGAAAGAGTTGATAACCCAAAATTGAGGGAGTTGGGTTTGTGAATCCCCTTACAATAAATAATAATATAATTTATTTCTTTTCCACCACCAGAATAAAAACCAAAAGTTTACTGTAACAAGAAAACATAAGTGAATATTTTTTCTTTTTTTCAATTAATCAATTAATATAAATGTATTTCATTATTACTTTAAATTATTAAAGGTCAATCGGTTTGAAATAATATTTTCCATAAAACATGAAATATTTTTAGAATTTAATTATCATGATTTTTTAATTTTTATAAATTATTAATATTAATGAATATGAGATATGTAATACATATAATTATACATTTATATACTATGAAAATTTGATTAGGTGAATCTATAATGGTTGTGATAATTAGAGAGTCGGCAACTTTCTTAGCGGTAGTTAGCAAACTGTTCAAATGACATAGTAAAATTTGGATGAATGATAAGTATGTAGTATAAATAAGTACAAAATATAAACACTATAGAATCATATCATAATTAACATATTTGTAACTAACTAGCCAATTAATATTATAAGTAATTTTTTTAGAAGGAATAAATACAATGATTAATAGATAAGAAAAATTCGACAAAAGGACAATGAAAACATTCCCTCTTATCAGAGATTCTTCTTTTATTAGGAATCAAACACCAAGAATTCTTGGAGTTGTGCTAGTCAAAAATTTACCTAAGGATTATATAGGTATTAATAGAGATTATTTGGGTAGATCATTGACATTGGTAAGTCTAAGTGAAGCGTTTTTCAAAAGGTAGGTATATGGGGTATTTATAATTGAGGAGAGGGCAATGTTTTGGGTAAAATATTTAATAAAATATTATTTCCTTTGTGAACATTATAATAGTGATATTCATGACATATTAAGTCAAATTTTAATAAAATGACATTATTTTATGACTTTTAACGATTTTCAAAAATATATTCACTATTTTTATTAGAAAATTATGTGAAAAAATGAAAAGGTATAATTTTAATGGAATACAGTAAACATTGGAAAATATTTTTTAGGTATGAGATACAATTTTATTTTATTTCAATTAATCATTTACCTCATTAAATATTTTTTTGGTCCAGAAAAAATTTATAAAAAAAATTAGTTCAATATTATGTCCTAAATGATGTAATTAAAAACACACCGATTATGCAAAAATGTATTTTTACTATTCACCTAAAAATTGATGTTTTTCAGAAAATTACCCAAAAAAATAAACCATATAAAATTTTAATATACTAGTTCTAGAAATGATATCAATTTTGTTAAAATTAAATTATAACATGAATACATTCATTTTTCAATATTAAAATTAATATTTTTTCCAATTATATTAAAATATAATTTATTTATCAATGCTTATAATTCCTTTGATTATTTAATCATGGAATATATTTTATGGGATTAAAATATTTTTATATTATTAAAATTATCATGATAATTTTCATTTATATTACATTACATTATTTTGAAGTAAAATTATTATTATAATTGTCACATTACAATTCTCAATAGTTAGGTTATTATTTTCAACAACCAGTTTACTATTCTAATGATAAGATTACCCCTTCAGTGATCATATTACCTCATATAAATTCTTATTATCCATTTATAAATTATTCACTACCATCCCTCATGAGGTTCTATATTTCCATTGTCTAAAATTTCGATTTGTTTACTAATATGGTATTCTTTTCATTAGTGTTTTTCATAGGGGTGATTCAGATCAGGATGATCCAAATATTTCCAATCTAGTTTTTCGATTTTTATTTTTTCCCAATGTAATATTTTTCAATTTTTTTGGGTTTAGTTGTTGAAAAATATAATTTTCTCTATTATTAAAATAGTATTATTAGTTATAATTTGTGATGTACATGTATAATACTATAAAATATAATAAAACACATTTATGTGGGAACCAAATATTTTTTATTTAATCTAGGTCATTATATATGTTAACTCATTTTCATTTTAGAAGTGGAAGAATCCTAAAGGAACCAAATTAACAATGGATTCCAGGGAAACTATATAGATTATTCCAGTAATAAACTTAATAGGATAATATCCATAGTTAGAAACCATATTATTATGGAAAACTGGACACCATGAATTATGATTAATGATGTGAACATATTTGTATCCCCAAATACACCAAAGAATAGAAAGTTATAGTCTCAAGGAAGTTAGGGTGATAAATACGAAGATGGAAAGAATAATCATTTTTAACCTCTCAAAAACGTGGGAACAATCACTCGAGAAACTTTCATCAATGATTTTAAATATGTTTTATTTATTCAAAAGGAGGAAATAGATAAACTAATTGTTAATGAAAAATGAAGATTTTAGTTTGCAAGATTGAAAAAATGATTTTCCTAGTCATTCATCTGATATTAAGGTAGGCACCCCATTCAAAAAAATATCCTAATATATATATATATATATCTTTCAGATAACATTGAATAATGCCATTAGTAACAGTTGATTACAATTTTAAGGATGAAAATTAGTTTGTGGTTAGAATATAACACCCTAGTAATTTAAATTATATTTTCATTTGAAACATAATTAGTTCAACATATTTCTTCACATGCAACACCATGCCACAAAAAAATGTTGAACAATATAGAACCATTAAAACATTGTTATTAGGTTTTTGGATAATAATAGAAAAAACTGCGTTATTTTATATATATATATATATATATATGTGTATCGGAATTCATCAATGATATAGTATTTAGAAATTAAATTTGTGTATCTTAATAACTAAAATGATTGATTTATGATTTAAAATTTAACATTTCTAAAAAATTTATTTTAGGTGATTTTTCAAGAAAATAAAAATATTATAGACAAAAATGATTTTTGATATGAATCATAGGGCAACACTAATTTTTAAATATTAATTTAATGGAAATAATAATTAGAATAGTTTAAAAAAATTAAAAAAAGTTATTTACCTAAGAAAACAAACTTTTTTATTTTTATATTTCTAATTATATACATATTACAAACTGTTATATTTTGAATTTGGATAATAAAATGAATTTTATATTCAATATCTCAAAATTAGTGTAATCTTATTTTTTGGTATTTTTCTAAAATAATTTTATCATAGGTGAATGAATAAAATAATGATTTTGGTAAAAAATCACTTTTATTACATTATCTTAATAAAATAATGAATTAAATCATTTTGAAACCTTTCTTATATAAAAATATCTATTTATAAGGTAAATTTTATCATTTAAAACTATAATGTTGAATTCATTAAACCCATGTGTAACATTTTGGAAACATTATTAATATCTAACTTTAAAAACAATTTTAATTTTATTATATTACAATTTTCATTCCATCACATGATGATATCAAATATAAAAAAATTTACTTCGTAATATTTAAAAATTTGATCATATTAGGTAATAATTTAATTTCCTATTTTTTTCATAAATTTTTGATTACTTATAATAAACTTAAATATCATGATAACAATATAATATTTATTTTACAAGAATTGTTTAATAAAAATTTTGTAACATTTATGAGAAAAATTAATTAATATATAATAGTTTTTTCACTAATATGATTTTTAAAAATATATATTGTTTTATTAAAGCACATGTAATTGGAAACCAATTATTAATAATATTAAGAATATATAGTGGTTAAAACATCATTTTCTACAAACAACAATCTTTCCATATATAAAATGTTTTAATTTAAAAGAATATTTTACCTTGAGCATAAATTAAATTTTGAATATTTATAACTGAAATTTCGGTTTATAATATAAATATTTTATTATTATGTTAACATTATATTTTTAATAAAATATAAATTACTAGGGTAAAAACTAGTTTCTAAGATAAAACCAAAATTTTAACATGTAAAAAACAATTGTTAAGAGGATTGAAACTATTTAAAACATATGACAAAATGGGTAGTGGTGGATTTATAGACATTATCACATTACAAAGTCAGTTATTTCTAAATTTATGTGTCATTTAATTTTTAATAGTATAATGATATTGTAATAATTTTAAGGGATTTCATAAAAGTTCGGTTTTCTTCCCGTATAAATAAGGAAACATCAACCACTTCATGCCAGAATTATCCATTCATATTAATTTCATAAAAATCTATAAATTTTATCCACTAATATTCCTCACTTAGATTAATAATCCTATGAAACAAATTATTTCTTGCATTCCGTTAATTTCTCAGGAGACATTCAAGGGAATGTTTATGGTACCGATTGAGTATTTCATAATCCTTTCATTTTTCTTCTTATATTTTCCATTTCAAACCTATCCAAACCAAAGTTATATAATGAAATAATTATCATTAGAATAATTTTTTTATTATATTTATTTAATAACTTATATATTTTCCATTCCATACTCATAGAAAAAAATGAACGTTAGTAGTGTGTATTGCAGACTACTACCTCCAAGAGGTAACTTTTTTTCTGTTTTCATATTAATTTTCATTTTTATCCAGAAAAATTAAATTTTTATTCAAAAAAATAATAAATAAAAATATTAAAAATATTTTTATTTTATTATGAAATTATAAACTTCCTCAACCATTCTCACCCATCAAGATATATCATGTTCATATTTAGGTTGGATATATGACCTACTAAAAAAGTGATATGGAACTCAATCATAGATTATTATGGGAAAATAAATTCTAATTTTATTATAGTTTACTAATAAAATTATTATTTTTTTAACTTTTATATTAATTGTTTACCTTATTAGTAAAATATCACATCTAGTCACTATAATATAGAATAATAAGGATCCTATTAAGTTATATAATAAGATTAATTTTTTTACTTATCAAGTTAGATCCCTGTGAAAATTGAATTCAGAGTAAAGGAAGGGTTTCATGTCTATATTTTCAACCATTGAAATATATTTCATATTATACACCATCATTGAATTTGAATTGTGTTTCTAATAACCCATTAATAGTTTGTATCATACTTATTTCATTATTCATGAAATTAAATGATTTATATGAAATTATACTTTTCAAGAGGTTTTTATTTGAAAGGCTCTGTAATAATAAGGGTTTTCTTTGTCTTAATTCATATTATTTAAGACATAATACATTTTGACCTATGTTTCCGTTATATAATTTATTTAATTACCATGATTTCATTGTTATAATATTTTTTTATTTAATAATATATAATAATCTAAATCATATTCCATCCTTCAAATGTTAATTGATCCAATTGATACACTAGTTGTAATTATTTTTTAACTCAAATTTCATTTGTTGAGTTATGATCATATCTATAACTTATTTCTTATAATTTGGCTACAAACTAACCTTGATATAATTATGTTGCATAAAATCATTATTTTATATGGATTTAAATTCTAACCACATCAATCTTTTCCAAAAATCTCTATCTTTTGGGAGAATTTTTCCTGTAAGATAAATTGAGAGTTCAAATATCCTCTCTTTGATTTTTTATGTTTTATCTCGATCTTTTTTATACCATTCTCGGTTTATTTGTCCTGAATATTATATTATATTTATTTTATACTTTTATATTTGTAAAAATAATCTATAAATCCAAAATAGTTTTTATTAATCCTTTTTAATGTGGTTTTTCAAAATAGGTAATTTCTGAGTATTAAAAATGTTACTTTCATAATAAAATGTTTTACCATTGGGTCAAAACATCCAATAGAATAATTTTTAATTTTTAATTATTATTTATTGGGAATTATTTTAAAATATAAAATTTTAAAAAATCATTGACTTCACATTTTCAAAAATCACATTGGAATGTGATAGGTGAGTTTATATTTTATGTTATTGTAAAATAATGTTTCTAAACCCCATTTTATGTTTTCACCTACATATTAATTTTCATATTCAAATGAATTTATATGAAAGGTATTTATGTAACATGTCTTATCCTTAAAAGAATATTTTTTTGTACTGAAGATTTGGTATTAAACAATTCAATTTTTGATCCCGAATTGAGTGATACAGTTTGAAGAATTATTTTAAAAGGATGTTTATCATCTTGGTAAATATCCTCTTGATTTTTATTACTAGATTGTTTATATTTTATTTTAGAAACATCCAACTCTTTCTGTATGGATTAGGTAATTTTATGTTTTATTGAATATATATTCTATCACTTCCCTTTTTAGGAATCACTTTTCTTCCAATGCCATTTCTTTTTGAATACCCTTTTTTATTCATTTGATTAAAGGGAATTCATCGAGATTTCATATTTCAATTGAGTTGGGATATTATTAACATTTAGGTATAGAAATACTTGATATGGTATTATATTGAGTGATACATACATAGAAATATATTCTATATATTTATTTAGAAACTGGTATGCATATGTATATTTTTTATTCTGATGTAGATGTTTAAAGAGTACTTAGGTTAGTTGAATATGTATTGTTTACAAATAATTTTTTTTATTTAAATGATTTATGATCATTTTATAAATTTAATTTACATGTGGAAAATTATTTTCATTCATTTTTTTGTTATTAATATATTGATTATTGTTGAAAATTTTAATTATGTTTATTTTACCCATTATCGTAAAAGTTGAATTCCCTTGACTTAATCAAGTAATGTGTTGTGCCTGATATTATATAACCCCTTGATTCATTGGTAGGTGTCATCATAAAAACAAATTTTCATATTTATTTTATCCCTAGCCAATTTACCAAGATTTATTTTCATTATTATTGATTCATGAATGATTTCTTGTATGATTTCTTGACTCTATGATCAGGATGTCGGACCTTATACATTACATGGACCCAAATTTAGTTGTATATATCAAAGTGATATAGTGATTTTTATTGTTATAATTTGATATATTATTCTACCCATCTCATTTTATTATAAAATTATTATTATTATGACACCCTATGATTTTATATGTGTTTCTTTTGAAGTAAACACTGTCTAATTGAATACTAACGCTACACACATCCCCGAGTGTAAATAAACTACAATATAACAATAAATTACAACATAACCACCAACATGGATAATATAAATAAAAATAAAACAATTAAGAAAAATATTAATAATGGTTTTAAAAAATGAAAATTTATTAATTAGTTCATGTTAGATAAGTACTCAATATTTGGTAAAGTTGTTTATGATTCAAAAATAGGTTATCTCAGAAGTTTTTTTAGTGTATTTTGTTAACGAATATTTTAATTATTTTCATCCAAATTTAGAAATTATAATTTTTGGAACTAATATCAATTTTTGAATTCAACCGATAAATATTATCTTATGATCAATTTTAGGGGTTTTTTATAAAGATATAGTTTTCAGTGAATTGTGATAAATTATAATTTTTTATAAAACTGTCATTTATTTTCCTATGAAAGTAAAATAATGTTTTGAATTTAATTATAATGTAACATAATAATAATAATATAATTAAAATTTTTCTTATTAATTAAATAGGATTCGTCATTATACTTTATTTTGGTATAAGTTCATTTTTGGTCTTAAGAATAGATTTTTTCTACAAAGTATTATTAAGCTTGAAATGTGTTCTTTTACTATGAAATTATATTTACGTTATTTGATTAATATTTTCAATTATATTTATATATCATGTATTTAATTTTATATTTTAATTTTCCATTTATTATTTTCACATGATAAGGAATTAAATTTTTTTTCTCTATGCGTAAAATTACATTTTTCTAAAATGAGATTTCATTTAATTTTGAAAGATTATATAAAAATAGAATTACAACTTATATAAATTTTATTGGATAATATTAACTAAATATTTTAAATAATAATAATTATTAAAATTTAGTAATGTAAACTTAATTTTAGGTCATAGTGATTTAGTAAAAACATTAATATTTTGTTACTGTAATTATGGTTAAAACTTGTTTACTTGGAAGTAAAAAAAGGATATAATGGTAGTATTTCCTAAAAAACTAATATAAATCTTATTTATTTTATATAGTTCATATTTATCTTATCTTTCCTAATAATTCAATTCATTTCGATCTACTTTCACAAGAATGTGACCTTATATCATCAAAATCTTTTTAAAAATTTCATGTGTGTGCCTCCCCACTCTTTTAAAAGGGAACCACTTATTATCACTATTTCAAATAATTTTACCATTATAGATCATCCAATCCCTACTAAAAAAATATATATTTTCCTTAATCATGTCACTTTTATTATTCTTCTATGATCAAATTTGAAGGCTTAATATGTATGTTAAATGATGTCCATCGAAGAATAGGTATAATTCTTAATCTAGCTATGGAAATTATATTTCTTCTTATAATAATTCTAAAAATATTGTATTTATTAAACAAAATGATTAATACATATGCCTAAATATATTAATATATTATGATTAGAATTTAGCAACCATTCACCACCGCTTATCTAAAAAATGGGAGTTGAATTTTTAGCTTGTGTGTGTGTGTAGCCTATAGCCTCCATGTAGATATATGATTCATTTTCAATCACTATATTTCATGGATAGTTATTATGCTGTATTGACTACTTATATATGTTAATTATTTAATAATATTTTCTTTTAATTTTAAATTATTATCTACATTATTTCCCACCTATCTATTATAAAATGATAACATCTCTCATGCCTATATATGGACTATCACCCCATGAAGCGATGTAATTAATGTTTCATTTCCATTTTAATTGGATATAAACAAATATTAATATAATTAATGAATATATTATACTTATGATATAATAATTATTCTATAAAGGTAAATCATTATTAAACATTGCTTCGTTTAATTCATCGAAAAGAGAAAAATATCCCTCGTGATGTAATTTATTTTAAATAACTGATTTATATGAATGGTTATGAATATTTATATAATGAATATGAATATGATATTAATATTGTGATTAGTATTTTTAAATTTAATAAACTATGATAAATAAAAAAGACCATAACTTTCAAACCAAAACATAATAGAAAAATAATGCAGTTAATACCTAAAATGATTATGATAATGAATGATTGTTAACGAACGTGTGGGCTGATGTTATAATAAAAACATGTCTATTATTATAGTTTTGAATATGGTTCTTTTATATAATAATAATAATCAATTAAAATTTATTATAATGGAGTTAATAGTTCTTACAAACAAGACAAACTTTAGGTTAGGGTTTTATTTTACAATATGATGTTTACCCGAACAATCTGTGATTAAATTTATGATGATAGAATAATTTGATATATCTCTAAAAAAATAATATATATTTTATTATTCCATATTTGTTTTGGTAGTTTTCATTTTTTCCACTCATTTTCTTCACTTTAAGTATTCAATACATTAAATGAATTATTTTATAGAAAATGGAATTAGTGTTTCTCTTTGGTCAGGAATATTTTCTAACATATCAATATTTTCCTAAAATTGTATTGAATAATTTCTTTGTTATTGTAACTTGATTTGTTAAATCATTTTTTTTGAAATTTTTAATTTTTATAAATTTTTTAAATGAATCTTCTTATCATTTTCTGAACAAGGTACTTTTGAATATTTGAAAATTTTGAAAGGTTTTTTTGTATTAATGTACACCACATGAGAGACTTTATTTTAACTCAATAATGGATTTTATTTACATTGAATCATAATTTAAAATATTACATATTTATTTTAAATGAAAATATTTTCCATAATATTTTATAATATTTTATATTTTATATAAGTGATTTTGAATTATGAGGGTATTTTCCTCAAGAAATATGTTTGTGATATTTTAAAAGTATTTTCATCTTTAAAAAATCCATTGAGGTTTCTTAAACTTTATGAGGGATGTGATATAGTGTTAAAATTTTCATTATTTACCAAAATGATGCATGACTATGATAATTAAATTATTATGAAACCCATTTCATTTCCAAGAATTGATATATGATATTATGATGTGTGTTTTATAATCTGGTGTCACAAATCTATATTTGATTTTAATTATGTGACGAGTGGGAATTGAATTATATATACCTTTAATGAATTGGGTATATGTGGATATCTCGTGAGATAATAATTACTGGAATGGGAAGTGAACCCAATTCAATGTGGTACTTTTTTCTAAAATGATAGTCTTAGAGTGAGCCATGACTAAAGAAATGGTAGGATGGGGAGACAACCCTATATACTATGAAATAATTTGTAGTGATACTATTCTATGGAAATTAGTTTCTATACTTATGGGTATGCCCAAAACATATTTTTTATTCTTATATTATGCTATCATGGTACATGTTTGATTATTTATAACTATAGACTGTTTTAACATATGTATTCTATTATAATAGTGACTTAGGCTATGATTCCGAAATAATGATAATTGACTGATATGTATGATTTTTTTGTGGTATTACCATGTTATAAAAACATTATGTTGTACTGTCCTCATTTATAATCATTGATTGATATCTCTTAGTTTTAACCATTCTTGGCATCTAGGATTAAATTTTTTTTGTTTATTTTTCCCATGAAAAGATTAAATGTGTTAAGTATGATTGGTCTAAGGTGACTGATTTTTGTGAAGAACCTCATGTGAAATGTTGTAGATCATTCACGTACAGGTTTTTTACATATAAAAATTTACAAAGACAGTAAACCTTTATACTTATAACGTGGATCTCAATGATATTTAATGACTATTACACTAAATGGATGTAAAATTTATGTATGAAAAATTTGGGTCTCAATATATGGAATCAGATAAAGGTATAGTTATTTTTTGAAACAAGGATGAGAAATATTTCGTGATAACCATTATAATAATCCAAATTATAGGATAATATCAAATGTTATAATAAGTAAGGGATTTTTATTTTCCATGAAATACATCCCGATCTAGATACTACACGTGGTGGGGGTTTTGGTAGAGATTCATATAGAGGTAATAAACCCTAAAAGATCCTGTCGATTATTTATTTACCATTATTCTATTGTATAGACTCTCCTAGGGATATGCATTGGTTAATTCACATTTTTTTTACAATCCATAGTGAATAATTTGAATAAATATTGACCATATATAACCTAGGTTAAACCTAAGGTGTCATATAATGAAAATAAGGTATCTTCATTTAATATTCCAACAAATGACTTTCATGGTTATATTATTTCCCACAATTATTATTCTTACTCATATTATGATTTTATGTTATAGTCAATGTCATAAACCTTATGTATTCATGTTAATACAAAATGTGATAGATAATGAATTATTTTCCTCATGAGAAACCAAATTAATTTATTGATGAGAAGTGAAACCTTTTGATTATGCGTAATCTATTATCAAATCATTTGATTAAAAATATCAAATTTCTTGTGTTTTCTAACACACAATATAATGGAAAAAAATTTGTCGTGAATATCATTGAGTAAATAAGACTCATCTTTATATATTTCGGGGTGTGGGAAGAAGAACCCTTTGAAATGTCTTAAAATAGTGAGAATATGTTTTATGTTCGGAAAATGAGGGTATAAAGAAACAAATTACCATGAAATATTCATAGTTTAATGGAGGTAAATGATGTTAATTTTACGGAACAACTATTAGATAAATAAATTATTTTTGGGGGACATGAAAATTTTCCAATTTTATGACCTAATGTAAAGGATATATCCTAGACCTAGGATGGGTACATTATATGTTAATCATTGATGTAATTTATGAATTAAGGAATAATTATTATTTGGAGATATCATATTGATGTTTGTAAGAATATTCCCAATAGAAACTTTTTTTGGTATTGCTTTAAATTATATTGATGGGATTTTTTGAATTTATTAACTCCATCTATATTGATCCCTTATAAATATTTAGAGTAAGAAAACTACATTTAATACTATGAAACCACTTATGTTTTCTAATCAGGGAGAGGGTGAATATGAAAATCCAATGGGACTTAATTTAATTTAATACATCATTGTAACACCCCTTTACTTTTCTATCATGTATTCTTTAACCTTTTCTTTTGGTCACTTTTTCATTAGATGAGTAATTCTGGAAAATAAGATAGAAGGACATATGTAATGGTGAATCCAATATATGTCGGGACTTTCTACTGAACCCTATAGTTTTTTCAAGAAGTTGGTAAATTTATTGTCGTTTAATGGAAGTAAATGTTGTGTAATGGTGGTCAGGTATAAGTCATGAGGTGGAAATAGAACACGATTAGTTTTCACACCATGTAAAGTGTTCCCATATTTTAATGGAAAATAATTGTTTTTTAATAAAAATTTGGTGTGTTTTCAGGATATTTGAGCTTCATGAATTATGTGACATATTAGGGGATTACACGTCATGTAATTGTTTAGAATTAGGCTTTTAGGGTGTTGTATATGTGGTTTCTTATTTTATTTTTTATAGGTTTTTCTATTCCTGACCTAGAGGATCTTCCTATGTAATTTTGTGTGAATCCTTCCCGTAGACATAACTTCATTCGGTGACTAATTACCATTGAGGATGGGTTTCATTACTCAGGGTACGTAATCCATCTAGTTTTTTTCTTTTGGTTATGATTGTGGTTTTGGATATGATTGAGTTCGAAGTTGGGATCAGATAGTGTTTTATATCAATTTTTTTCAATTTCTTGGGGAGCCACATCTTTTAAAGGCCATTCTCTGGGTTTCTGGTAACCATTGTTGAAGGAATCTAGGATTCTACCAATTAGAGGTAGGTGTGTCTCTATAATGGGTAAATTTGATGAATTTCATATCATTGTTGAAAAATTAATTTGTTTTTTCTTTGATTTTAAGTTGTATGTTATTTCAAATGATTTATTGGAAAGAAAAATGTTTTCAAAAATAGGGTTTTCCTTGAAAATGGATTAACATGATTGAGAAATTGGTTTTAAAACACCGAAGAATATTGAAATGCCTTTGAGATGTTTTATAAAATTGTGATCATGGATTTAAAATTGGAATTTAAAATTGGTAATTTAAAACCCTATGTACATCAGGAAAAAGACAAGGGTAGCCTTTGTGTGTTTATGGAACCATTAAAAAGTAACCTTTTGTGATTTCTACTGGAATTACTCAATATTATTTCGATATAATGTTATACCTTTTTATGATTTTTAGTTTCTAGTATATAGTTTTTTACAGGCTATAGCACAAATTTGAAGTTCTATTTCATTTATGGTTTTTAATCGCATGATTTATTTTATCGTAGATTGTTGATCATGGGGTTTTGTATGAGGTTACATCGCATAGCTTCGCATGATATGTTATTTGATGGTTAGGTGATTAATTTTATAACTATTGATGCATTGATATTTTTTCCTATTTTATATCACTTCAAAATGTCATATTTATGGTTTGAGAATAGGAATGGATTTTATGAAAACCAAAGGGAGAATGATATATAACGGTATTAAATTTCTGAAAACGTATTGTAAAACAATTTTTTGAGCTAGAATTGTTGCATTCTTTATATTCAAAATTGAATAAAAACTATGGTGGTATCCTACATTTATTGGAATCACATCGTACTTTTTTCTTTTTATATTTTTCGACGTTGAATTGTATGACTCAAGTAAAGGAATGATCATCTTGTATCACAATGGATTCTATTTTTCCTTCTATTTTTAGTTCAGGTTGGTTTGGAGTGGATTGATGGTCATGTGGGATTTTCAAACAAATTTTGGTTTAGACTGTTATGGATTGGATTTTATTTTTTATGGTATTTCTTCTATTTATAATTTGAAATTTTTTTGTACGTATTGTTTTTATTATATTCACGAATATATTTTATTATCCCATTTTACCTATATTACTAACGAGCCTTCTCAGTTGCATATCTAGTTAACTCAGGATGGATCGCTACAATTTCTAATCAGATGGATTATCCGTCTATATAAGGACCCGACATTAAACATTACATAATCTTGAATTAAGTTAATAATTCACATTGATGATCTTTTCAGGTTTATAGCTTTATAGAATTATGTCATAACATAAACATAACAATTGGAATATTAAATGTAGAAAATTCCACTCAGTATCTATTTTTCTCATAAAATAAATACTCTTGGAAAAAAGAGCCATTTCTAGTTCCATGTTTTAGATAGAATGACATTTTCCTGATCCCATATTTGAACCTATTCCACTTTATGTCCTGTGGAAAACATTTCAAAAACATGGGATGAGCATAAAAAGCTTAGTAAGGGATACACAAAGAAGGAGAACTATTAGTTTCGTTAAACCAACAGGTAAACCATGAATACTTTATTCTAAGCAATATGTTTCACTTTTATGAAGTAGTAAATTCTATTAACTAAATAAAAGACCATTGCCTAACCTTTTGTAACCACAATATTACCATAAAATCCATATAAAGAACACATAACATATAAACGTAACTTGGGACATAAATATTCTTAAGTGGAATAACCATACAGTTGACTTCCATACATATAACTATATGGAATAGCCATACGGCTGACTTCCATACCCAATGCATTGAAGGTTATAATGTAACCACCCATCCTAGTCTATCACGGCACCACCCATCATTTGGTTTATCACGTAACCACCCATCAAATGTCTAAGTACAATTATTAAATCACAACACATACAAAAAATATAATGGAAAGAAAACATTTCCACATTTAAATCACAATATATCACTTAAATATATTGAAAAAAAATCCATTATAAAAACCATTTTCAAAACCAAAATACATATAAGAGTATACGGTATTTATTTTCTTTTTAAACACATTACGGCTTGTTAAAGAAGAAAAATATAAAATAATACTCGCGGCGGAAGAGAAGTCATTGTCACTGCTTACATTAAAAGAATCCTTTTATTTTGTCATTTAGTAAAACACTTCATAAAAAAACATTACCTTTGAATTAAAAGAAAATTCGAAGGTATTTATACACCATATAAAAGAAAGTTATGTATTAAAACAAAATATGCAACAATTAAAGGATATTGACACGATGCCCCTTACGTCGTGTCTGACTTGACATGTTCATTTTTTAATCTCCTGAATAACAAAATAATTTTAATTTATACTTACTTATTAACCTATTTTTGAAGTCTATAATTCCTTTTTAATCATTTATTAAAATGTTATAACATTATGTAATCATTTAGTTTAATAATGGTAATTTTTTCGATATTTGGTACTTGAGTCAAAAATGGACTTCTTATAACTACAAGTTGTTCATGTGGTCAAAATATCATTATATCCATAATGATATTCATGATTTAGATATAATATCAATTCAGTATATACATGTATTTCTAATAGTACATAAAATTTGGAGATAAGAAATGAAATGCACCGATCATGGAGAGAGTAAGCCATATGTACGCATGAAAGATACTTCCATTTCTATTTCGTATTGTAATGGAATAAAAACATAAATATACATAGGTATATTATAATTATATTATAATATCATATATAAAATCATTAACTCCATCCTTTATATGTTCCACATATGACATTAAACAGACATATCACTTTGAGGGGCGGTAGTCCACACTTCCACTATGGAAATTATTGTATTTACCTACTATAGAAATCATGAAGGTATTATATAAATGGAAAATACAGAAGAATAGAAACAATATAAATATAATATATATCATATATAAATATAGTTCCATCATAACAGCCACAATGAGAGGCGGTTGGAGATATTTGAAAAATCATTATTTCGTGAGGCTGTAGTTTTCCGTCCACAGAAATTGTATGTTCTTTACCTATTAGATAGATGTTTTTGTAATTTTAGTTTGAATAATTATCATAAAAAAACCTAGTATATTTATAATATAGGTTTTGTTATAAAATAAAGGAATAAAAAGAGTTTAGGGCGTTGGAGAAGTAAAATAAAAGAAAATTAAACAAAATAATTTAAGATGAATCGTTACATTTAATTTGGGTAAATCCCTTTGGTTTGAACCAAAAGGACTTCTTGAAGTGCCTTCTGCCAAAGATAAGGCTTCAAGGTGGAAGAGAGGGACCTTGAGAGCCTATTGGGAAGGGTTAGGACAAGCCATGGGGCATGAGAGGTTTGAGAAATGGGTTGGAAGTGGTGTCATTTTATAAGGGGGAGAAGGGGCTCTTTAGGGAACTTTGAAACAATTGGACATGTTTTGGATATTATTTTAATATTTATAATCTTATTTATTTAAATCATTTATTAATGAGGTAAACACTACATCATTATTGTGTCATAAATAATTTCATTTATTTTATGTCTAAAAATTATTAAGAAAATGCCATAATATAGGAATCGTTTTATCTTTCTAATTAATATTTATTGTCTAAGAGACAACCTATATAACCACATGTTAAACCTGATTTACTAGAAGATAATTTTTTATTTTATTTTTTCTATACATTAAATTAATTAATCTAAAGTGTCATTGTCACTCCCATGTGTCTCCATGGGGTCCCCAAATCGACCCAAGGACGCTCATGGCCAGAAGTGTATCAACAAATAGGATTTGGACACTTGTTAGGATAATTTTATATTATTATAGTAATATTCTTTTACCATTATTTACTAGATTTACCCGTTAACCATGGTAAATAAAATATTTTTTGATGTAAATATTCATAATGTATAAAAATATAAGTTATATATTTACACAATTTGACCCCTTGATTCCAAATAATGAATCTATTTTTCCAAATTAAAAACACAGAAGTGGCAGAAATTAATTTAAAATTAATTCTCGCTGTTAAAACAAAAAGCGTGTTTTAAGAAATATTAACTATCAAAATATTGACACTTGTTTATGTCCATTTTCAAAATGATATTAATTACAATGACCAAAATTGAATTAAATGGTAAAAATATAATCAAATTAAACATTAAAACCAATTAATAAGATAATATAACCATATAAATAGATTAGATTAAAAAGAAATTTTGAATTAAAATACAGTATTTTCTACTATTCATTAACAATTACTTTTATCAAAAAAATACCAAAAATTTACCAAAAGTTAATTATGATATCCCGATTCTAAAGATTAATTTTACTTTGTTAAATATAACATATAAAATTGACCAAAACTAGATTTAAAGATGGTTCTCCATCAAAAGGCTGTATATCGACCTTTTAATGAATATTTGAGTATTTATGATTAAAATCATGTTCATTCTTATTTTATGCCTCTAATATTTGTTGGATAAATGTAAAACCATTTAACAAACATATATAATCATATTTTAGTTAGTTCTACTCATTATTTCCAATAAAATGGCTAGGCGTTAACTACAATTTAAAATAATAACATTATATTATTAGTGTGCAACATGAGATTTCAAAGAAACTCGTTGTTGTGTATCGGGTTCACCATCGAACATAGAAATACCCTTCAAAATAAAATTAATATTTAATTCACAAATAGTAAGAAATATGAAAATGTCATATTTATTTATTTACCTAGGATGTTACATCCTTCCCCCTATTGGAAATTGCATCCTTGCAGTTTTATTCACTTATCAAATAAATGGGGCTATTTATCCCTCATAGAATTTTCAGATTCCCACATTACCTCTTCAACCATATGGTTTCCAAGAAAGAATTTACCTGGTGAGTTGCCTTATTCCTCAATACTTGCTCTCTTCGGTCAGGAATCTGGGCAGTTTGTTTCTCATAAAATAGATTCTCTTCCAACTGAACTACCTCTGGGCTCAAAACATTAGAGAGATCTGGAATATACTTTCTCAACATTGAAACATGAAAAACATTGTGTACCTAGGACAAAATTGTAGGTAAATCCACTCTGTACGCAACTGGTCCAACTTTCTATAGGATTTCATAAGGTCTAATGAAACCCGGACTAAACTTTCCCTTCATAACAAAATGAATCACACTTTTACATGGAGAAACTTTGATAAATTCATGATCACCTACCTCAAAATAAAGATCATTCCTCTAATTATCGACATATCTTTTCTCCCTGGTCTGAGTTTTTCTTGTGTGATTCCGAATTAACTGAATATTTTCTACCATATCTTCTACCAATTCAGGTCCCTTCATCTTCCTTTCACATACTTTATCCAACAAAAATGTAGTTCAACAACGCTTTCCATATAATGTTTCAAACAGGCCCATCAGTATACTGTAATGAAAGATGTTTTTATAAGAAAATTCAACCAAAGAAATATGTTGGTCAAACTTACATGGTAATCTAGTGATCAAGAACATAACATATCCTCCAAGGTCTGAATTGTTCGTTCTGACTGCCTATCTGATTGCAGATGAAAAGGTGTACTAAAATTTAATTCAGTACCCAACGACTTCTGAAGGCCTTTAAATATGATTGAAGTAAACTTGGGATCACGATCAGATACAATGGAGAGGGGAACATGATGAAACCTGAATATCTCTTTAACATACTACCGAGGAAGTTGATCTAGAGGCAAAGTATATTGAATAGGATGAAAATGATCAGATTTAGTCAATCGATCAACAATAACCCAAATTTCATTTTTACATCGATATGTCTTTGGTAATCCCACAAAGAAATCCATGGATATATTCTCACATTTCCAATTTGTCACCGGTAAAGACTGAGGCATCCCTTTCGATAACTGGCGCTCTTCTTTTACCATCTGACAAGTCAAACACTTCAAAGTAAAATAAGCAATATCTCTTTTCATTCCATCCCACATATAATACTCATGAAGATCTCTGTACATATTAGCACTACAAGGATGAATTGAAAATGGGGAACGATGAGATTCACATAACAACTCATTATTCAACTGTGAATCATAAGGAATGCATAATCTATTTCCAATTCTAAAAACATAATCACTATCAACGTTAAAATTAGGAAACTTAACCTTTTAAACCAACTCAACCTTTTTCTCCAACTCACTGTCTTCCTACTGTTCATGCTTAATTCTGTCTAATAAATATGATCTCACTAAGACCTGAAAAAAATATAAGAATTTCCCACACCAAAAACTTCTATGCCAAAGTTAATCAAATCAAAAACCAACGGATCTCCTTCCTAATGTAGCATGGTTAATGAAGAATTACATTTCTTACTCAAATCATCAGCCACTTTATTTTCTTTTCCTAGATGGTAAAGGACCGTGCAATCATAATCCTTGATGAATTCCAACTATCTCACCTGTCTCATATTCAATTTATTCTGGGTGAATATATACTTCCAACTTTTTTTATCAGTATATATTTCACACTTTACTCTATAAAAATGATGCCCCCAATTTTTTAAAGAAAAACCAACCACAGCTAATTCCAAATCATATGTTTTGTAATTTAATTCATGAGGTTTCAAATTATGTGAAACATAAGCAATTACCCGATCATTCTGCATAAGTACATAGCCAAGTACTTTAAACAAAAAATCACTATAAATAAAAAAACTCACCATTTCTAGAAGGAAGTTCCAAAAATGGATCATTCACCAATATTCTTTTCAATTCTTGAAAAAAATCATCACATTCTTTTTTCGAAATGAACATAACACCTTTTTGAGTTAATTTTTCATTGGCCTATATAACTGTGAAAATTTCTCAAAAAAATCTAGTAATAACCTTAAAATCCACTAAAAATATGAATCTCGGTTATATTTGTGGGTCTTGGCCATTATTCAACAACTTTTGTTCTAGTAGTATCAATAATTAATCAATTTTTGAAAAAATGTAACCAAGGAAATAATGTGATGATTGTTTTCACGAATTGAGGGAAGAAAACATACAATAAATATAAAGGGAAGGAAAAATTTTCACATTTCAATCAAAATATATCACTTAACTATATTTATATAACATAACTATTATAAAAATAATTTTCAATACCAAAATACATAAAAGTTTATATGGTATTTATTTTCCTTTTAAAAGCATTATAGCTTGTTAAGGAAGCCAAAGATCAAATAATACTCGCGGCGGCTGAAAGGTCTTGTCACCACTTAAGTTAAAAGAAAAATTAATTTTTCTTCATTTAGTAAAATTATTCTTATAAAATTATTCCCTTTGAATTAAATGAAAATGAAAAGGTATTTATACAGAGTATAAAATAATGTCATGTATTAAAACAAAATATTCCTCAATGAAAAGAGATTGAGATGAAGTTCGTTACCCCATGTCTGACTTGACATGTTCATTATTAAATTTCATGAATAATAAAATATAGTTAATTTATACTTGCTTAAGAACCTTTATTTCATGTTTATCATTCCTTTTAAATCACATATTACCATGTCATAACATTATGTAATCATTTAACCTAATAATGTTCATTTTGTCGATATTTGGTACTTGAGTCAAAAATGGACTTCTTATAATTACAAGTTGTTCATGTGGTAAATATTTCATTATGTCTGTAAAGATATTTTTGATTTAGATATCATATATATCATATATATCCATTATATACATGTATTTATAATAGTACATAACATTTGGTGATAAGAAATGAAATGCACCGTTCATGGAGACGGTAAGTCGTACGTACTCATGTACTCTACTTCCATTTCTATTTCCTATTGTAATGGAATTAAAACATATTGATACATCATTATATTATAATTCAAGTATAATATCATATATAATATAATTAACTCCATCCCTTATACATTCCACACATTCCATTAACGGGTCAAATCACATTGAGGGGGTGGTAGTCCGCACATCCCCAAATGAAATTATCGTATTTACCAACAACGAAAACCATAAAGATATTCTATAAATGAAAAATATAGAAGTATAAAAACAACATAAATATAATATATATCATATATAAATATAGTGATTTCATAATTTCCACCAAGAGACACAGTTGGAGATATTTGAACAATCATTGTTTCGTGAGGCAGTAGTTCTCCGTCCACAGAAACAGTATGTTCATTACCCATTAGACAGAGGTGTGTGTAAGTGTAGTTAGAATACTTCTCATAACGAAAACCTATTATATTTAGTATACTTTTTTTGTTATAAAATAATGGAATAAAAATCGTTTAGGGGGTTGCAGAAGAAAAATAAAAAAAAATAAAAATTGATTTACTAAAAACTGCATCATTATTATGTCATAAATAATTTAATTTATTTGATGTCTAAAAATTATAAACAAATTACCCTAATTTAGTAAATAGTTTTAGATTTCTAATTAATATTTATAGTCTAAGATATAAATTATATAACCCCATGTAAAAATTGATTTAATAAAAGATATTTGTTTATGTCATTTTTGTCTTTACTTTAAATTAATAAATCTAAAGTGTCATTATCACTCCCATGTGGCTCCATGGGGACCCAAAATTGACACAAGGATTATAATGGTAGAATCTTATCAACCAATAGGATTATGACACTTTTTAGGGTAATTTTTTATATTATAGTAATATTTGTTTACCCTTATTTACCAGATTTATCCTTTAACCATGATCAATTAAATATTTACTAATGTAAATATTCATAATGCTGAAAAATAAAAGTTACCTATTTACAAGATTTGGACCTCCTTATTCCAAATATGTAATCCATTTTCCAAATACAAAACATGGAAGTGGAATAAATTAATTTAAAATTAATTCCCATTGTTAAAATAAATAATGTTTTATAAGAAATATTAACAATCAAAATATTGACACATGTTTATGTCCAATTTCAAAGTAAAATTAATTCCAATAACCAAAATTGAATAAAATGGTAAAAATATAATCTCATTAAAATTTAAAACCAATTAAAAAGATAATATAACCATATAAATAAATTTCATTAAAAGGCAGTTTTGAATAAAAATACAGTATTTTCCACTATTCATTAAAAGATGAATTTTATCAATAAAATACCAAAACATTTCACAATGTAAATTTTGATATCTCGATTATAAAGAAGAAGTATATTTTATGAATAGAACATATAAAAGTGACCAAAACTAGATTCATAGAGGGTTCTCCATCAAAAGGCGGTAAATTGACCTTTTAATGAATATTTGAGTATTTGTGCATAAAATCAAATTCATTATTATTTTAAGCCTCAAATATTTATGGGATAAATGTAAAAACAATTAAAAAATATGGGTAATCATATTTTAGTTAGTTCTATTAATTTTGTCCAATACAACGACTATGCATTAACTACCATTTAAAATAATAATATTATATTATTAGTTTGTAATATAAGATTTCAAAGAAAAATGTTTGTGTGTATCAGGTATGCCATAGAACATATCAATCCCTTTTAAAGTAAAATTAATATTTAATTCACAAATATTAATAAAAATGAAAATTTCGTATTTGTTTATTTTCATGGGATGTAACATAATGTGTGTTAACACTACCCGATTTTGGTTATGTGTCCTGGATAGATAAGAGTTAGGACCCTAAAAATATAGATATTAAGTGAAAAATTGTTTGTCCAACTCACTTTCATGACTGATCCTGAGTTACCATGGGTGGTTAGGGATTATTTACATGGTTGGAGACTTAGAGTTTGAGAACATTTGAATGAATATTATGGGAAGAATATTTTAATGGACCTATTCTATTTTATGTAAGGTTTTTTATTAATGGATTCATGGTAGCGTTAAATTGTCAATGTTTTAAATTTTTTTATCATTACATGAATTTGGTCCTATAATTTAACAATTTCCTCATGACTGATTTTTATTTTTTGTTAGACAATACCGCTAATAAGATCTATTAAAAATTTGATATAGGAATTTATGAGATTGTTTTCGCAGGAAAAATTTCTAGTATAACATTCTTTGGTACACGTTTTTATAGGAAATATTCAAAGGATAGGTCAAGTTGGTGTTGGTAACCATGAACTTGTGGTAGATCATGTCTTGGAATTTACTAAGAATTATCCACCTGTACATCATGGTGAAAATGGACACATAAAATCTATAGAGTGGATTGACTAGATAGAGAGGATATTCAACTTCTTGAAGACTTCTGAATATTCTATGGTAGGTTTTTCAATGTATATTATTAAAGGAACCAGAAATAGATGGTGGGATTATATTGCTAAATATATGTTTCATGATGATATTAGCTGAGATTCATTCATGGAAATATTTAGTTATCATATTTACACTCAGGAATTGTGTGAGAAAAAGAACCAGGAGTCTCTAACCTTATAGTAGGGGGAGTGTACATTCTAGATTATATTACCTATTTTGAGGAGATGGTGCATCAGGAACATGAGCTTATCACTAATGAGTACCTAAATGATCAGAGGTTGGAGATATCAATGAGGCTTGATATTTGGTAAATGATGATATTTAACTTCGTTCTGATCTTTATGGAAGTAGTTTACAAGGGATATTGGGATGATGTAGACATAAGATGAAAGACAGAATTGGTTGGAGGTTCAGTTTTTTTAGTGGTTAGCCATGGTGTATCTTCTAGATAGAAAATAAAGCATAAGAGTAGTTGGTTTTCTTATATAACAGTTTCATAGTCATCCATAGGATAGCTATAGGTTTTCTTCTACCAGTCGAGAAGGTGATTTCCTACAAAACCAAACTATGTGAAGGCTCTGAATATTTTTCATCTTTGTGGATGATCTGGATATCTATGTCATTTTATTAAATTGACATCTCATTAAAGTTGGGTAGGATCCACTCTTCCAAAGGTTCAATGTTTCATGAAAATTATTACAATGGTTTTAGTCTAATCTTAAGGCCAGTCGATACGTTCATGTGGCAATGACTGGATGGTTTTATGCAGTGGAGTATGATCTAAAGGAATCTAAATCAGGGCCATCTAAAATTATAGGTACAATGTTTATCTCATCATCTATGGTGATATATTTTTTTTATATAGGATCTACACATTCTTTTATATCATAAAAGTTATCTTATTTGTTCTGTTTGTTTTTCGAACTTATGCGATTCTTGATGGATTTTTCCATGCCTTTAGGAAAGAGGTTTGAAAAAGGTTTCATATGTCCCATGTTTCAGGTGATGATAGTTGACTTGGAATTTGATTGGGACTTTATAGTGCTTTATCATGACATATTTGACTTTATAATCAGTGTGGATGGGATGAGAAGTGTTAAGGACCATATATACCTTTATCATCAAAGGGTTAATTTCTTATCTATGGATGGGGTCACTATTGTTTTCTAAGGTGAGCAGGAATCTAGATTAGGAAGGGTATGGAATGTTCTTCCTTATGCTGGGTTAATATCAGGCCAGTTTTTCAAGATTTTGTTTGATATAGTTTACCTTTCTTTGGATTTTCAACTTCTTGTAGTGGTGTGTGTGTACCCTAAGGTATTTTTAGATGATTTTTTTTGTTTAGAATCCCAAAGATAGGTTGAGTTTTCTACAGAATTTCTCATAGCTATGACACCCATTTCTAAGCCAACTTATCATATGGAACCTACTATGTTTGAGGAATATATGGTCCAGATTCAGTATCTTGAAGCTAAAGGATTCATTAATCTGAGAATCTCATCATGGGATTTATCTATCATCCTTTTAATGAAATCATATGGGAGCCTCATACATTTTTTTACTATAAATGGTTGAATCAGGTGACCATTAATATTAAATATCTTTTTATAAGGATTTATGATAGCTTTGATCATCTTAGAGTGTTTCGTTTTTTTTCTTAGATTGACATGTGTTAAGGGTACATCCAATGGATAGTCCAAGAATAGTATATAACTATGAAAATTTTTAGGAGTCTATATAGGAATTATTCAGTTTCTAGTTAATCCATTCGGTCTAAAAAATGATCTTGTGCTGTTTATCGATTTGATTAAATAGGTCATTCATAGGTTTATAAAATCTTTTTTTTTATTTTTGGATGATATTTTGGTGTACTCCAAGTGGGAGGAGGAGCTTATGGACCATTTGGATATCGTTATTCAAAATTTTATTGTACATACTATGTATTGAAATCATTCCTAAAATTAGTTTGGATATGGGAAGTGATGTTTTTGGGGAATGAAATATTTTAGAGGGGTGTCTTAATAGATCCTAAAAGTTACAGGTAGTTATATCCCGGGATCATCTAAAAAATATGTTTGAGATCTAAAGATTCTTCAGTTTTTCTGGTTATAATAGCCATTTTCCTCAAGACTTCTATACGATATCATCATCAAATACACCATAACTCGTAATAGTGTATAATTTGAATTGAATACAAGTGTAAGAGATATTTTGAGGAAATAAAGTTGATTTTGACTTCACCACCGTTTTTTATTCTTCCAGAACCTGGATCAGGTTATTCTATTTTCTGCGATGCTTCAGGGGTGTGGTTGGGATGTGTCTTGATACAATGGAAACATGTCGTGGATTATGGAAGTTATTGCATCATGATAATAAATACCACACCCATGATCTTGATTACGTAGTGGTAATGCATGGAATAAAAAAGTGGCATCACTATCTCTTTGGGAAGTGGTTTATGATATATTAGGATCATTAAATCCTGAAATATATTTTTACTCAAATGGATCTGAATATATGATAAAGTTGTTGGGTAGAGTATATTCAAACTTTTCAATTTAATAATTATTATACCCCTAGTAAAATAATTTGTTTCTAGTTCGGTGAGAAAAAAATTACTGACAAGATTCGTGAAGGAATTAGTTGAAAAATGGTCTCTACTGAGTTTTTTTTGTTTACATGAACTTGGTAGTATATGAGTTTTGTGAATAAGTTTTCTTGTATTTGATGAAATTTTAATCATCTTTTGATGAGATATTTTATCTCAATAAGGTGATAGACACAAAGTTCCATTACTTTTGTGAAATCCTTTATGATGGAGAGTCCTAAGTTGAGTGCTCTCAGTCTCTCAATAGAGATTTTTTCTTCTATAGCAGGTTGGATATTTCATTCTTTCTATGGAAATAGCTTTTCAACCGTGAACATTTTTCTTCTTAGTCTATGTACCATGGTACTACCAAGAAGTATCATGATTTGAGACATCAGTATCAGTATCAGTGGAAGTGGATGAGATGGTTGATTCCATATTTTGTATCACTATGTATCACATGTCATAGAATTTAAGTGCAATAGTAGAGACATAAAGTGTTTTTTAATCCCTTAACCATTCCATTAAGGAAGTAAAATGATATTTTCCTTGATTTCATCATTGGTTTAACATAGAATCCTAGTGCAAAGGATATAATTTGGAAGATCATTTGTCATCTCATTAAAACGGTACATTTCCAACCAACACACAATGATATAAAATTAGAACATCATGGGTACTTGGATGCCAATGAGACTTTGAAGATTTATAGGGTTCCTTATCATATTATTTCTGATAGGTACCAAGGGTTCACAAAAATGTTTTGGAAATATTTACGTGATGTGATGGGTTCCCATATTAAACTAAGTGGAAATTTTTATCCATATAATGATGGACATGTAGAGAGGGATATCCAGATTTTATAGGATATTCTCTAAGCTAATTTTCTAGAATTTAGAGGATATTGTGAAAAATATTTATGTTTGGTTGAATTTTCCTATAACAATTGTAACAACTATTAGATAAATATGGTTCCCTTTGAGGCTTTATATGGGTGGCCTTGTAGATTTCTCTATTATTCGGGAATGTATGGAGAGTGGTACTTTTCTGGGCCAAGTATTGTTCGAGAGAAAATAGATATGGTTTAGTTGAACCAGAATTGATTTATGATTACATAGAATTTTCCAAAATATTATGCGGACTGTCATTATCGGTATCTAGATTTTGAGGTTTGTGATCGGGTCTTTCTCGATGACTCACCTCTATTGAGACATCATTCGGTGGGTAAGTAGGATAAGATGGAACCCATGTTTGTGGGGCCCTTTGAGATCATAGGATGGTTATAGAGGGTGACATATCTATTAGACTATCCATCCATATTTATATCTATCCATTCTCTCTTTCATGTTTCCCAGATGATTATTTATATACGAGATCCTTACCATGTGATTACATGAGAGTATGTTGATCTTAATCATGATACCAATATCATTGAAATTCATATTATGGATCATCAATATAAGGTACTACGTGATAAAATTATCCCCATGGTCTTGGTACAATTGTAGTGAGGATTTATAATCCATGAGAAATTGGAGCAAGATTCATTGATGATCTAGCAGTGGCATTCCCTTTTGAGGATCTAGGATCATGGGGGACTTCTATGGGAAGAAATAATTTATTGAAGGTAGATTGTAAAACCTTATTATGTTTATGTCATTAATGATTTAACCTTATCTTTTGGTTCCTTTTCCAATGGATGATTAATTCCAAAAAATAAATTGGGAGAATACATGTAAGGAGGAAGTCATGGATTTCATGTACTGTTTAGATTTACCCAACTGTTTGTGTCTTTTTTAGGAAATTACATGTCATGTAATGGGAGCATACACCATGTAATGGGTGTCTAGTAGAATCAATTAATTGGATACAAAATGTGAAAGGATTAAATTCCTTGTAAAAGTTCACATCATGTAATGGACAATAATGGGTTTTCAATAAAAAAAGCCTTAGTTTTCATCATATTTGAGCCTCATGGATTACACATTTAAAAGGATTACATGATTTGTAACTATCATAAATTAGGCTTTTAGGTTCTTCCTAAGTATATTCTTATTTAATTCATTGTACGATTCCTTGATCTTGGCCAAACGACTCTTTCTGGGTGATTTTGGGTGACACTTTTCCTTCAATATTTCTTCATCTGGACATTAATCTCCATTATTGATGGTTTTTTTTCTTCGGTCAAGTAACACTTCTAGTTTTTCTTTTGTTTTGGTTATGGGTGTGGTTTTTTATATGGTTGTTTTTGGATTTTTGAACTGATAGTATGTTTCATTGATCATTTTCAGTTTCTTAGGACGCCTCATCATTCTATGGTCATTCTCTTAGATTCTAGTCACTATTATCAAAGAAAGATATGTTTCTATCATGTTAAAGGAGGATTTTGTATATAATAGGTTGAATTAATGAATTGGAAGTCATTATTGACATTTTATATTAGGATACTAATTTATTTGAAGTGAATTTTGTTTAAAATTATTTCTTGGAAAGGAAGATGTTTTCAAAATAGGGTTTTTTCTTTTAGTATTTATCTTCTTGATTTGTGAATTGTTTTTCAAACTCAAAATAGGATTGAATTAGATTTGATATTTTTTTATAAAATTGTGAGTAGAGTTTTGAAATGGATTCTGAAAAGTGCACATTTGAAACCTTGGGTGCATCATGAAATAGACATAGGTAGCTTTACCTTGAGTATGGAACCACTAGAAGGTAACATTTTTTATATTAAATAGAAGGACTCTATATCTATTGGATCCAATGTAATGTTGGTATATTATTTTTATTGTCTAGTACATAGTTTATCATATACTAGAGCCCAAATTTTATGTTATTTTTTAATTATTATTATTTATAGCATTTTTTCATGGATTGTTTCTCATATGTTTTTATATGGGTTTGAATGATATAGCTTTGTATGATAAGTTGTTTCATATATTTGTGTTTACTAGTTTACATATTTATACAAGGATATGATTTCTTATTTTATATCACTTAAACTTTTCATATTTATTATTTTATACTTTTATTGGATTTTCTGAAAACCAATGGGAAAATGATTTACAACTTTATTAAATTTCTAAAAATGGTTTTTAATTATGTTTTATTTTAAAGACTAAAATTGTTTCAATCTTGATATTACACCTAGTATAAAAACTACGGTTATAGCCTAATGGTATTTGTCTCACACCCTACATGTGACTTTGGGAATTTGTACATGTTGTATTACATAATTTAGGTAATCGGAAGGGTATATTGTAGAATATTGGATCCTATAATTTTTAATGATTTCAGTTTGGGTTGGTAAGGAGGTGATTGTTAGTCTCACGAGGTTTTGATATACTCTATGGTTTAACCTATTTTTTTGGACTGTATGCCTTTGTGGTATTTCATCTATTTATTCTTTTTTCGTTGGTCGTATATCTTTCTATTATAATATTCAAGAATAGTTTTTGTTATCCTATTTTACTTATATTACATGACTGTCATAATTGGGTGGGTTTCCTAGTTGACCTAGACTGGTTTTATAGTCATATTACTTATTAATGTGGTATAAGATTCACTAATAGTTGGGGATATGCTCAACATTTAAAATTTTACTATTTTTTTAAAATTTGATGATGTATTTCTTGAGGACTTCCATAATTTTCAATTGAATTTTGAAGTTGAGTTTCAATAAAACTCTTACCTAGTGTTGTACATATTTCAAAGACACCATATCGAAAATCCTTGATTAAGTTGAAGGAATTTATGAAATAACTCAATGGGAATTTTTATGTGGGATTCATTAATCCTAGTTCTTAACCATGGTTTTCACTTGTTATTTTTCTAATAGAGAAAGATGGATCAGTGAAACTTTATAATAGTTATCTAGAATATTAAAAGTTCAAAACTAGGAATAAGTATCATGTTCCCCGGAATGATGATTCATTTGATCTATTTTGATGAGATAAATATTTTTATACTAATGATATTCAATATAAATACGATAAATTAAGGGTAAAACATTAATACATACCCAAGACAAAATTTTTCCTAAGGTATGGATACTATGAATTTAGAGTGATTCCATTTGGTTTTACTAATGTCCCTAATATCTTCATGGATTTAATGAATAGAGTACATTGATATTACCTTGATCATTTTTTCTATTCTAAACAAAATAAATTCATATATGTTGTAATATAAATTAATAGCATGAACATCACACGAGGAATATATTGAAAATACTAAGGAGAAGCTCCATGAATAATTCATGAAGTCTGAATTTTTCAAACATAAGGTTTCACTTTGGGGTTACATAATCTCGTTGGAGGATGTAATAGTGGATCCATCAAACTGAGAATTCATTGAACATTGGCCTAAAACAACCACTATGACTGAGATTATTTGTTTTATTGGGTTGGATAGATATTATAAATTCATTGTGAATGATTTTCTGTGGCTATATAATCCACTCACCATGTTAACTTAGAAGAGATTTATGTTCCTGTATATTGATAAATATGAAGATAATTTCAAATAACTGAAAAGATGGTTAGACATTGAACATGTTCTAACATTATCTTATAGTGGACAAGGGTTAGTGATTTAAATTGATTCATTGAAGATGGGGATGAGATGTATTGTTATGATGAATGATATCGTGTTAAATTATGCAACACGGTAATTAAATTTTCATGTGAGAAATTACATAACTCTTGATTTTTAGCTCGCAATAGTAATAATTTCATTTGATATATAGATCATTTATCTTAATAGATAAAGGTGTGACATATATAATGATGATAAATTTTTAACGTATATATTCACCAAAGATGTGTTTGAATATGTGGCATATAATACTATTTTAGTTGATTAAAAATTATGTAATATAAATTCATTACCAACCTAGGAAGGAAAAGGACGGATGATATTTTCTGTTGAAAAGATATGGTAGTTTATCTATGACTAGGATAAAAAAATATCTAATATTTATTAATATTAAAAGGATGTGACTATAAATCATGATATAATGGGATAAATCATATCATTATCAAATAATTATTATTCCATTTATCCATGTGAATATTAAATAGGTGAAAAGGTGGGATATAAATCTAAGAAATAAGCATTGAAATGTTGATGGGTTGAAACTTGATTGTGATGAAATGATAAGGTTCATGAACTGAGTATGTGTCGCATCAATAAAAGAAATAAAAAAAGTTCTATTGGATTAAGGCCATATCTTATCATTCTCTATTCATATTTTAAGTATGTAGATGTATAGAAATAAGGAGTATTTATTATCAGACAACATGAAGAGAGATATTGCAGATTATGTATCTCGATGATTTTTATATCATAAAGGTGAGTCTAAGAGATATAATTCTAAGTGGATGGAACAACCATTTCCCATACCAAAATGGAAATGGGAAAGAATCATCATGGATTTCATCGTCAAACTTCAAAAAACATATAAATTCTATAGTGTTATTTTGGGTAGGGTTAATCACCATACAGAGTCAACACACTTCATTTATATCATAAAATATTTCTCTTTTAATCATATTTCTATTGTATATATAAATGAAGTGGAATGTATACATGGGGTACCACATTTTATTGTACTTGATCAGGATCTACGTTTTACATAAAATTTCTAAATAATTATTGAAAAAGATTTGGATACAGAGTTATTTTTCATTATTAAATATCATTTTCATGTAGATAGTTAGACTAAAAGGACAACTAAAACCCTGTAGAATATGCTGAGATCTTATTCTCCATATTTAAAAGTTTTTTATGATATTCACCTTCCTATAGTTTATTTTTTGTACAATAAGAGATTTCACATGAGAATTTAGATGGCCCATTATAAATACTCATATGGATTTATTGTAGAAATCTTACAAGAGGGGAGGAGTTTAGAGAGGAAATTATATTAGTACCACATATAGATATGGAAGTTTTGCAGAATGTTAGAGTTATTTGGAAACACATAAAGCCACATCAGTTTCAACATGAGGGTTATGTTGACAATTATATATGAGATCTCAAAATATATTTTAGTGATAAGGTATTCCTAAAATTTTCTGCTTATAAAAAGGTTACATGTTTTAAAATTATTAGAAAGTTTTTCCCTATGAATATTATTCCTTTAGTGATTCTTGGTCAGATTATGACAAAAATTTATCACTTGGAACTCTCATTGAAACTTTCTCATGTTCATGATGTGTTCCATCTATCACTCCTAAGGAAGTACATACATTATTATTCATGTGAACTTAAAAATATATTGTATTAAATGACTATGACCTTTAATTTGAAGAAAAATAGGCATATATTTTGGATTTTAATGACAAATTTCTATGAATCATGAATACTCACACGGTTAATGTTTTTTAGTGGAATCAAAATTTTAAGGAGGAATAATAAAAACCTAATGATATGGTGAAGTATATATATTTTCATTTTTTATTATAGGAATGGTATTCCCTGACTCAAAATTATTTTTAGGGGTGTTGTAATGTAACACCCTAATATTTATTGTTAATTTCCTTTGAAATAAACTCGAGGCATTCAATTGTTTTCTCTAAATGCTACCCCATCTCTAAATGAAACATGATATAGTAATAATTTATAACTTAAATGTTAAATTATATGGTATGGATAATAATAATCACACTATAAAAATTAGGAAAAATGGTTTTAAATAATTCAATTATATGTATTAATTCATCATAAATATGCAGTAAATTTGAAATAAATGCATTTTATGCTTCCAAAATATGTTTTTTCAGAAGTGATTTCTATTAAATTTAATTAATGAAAATTATAAATAAGATTTTCCTTTTTTATAATTTTTTCAAGGAAATGAATACAATATCTAAAATCATAATTTTAATATAATATTTGGGTGAATATTTATTTTTTTCTAAAAAGATTATTTTTTTCAAAAATATTTATAAAATACAGATTTTTGTACAAATCTTCATTTATTATCAATTAAAAGTAACATTTGGTTTTTAATTTTCATTTAAAGAAAATTAAATAAAATTTTATTATAAATAATTTAAATAATTATTTTGGAATCATCATGATTCTTTATTTTTTTATAAGTTCACTTTTATTCCGAAAATTTATTTTTTTCTAAAAACTATTTTTATTTGTGAAATTTATAATAATCATAATAAATTAAATTAATCCATACTTATTAATGGTATTGATGAATAATTTAGACTATATAATAACTCATATATTTTATCATTCATTTTATTGTTTTTATAATTAAATTATAGAAATTTAATTTGGTTTTATAGTTAAAATTCGTTTTTGTAACACTGGTTTTCTTTGCTTTTTTTTAAATTATTTGAAATTAAAATCAACCATTTTTAATAATTGAATAGGGTAAATGGATTCCATATTTGGAATAATATTAAATAATTAAATTTAATATAATAACCAAAACATTTGGACACAAATAATTGTAAAATCTATAAATGGTTCTTACTATGCTTATGTTTAAAATGTGTTTATCGGGGGTTATACAAAGAGATAAGTTTATGGTTTCCACCCAAACTTGTCTAATTCATATTTTTTTAATATATTTAAACCTTATGTTATCCTAACTATTAATACATGTCTAATTTGAACTACATTAAAGTAACTTAATTTCCAAGAAATTATTTAATAAATTTCCGTTGTGTCCCTCCACTTAGTTATAGAAGGGATCCTCTTCTCGTACATTATTCACATATTTTTAGACTTATATATTGGAAAATACTCAATTTAAAACATTTTAAGAATCGTTTATTTAACCATATATCTTATTTTATTCATTTAATACTTATCATTCAGGGCTTATAGTGTAAACCAAGGGAGGCCACTGAATGAATAGGTATAAATAATAACTCACCTCTTTCAAATTTAAATATTCTTATAATTTCTATAAACATGTTGTACCCTTACAAACAATTATCACTATTACATAATAAATATACTAAAATACTATTAATATTACATAAAAACATGTATCACCTCTTCTATATCAGATTAGAAATGAATGTATCCCCTCTACGTTACTCTTTACTACTGCATCTATAAGGCCCCACCCTTAAACATTACTTAATATTGAGTTACTTAAAGAATACACGTTGAGGATATTTTCAGGTTTAGAGTTTTAGAGAATTAGATCATAAAACATGCATTACATTCCACATTTGAACAATGTGGTTACATAAAAGATAGTACTCATTTTTCCCATCAACGGAAACATATTTAAATTAAAACATGGAATCTTTATTGACACTTCCTTGACACTATCATCACATCATATGCTTTTCCCTTGACCTGTGAAAAATATTTCAAAAACTTGGGATGAGCATAAAAAGCTCAGTAAGGGATATAAAAGTACAAAAAGAAAACATTAGTCCACGTATAAAATCATACTTTACTCATAAAACATAATAATTTTAACATACCTCATCAAAATAATGAATAAATCATAGAAATCATAAGACATAAATGTAACTTGAGGCATTCATAACATTCTTACGTAGGGAGTAACCCTCTTGGTTACGTTTGGAATACCCATCACAGTATATTCCATAAATATCTTTGTAGAAACCTTAATGTTTAACTCATTAGGGTTACCCAATGCATTGGAGAGCTATATCAGGCTCACCCGCCCTTAGTTTATCATGGAACCACCCATCTTCATAACAATGCCCAAGAACCATAACATAATCGTATCACGTAAAACATACATAAAGGAAACATAACATTTCCACATTTAAATCACAAGATATCAATAAAACACATTTATATAATAAGAACATTATGAAAACCATCTTTAATACCAAAATAAAATAAAAGTAAAAACATGGTATTTATTTTTCATTTAAAAAAAGGTATGGCTTGTAGAGGAAGCCGAAACTCAAATAATGGTCACGGCGGTGGAGAAGTCGTTGTCGCCGAATACGTACAAAAAAACATCCCCTTTTTTCGTTTAGTAAAACGATTCATTTAAAAAAAATATTCCGTTTGGATAAATGTAAAAGTAAGAGGGGTTTATACACCGTATAAAAGAATGTTGTGTATAAAACATAATATGTTTCAATGAAAGGAGATTGAGACGAAGTCCCATACCTCGGGTCCGACTTGACTCGATCATTCTTTAACCTCATGAATAATAAACTTGAGTTAATTTGTAATTGATTAGGAACCTTTTTCAAGTTTTTTATTACTTTTATATCACTTATTACCATGTTATGAACACTTTGTAATTATTTATGTTAATAATGGTTGTTTTGTCGATCATTGGTACTTGAGTCAAAAATAAACTCTTTATAATTACAAGTTGTTAATGGGGTAAAATATCCATTATATCTAGAATTATATTCATGATTTTGATATCATATATATCATATATATCCAGTATTCACATGCATTTATTATATTACATAACATTTAGAGGTAAGAAATAAAATGCACCGTTCATGGAGACGGTAAGCCGTACGTATGCATGAACGCTACTTTCATTTCTATTTTATACATTAATGGGAAGAAACAATAATTATATAAAGGTATATTATAATTTCAATATAATATCATATATAATATCATTAAATCTATCCTTTATACGTAGCACATATGGTATTAACAAATCAAATCACTTTGAGGGGGCAGTAGTCCGCACTTCCTAAAATGAAGATATCGCGTTTACCCATAATGGAAACCATAATGGTATTCCATAAATGAAAAATACATAAGCTTATGGAAAACATAAACATACTATATATCATATATAAATATAGTGACATCTTAATGGCCACCTTTGAAGGCGTTATATTAGTGTTGAACAATCATCATTTTGTGAGGCAGAAATTCGCCATCCACAGAAACAATATGTTATTTAACCATTAGATGTAGGTGTGTGTAAGTGTAGCTCGAATAATTCACATAAAAACATCCTAGTATATTTAGGATACTGGTGTTATTACAAAATAAAGGAATTAAAAGGGTTTTTGGGGTTGGAGAAGAAAAATAAAACATAAGAACACAAGAGAAGACACTACCTTTAAATCGGTTAACTCTTTTTTATTTGAGTTCAAAGGCTTCCTTGGGAAGACTTATGCCAAAAGTGAGGCTTCTAGGAGTAATAGAGTGATATAGTGAGACAAAATGGGAAGGGGTTGGCCGAGACAAAGGCTTTAGAGGCGTGGGTAAGGTGGTAGAGGTGGGGGCCTTTTATAAGAGGAGTGGAGGGGAACTCTTGGAAAGTTATAAAAGGTTACTTTATTATAAAATGATTTTCGGATTTAAAAGGTCCCCAAATTTTATATTTCTAGGATAAGGTGATAATAGTTAGAAATCAACCCATCCAATAGGTTTTTGACATGTCTAGGACTTATTTTTTACATTATCTTTTCATTTTATTTAAATCGTTAAATAATGAGGTAATCGCTGCATCATCATGGTGTCATAAATAATTTATTTTATTTAATGTCTAAAAATTATAAAAAAATATAATGATGTAGGAAATATTTTTAGATTTCTAATGAATATTTATAGTCAAAATTATGACTTGCATAACCCCATGTAAAAATTGTTTTAGTAAAACAACACATGTTTGTGACATTTTTGTTTTAACATTAAATACAAAGTTATTAATGTCATCCTCCAACCAAAGTGGCTCCATGGGGTCCCCAAGTTGACCCATGGATTTTATTGGTCATCCATGACACATAAAATAAGGTTAGGACATGTGTCAAGGTAATTTCATATTATTAAAATATTATTTTTACCTTAAACTACACTAACTACCTCTAATCGCAATTAAAAACATAAAAGTTACTATTCACCAAAAAATTATTTTAATCCCATTAAACCAAATTTTACTTCCTAATGAAAACCATGAATGTAGGATTTTTTAAATTCAAAACACAGAGGTGGTAGAATTTCATTTAAATGAAAAATCAGTTTTTTAAGTACCACTTAGTGGATTCACTATTCATAAAAAATTGAAGCTTTTCAGAAAAGTACCAAAACTTCACCCTAAGCTATATTTGATATTCCAAATTCAAAATTGATGTCTATTTTAAAAAATTCAAAACATATAATTTACATTATTTAATTTAATAATTAATTCCCGTTGTCAAAACAAATAGCGTGTTTTTATGAAACAATATGTATCAAAAGATTGACACTAGTTTAAGTCCAATTTCAAGGTGAAATTAATTCCAACGACCAATATTGGATTAAATGGTAAAAATATATTCTAATTTCACTTTAAAACCAATTCAAAAGATGATATAATCATATAAATAAATTAGACTAAAAAGAGGTTTTGAATTAAAATACAACATTTTTCACTATTCATTAAAAAAGGAACTTTATCGAAAAAATACCAAAAAATTACACAAAGTAAATTTGGATGTCCCGATTCTAAAGAAGAATTTTATTTGGTCCAATAGAATGTATAAGAGTGACCCAAACTATATTTAATGAAGGTTCTCCATCAAAAGGTGACAAGTGGACTTTTAGTGAATATTAGAGTATATATGCATAAAATTGAATTCTTTTCATATTTTAAGCCTTTATCCTTTATTGGATAAATGTAAAAACAATTAACAAACATATATAATCATATTTTTGTTATTTCTATTCATTCCCTCTAATACAACGGCTACGTGTTAACTACCATTAAAAATAATATTATTTTATTACAAGTGTGCAACGTAAGATTTCAAAGAAACTCATTGTTGCGTATCGGGCACGCTATAGAACATAGAAACCCCTTTAATGTAAAATTAATATTTAATTTGTAAATATTAATAAATATGAAAATGATATATTCTTTATTTACCTGGGATGTTACATCCTTCCCCCCTTTTGGGAATTGTGTCCTCACAATTTTATTAACTAATCAAAATAAGTGGGGTATTTATACCTCATAGCATTTTCAGATTCCCACGTTGCCTCTTCAACCATATGGGTTTTCCATAAAACCTTTACCTAGTGAATTACCTTATTCTGCAACACTTGCTCTCTACGGTCAAGAATCTAGACTGGTTGTTCCTCATAAGATAGATTCTCTTTCAACTGAACTTCCTCTGGGATCAAAACATGAGATGGATCTGGCATGTACTTCCTTAACATTGAAACATGAAAAACATTGTGTACCTGAGATAAGCTCGGAGGTAAATCCACTCGTTATTCAACTGATCCAACTCTCTCCAGAATTTCATATGGTCCAATGAACCTTGGACTCAACTTTTCTTTCTTACCAAATTTCATCACACTTTTCCATGGTGAGACTTTGAGAAAAACATGATCACCTACCTCAAAAGATAGATCCTTCATCCGGTTATCTGCATAACTTTTCTGCCTGCTCTGAGCTGTTCTCATGTGTTTCTTTATCAACTGAACCTTTTCTGCCATCTCTTCTACCAATTCTAGTCCCATCAACTTTCTTTCGCCAACTTCATCCCAAAAAGCTGGAGTTCTTCACCGCTTCCCATATAATGCCTCAAACGGAGCCATATGTATACTGGAATGAAAACTGTTATTATAAGAATACTCAACCAAAGAAAGATGTTGGTCCCAAATTCCCTGATAATCCATCGAACAAGCACGTAGAATATCCTCCAAAGTCTGAATTGTTCGTTCTGACTACCCATCTGATTGAGGATGAAAAGCTGTACTAAAATTTAATTCAGTACCCAACGACTTCTGAAGGCCTTTCCAAAAGTTAGAAGTGAACCTGGGATCACAGTCAGATACAATGGAGAGAGGAACTCCATGTAACCTGAATATCTCTTTAATATACAAATGGGAAAGTTGATCTAGGGAAAAAGTATCTCGTATAGAAAGGAAATGAGCAGATTTAGTCAAGCGATCAACAATAACCCAGATTGCATTATTACCTCAAGGTGTCTTCGACAATCCCACAACGAAGTCCATGGATATATTCTCCCATTTCCACTCTGGTACTGTTAAAGGCTGAAGAATCCCTTTCGGTAACTGCCACTCTACTTTAACATGTTGATAAGTCAAACACTTCACAGTAAAATCATCAATATCCCTTTTCATTCCATCCCACCAGTAATACTCCGGATGATCTCTATACATCTTAGTACTGCCTGGATGAACTGAAAACGGAGAACTATGAGCTTCACATAACAACTATCTCTTCAACTGTGAATCACAAGGAACACACAATCTCTTCCCAAATCTCAAAACACAATAATTATCAATGATGAATTCAAGAAACTTACCCTTATGAACCAGCTCTACCTTTTTCTGCAACTCGCTGTCTTGATTCTGTTCTTGCTTAATTCTGTCTAATAGAGATGATCTCACTGATACCTGTAACAAAACAGAAGAACTTCCTACACCAACAACTTCTATGAAAAAGTTCATCAAATCCTTAACCAAAGGATCACGTTCCACACACAACATTGTTAATGAAGCATTACTTTTTCAACTCAAAGAATCAGCCACTTTATTTGCTTTTCCTGGATGGAAATGAATTGTACAATCATAATCCTTGATTAATTCTATCCATCTCCTCTGTCTGATGTTCAATTATTTCTGAGTGAATATATACTTTAAACTTTTGTGATCGGTATATATTTCACACTTTACTCCATAAAAATGATGCCTCTAAATTTTTAAAGAGAAAACAACAGCAACTAATTCCAAATCATGTGTAGGGTAATTTACCTCATGAGTTTTCAACTGTCTTGAAGCATACACAATTACCTGATCATTATGCATTAGGACGCAACCAAGTCCTTTCAATGAAGCATCACTGTAGATAACAGACTCACCATTCCTGGAAGGTAGTTACAAAACTGGAGCATTCACAAATCTTATTTTCAGTTCCTCAAAGCAATCATGACATTCTTTTGTGCAGATAAACTTAACACCTTTCCGAGTTAGCTTAGTCATTGGACTAGATAACTGTGAAAAATTTATAACAAACCTTCGGTAATATCCATCCAAACCAAGGAAGCTGTGAATCTCAGTTACATTTGTGGGTCTTGGCCATTCTTCAACAACATTTGTTTTTGCAGGATCAACAGTTATCCCATATTTTGAAATAATGTGACCAAGGAAAGAAATTTGTTGCAACCAAAACTCACACTTTCTGAATTTCCCATACAATTTCTTTTATTTTAAGGTTTGAAAAATAACCCTTAAATGTCTTTCATGCTCCTATTTACTTTTAGAAAACACCAAAATATCATCAATGAAAACAATCACAAACTTATCCAAGAACTCATGGAAAATTCTATTCATAAGGTCCATGAATACAGCAGGTTCATTGGTTAGCCCAAAAGGCGTTACTAAAAATTCATAATGGCCATATCTTGTTCGAAATACGGTCTTCGGAATATATTCTTCCTTTACCTTCAACTGATGGTACCCCGATCTCAGGTCAATCATTGAAAAAAACTGAGCTCCCTGGAGATGATCAAAAAAATCATCGATATGAGGCAAAGGATAATTTTTCTTAACAGTGATATTATTCAAGGCTCTATAATCAATGCAAAGTCTCATAGAACCATATTTATTTTTAACAAATAAAATAGGAACACCCCATGGTGATGTGCTAGGTCGAATGAAACCTTTCTCTAATAAATCTTGCAATTTCTCCTTCAACTCTAAAAGTTCAATTTGATCCATTCGATAAGGGGGTTTTGAAATTGGCTTAGCATCAGGAACTAAGTAAATAGTAAATTCAACTTCCCGATCTGATATTATTCCAGGCAACTCATCAGAAAAAACATCAGGATACTCATTTACCACTGGCACATCATTAATCTGAATAGTTCCCTTGTTTTCAAAAATATGTGTAAGGTTACATTCATTTCCATCTTTTACAAGTTTCTTAGCCTCTTGATATGTTATCAATAGTAAGGGTTCATTCTTGTACACAAACTGAACGTATTTCTGAAAAGAAACATCTTTATCTCTACAGTTAATCTTATCTGGGTAAATAGAGATCCGATCCATACCCCGGATAAAATCAAACTCTACTAGAGGTAAAACAATAAGGTTTTCACGTAGGTTCTTTCCACGGATAAGGATAGAAAGATTATTATAAATTCTTTTTGACTCAACATTTCCCCCATTTGTTTTTACTACAAGTTTAGGAGTCATTTCTTGAGATGTTATTCCCATTTTACTAGAAAAGTTTTCAGAGATGAAAGAATGTGTACACCCCGAATCAAACAACACACTGGCATAATCTGAAAAAACAAACAATGTAGCCGACAAAACTTCATTTGATGGCCCGACATCTGCTGAAGTAGTTGCAAAGGATTTCACCACCCCTTTCTGCTTGTAGTATAACTGCTTCCCATCACTCGAGCTCTTTTTCGGACACTCGTTTGCATAATGACCCATCTCATTGCACTTAAAACATTTAACTAACTCTAAATAAAATTTGGTCTTACCATTACCCTGATCCTTTTCAGTACAATGACAAGCCTTATGTCCCATCTTACCACATTAGTAGCACTTTCCAGAATTCAGAAGACATTCCCTAGCATGCATGTTCCAACATTTATCACAAACTGGAAACTTAGTTTTCTTACCATCAGACCTTTTTGAAGAATTATTCCCTTTCTCCTACCACCTCAGTCTCTTCTTCTGTTGGTTGTTATAGAATACTTGATCATCAGAAAAATCCATTTGCACCTTCTCAGCACATCGAACAAGATTTTCATAACTCTTGAACTCACGAGAAGCTAAAGACCTTCGATATTTTTCCTTTAATCCTGAGTAAAAACGATTGATTTTACTATCAAGGCCACGGATAAAATTTGGAGCATATCTTGCCAATCGAGTGAAATTTTCTTCATAGGCATCCGCTGAGTCTTCCTCTTGCCTCAATTCCAAGAATTTATTTTCCATCCTAAGTCGAACAGCCTTAGGAAAATACTTCTCAAGAAACATACATTTGAATTCATCCTAGTCGAGAGCATCAATCTCATCAGCGTACCTGATACTTTTAACCATAGTCCACTACTGATCTGCTTCAACCTCCAAACGTTAAATATCAAGACTAACCTTTTGATTTTCATAACACCCCATGACATCAAAAATATTCTCCAGTGCTTTAATCCACCCTTCAGCTATCACAGGGTCAGATGATCCTCTAAATGATGAAGGGTGTTGCCTCATGAAATGTTCCACCACTGACATGTTCCTCTGCAGTTGATCTGGCTGATCTCGTGCATGGATACCACCACCATTTATCGCTTGAGTCAACTATGCCATCACTGCAACAAACTGTTCAGTTCCAATTCTGACCATCTCAGGATTCTGATTCAAAAGGTTATTTCCTTTTGTATTCCTTCCTAGCATTGCTTCCTTGTTTCCTCTGCGGAAAACCATTCTGAACAAACATGTCTTAGATGATGCACCATGGTAATCTTCAAATTCTATATCATTTCAATTTCACAATAAAAAAACACTTTTGTATAATCATTTAATAGAATTATAACTCTTAAAGTTATCTAAACTGACCTATGATACCAACTATAAGGCCCCATCCTTAAGAATTACTTAATCTTGAGTTACTTCAAGAATGCACAATAAGGATATTTTCAGGTTTAGAAATTTAGAGGATTAGATCATAAAACATGCTTTACATTCCACATTTAAACAAAGTGGTTACATAAAAGATAGTGCTTATTTTTTCCATCTATAGAAACATATTTAAAATAAAACATGGATTCTTTATTGACACTTCCTTGCCACTATCATCACATCATGTACCATTCCCTTGACCAGTGAAAAACATTTCAAAAACATGGGAGGAGCATAAAAATCTCATTATGGGATATAAAAGTACAAAAAGAAAACATTAGTCCATGTATGAAATCAAACTTTACTCATAAAACCTAATCATTTTAACATACCTCATCAATTCCTGAATAAATCATAGAAATAACAAGACATAAAGGTAACTTGAGGCATTCATAACATTATTACATAGGGACTAACCCTCTTGGTTACGTTTGGAATACCCATCAGAGTATATTCCCTAAATCTCTTCGAAGAAACTTTAATGTTTAACTCCTTCACGTTACCCAATGCATTGGAAAACTATATCGGGCTCACCTGCCCTTAGTTTATCACAGAACCACCCGTCTTCATAACAATGCCCAAGAACCATAACATAATCCTATCACATAAAACTTACGTAAAGGAAACATAACATTTCCACATTTAAATCACAAGATATTAATACAACACATTTATATAATAAAAACATTATGAAAACCATTTTTAATGCCAAAATAAAAGAAAATTAAAAACATGGTATTTATTTTTCATATAAAAAAAGGTATGGCTTGTAGAGGAAGCTGAAACTCAAATAATGGTCACGACGGTGAAGAAGTCGTTGTCGCCGCATACGTACGACAAAAACATTCCCTTTTGTCGTTTAGTAAAACGATTCGTAAAAAAAAATATTCCTTTTGGATAAATGTAAAAGTCAAAGGGGTTTATACACCTTATGAAAGAAAGTTGTGTATAAAAAATAATATGCCTCAATGAAAGGAGATTGAGACGAAGTCCCATACCTCGAGTCCGACTTGACTCGATCGTTCTTTAACCTCCTGAATAATATACTTGAGTTAATTTCTACTTTCCTAAGAACCTTTTCAAGTTCATTATTCCTTTTATATCACTTATTACCATGTTACGAACACTATGTAATTATTTATGTTAATAATGGTCGTTTTGTCGATCATTCGTACTTGAGTCAAAAATAAACTCTTTATAATTACAAGTTGTTCATGGGGTAAAATATCCATTATATCCAGAATTATATTCATGATGTAGATATCATATATATCATATATATCCATTATTTACATGCATTCATAATTTTACATAACATTTAGAGGTAAGAAATGAAATGCACCGTTCATGGAGACGGTAAGCCGTACGTACGCATGAACGCTACTTTTATTTCTATTTCATACATTAATGGAAAGAAAAAATAATGATATAAAGGTATATTATAATTAAAGTATAATATCATATATAATATCATTAAATCTATCCTTTATACGTACCACATATGTTATTAACGACTCAAATCACTTTTAAGGTGTTATATGAGTGTTGAACAATCATCGTTTCGTGAGGCAGAAATTCACCATCCACAGAAACAGTATGTTCTTTAATGATTAGATGTAGGTGTGTGTAATTGTATCTCGAATCCTTCACATAACAACATCCAAGTATATTGAAGACACTGGTTTGGTTACAAAATAAAGGAATAAAATGAGTTTAGGGGGTTGGAGAAACAAAATAAAACATAAGAACACAAGATAAGACATTACCCTTAAATCAGGTAACTATTTTTGATTTGAGATCGAAGGCTTCCTTGGGAAGACTCATGCCCAAATTGAGGCTTCTAGGAGTAATAGAGGGATGTGGAGAGACAAAATGGGAAGGGTTTGGCCAAGCCAAAGGCTTGAGAGGTGTGGGTAAGGTGGTAGAGGTGGGGGCCTTTTATAAGAGGAGAGGAGGGGCACTCTTGGAAAGTTATAAAAGGTTACTTTATTATAAAGTGCTTTTCAGAATTAAAAGGACCCAAAATTATATATTTCTAGGATAAGGTGATAAGAGTTCAAAATCCACCCATATAATAAGTTTTTTTACATGTATAGGTCTTAGATTTTACATTATCTTTTAATTTTATTTAAATCGTTAAATAATGAGGTAATCACTGCATCATCATGGTTTCATAAATAATTTAATTTATTTAATTTCTAAAAATTATAAAAAAATATCATGATGTAGTAAATATTTTTAGCTTTATAATGAATATTTATAGTCAAAATTATTACTTTTATATCCCCATATAAAATATTTTCTAGTAAAACAACACATGTTTGTGACATTTTTATTTTAACATTAAATAAAAAGTTATTAATGACATTTTCCTACCAAAGTGGCTCCATGGGGTCCCCAAGATAACCCATGGATTTTCCTGGTTGTCCAGGACACATCCAATAAGGGTAAGACATGTGTCAAGGTCATTTCATATTATTAAAACATTATTTTTACCTTAAACTACACTAATTACCTCTAATCGCGATTAAAAACATAAAAGTTACTATTCACCAAAAAATTATTTTAATCCCATTGAACCGAATTTTACTTCCTAATGACAACCATGAATGTCTGATTTTTAAAATTCAAAACACAAAGGTGGTAAAATTTCATTTAAATGAAAAATCAGTTTTTTTAAGTACCACTTAGTGGTTTCACTCTTCATCAAATATTGAAGCTCTTTAGAAAAATACCAAAACTTCACCCTAAGATATATTTGATATTCCAAAATAAAAAATGATGCCTATTTTAAAAAATTAAAAACATATAAGTTACATTAATTAATTTAATAATTAATTCCCACTGTCAAAACAAATAGCGTGTTTTTATGAAACAATATGTATCAAAAGATTGACAGTAGTTTAAGTCCAATTTCAAGGTGAAATTAATTCCAACGACCACTATTGGATTAAATGGTAAAAATATATTCTAATTTCACTTTAAAACCAATTCATAAGATAATCTAATCATATAAATAAATTATACTAAAAAGAGGTTTTGAATTGAAATACAACATTTTTCACTATTCATTAAAAAATGACCTTTATCGGAAAAATACAGAAATTTTACACAAAGTAAATTTTGATGTCCCGATTCTAAAGAAGAATTTTATTTGGTCCAATAGAATTTATAAGAGTGACCAAAACTATATTCAATGATGGTTCGCCATCAAAAGGCGATAAGTGGACCTTTAGTGAATATTAGAGTATATATGCCTAAAATTGAATTCTTTTCATATTTTAAGCCTTTATACTTTATTGGATAAATCTAAAAACATTTAACAAACATATATAATAATATTTTAATTATTTCTATTCATTCCTGCTAATACAACGACTATGTGTTTACTACCATTTAAAATAATATTATTTTATTACTAGTGTGCAACGTAAGATTTCAAAGATACTCGTTGTTGCGTATCGGGCACGCTATCGAACATAGAAACCCCTTTAAAGTAAAATTAATATTTAATTCGTAAATATTAATAAATATGAAAATGCTTTATTCTTTATTTACCTGGGATGTTACAGCATCCATGTAGAGACATGATTGATTTTACCTTACTGCATATCCTATATTATTATTATGATGAATTTGATACTAATATATGATATTAATAGAATTATTATTAATGTATTATTATAATATTTTATCTTACTTCTTTACATTCAAATCCATTGTAGACTTCTAACCTCGCTCATGAATACGTGTTGAAAACGACATCCATAAAGTGATTCCATTTTTTCATTTAAATCTTTCACAGATATAAATAAGTGTATATATACAGAATATATATATATATATAAATATATATGATATTTTTTATATTTTATTTATTTTTTAATATTAAATTATTAATTAAAATTATTTTATTCCATCTTCTGAAAAGTTTAAAACATCACTCTTGCGTACGTACGAACAACCATCTCTATATATTAATGTAATTAATTTTCCATCATCACATTGTATATATGTTTTTAAATATGTATATAATTATTATATATGTTATTAATGTAATTATTAATAATCAATATATTAACTATCCATAACATAAGTTAATGAAACATAGCCACCAAATCAAAACATAAATTAAAAATGAAGTAGTTGACACCTGAAATAATTCTGAAAATGAAAGATTTTTAATGAATGGGTGGTAAGAATTTTTAAAAATTCCTTGCATGGTATTATATTTATTAATATGGTTATATATATATATTTATAATAAATTTTAATTTATTATACAAGAGGTTATATTAATTTTGATATATGATGGAGTAGATTTAAATGTTTTATGTGACAATCTCATTTTTACCATTATTGTTTGTGTTTGAATTTATGATGATGAAATTATATAATTTGCCTCTAAAAAAATATTTATTTTGTTACCCATTGGCTATGTTTTATATTAGATATTTTATCATAATTTTAATCTCCTTAAATACTCAAGACACCAGACAATTATTTTTATGGAAAACCGACTTTGTACTTATCTTCAGTTGGGAATCATTTCTTCAATATAAATATTTTCATTAAACTTACTTCAAGTTTTTTTTAATATTATCCAAATATTTTTAATATTCATTTATCCCCATGCTTAAAATTATATAAAAAATTTAATAAAATATTATTTCATTTTCTAATTGAGTTACTTTTTTCTTCTTATCGAAAATAAGAAAAGAATTATTATTTAATGTATACCACATGAATTGTTTTATTTTCCCACCATCGTTAATTTTTTTATGTCATGACCCATTCTAGAGGGGTTATTATCATGAATCCACAATCCCTCCTCCAATAGGCTAGGGGATAGTGAATAGAACTGAGTAGGCATATGACTAACATGGGAGGTATTACCAATGTACCAGTACACATGCACACAATGATGAAAGTAAAAAAACTATGTTAACCATGAATAAAAACAACTAATTATTACACAAACAGAGTGAAACCAAGTGTATAGTACAATAGGGTGACCTGCGATAGAATACAACCCATCAAAAAAGGAAGAGTCTGTAATGCAAGAACTAAAGATCGTTTGCAAAATAAACCATACCTGATTGGTTCCTGAAGGGATGCTGCCGGAATCCAGAGGAGTACATCGTATCTGTCTAATTTCATTGGGTACCTCCCATCCTTCGACAACCTATGTCTCTTTAAAAAACATGGTTTTTTACACAAGACACGACACATGCATGCACAGTCCATGCAGGGGTGAGTAAGAAAGGAATCACTAGGACACCCCAGAACCATAATGGAAATACCACAAATGAAATCACATGACAAGTATAGTTAGCTCACACAGTTATAAGTCTAAATCATGAGAGGAATAATTACTAGAAGTAATCACAGAACACTCAGTATTTATGAGGCACTTAGTCTTGATCAAAAACTCAACCACGATGAGTCACCTAGACCCGATGAGTCACTTGGACTCAATGAGTCACTTACACCTGATGATTCACTTAGAACCCAAATGACCTAGTATAAATGTCATATATACATCAAGTCACATAGTCTCCATATCACAACCATCCATAGGTTTCTATTTGTAGAGATCTTGTTCATATAGAAACTAATCCTTAAGGAAAAGGTCATATATCAAATTCAAAAAAAAACTCATAGAGTGTCTTAAAATTACAACCGCATCGTGAGGGTCCCTATACAACAACTGGCTTGTCAAATATACACATATTTTGAAAGGTATGGGAAATTTAGTGAATAGGGGTTGGCAAGATCCGGTCGAGACTAGTACAATCCCACTGGTTTGGGTGTTCCACCCCCACCCCCCTCAGGCCACCCATTGGCTGAGTTTTCCCTAGCTTGGCCCCCGCACCGTGGGTCGGTTCATCAAGCAGGGCGCAGCGGTTGCTGTGTCCCTCCCTCATAGAAGACGTGGTCAAGGGACCAGTTCACCGATGACTGTGCGGATCAGTTGCGTGGCCCATTTTCTAGCTGTGTGACCAGCTCACACCCATGGATTTGGGAGCCGCATCCTACTGGCAGCCATCCACTGCCGAGTGATCGGGACGCTGCTTCTAGCACTCCTTCCGTGGGTTTCCACTGTCGCTGTGGTGGCCCGTTTTCTAAACCGCGAGCACTATTGCAATCCATGGGTCTCTGTCTCTACTTCTATGTGATCCAAATTGTATCATATGATTAGGGAGTCCATCGATTTTTTGAACCACCCAAAAAGACTTTGATGTAACCTTGGGGGTCTGTCGACGAAGAATCCAAGGGAGATAGAGAGAGCACCATGAACACCCATGGAATAAACATCAGACTTGTTCATTAAGACTTTGTTTGTCCCATTAAAAAATGTGGAATGAAATCATACTGAAAACCACTAAGGTGGAACCCCTCCAAATCCTGTATAAACCATATCAATACCACTTGAATGATCGATCCGTGGATCAACCTATAAGTGGGTTTATCCATATTCTTCATTAAAAAATAAAGAAGAGGGGAAATTAAATCACATAGAAATAAAAACCTACCTGGGATTTCATCTTCTGATACTATGGATTTATTTTCATTGATGACCCTCTGAAGAGAGATCATGATATGAACTTCCATCATCGTTGGTGACATCCTTTGAAGAGGATGGGGGGTTCGTGTCATTGGCAATTTGTTGTTCGTCAACATTATTCCTCTAGATCCCCAGAGAATTCCACTAGGATCATGCCCCTTATCTTGTATCCATGTTAGACTAATAATTGAAGAAACTTATTTTAGGGTTGTTGTTTTTCTAAGTTATAGCATCATCACTCTCTTTAATTTATGAATTGAAATAGTTGACTCTTCTCTACGTTGTAGTGTCACTATGGGATGTTGAAAAAAATAAAATAAAATAATTTCCTATGTTTTATTTTATTTTCTTATTTAAAAACATCAAAAATTAATGTTTTACGTCTTCTCAATCCAGTTGAGGAAAGACCCCTCTTAAGTAAATTTCATTATTCTGAACGCAACAGTACCATCGTAATTTTTATCCAAGAATTACTTAGAAGTTACTGAAACCATGAACTTGTACTTAAGAAAAATATGTGAACATTTATTCTGGGAACCCCAAGCTTCAGAATAATGTCATGTCTTAGTTAATGTCTTTGAAATAATCCATTAATTTTTTTTTAAAAAAAATTACAATGAAATTCCGGGAAATTAAATTTTATATTGGATGTTCATTTAAAATTTTACATATTTCAATTCAAATAAATTTTTTTCTTGTATTTTTTTAATTCATTGATTTTATTTAAGTGACATAAAATTTGAATGTTATTTTACTCAAGAAATGTTCTATTAATCTTTTAAAAGTATTTTCATCTCTATAAAAAGAAAATAATTCTTCTCGAAAATTACAGTGGATATAATACAATGTTACAACCTTAATTCTTACTTTAGATGTTTTATGATTATCATAGTAAATTTTTTATGGTAATTATATCCCTCCCACATGTTACAATATGATATGATTACAAATGTTTTATAATATTTTTTAATGAATATTTATGGATTCCATTATGTAATTTGTGGATACTATAATTATTTATTTTTTACTACCTAACCCAACACTTATCTTTTATTTTATTTATTTTTTGTCCTATTTTATCGTTTTCTTTAGCAGGCTTGAGTTTTGGTAGTTAATGGGATGAAATTTAAAATTTTTAAGTCTTTTTAGCTACTTCACTATTATCCAATAAAAGTTAGGATTAAATGTGTAGTGTTTATGTGGTTAAGATCTTTCATTTAAATGACCCATTTTTTCCAAATACTATACAGTTTTTAAGCCGTGTGGTTCTCCTCGTGAAGTCTTACGGGGCTTAGGGTGTGTCTGGAATATGGCACACAGTTGTATAGAACCATAAAACCTCATAGGGGGAAACCATGTCTGGGGGTTTCTGGCCTCGGTACTGACCATTATATGGTTGGATTACAGTTTCGTAAACCATTCACATATTTTGCGGGTTTCTGTATTTAATTTTTTTGTTTTGTTTTATTTTACTTTTTATTTTTTTTATTTTTTTTATTTCCTCCCACTTTTGTATCATCTTCCTTGGTTTCACATGACACCACTTCACCCACTCGTCTCCCTAGTGGAGCACCAACCCTCACTCTCATCACCATATTTCAATAAAGAATCCATCTGATTTCTTGGGGTTTCTTGGTTAATTATATCAGGTAAACTCTCCATTACCATCCTCCTTCACTGGTTTGGAATTTTTACTCTCCCTATCACACCATAATGTTTACCTAAACCCTAAATAATGAGTTATCCTAGTTGATTGGGTTTTTATCAGTTTTTATGGCATGTAATGGGTCTCTCAGATCACCTTCGAGAGTGTTTCAGTATTTAGTACCAAAAGATAATCATCATGATTTTTTTTGTTTCACCCTCAACTATTTGAGGTTTATTTCTTTTTTCCTATTCAGTATTGCAAAATTTTTCACATTAATTTTGTAATTTTGTGATCGTATTATTTTTTAGTGTGTCTTGGTTCTCCTTGAAGAGGTTTTGTGATGTCAGAATCAAAGCTGAATTATTTTCATAGGCATAGGTAGGAATATATATATGTAAGTTCCACTATATATATATATATATATTCTCACTTATAGTTGTATGAATATATAAATATATATATATATATATTGGGTATATGTGTGCCTATATATACATTAAAAATGCATATGTGTGTAAGATAAAAGGGTATACACATGTATAAACATATATATAAAGACTCCCTTGCACATATTCATGGCCATGTAAATAGGTATACAGGGTCTATGTGTCCTTATATATATATATGAAAAATTCATATGAATTCAAGTGGAAAAGAGAAGATTGGAGTGGTCTTCGATGAAGGGATTCAGCATCGATGTGTTTTGTCATGGTTTTCTCCCAGTTGAGGTAGGTTCTCTATTCCAAACCATTTAATTTGAATTCCATAATTTCTTGATTGTTCTAATAATATTTTTTATATTTATGTGTTATGTATATGTTATAATAACTAGTTGTGTTCATTTTAAACTGTTTTTCATTTATTTTACATAATTTTTCTAAGCTTCCAATGTGGGGTTTTTATATTGAAATATGATCTTGTCCATGTTTTGATAAGGTAATGTATTTCTAATGGTCAACTAGTCTTAAATGATATTTATTTAAATTTTTTTCCAAAATGGTTTTGATTATGTAATGGTTATTTCAAAAGAAGATTGGTGTGTGTAAAATTGTTATGAAATTTTTCATGAATGAAATTGGATTCATGTGTCGTTAAAAAATGGGAAATTTCATGTCTTGGTTATTTGAGAAAATAGAAGGGTCATTCATGAGATTGCAATGATAAATGGTGATTTTCTATTTGTGAATGGATTCTTGTTAAGTGTAGTTTCGAGTATTTTTTTGGTTATTGTGTGAAAAGTGTTTTTATTTGATATTCTAATTGGATTAAGCACATGGGAATCCTGGGTACCTTGGGGAAAAATAGGCCTATTCATCTATAGGTTCTGGAATTTTGAGGCTTGTTTCCCCTTGTATGACATTAGTTGTAGCACTTAATAAACTATGATAATGATGAGAGACCACTATAACTTTCACAGATACATCTCTATTGGATCGATCACAAGGTCATTATGGGATTCGGTTTACTTTCATCACTAAGGTACAAGGATCCTAGGATCCAACTAACCATAACTACATAGGGATTTACCATGGTGCTTCTGATCTTATTTCTATTTTTGTTGCATCATGTTTATTTCCTCCTTTATGAAACCCATGTTTTATCCTAAAAAAATTTAATTTCATTTTGAGACGTTTATTAATTCTTGGTAACTGTTTTTTAAATTTGATGGAAAGAAAATTTCATTTATTTAAAATGGAATCTTATTAATTGAATTTTAAATTAATGGAAAACCTTAAATTTATATGGTTTTATTTTCAAACTAACATGGATTGTTTTTTTTTATAGTTAAAGAGAAGGGAATACATTTTTCAAGTGAGACTACTGATCTTTAATACTCATGAATATAGATTTACCATTGTTTTTTATCTTTTGGTGCTTCTACCCACATGGGTTTTCATATAGATAAATTTTCATCCTTTGGTTGGATGTGACCCCTGAAGTAAAATGGATATACATGAAGTAATTTATTTTTTTTCCACTGCCAGTTTAGTTTTATTGGGTCATTTTTGATGTGTTTGTTTATCTTCTATCTGATTGGAAAATTTATTCCCATTTTCTATATTTTTTTTATTCCAAACACTTGATTCCATCCCAAGAGGATTAGGAATACCTAAGGGGATTTTTTGGGTTGAATCAAGTGGCCGGTTTGGGGTTTACTCAGGTTAGTTCGTAAAAAAATGGTATTAGTGTGAGCCCTTTTTTATTTGGGGTGTTTGGTAGTTTGGATATTTGATTATTAGGACTCGAGAGGGTTTTATAGTAATATTGTTATGAAGTCTTACTCATATTGACCCTCGCGTTTCCATGGGTATTCTAGGATTTGAGTCTTTTTTGGGTTTTCGGTTGTTAGGTTTTGGGAATGAAAATAGAAACTTGTCGATGTTATGGGCTTACATGGAGTAGTGACCCATATGGAACCCAAGTTCATGGTTCAAGATTATTCTAATGGCTGATTCTTGCGTGGGGGATGGTGTGATAAATCATGTGGTCAAGCTAGTCACAACCAGCTATTCACTAATCCAGGATTTTTGATGTGAGTGTGTTTTGTTTAGGTTTTAGTCATTGTGAGTGTATTAAAATGAAAAAATGGTTTATTAAAAATATTATCAAATGAGAAATGGATTTATGAAACTTTTTAATTTTAAAAATGATATTTTAAATATGATATGGATTTGAAAATTTGGTTTTGGTACTTGAGTTGGATTTGGAAATGGGATTTTGAAATTAGGAATGGGCTTTGGTATGAAATGGGTTTGATTCAGAAATATAAATGGTGATTCTAAAAGAATATTTTAGGTTTTTATTGTGTTTTTATTATTGGTGTGGTTTTCTAGCTTGGAATTACCCTTTAAGTTATTGTTGATTTGGGATTTCAGTTTTAGTTTGGTTCAAAGTGTGCCACCAAAAAACATCTTAGTGGTTTTCATACAGTCTCTCCCAGGTCTTGAAGATATAATAGAGTGGAAGAATAGAGTTATTGTTTGTGGTTTCTATTTTTTATGGTGATTTTTTTCCATTATAATATTCTTAGTGTCTTGGGTAAGTTAAATTTTTTTTAGGTCTTTGGGAACTCCAGATTTTGTGAGGGTGCGAGTTATCTTGGGTGTGTTTGCAGGCTTGGGTTTGGATCAATGGAAGGTGATAATCCCAACATTATTAAAAAAAGGAATTTATTGGGAAGTCTTTATGACATTCTGTTCGAAAGTTCATTCCTGAGTAAGTAAATTTTATTAATATAGTGGATCTTACGATAGTCCTACAATGTCTTTTGATGGTGAATGATTTTTTAGTCCATTCAAACAAGGTGATTTCCTTCTATCAATAGGTAAAATTAGAGGATCAACTGAAAGAACTTTTTTTATATAGTGTATTCTTATAGAGGTTTTGGTGTGAGTCATATCAGTCATTGAATAACTATTTGGGAATTTTTTGGATGATGAATTTCTACCTGAGTCAGTTCTCATTGATCAGCCAGGAGTAGTCTTAGATCTGGTCTCCCCTGGTGTTCATGAAGGTTCCCTATCTGGAATGAAATGTGTTCCAGTGGAACCTATTCTAGAGGAGTATCCTTTTCCATTTCCTATTTCTTTTTCATTGTACCTCACGTCTTTGTGATTTCAGTGTAGTTGATTCATTCATTCTAATCTTTATTTATATAATTCACCAAAGTATTGTCACTAATGTGGCTATTCAGGTCATCCGGAGAAGTTATACTAGTAGCACTATCGAAAGAGGATTAGTAGAGGATGTTTTCTCCTAGATAAGGGTTAGTGGATGAATTGGACATCTAGGATCCTTTCATAGGGCCTGAAGTGAATCTTATATGAAGTTAATAAATGTTGGGTGTAGGGATTGGAGGCCATATTTTTCTTCTGATGTTAGAGATGATACTCTTTGAGTCTTTCTGTTGTTGTTATCCTTGTTTTTTGTAAGTTTCTTCTTGCGGTAAAAATTAATATTATCCTACAATTCTTTTAGTTTTTTGGTTATTCTCTATAGATGCCTATATGTAAATGTTTTTTTATGTTGATCATTTTTGGTTTTTAATTGTGATTGTTTTGGAGGTTTTCATGTTTAAGGGAAATGATGAATCTCAATTTTGTCTACTATTTCATTATAGTCTTTTTCATTAGGGCCCCTTATGTTGGGTATTTTTTCATGCTTGTATGGTTTTTAAATGGTCGGGAGACCCACTATAGATCTCATTAATTCCTTATCTTAAAATAGTCGAGTATAATATGATATGTTAAGAGGTCACACCAATGGTAGACGTTTTTTTTTTGGATTTTTGAGTTTTTTTAGACTTAGTAATAGTGTTGGAATGAAGTTAAAAATTGTGGGGATACCACCATAAAACGGGACTTGTTGTGAATTATATAGTTAGTCTTCTTGATGTGGTAACACCTTTTTTACCATCCCATCCAACGCTGTTGAGTATCTTGGGAGATTATTATGTTAGGGTGAGGGTTGTTCTTCATTTTACTTTTTTTCTAGCGATATTCGTCCCTAATATTAGTCTCCTAAATTTCCAACTCCTTTTGGGATATCAAATTTTCAGGCTTTGGTTTAGAGTGATTTCTCTATTTTCTATTCTTGGGTAATAGAAGTTTTTCTAAGTGTCATTTTGTCCTTGACTCATTCTTTTATCAATCAAGTCTCTTAGGAATTTTTGGGGGTCTAAAGTGGCATGTTTGGGTGATTTGTCAAAACCTAACCCGAAAATTCCCTTTTATTTTATTTATTTATGGTCTTATTTTATCTAGTGTTTGAGTTGGTCTAAGTTACAGTAGTTAGAGGATCGAAATGTATATTTTTTGAGGTTTTTAAATTGTTTCATAGTTATCCTTCATGGTTATCAGTAACCATGTAGTGCATGTATGGTTAGGCTAAATCATATGATCGATATGTTTTTCATGGATTCCACATGGTTTGTTAAACCGTGTGGTTCTCCTATGAAAGTCATGTGGGGATTAGGGTGTGTCTGGTGTAAGGCACATAGTTTGACTGAACCTTTTACCCTTTTAGGGGAAACCATACTAGGGGTTCATAGCCTAATTAGTGGCCAGTTCATGGTTGGTGGACAATTTTGCAAACCATGTTCAAACTGTGCGGGTTTCCTTGTATAATGTTTTTTTGTTTTTTTTTGTTTTTTTATACCTTATTCTTCTTTCCTCTATCTTTTTATTCCTCCTCCTTGGTGTCACAAAACACCCTATCCCCTATCTCTTTTAAGTTTTTACATTGTTATGGTCTGTAATGGGTATCTCAGGTCAGTTTTGGGTGTGTTTTGGCATTTTCTATAGAAGGTGGTACATTTTAGATAGTTTTGATTCACCATCAATAATTTTATATTGGATTATTCTTTGATATTGTGTTATTCTCATTTTTTGTGTTATTCTAATGATTTTGGGTTCTTATTATTTCTATTGGGTATCTTGGTCACCCTTAAAGCTGTTTTGAGTTTCCAGAGTCAAAGGAGACTTATCTGTATATGCATTGGTATGAATACATACATACATACATACATATATATATATATATATATTAAATCATGAATGTATGAATATATATATTGTATCTATATGTGCTTATATATATGTGTGTGTGAAAAAAAGCATACATGTGTAAGGAAAACGGGTATATGAAAGTATAAACATATATATATATAAGGTCCCCTTGCATATATTTATTCCCATTCGAATATGTAAATTGGTTCTAGGTGTCCTTTTATATATATGAATATTCCTATGCATGAAATCATAAATGATAAGGTTAATGTTTTCATTGATGAATGTGTCGAGTGACAAGTTGTTTCGGATTAGTTCTCTCCTAGTAGAGGTTCGTTCCCTATGTCAAACCCTTTAATTTGAATTCCATGATTGATTTAACAGTATTTTTTATATTTATTATGTATGTATATGTTATTTGAACTAGTTGTGGTTATTAGAAATTATTTTTCACTTGTTTTACATAATTTATCTAATCATCAAACATGGTTCTTTCTTGTTGAAATATTCTCTCTGTATTTTTTTCAAAAATTTAATGTACTTTAATCTCTAATTGATCCTAAATGATATTTCTCTAAAAGTGAATACCTAGATGGTTATGAGTATATAGTATTTATTTACAAAGATTTTTGGTTTGTGTAATATAGTTATGAAATTTTAATTGAATGAAAGTGGATTCATTTGTGGTTTTAAAAAAGGGGAAGTTTCATTTTTTGTTAAGTTTGGAAAAGAACATGGGTTTTGGTGTGATTTTGAGTTTAAATAGTGATTTCACAACTGTGAGTGGTTTCTTTTTATGTTTTTATTCAAGTACTATAGTGATGATTGTGTGGAAATGTATTTTTATTTTATATTATAATCGGATTAAGAAAATGGGAACCTTGGGTACCTAGGTTGGTAGACTATGTATAGTATGCTAGTGGGTCTAGTAGGGAAGAGGCCAGGTGTCCCTAGCATGATTGATTTTTTAATAAAATATAAACTTTGATGATGGTCTGGGACCACTATAACTTTTGATGAGAACTCTCTTGTGGCTTATTTATGAGAACAATGTGGGTTTTGTGTTACTTTTATCACCAAGGTATGAGGATCATAGGAACCCACTAAACCTAGCTACATTTGGATTTCCCATGGCACTTATAATGTGATTTTCATTTCTATTTCTTCCTGATTGTTTCATGTTTTATGCAAAAATTATTCAAAATAAAAAAATTCCTTTCTTTTTGAAGCATTTATTGATTCTTGGAAACTATTTTTGAAATTTTATGGAATGAAAATGGGTTTTCTTAAAAGAGAAATCTTGTTACCAAAATTTCAAAATAATGGAATGCCTTCATTTTATATGGTTTCATATTAAAACTATCGTGAACTAGTTTTATTTTAAAGGTAAATCATAGGGAATAGTTTTTTTAGGCATGCATACTGAGTTTCAATACTCATTGGAATATCTTTATCGTTTTTATCTTCTAGTGTTTCTCTTAAATTAGTTTCTTTCATGGAGTGAGTATGATCTTATAGTTTGAGGTGACCCATGAGGTTACATAGAGGTACATGTAGTAGTTTATTTATTTTGTACTCTAAGTTTAATGTTATTAGTTTACATGATATTTGTTTATATATCTTTCATCTCATGGAATAAATATTTCCAAATTGGTTTTTTTTCATTCCCACCACTAGTTTCCATCCTGGGATGATCGGGAACACCTCTCAGGCCTTGTTGCGGCTTGTCTCAGGTGACCGGTTTGGGGATGACATCAGTTGGTTTGTGACAGTATCCCTATAATTAATCAGTTATATATAGATATATAAGGATATTATAAGGATTTTAATGGAGATATAACCCTGTTCTTTAAGGGTATTTATCCAAAAATATAGTTTTTGAGTGAACCTTGACTATGGAAATTATGGAAAGGGGAGAGAACCTAATCTACTATATTAGTCTTTAATTCAGTCCCTAACTAAGGAAATTATTTTCAATGCTTATTTGTATGAACCAATTGTTTTCCTCATTCAAATATGACGTTCTCATGGTACATGATTTATTATTGATGATTTTTCCCACTTATGACTTATTTATTCTATTATAAAAATCATTATGAAATGATTCATGATTAATGATCCTTGAAAATTATGGTATGAATTTATAATGTTATGATAATGTTATGATACCCTTATTCTTGTCTAATTATCATTTATATTAAGTTATTGATATATGTTTTATCCACCCTTACTAAGAATATATGATTAACCATTCTTATATTTCATTTCCCTAGTTTAGGAGAAATGTTTTAAGTATGATGAGTCTAATAAGAGTGATAGTTGGGCATGACGTAATGAGAAACGATATATATCTTTTATATACAAGTATTTTATATATCCTAGATTTTAAGTACAATAAAACCTTACAGTTATGGAATTCATCATAATTATATATATTGAATATTCATTTGATGTGATGTAATATTCATATATAAAAATTATGGTCCTCTATAATTACTTATTTGAGCCATAATATTTATTCCATGTTTATACTATGATTATATCAGTTTCATGTTTACCATAGATTCCAATTTTAGTTCACTTCTTCATATATTTCCATTTCCCAATGTTATAATAAAAATTATTAGACATGATATGACTTCAATAGTGTCTTGTATGGTGGATTTGTGAGATATGTTGAAGTATTATAATGGATAAATTAGTTTCTTATAAATTGTTTAAAAAAATCCATTAGTTAAGAAAGATATATTAGTTCATGATTGGTCCAAAATATCATAACAATCTAAACATAAATAATATGTCGAATGTTTCTAATATAATATTCCCTTTATTACATGTAATTTATTAATAGTTATGTTTTCTGAATATAATAATTTTATATAATCCAATCTCTAAAGTACATGTTTATAGAATCATATTTGGGAGTGTGGGTTCTGGTCTTTACATGGACTTCATTGGAGACCAACACAAAGATTGGGGTAATGCTCTTAGTTGTGGATCAGAAGCATCACACTATTTTGTATCATATGATACAGACTAAACCATACAGTTTAATGTCATATGGTGTTGATGTTAAACATTTTTTTTGTATAGAAAGGATTAAAATTTAAACTTTAAAAGGCCTAAGATCATGTAGCTTTGAAAAAATGGTAGATATTATCCCAGAAACACAAATTGAAAAGGTATCCGATGTGAACAAAAAAACTCAATGAAAACATAAATAACCTTAGAAAGGGTAAATTTGGTTGTTCAATTTAAATTTTTGATACCATGAATTGGAGGTTTACCTAACCATAAACATGGAATATCTCAAACAATTCACTAAAACTCGTTATTTAATATGAGTCATCCTCATTGTGGCGAAAAGGTGTAGAAGAATATCACCCATGTCACTTGAGAGTGATCAATAAGGAATAAATTGTTTGTGTCAAAATCCCAAACTCACCATTAATTTTAACCCATCAAAGGGAGGATGTTCGAGGGTAACTCCACTTTTCCTACTTTATTTTCTAATAACTGTGGTTAGAAAAGGGGATAACACTAAGGGATTTTGAATTTCATCAAAACATAGTGGGTTGGATCCTTAAAGTAATGACATTTTGTATTTACATCATAATGGGGTGAAAATATGGTGGAGGATGACTACTGACGTTATCATAAAAATAAAAGTTCCATTTTTCCTACTTTCTTTTCTACCCAAACCTCCATTATTCCTTCAGGTTGCTATCTATTTATTTTTACCCAAATGAATTAATATTTTGATTTCATGTAACTATTATAAATTCTATTTACATGGTACAAACTCATATAAAAAATTCTGTTCATTATTCTCTTTTAGGGATATAATCTTTTTTAATTGGTTCCCACCTCAATACTTCCTGAAAAGAAAACCAATTTAAAGGGATATCCCCAAACTCATAACCATTTTCAAGTAGACTATATAATATTTTTTAATAAACCATTATTTTTATGAAATTAATATTTTTATTATGAAATTTTTTTTGGTACACTTCTGGTTTTATATAAAATATTATTTCCCTTTCTAATTTAGATTCTCAATAGTATTCTCCTTTAAGAGAACTCGAATGTTTTAATTCAAAAGTTTCTTAAGTACTCATTTTACATGAAATTACATAAAGTAAAATCCCTTTTCCGAATATATTCCTATCATACCCAATTTTTTTCCATGCATTATATAATTCCTTTACTTAATGGAAATTTTTATGATACTACCATTTTTTATACTTTATAACATGATTATGATTCCCAATTCTAGCCATGGGTAAACCTTATGTTTATGTATGATTGAAAATGAATGATTATATATGTGGAAAGAATATTAATGAAAATGTTATGATGGGTGCACCTATATTATTCTCTAATTTAATTGGTATGTTTGAGTCTTCTGAGAGGTTATGTGCAACGGTCTTGGCAGTTAGCTTCGACTCTTGCTATCATGTGAGATGGTCATGATGGTCAATCTTGACTTGTGATCCTCTATGTGCAACGAGCCTTGAATCTTTTAAATTTTATATTTTATGCTTCTACCAAATTACTGTGACTCAATGTTTATTTGATCCCACATTTATGTGTTAAAGATTCTATATTTTCCAAAAAAAATATCATTATGTCATGCCTTGAAACTCATGTTCTAAAGCAATATTCTTGTGTTTATTCTCTTATTGGGATTTTTAGCACATTCATTTGTTCATGTTTTCCTCAAGTTATCCTATAAATATGTATGAGCATAATGCATGTTAGGAATATTTATAGAGATTATATAAATACATGTTTTATTTAGTTTCATGTTTTTAGTTTTATGTACCTAGTCTTTAAAGATACAAGACTTTATGATCCTTGGTTTTAAATATGATGTTTAATTATAATTAAAATCATGTAATGTTATGTTTAAAATTATGGGATTTCTATAGTTTGTATTAGGGGATGGTCTAATTATTTTTTTGATATTATGAATAGATCACTTTAGTAAGAACCTTAAGAATGTAACTAAGTAAAATAAAACATCCATAAATTTTGGTTAAGTATAGATTAATTTGTTTATAAAGAAAATGAATCCTTGTATGGATACAAACAAGTAGATATGGATTTGGAACACATGTATTTAAGGGTGGAACCCGAAAACACCACATTGATCAAGACTTGAATGGGAACTAGTGCATGAAAACGTGCCATAATACACTCCAAGTTTGACACTCCAAGGGGAAATGATTTCGTAAATTCATAACATTAGCACAAACCATTATTAATAGATCAAAATAAGATCCCCTAAGAATATATTTTAAGAAATAGATTAATGATAACCTAGATTTAAACCTAAGAAGTCACAATTTAGGATATACTTCTCCAATACAAATTTATCCTTTTATGTTCAAAGTTTTATTTATGGTTATTAGCTGAGTATTCAAGACCCCCAATTGTATGTTATTTTTCTTAGTTAATAAAGGGAAATAGAATAACATTTGACAAAAATCAATGTGATAGGTAATTTAAATATTCCCACAATGATATAGAAAATATAATGGGAATGGGTGCTCAAAACATCATGATAGTACTTGATCAGCTAGCTCAAGGTATGAATAATAACTTGAATCCTTTGGAACACCCTCATCCTATATGGAAAGAGCATGATGTACTTGAATCCTTCATGTGTCAATGGCCTCCCATGATTAGTGGATCTTATGATCCCCTTTGCACTAAAAAGTGGATAACCTTCATTGAAAAGATATTCTCTGTCCCCAAGTGATCAGAAAAAGGGAATGTCATGTTTGTGGTCTACTGTTCTAATGGGGTAGTCTATCAGTGGTGGAAACTAATCAAGAATAGAAATTATCATTGGGAAATTGATTCCATGTACTTAGAGGAATTCATGAATATATATTTCAATAAATGTTTTATCCTAACCATCTATTTCAAGATAGAAAAAGAGTTCATCAAACTTAGGCAGAGGGAAGATGAGTCAATTAGGGAATATGAAGAAAACATCACAAGTATTTCATGATATGAAATCAAATTTTTCACAAACATCAAAATCAAGGTGTATTTCTTCTCTATCAGAAAAAATTTGAGTCTATGAATAGTGCTGGAAATTTTTGACTTTGATAGTTATGAAGAGATTGTCCGTTATTTACTCAAAGTTGAAATGGATATTGGAGACTCTCAATGGTCTTGTGGGTCTAGTGAAAAAAATCCTAAATGATGTCTAATATGGGTTTTTGGACAAATAAATACCATTATAGAAAGAATATCGAACATCCCATGTGTCAAAATTGTGGAAATAAGAATCATGCGAACTGTATTATGGGAACGAGTAATTGAATCAAATGTGGAAGAAAGAGACATCTGGAAAAGAACTGCTAGAGGGATATAAAGAATCCCACTAATGGGGAAGAGGAAATAAAGGTTCATATCAACACTCATCATAGAGTGTAGTGTTACAACTTCATGGAACATGGGAATTATGAGAGAAATTTCCCAAAGCCAAGGGTTCTTGGAGGAAATCAACAACAACCTCTGAAGCAACAAGAAAGGGATTATGATATCAGTAGTGATGAGGTGGAGCAAGACAATGTTGTGGTTCCTGGTACACTAGTTATTTATTCAAGAATTATGAACCTACTATTTGATGCTTGTTCTACACATTCTCTCATATCTTGCAAGTTTAGTAGAACTATATAAACACCACCTAAAAATTTAAAGGTTATGTTATCTTTGAGAACATATAATAGTGAAATTATTATATCCGTGGTTTATAAATCTTCCACTTTAAATTTTTTTGGAATGAACCTTACATATAATATTTTCATATATCTTCTCATGGATTTATATGCTATTTTGATCATGGATTGTAAATTATTATAGAAATCCAAAATAAACTGTTAGGAAAGGGGGGTCACTCTAAAAAATCCCTAAGAATCCTCCAATACTTTACAAGTGTAACGAGGCAGATGAATATCCTTCAGAATCATTGTCTCAAGTGTCGATATTAATGCCTTATGGGAAAGAATGTCTAGCTCAAATGATTGAGACAAAAGAGATGATACATCTGAATGATATGCCCATAGTGGGGAATTACACAGATGAATTACCTAAAGAATTTATTGGTCTTCCTCCTAATCCAAAGGTGGAGTGATCAATTGAACTTATTCATAGATCTCTACCTATATCTTATACACATTATAGAGTAGACACTGTAGAGTTGGAAGAGCTAAAGAATTAGCTACATGGGAATATAGAGAAGGGTTTTATACAACGTATTTCTTCACCACACGGTGTTCCAATCCTCTTCATCAAGGAGAAGCATGAATCAATGTGCCTCTGCAATGATTATCATGACCTCAATAAAATCAAAATAAAGAACAAGTATACCTTTCCATGGATAGATGACTTGTTCGATCAGCTTTGTGGGGCTAGTTATTTTACTTATGTGGAACTTTAGTCAGGATATCACCAATTAAAGATGAGGAATGAATATATTCCCAAGACTACCTTTCAAATGAGGTATGAACACTATGAGTTAATAGTGATTCCTTTAGAACTCATTAATGCAACAGAAATATTCATGGATTTAGTGAATATAGTCTTTAGAGATTACCTCAATAAATGTATGGTATTCTCTATCAATGATATTATTATATACTCCAAGAGCATCCAGGAACAAAAGGTGCATTTGAATACTATACTGAATACTTTTTGAAGGGAGAATATATATTAAAAGAATAGTAAATGTGAGTTCTGGATGAAGGAAGTATCATTCTTGGGGCTTGTTATCACTTGAAATGGGATATCTGTAGACCTTCCAAGATAAATTCAATTAATGAGTGGCCCAGGATAACATCTGTAACGAAGATCTGCATCTCTCTAGGTCCAACCAGGTATTATCAATAATTTTTGAAGAACTTTTCATGATTTTAAAACCCAATTAAAAATCATAAATGGTGGGGTTGAAGTTCTTCTGGACTCATGAATATGATGAAAGCATTAAGGAGCTCAAAAATTATCTTATCATTGCACTAGTACTCACAATCCCGATAAGGGGTGAAATCTTGGTGGTGTACAGTGATACTTAAAAAAAGGGATTAGGATGTGTACTAAAGAAAAATGACTAAGTGGTATCATGTGCCTCAAGGCATTTGAAAATACATGAGAAACATTACCCCAAGCATGATCTAGAGTTACCTTCTCAGATCTTTATGTTGAAAATCTAGCGACAATATCTATATGGGGAGAAGTTTGAGATATATATTGATCATGAGAGTCCCAAATATATAATCACATAGAAATATCTTAATATACAACATCACATATGGTTATAGATCATAAAGTATTATGACCGATTACTCCACTACCATCCTGATAAGGAAAATAATGTGGGAGATGCACTATGTAGAAAGGACCATGCATCATTATCAACGATGTTAATTTAAAAGGATCCAATATTTTTAGTTTTTTAGAGGACGGAAATGGGAATCATTAAGGGAGTAAGATCATCAATCCTTTCTGAAATGATTTTTTAACCATCCCTAATGGAGAAATTTATGTATTATCAAAGAAATGATTTATAATTTCAGAAAAATTTCGAAGCTATCAAAAATGGGAAATCCTCTACGTTCAAGATTTACGAGGAAGGGGATGTAGAATTTGGGTCATTATTATGTGTACCATCTGATCGAGAGATAAAGAAGGAGGTTTTGAATGATGATCATAGCTCAATCTTCTATATTCACCCAGGGATCACAAATACGTATCCAGATCTCTAAGAGAAATTCTAATGGGACAATATAAAGAAGGATATTGCTAAATATACATCAAAGTTCCTGGTATGTCAACAAGTGAAGGCTGAAAGACTGAATTCTAAAGGGAAGAGTCAACAACTACCCATAATAACATAGACGTGGGAGAACATTACAATGGACTTTGTGACTAGACTTCCGAAGAAATATAGAGGAACAAATTTTATATGGATCATTGTGGATCATCTTAAAAATATATCTCACATTATTTAAATTATAGTGGAATTAACATTGGATTAAATTACAAGGATAAATATCAAAGAGGTGGTAGGGCTGCATGGATTTCCACTATCTATTTTATTTGACAGATATATGAGATTCATCCTGAAGTTCTGGAAAAGTCTCCAACATACTCTATGTAGTAAACTAAACTTCAGTACAACCTATCATCCTCAAAAAAATTTCCAATCTGAGCTAACTATTTAGACACTGGAAGACATGTTGAGAGTATGTTCTATGGACATCCAAGGGAGATGATACCAACATCTTCCACTAGTTTAATTCTACTACAAAAGTAGTTTCCACTTGAGCATATGAGTGGCACCATATAAATCCGTTAATGGGAAAAGGAGTAGAACACCAACATGTTTGGATGAAGTTGGTGACCGTAAGCTACTAAGATCTAAAATGGTCTATGAAATGGCGGACAACGTGAAAACTATTCAGTGACATAACAAAGAATCCTAAAGTTGAAAAAATATCTATGAAAAAAATCATCGATGAGACCTTGAGTTTAAAGTTGGACACATGGTATTTCTCCACACATCTCTATCGAAGATGGTCATGAGAATTGGGAAGAAAAAGAAATATATGTACTATGTATAATGTCCCCTTTTGGATCCTTGATCCGGTCAGAGCTATAGCCTATTGACTAGGACTTCCAACTACAATGTCTGAAGTACATGATTTCTTCTATTTATTCCTCCAAAAAAAGTACACACAATATCCTGTGTATGTACTATCTTCAGAGGTGGTATATTTGGAGACTGATATTTCAAATGAGGAGAAGCCAGTGAAGATCTAGGATCGTACATATAGAGTTCTACACAACAAGACTACTCACCACATCAATGTACTATGGAGGAACCATATGTACAAAGAGACAACATGTGAACTGGAGGAGGAAATGAAGGAAAATACACACACCTGTATATAGCTTAGAATGTAAAATGAAAATTCGGGGGTGAAATTTTATAAGGGGGGAAGAATGTAACAACCAAAATTTTAATCAAAGGAAACTCCCTTCTTATAATTATGTCATGAAATCACAACAAAATGAACTACTAAATACTATGTGTCCATTAAACATAATAATCTCATTTATATGATTGAATTTGGAAAATCGGACATACACAGTTGTGATCAGTAAATTTTTTGGAGTCTAATTTTTGGTGAATAGTAACTTACCCTTGTAAATTGTAATGTACCCTTAGGACTAGTTTATTATCCTAAATAATAATAACCTCATAAATTAATGTATAAATAAAATTTAGGCATTTTATAAGTGAAAATATGATCATAGTATAAGTGTTGGGGTTTTCTAAGTCCTAAATATTTAATTACAATTTTATGATTAATTAAATAATTTAAATGTAAATATATTTTCAAAAAATATATAATCATTAATTATTATTTTATTGTCTTATAGTTATAAGATAATTTTATGATACCTTAAATAATTTATCAACGTGTTAGAAAATCAGTTTTAATTTAAAAAATTATATTTTTCAAGTAAATTTTGATTTTAATTAAAAATAAGATTGCTCATTCTTGAAGAATTATTTTTGAAAAATAGAGTAAAATTTTTATATTCTACACATAAAATAATAGTTAATGGGAATTTCTGTGATTTTTCTAAAATACCTAAATTTTTTGAGAATACTAATGTTCAATAATCTACAAAAAAATGAAAAAAAATGAATTTTAGCATCATGTTTTATTCATGGATGATATAAATGGTCATTTCTCTGAAATCACATGCACTTATTACTATTTTTTGTCACAATATTCAAGGATATTCATATTATTGAGAAAAAATATTAAACTAATATGTAAAATAATGGGAAACCCAGCCACTCCTTTACTATAAAAACCACCCTAAACCCCTCTTCTCTTCACTCCTCTCAAGCCCTGTGCCCCATCCAAATTCTAATCAAATCCATCCCTAAGATGATATCCAATATATGTCATCACTTGGTCTCTTAAAACACAAAATACTCTCCCTTAAAAAGGTTCTCAAGGAATATATATTCAAGTGGTAAATTTCTTTTTTCATTTATTTATTTTATTTTCAGGTTCCTTTATTTTCTTTTCATTTCATCACCTCCTTTCATCAAAATGTTAAGATAACTCTAGTTCCTTATATGTACTAGAGTTTTATTATGATAATAGATTATTTCATCATCATCTATATTTTCCCCTCATTTTATACTATAAATAAAAACATCATACGAGATGTGTTAACTTATCACATTCAAGGATGGTGGGTTTTTAATTTCTACTACCTTATTCAATTTTGGAATAAAAACATTTTTTGGTTGAAAAAAAATATAATTTATGTATTAAGTCCAATTTAAGGTTCTACAATATTTTATAAAAATTATAATAATTTATAAATCAAAATATATTTTTTTGTGATCAAAAAACTGCCAATCAACCAAAATGGTTATCCTTAATGTTTTATATAATAATTCATCTTCACTCCAATTAACGAAATGTATTTTATAATCATGTAATATTAGGGATGCTCACTAATAATTTAAAACTTCAATTATGGAAAACCTTTTTCATTTTACATATTAATCATTACATGTATATAAGTAAACCAATCATGAAAAATAAGGAAACAAACGATCCAAAACAATGAAATTGAACCTCTTAACCCATTAAAAAGGTCATGAATGAATTTAATAAGGTTATAATAAATATATTAATTGAAGAATAGGTTCTATAAATAATAATTAATGAATTTAATTTGATTATACATGATATTAAGATGAAGATAAGGACACTGTTGGATTTAAGGTAAGGGATTCTACCCAAACCTCCATTATTGTTTCGGGATGCTTTGTACTTCTTTTTACCCAAATTATGTTATCTATTATTTTTATGAAAAAATTATAAATGGTGTTTACATGATCCAAACTCAGGTAGAAAGTTCCAATCAATATTCTCTTTTATGGATATTCATGTTTTTAAATTGGTCCCTCCTCAATACTTCCTGAAAATAATACCCATTATAAGGGAACTTCCTGAATTCTTACCCATTTTCCAGTACAAAATATAATCTGTTTTTAAAAAAAATTATTTTTATAAAATTTATATATTTAATATTAAAACATTCATGGTAAAATTATTTTTTTATATGAAATATTATTCCCTTTTCTAATTTAAATTCTCATTAGTATTTTACATAACCGCACAAAAATATTTTAATTCCAAAGATTCTTATGTATTCTTTTTACATGAAATTACATCAAGTGACATCACATTTCATAATATATTCCTATTATAACCTATTATTTTACATGAATTATCTAGTTAATTTTCTTCATTGATGTTTCTATGATACTCCAATTATTTATTCTTTATGACATTATTATGATACCCAATTCCTACCATGGGTAACCCTCATGTTTATGTGCGATTTATTATTTATAATTCTATATGTGGTAGGCATATTCATAAACATGTTATAATGGGTGAACCCATATTTTTATCCAATTTATTGGGTAGTTTTGAGTCTCATGAGGCATTATGATAAATGGCTTTGGTGGTTAGTTTTGACTCGTGCTACCATGTAAAATAGTCTTGGAGATTAACCTTGACTTGTGATTATCTATTTGAAATAATCCTAGAATCATTATAAAGTAATGTTATATATTTATTATACATTAATATGACTCCATTTTTATATGATACCATGTTTATATGTTATGATTCTATATATTCAATGCCTTTTTGTATCATTATGTCCTAAATTATAACCCATGCGCCAAAGCTTTATTCTTATGTTTATTCCCTTATAGGGATTTTTAGCTCAACTATTTGTCCATGTTATCCCCATGTTATCCTTTTATTATGTATGAGAACAATGAAGGTTAGGATATTTTTATGAATATTAAATAAATAAATGTTTCATTTAGTTTCATGTTTTCAATTTTATGTACCTAGTCTTCCAAGACACTAGACTTCATGGTCATTGGATTGTAATATGATGTATAATTATGCATAAAATCATGTAATTTTATGTGTAATAGGATAGGGTAACTATTTATAAGACCATGTCCAATATATCTTGATGTTTTGTGGAAAGGATTTTGATAATATAGTTTAATTTTATATTTTATGTGAGATATGTTACGAAGTTTAATTTAATAAAATCAAGGAAGCAATCCTCAGAGTTCATCATTGTTTAATGAGTACCTATGATTATTATTTTAATGTAATATATAATGGATTATTTTTAGGGGGTTTGGATTTATACTATTCATACTTAGGTGTAACATTGTTTAGGTCCATGAGGCATAGAGTTTCACCATACAAGTTTTCATCATGCTATGTGTATATTCATCCTAGAGTTTAATTTCATATAGTGATGATGACATGATATTAATTTTAACCTGATGTAGTTATGTCATTAGAAACAAGTGTGCAATTTATAGGAGGTACTTTTTTAGAAACCTCATTTTAGTGGGAGTTTTTTGTGCTCTCCATTAATGGTGATCAATATATACCCACTATTAGAGTAAAACTTATTATTGTGGAAGGGGAATTCCCATTTTCATCAAATTTAGTTGTTTTATTTTGGTTATCATTTGTATTTGTAGTTCTCATACCAAGTCACCCTTGAATACGGATTAATGGAAAACATTTTTGTTTGATTCTCAACACATTTGGTTTTTATAGACCACAAGGTAATGAAATCCTTGCATATTTCTCTCATTATGGTAAATTATTTTGGATAAATGAAACAAACACATTTCTTAAAGTATAAATTCATAATAATGGTATTCCAAAGTGATGGAATATAAATATCAATGCAATTTGTTTTTTAGTTTTGTCCACCAGGGTTTACGGACTCCCATGGATGGATGCCTAAGTCATCATACGGTATTCTAGCATTCCATTTGAATGCTTTTCTGGGAAACAATTTTTATTCTAGTGTATACTTTTATAAATAACATTAGATAGAAAATTATTTAATGCCATAATTTATCTATTTATTTATTCATGATAATGAGAGGCTCGGTTTGAAAAATATTTGTATTTGGTGCTCAACTTCATCAGATCCATTATAGGAAATTTGGTATCGAGGTAAATTATAATGGTATGAGGGACCTCAAACTGATGAATGGAGTTTGATTTCACAAAATAAATCATAGATTTGGTCTTAACCTCATTTATGGGAAATTTTTATACACACATCATGATGAAATTGGTTGAAATAAAGATAAAAATATAGTTATTGGTTTTTGCAAGATGGTAATGTCACATGCATAAATTTCCAATTCTATAAAGGGACAATAATAATAAATATATTAGAGAAGCTATGGAGGACTAATCAAAAAATTTACTTGTATCTTATATGAGTAACACTTATTAATGAATTACATACATTCATCAACCATTCTGTGAAAAAATAAGATATTCTATAAAATCCAGTGGTAGAGATTCAATCTTGATTGATGACCCCACATGTCCTACTTGAAACTATTTTAATAACTATGGGATATCCATTCCATAAAAATTTTAAGAAGGGTACCATAAATTTTGTGTCTATTTGGGAACTAAAATGAGTTAGTTCAATCAAATAGGGATACATTTACTGCATGTTGGTATATTTCACATGGTGGAATCAAATTGAAAATAATGATCCATATTGGATGTACATAATGAGAGGATTCATAAAATAATATTCTTATTGTGTCATTGGAATTTATTATGACTTTACATAATAATATATGGTTGAGAGTTTATTCACAACATATTATTCCTTATCTAGAATGATGGTTGAAATAACTTTTTAATGAGCCACATGGATGACTATATTATCATAATCCGGATTTTTGTGGTATTTAACCATGATTTCCATAGAGTCTTCTCAATCATTTTATGTCTGTGAAACAAGATACACCTCTGTATCTGATTAAAAAGTTGTAATCTTTTCGTTGTTACACTCTTGTAATGGGATAATCTCTAGTTTAATAAATTTATAGTCACCATATATTTCCCTTTTGATAATATTGAAGTATCTTTTCCCTCGTATCCATGGAAATTGAATCCTATGTTTAAAAATGAGGCACGTCCTGGGATCTTATTATTCATCCACATTTTTTATTTATTCCTCTATGAGGAATTATTCCAATGGAATGAGGTTCTTTGAGGGTGTGGTCTAACGCCAATGAGATTAGGGTTTTTGAGTTGTATTCTTGTAATTCATTAGGATGCTACATAAAACATTATATATCGGTATGGTGTTACTTGATTGAAGGAGATAATTTCCTCCTCAAGGAATAAAATGACTAGGGGAAACTCTTCATAGGTTTGGTGTGCCGCATGTTAATCTTCCAACACCAAAACCTTGAAAACATTCTAATGGCTGAACCTAATATCGAATTATTGGAGGATCATTATCCATCATGCCAATCATCTACTCTACTTGGGATGGCTGAGGATACACATTAGTGGGTCAATATAGAATATTTTTTGGACCTCATGATATTTTATATAGTGAAACATCTTCTAGACTATGAAGAATAAGGGAGAAAATTTATTCTAAATGGAATAATTTATCGTATTAGTGTCTACAAACAAGATACTAATACAGTAATGATTATTCTATTTATATTTATTATTATTTTTGGGCATTATGGAACCATATAACCATTCCATGATGGACACAAAGAGGGAAAGTGGAATTCTTATAACATGAAGTATTTGGACTAGAGTATATCGTATATACTTCTTGATGCCTTTTAAATCTTTCAAATATTATTCATCCCACTAATATGAATCTATCACTAGGACTTTTAAAAATAAAATTCCCTTTTTTATTGAACAAAATGAGCTATTATGCAATGTTTTTATGGAAACAAATTACCTTAGTTGGTAATATCCTATCATATTTAGAAGTCTATTATGCATCATGATCATTTATAATATAGAAATTTAATAGTGATCACAATATTAGTATTTATTAAGGATAATGAAAAAATTTTATTGACTTGGACAAAATAAGTGATAAACATGGCTTGTAGAATCATACCATATGAAGCTTAGTAAATAGAGATTCTGAGCGAGATAAAAAAAACTTTTATTTTCCATTTAACAATCACAAACCAAGATTCAATAACTAAATCGTGAGTGAAACCGTTTATAGGATAATTTCAAGCTCATCGATATCACATCCCAAATCGTGTACATTGAAGCATACAATAAAAATCTCAATGTCACACACCGTACCATAAAAGCCTAAATTGGTTTAATAAAGGTCTATGTATATTAAAACTAAGACTATGAATATGTATATTTTAATTTCAAAAAAATAATTATTATATTTATTCCTTACTATTTTTACTTTATAATTGATTAATTTTTGAGATTGTTAAAAATTATATTTTAATATGAAAAATCATGAATTAAATTTTTTGGTAATATGAAATTAATATTTAGACATTCCTTTAGATGTTTTCAAATAATTTTAAAATAAATTATTTTTGAATAAAATATTATTGAAAAATAGTATATAAATTATTATATAATTTTACGATGATAAAATGTAATTTTTAAAAGGTTTATACAACCGTTATTGTAAAAATAATATTTCTTAGTAAATGGGGGTATTAATTATAAGTATTATTTATCATATTTACAAAATATTTTGAAAAAAAATATTATTTTTGGATTAAATTTGTCTAAATGGTCCACTGATGAATTTTTCAAAAACATTTGAGAATGTTTAATTTCCAGTTAAAAAGTAAATTTGGTATAAATATATGGTATGCATTATGAGTTAATAATTACCCATAAATGATGTAATATTTCCCACAAAAGTTGTCAATGAAGAAATATATATTTCCAATTTAACATTATAACATCCTATGTAAATAAAGACTATGAAAATTTCATATTAATAAATATTTGTGAATTAAATAATAATTTTACTTTAAAGGGGATGTTATGTTTTATTGTGTATCCAACACGCAACATTAGGTTTCTCTGAAGTCTTGTTTTGCACACAATTCCGAGTCACATTGAAAAAAATATATAATATTATTATTTTAAATAGTAGTTAAAGCCTAGAAGATTTATTGGTAGGAATGTACATAACTAATGATATTATGATTATACATGTTTGTTAAATGTCTTTACCAATATCCAAAAAAATTTAGCAGCTTAAAATTTAAATGAATCCAGTATTGAGCTTAAATACTATAATATTCATTAAAATCCCGATTTATGACCTTTTTATGGATGACCCTTTTTTGATCTAGTTTTTCACACTTTTATATGTTTAGATTGACAAAATAAAAATCTTCTTTAGATACGTGACATAAAAATTTACTTTGGATAAAATTTGGTATTTTTCTAAAGAAGTTCATTTTTAAATAAATAGTGAAAAATACTGCATTTGATATCAAAATTTTATTTTCATATGATTTATTTAAATGGATAGATTAAATTTTTACATGGATTTAAAGATTAATTGGATTATATTCAAACCATTTAATCTAATTTTGGTAATTTAAAGTAATTTAACTTTGAAATTGGACATATACACAAGTCAATCTTTTTGTAATTTTTACTTCTTAAAAATATGATTTCGAGTTTGATAACAGAAATTAATTTTAAATTAATTAATGAAACATAAATGTTTATAATTTGGTAAAATAGAATTAATTTTTGAATTCAGAATATAAAAAATATCCTTAGATGAATTTTTGGTATTTTTCTGAAAATGTTCAATTTTTTATGAATAGTGAAGAACACTACAAAGTAGTTAAAAACCGACTTTTTCGTTTCAAGTAAATTTTACCGCTTCATTGAACTGAATTTAAAAAATTTACCATACATGGTTTTTATCCCAATGTAAAATTTAGTTCAATAAGATGAAAATAATTTCTGGTGAATAGTAACTTTTGAATTTTACTTACTGCGGTTAAAGTTAAATAGGGTAATTCAAGGTAAAAATAATATTATAATAATATAAAATTACCTTAATACTTGTCCAATACTTATTATATGAGTCATTTCTGACCAATAAAGTTCTTGGGTACAAATTTGGCATTTGTAAACCACTTGGGTAATATAATTATATTAATAACTATTTATTTAAAAATAAAAATATCAAAAATAGGTATTGTTTTTATAAAACAATTTTAATGTGGGGTTATATAACTGATATAATTGAATATAAATATTCATTATAAATATATGAAGATTTACTACATCATGGTATTTTATATATAATTTTAAGACCTCAAATAAATAAATTTATTTATGACACAATGATGATGTAATGTTTACCTTATTAATGAAAGATTTAAATAAATGAGATTATAAGTATTAAAATAAATTTATTTTCAAACTATGTAATCCATCCAAGAATTTTATATATAAATATTACTTGGTATATTTTAATTAATGAATGTTTTTTGAAATAATCATGTTGGTATATATTTTTTTAAAAGTCATGATATGAATAGTATTAAAATTTACATGAAAGAGTTTTTAAATCAATAAATATTTTATTAAGTGATAAATTACTCCAAAAAAATAATATTCTGAAAAAAGACATATATGGTGTTAAAAGATTCATTAATGGACCATTTTTGGTCATTTGGAATTTTATAGTAACTATATTAACCATATGGTAAAAGTTAATTACGTAAACAAAGGGTTAGATAAAACTATAACGATTACAAAAATATTCAAAACCTATCCAATTATAGTTTTATTATTGTATTCTTACTTATACTCATATAATATTTGAATTTAATAAGTTTTGGACCATTTCAAACTGTATATTAATTTATAATAAAATAATACTTTCAAAATGTATTAAAGAGAACATCCTCTATCTTATAAAAGGTAATCACCTCTAACTCATTACTGACACCTCTAAAGCCCCTTGTCTCATCCCAAATATGCCCAAATAATATCCCAACAATCCTATATTCCTCCAAGAATCCTTACCATATGAATAAGGCACTTCAAGAATGCATTTTGGTTCAAACCAAAGGGAGTTACCTGATTTAAATGTAACGTTTTCCCTCTAGTAATATTTTTTTACTTATTCACTAAATATTGTCTTCTTATTCATTTTTTACATAAAAAAATAAGTATCCACAATATACTAGGTTGTTTTTATAAGAAGTATTAAAACTACACTTACACACACCTCCATCAAATTGATACGAACATACAGTTTCTCTGTACGACAAACTGTTGCCTCACAGAACGATGATTCTTCGATTATCTTCTAACGCCTATCATGGTTTCTATTATGATGGAACTATATTTATATGTGATATATATTATATTTATATTTTTTATGCTTTTTTTCATTTATAGCATAACTTTTTGGTTTCTGTAATGGGTAAATATGATAATTTCATTTGAGCAAATGCGGACTACCACCCCTTCAAAGTGATATGACTCATTCATTCTACATGTGGAATGTATAAATGATAAAGTAAATGAAATTATATATGATATTTTACTGGAATTATAATATACCTATGTATCCTTAAATTTCTATTCCATTAAATACAAAATTAAAATTAATGTAGCGTACACGTGTACGTACGACCTACCATCTCCATGAACGGTGCATTTCATTTATTATCTCAAAATTTTATGTACTACTATAAATACATATATATATATATATATACTAGATATATATGATATTTTTTATATCTAAATAATGAATATTATTCTAGAGATAATGGAAGTTTTACTGCATGGACAACTTATAATTATACGAAGTTTATTTTTGACTCAAGTACCTAATTTTGACAAAATGACTATTATTAAACTAAATGATTATATAATGTTTATATCATGGTAATAAGTGATATAAAAGGAATAATAAACTTGACAAAGTTTCTGAAGAAATTAGAAATTAACTTTAGTTTATTATTTAGGAGATTAAATAACGAATCAGTCTAGTCAGACTTGATGTAAGGGACTTTGTCTCAGTCTCCTTTCATTGAGGTATGTTTTTATTTATACAAGACATTATTTTATATGTTGTATAAACACATTTGTCTTTTTATTTCATTAAAAGGGAATATTTTTCTACGAATTGTTTTACTAAGAGACAAAAAAAATGTTTCTTTTTAACGTATGTGGTGACAATGACCCTTATACCGCCAAGTATTATTTGATCTTTGGATTCCATAACAAGCCATAGTGTTTTTAAGGAAAATAAATACCATATACTATTTTACATATTTTATTATTGAAAATGGTTTTGATAATGGATTGATTATGTCAATATATTAAAATGATATATTTTCTTGAAATGTATAAATTTTATATTTTCTTTACGCTTGTGTTATGTGTTATAATTATGTTACGGTTCTTGGGTATTGTTTATGTATACAAGTGGTTATGTGATAAACCTTGGCTGGGTGAGACTGATATAGTTCTCCAATGTATTGGGTAACGTGATGGAGGTAAATGTTATTGTTTCTCCTAAGATATTTAGATAATATATTGTGATAGTTATTCCAAACGTAACTCCCTATGTAACTGTGAAAGCTACAATGTAAGTATGATATAGATACCACATGTTACCTTTAAGATTTATTATTTCTTATGTATTATTCATAAATCATATGATTTCACGAGTTATGTAAAATACATTATTTTTTCTATGTATTGATGAACTAATGACTTCTTTCTTTATTTTATAACCCTTACTGTGATTTTCATGCTCATCCCATGTTTTTGAAATGTTTTTCACATGTTATATGGAAGGGGAAGAGAAAAGAATAATTCAAGAAGATTTGTATCAAATAAATAATTGTTGTTTTCTTTTAAAAAAATTTATTTTATTAAAAAATGGATACTGAGTAGAAGTGTCTACTTTGTAAAATTTGAGATGTAATATAATAGTTATAGAATAATTACCTAAACTCTATAACATTAAGTATCCCCAATGTGAATTATTAACTTAATTCGAGATTATGTGATGATTATAGATGGGGACTTATAGTTGATATCAGAGGTTGGTTTTGAAAAATTTAGGAGTTAGAATATAGTTAAATTAATATTCATAAATTAATTTATGGAAATATTGAAATGATATAGAATATCTAGATTACCATGTTTCTTCGACTAAAATAATTATGTGTTCATAATGGTTCTTCATAGAGGAAATGGAGAAGATATTCTAGGAAAGAATACAGAGGTAAATGAACTTCCTAATCTATATCCTGAGATGGTCAGAATCAGAACTGAATAGTTTGTTTTAGTGATGTCTCAGTTGACTTAGGTGATTAATGTTTGTTGTCTTTATTGATGATATATCGGTTTATTATAAAAGTAAAGAGGAGTATGAAAATCTTTTCAGGGTTGTCTTAATAACATTAAAAGAAAATAAATTGTATGGGAAAATCCGCTAGTGTGGGTTTTTCTTGTAGAAAATACCATTCCTTGGACATATTGTTTCTAAATATGGTATAAATGTTGACCCCTCTGAAACCAAAGTTGTTGAAAAATGGACAAGACCCAAAAATATAACTAATATTCATAGTTTTCTTGGTTTAGTTAGATATTAAAAAAGGTTTGTTGAGAATATTTTCATGTTTATCTTTCCCACTGACTAAGTTAACTCGAAAAAGGTGTTACATTAATTTGGACAAAATAATGTGATGATTGTATTTGGGATTTGAAAAGAATATTGGTGAATGATCCATTAATGGAACTACCTTCCAGAAATCGTGAGTTTTTTATCTATAGTTATTCTCAGTTGAAAGGACATGGTTTTTTCCTAATAAATAATGATCAGGTAATTGCATATGCTTCATATCGGTTGAATCCTCACGAGTTAAATTACCCTACACATGACATGGAATTAGCTGCTATTGTTTTTTCATTAAAAATTTGGAGGCATCATCTCTATGGAGTAAAATGTGAAATATATACTGACCAAAAAAGATTGAAGTACATATTCACTAAAAAATAATTGAAAATGAGACTGAGGAGAGGGCTGGAATTAATCAAGGATTATGATTGCACGATTCATTACCATCCAAGAAAGAAAAATAAAGTGACTAATTATTTGATTTTAAAAAGTAATGCTACATTAACCATGTTAAATTTGGAATAAGATCCTTTGATTAACAATTTGATAAACTTTTGGATAGAGATTTTTGGTTTAGGAAATTCCTCTGTTTTGTTTCCGGTGGCAGTGAAATCATCTCTATAATACAGAATTAAGCAAGCGTAGAAGGAAGACAGTGAGTTGCAGAAAAGGATATAATTAGTTCATAATGGTAATTAACCTGATTTTAATATTGATAGAGACTGTGTTTGGAGGTTTGGAAATAGATTATGTGTTCCTTGTGCTTCAAAATTGAAGAAAGAGTTGTTATGTGAAGCTTATAGTTCTCGGTTTTTAGTTCATCTTGGTAGTACTAAGATGTACATTGATCTTTGAGAGTATTACTAGTCGCATGGAATGAAAAGAGATATTGCTGACTTTAATATGAAGAGTTGTATTTTTGAACGGGTTAAAGAAGATTGGTAGTCACCAAAAGGTACACTTTAGCCTTTACTGGTTCTAGAGTGGAAATGGAAAAATGTGTCCATGGATTTCATCCTGGGATTACTAAAGACTTCTCGAGGTAATAATGAAATATGGGTTATTATTGATCAATTGACTAAATATTCTCATTTCATTACTATTAGAGATAATTTCTCTCTAGATAAACTTTCTCTGTTGTATGCTAAAGAGATAGTGAGGTTTCATGGAGTTCTCCTCTCCATTGTATCTGATCATGATCCCAGGTTTACTTCTAACTTTTTTAAAGGCCTTCATAAGTCATTGGGTATTGAATTAAATTTTAGTATAGATTTTCATCCATAATCATATGGGATGTCATAAAAAAAATTCATACATTGGAAGATATGTTACGTGCTTACTCAATGGATTACCAAGGTAGTTTGGTCCAACAACTGTCTTTGGTTGAATTTTCTTATAATAACAGTTTTCATTTCTGTATACAGATGGTAGCATTTGAGGCATTATATAGAAAGAGGTTTCAAACTCCATATTTTTGTGATGAAGTAGGTGAAAGGAAGTTTATGGAACCAGAATTATTAGAAGAGAAGGCAGAAAAAGTTCAATTGATTCGGAAACACACGAGAACAACTCAGAGCAAGAAGAAAAGTTATGCGGGTAACCAGAGGAAGAATCATTCTTTCTAGGTAGGTGGTCATTTCTTTCTCAATATTTCTCTATGGAAAATTGTGATGTGTTTTGGTAAGAAGGTAAGATGAATCCAATGATCATTGGACCCTATGAAATCCTAGATAATATTGGATCAGTTTCCTATAGAGTGGATTTACCTCCATGTTTATCTCAGGTACACAATTTTTTTCATGTTTCAATGTTGAGAAAATATATGCCGGATCCATCTCATGTGTTGAGTCCAGAGGTAATTCAGTTGGGAGAGAATCTTTCTTATGAGTAATAACTATCCAGATTCTTGACTAAATAGAGAAAGTGTTGCAAAATAAGGTAATTCGTCAGGTAAAGGTTTTGTGGAAAAACCATAGGGTTGAAGCGTCAACATGGGAATCTAAAAATGATATGAGTGACAAATACCCCCATTTATTTTATAAGTGAATAAAATTCTGAGGACACAATTTCCAAATGGGGGAAGGTTGTAACAACACAGGTAAATAAATAATATGACATTTTTATTTTAATTAAAATTTGTGAATAAAATATTAATTTTACATTAAATGGGATTCTATGTTTGATGGTATACCTGACATGCAAGAATGGGATTCTCTGTGGTCTTATGTTGCACACAATGCTAATTCCTATTGAAAATATAATGATATAATATTATTATTTTAAATGATTGTTAACTCCTAGACTTTTTATTTTCAGGAATGTACAGAACTAACCATGTTATTATTATACATGTTTGTTAAATGTCTTTACATTTATCCAATAAAAGTTAGAGGATTAAAATGTGAATGAATCCAATTTTAAGCGTCTATACTCTAATATTTTTTAAAAGGTTGATTTACCGCCTTTTGATGGTGAATTCTTTTTAAATCAAGTTTTTTTCACTTTTATATGTTGTATTTGACAAAATAAACTTCTTATTTAGAAGCATGACATCAAAATTTACTTTAGATGAAATTTTGGTATTTTCCTTATAAAGTTCATTTTTCTTATTGAATAGTGAAAGATACTGCATTTTAAGTCAAAAATTTCACTTCATATGATTTATTTAAATGGATATATTATCTTTTAACATTGTTTTAATGTTTAATTGGATTATTTTTTTATCATTTAAGCCAATGTTGGCCATTTGAAGTAATTTCATTTTGAAATGGCACATAAACTCATGTTAATATTTTTGTAGTTTTTACTTCTCAAAAATACGCTTTCGAGTTTGACAATGGAAATTAATTTTAAATTAATTAATGAAAATTCTATGTTATGAATTTGGAAAGATAGACATAATTTCTGAATTCGTATTATAAAAATTAGTTTTAGGTGAATTTTTGGTGTATTTCTAAAAACGTTCAATTTTTTATAAATAGTTAAAAACACTGCATATTAGTTAAAAACCAACTTTTTCATTTAAAAAATTTTACAGCTTATTTGGATTGAATTTTAAAAATATGACGTACATTGTTGTCATCAATATTTAAAATGTGGTTCAATAAGATGAAAATTTTATTTTCTGAATAGAAACTGTTGATTTTTATTTACCACGGTTGAAGTTTAATAGGGTAATTTAAGGTAAAAATAAAATTATAATAACATAAAATTACCTTAACACTTGTCCTAACCTTATTTAATCAGTCATTTCTGACCAATAAAATCCTCGGGTAGAACTTTTGGTATTTGGAAGCCACTTGGGTAAGATAATTAAATTAATAATTTTTTATTTAAAGTAAAAATAAAAATATCAAAAACGTGTTTTATTTTTCTACAACAATTTTAATGTGGGGTTATATAATTGATATATTTTACTATAAATATTATTTATAAAGATAAGAATATTTCCTACATCAAGGTATTTTTTTATATTGTTTAGACATCAAATAAATAAACTTATTTATGACACAATGATGATGTAATATTTACCTTATTAATGAAAGATTTAAATAAATGAGATTATAAATATTGAAATAAATTTATTTTGAAACTATTTATTCCATACACGAATTTTAGAGATAGTTATTAGTTTTTATCTATGAATTATTTAAGGTTTTTCTATAGAGACAAGTTGGTTTGGGTTTTTCTAAAAGATCTGATAAGAATAGTATTAATATTGACATAAACGTGTTTTTAAATCCATCAATATTTTATTAAATGATAAAATAGTCTTTAAAATATAAGATTAATCCAAAAGACAAATATGATGTTTCAAATTTCAGTAATTATCCATTTTGGGTCTCTTGGAATTTTATAGTAACTATAGAAACCATATAGTTTGAATATACAAGAAGATACGGTAAAAGTTAAATAAGTTAACAAAGGGTTAAATAAAAAATATAAGGATTAAAAAAACTGTACAAAACCTGTCCAATTATAATTGGAAGAATTTTTTTCAACATATATTTATCTTATCTTCAATTTTCATATGTTTTTAATCTTTTTAAATGGAATATTATTTTATAATTAAATAATTCTTTCAAAATTTAATGAAGAGCCCCTCCTCCCTCTTATAAAAGGCCATCACATCTGACCCATTACTCACATCACTAAAAACCCTTGGTTTGTCCAAAATCTTCCCAAATAAGCTCCAAAAGTCCATATATTCATCATAGAATCCTTACCTAATGTATAAGGCATTTTAAGAGAGCTTTTTGGTTCAAACCAAATGGAGTTACCCGATTGGAAGGCAATTACTTCCCTCTAGTTCTGTTCTTTTATTTTACTACCTCACTCCCTATGCTATTATAGTTCATTTTTTACATAAAAAACTACTATACTCAATATACGATGTTTTTTTATTAGAATTATTCAAACTACACTTACACACACATCCATATAATGGATACGAACATACTATTTCTGTGTACGGCGAACTGCTGCCTCACGAAATGATGATAGTTCGATTATCTCCTACATCCTCTCATGGTGTCCATTATGATGGAACTATATTTATATGTGATATATATTATATTTATATTGTTTCTATTATTATTTATTTTTTATTTATATCATACCGGTACGGTTTTGATATTTGGTAAATATGATAATTTCATTTGAGGAAAGGTGGACTATCTCCCCTCAAAGTGATATGACTCATTCATTCCATAAGTGGATTGTATAAAGGATGGAGTTAATGAAATTATATATGATATTATATTGGAATTATAATATATCTATGTATCTTTATGTTTTCATTCATTTAAATACTAAATAGAAACGAATGTAGCGTTCATAAGTACGTACGACCTACCATCTCCATGAATGGTACATTTCATTTCTTTTCACCAAATATTATGTACTATTATAAATAAATATATATATATATATTAAAAATATATGATATATATGATATATAAATCATGAATATCATTTTGGATATAATGTAATTTTGACCACATGGACAACTTGTAATCATAAGAAGTTCATTTTTTACTCAAGTTCCAAATATTGAAAAAATTATCGTTATTAACATAAATGATTATATAATGTTTATAAAGTGTTAATAAGAGATATAAAAGGAATAATTAACTTGAAAAATTCTCTGAATCAAGTAGAAATTAAATTTAGTTTATTATTCATGAGATTAAAGAATGAACGAGTCAAGTCGGACTTGAGGTAAATGACTTCATCTCAATCTCCTTTCATTGAGGAATATTTTTATTTATACACGACATTATATTATACAATGTATAAAAACCTTTTAATTTTTATTTCATTTAAATGGAACCTTTTTCTAACAAGCGTTTTACTAAATGAAAAAAGGAATGTTTCTTTTTTACGTTCGCGGTGACAATGACCTTTCTGTCGATGTGAGTATTATTTGATCTTATGATTCCTTAAGAAGTCATAGTTTTTTTAAAGAAAAATAAATACCATATACTCCTTTACATATTTTGTTACTTAAATGGTGGTTATAATGGAGGGATTATGTCAATATATTGATATGATATATTTTTATTGCAATGTGGAAATGTTATCTTTCCTTTATGTTTGTGTTGTGTGTTATGATTATGTTATGGTTCTTGGGCATTGTCCAGGTATATGAAAGGTTCCATGATAAACCTAGGGTGGGTGAGAATGAGGTACCACTCCAATTGATTCAGTAATGTGATAGAGTTAAACATTAATTTCTCTCTTAATATATTTTGGGAATATACTGTGACGAGTATTCCAAACATAACTCCCTACATAGCTATGAAAGCTACAACGTAAGTATGATATGGATGCCACAAGTTACTATTAATATTTATTATTCCAATTTGTTATTCGTAAATATTATAATTTTATGAGGTATGTAAAAGAGCTTATGTTTTTTATGTATTGAAAGACTAATGACTTTTTTTTTATTTTATAACCCTTATTGAGCTTTTTATGCTCATCCCAAATTTTTGAAATGTTTTTCACTAGTTATAGGACTGGGTAAGAAAAAGGAATAATTCAAGAATATTTATATCATGTAATGAATTTTTATTTTCTTTTTACAATTTTTATTTTATGAAAAAAATGGATACTAAGTAGAAGTGTCTACTTTGTAATATTTGAGATGTAACATAATAGTTGCGGCCTAATTCTCTAAAACTCTAAACCAGAAAATATCATCAATGTGAATTATTAACTTAATTAAATATCATGTAATTTTTAAGGATGGGTCCTTATAAATAAAATATTTTTTGAGGTTATTTTTTTAATTTTACAACCCCTTTATGATTCCTCTAAAAGCTATATTATATTTTAAGGTTCTAAAATAAATTGTGTATTAACATGACTCACTTGAAAATAACTAAGGATATTATCTTAATTTAATTTTTTTATGGACTTATAAAATAAATAAAAACACTCTTAATTATAAAAAACATGAGAAAAAGGAAGTTTTATGGTTTTAATTAAATTATTGTATAGAGTCCTTAAAATAAATCTAGAAAATAATAATGAGCTCTCATATTTGTTACTCTATAAACCCAACTAATAACTACTTTATATTCATTAAAAAACTTTTATAGTTAAATTAATCTATATTTTCTTCTCTAGAGCCCTTACAAAGTACCCCCAAGCTCTCAAGAAGCTCTTCTCAAGCCATTGGAATCACCATTTCTATGTAAGGGATCCTCAACTTTTCTTATTTATTTAGGCACCTTCTTTTTATAATATATGTTTACTTCCTATTACTAAAGATGGTATATGATTTTACACATCCCTAAAACAAAAAATATTATTTATAATTGATTATCATTCCATTTCTCATTAATTATCCCTTCTGATAATTCATTATGTTCCCTTGTTATGGTGTCAAAATTATCCTGTAATTTTTTCATGCCAAGAATTTATTTAAGCACCCATTTTGTATTGTTCCATATAATTCACAATTATTGAGGTTATATTACGTTCTTACATATACCTATTACTTAAATTATTATTTAAAAGTTATTATTTACCACTTCAACTCTCATTAAGCCCTTTCGTGATTCATTATATACCCTTATTCTGTCGTAGAAATTATCATGTGATTTTTGCCGGAAAAACACTTCTAGAGTGAATACCAAAAAACTTTTCACTAAAGGGTATTAACCTAGAGATACATATCCCTTTTTTATTTTTTAATTCAACTTATGTATTCTAAAATCCTTAATTCTAAATTTAAATGTGACGAAATGTGATCATATGTTGAATGATCTATGCAGAGTAAACATGTTGGTTTCTAATTTCAAAGTGACAGATGTACACATAATTATAGAGCTCTAAAATGCATTGGGTAATTTTTAGATTCATAATATTTAATGTATTAGATTAGGGATTAAACCTAATCCATTATGCAACTTTTACAGTATGTTATTTTTTCTGGGTGGTTAACCTTAACTAATTTCTATGATGTCATGTTTAATATTGTTGTCACATTCCAGTGTAACCATTATGTTATCATGATGTATCATGCCTCATTTTTCAAGATTATGATTCTAACATATTTTATGTATCATTGAAATTAAAATTGACTAATTTTTAATAATTTTATCATATTATTTTTTTATTCCTTTACTAAGTGTTATAGCTCACCCTTTTTATATATATAACTAGGTTATACTGTGTAGTTTTAAAATCTATATAATATTAGAGTATGTTAAATAAGTTTTCAATAATGTTGTTGTATCCATGTATCATGTTTGTGATCTATATTACTAATTCATAAATTCACTAGGCTTCATTATCTTATGGGTTGTACTACGTGTGTTTTTATTTAATAAATATTCAAAATAACTTTTATTAAAGGCATGGTTTGTCATAGTTGGTTTTAGAGGAATGTATATATTTTTTGGTATTGTGATTTGACAACTCTTTAAAATGTATTAGGGATAATAATAAACAAAACAAAACATACCTTAATTTTTATAAATTATATATAAATTGGATTCAAATAAAACACATATGTGTATGGATAAAACAGGTTGACGTGATATAAAGAAGATATACCTTGGGATAAAAATCCGGAAATTTTTTTTGATCTGGTATATGTTATGAATTTTTGAATGAAAATGTTCATTTCTTCACACCTGGTATGACACTTACAAGGGATATGATTTAGTAAATCCACAATCTCATTGTGAACCATTATTAAGGGAACAAAATTTACCATAATATTATATATTAGGAAATAGATCATGGGTAACTTAAATTGAATCCTATAAATTGATAAGTTATAGAATATATACTGTTTATGAGTTATCCATTTAATGTTCATATTTTTTCTTTCATGTATTTAATATTTTGAAAATTTTTACCCCCTATGTATATTTTGGATGAAGTGAATGATTAGAACGAGAATCTACTAGAAAAAGGTAGGATTACCATCTATGGTTCTACACAATATTTGGTATATTGCAAAATCAGTATTAATATTTAAACAAAAATAAAAATCATGGAAGTAGAAATCTAATTGAAAATGGGAAAGTTATTGAAACATATATAACTCATCACAAGTCAAAATTTTCAATAATTACTTCCTAAAAAACCATTTCATACTACAAAAACCGATAATCAATGCAATTATTGAAATGGATTAGCTTTTTTTTATAAATATCCAACATAATTTATTGAGAGAAGGATACTACCATCTATATCAGAAATATACCAATAATTATATAAAATTTCAAGGAGGAAGAGCATTTTTTACTACCAATATCTCAAACATGTGTAATATTTCCTTGTAAAGTAGAATATCTAGCACAAAATGGTTGATGTTAAAGAAAAGATAATTATTTTAGATAAGACCATTGTTAGGGAATACGTTGATGTGTTTCTCAATGAATTTTATGGGATTCCTCTTATCCAAGAGGTTGAATTTCTAATTGAGAATATACCTAGGTCTTTTCTAATATCCAAGACTTCATATATAATCGTTTTTTTTTTAACTCAGTGAGAAGGAGAAACAACTATGGGGGAATCTAGATAAAGGGTTTATACACCCATGTGCTTCATCACGGGGTGCACTAGTCTTATTCATCATGATTAATGATGGGTCAATTAACCTTTTTATTGATTATCTTGATATTAAGATGATGCTATAAAAATAAGTAACATCTACCATGGTTTGATGAATTGTTTCATCCGCTTCTGGGAGCCCAATATTTTTTTAAGATAGATCTTTGAAGATGATATAATCAAGTAAATTTGAAAAACGAGGATATCCCTGAGTCTAATTTTTATAAAATCTATAGATAATATGAGGTCATTTTAGTTCCATTTGTAATCACTAATGATCTCTAAATCTTTAAGGATTTTATTAATAGAGTCTTCATGTATTACCTCAAAAAAAATTGGTAGTCTTTATTGATCATATTCCAATCTACATCCAAACCAAGGTGGAATAAGAGGATATTTTGAAAACTATATTTGGGCCCTGAAAAAATAAATTATTTACAAAAAGTATAGTACATGTTATTTATAGTTTGAAAAAGTAACAATCCTAGGTAATTTTATCACAATCAAGGGATATATGTGGATCCATCAGTAATAGAGAAGATTGAAGTGGGTCCTAAAATGACCTCTATGATAGAAATATATATTTTAAATGGATTATAATGGTATTGTCATTTATTTTTGAGAACATTATCACAATTTTTAATCCCACTGGCTAATTTAACTTTGAAAGGATTTATTTGTTTCTCAAGTGAAAAATGTGAGGAATATTTTAAAGAACTAAGAAGATCCTGATTACTACACATGTACTCGCATTACCCTCTTGTAGGGAAGGACTTGTTATTTATTATCATGTATCTAAATATTTATTTGGTTATTTATACATGAAAAATGAAAAAATGATAGCCTATGGATCTCCTCATCTAAATATCTATGAGATGAACTTTCTAAATGATGATCTATAAATGGATGCAGTGATATTCATGTTTGGGTGAATTTTGACATATGTACAGATCATAAACTACTCATGTTTATATTCACATAGAATGATATTAATATGTTCCAACATAGGTTATTATAGCAAATAAATTATCACAGTCGTTGAATCCATTACTATCCTGGGAATGTGAACAAAGTGGTAGAAGATATTTGTAGAAATAATCCCACAACTCTACCTAGGATGATGATTGCAAGGTATATGATTCTATTGAATATAAAAATAATGGATAGGGGAATAAAAAATGATCTCTATCATACCATTCTTAAATAACTTCCAAACCATCCATTATTGATAAAATCAAGTAGGCTCATAAAGATAAAGAGTTTCTATAGAATAAGGTATCAAATATTTTAGAGTTGAACTTTCTTGAAGATAGAGTAATGATGTTTGGAACCTAGATGCGTTTTCAATCAAAAAAATAACTAAATAAAAAAAATTAGATCATGAAAATAGCTCATAATTCACTATTTATCAAGGAATCACTAATAAGTGTAGAGATTTGAAGCAAAATTTCATGTGGGATAATATGAAGAAAGAGATTGTGGAGTTCATATCTTAATTCTTGGAATGCTAGGAAGTCATATCGAAATGATATAAGTATAAGGTGTGTGATGAAACCATTTCTTATACCAGTATTGAAAAGGGAAAATAAAACAATGGATTTATTTTTATGACTCCCAAGGATTAATAAAGTCCATAATATCATCTTGGTGGTAGTCGATCACCTTACCATGTTATTGAATTTCATTACTATTCATGAAGTTTTTTCTATTCACCAAATCATCAAGATATATATATATATATATATATATATATATATATGAAAAATGGTAACACTTAATGGAGCACCAAAAACTATTGTATCAATTTTAAATCCATTGTGTACCTAGAGGTTTTAGAGAAACTATTAGTAACATTGAATATATAAATGATATTTAGTAATTATTACCCCCCTCAGATAGATGTTTAATAAAAAAGGACTATTATAACCTATTATGATATGTTGAGGTCATGTTTAATAGATTGACATGGATTTTGGGATCAGTAGCTTCTCATAGTGTAGTTCTCGTATAAAAATAGTTTTCATTCTAGAATTCAAATATATCATTATGAGGATATATATGGAAAGAGGTTTTAAAATCCAACATTCTAGGTTGAAATTAAGGAGTTGTAGCTAATCGAACCTAATCTTATCCAAGATATTACAAAGAAGGTCCAAACCATTCAATGTCACATGAAATACTCATAAATTTTATAAAAAACCCCATACAAATAGTCATCGAAGAGACCGAGAGTTTGAGGTTAGCGAAAATTTATTTTTTCATATATAAAAATAGAAGATATCCATGATGTTTTTAAAGAAGTTATGTCTTAGTAAAAATAAATTTTCCCCTTTGAGATCCTTGATTACATTAAAATATTGGCCTGTTGACTTGAACTCCCACCAAACCTATATCAAGTACATGATTTAAATCAAGTTTCCCTCTTGAGAAAGTATATTCCAGACCCCACACATGTACTAAAAGTAGAGTTTTTACCATTTTAGAATGATATTTCATATGAGGATAACCTGATGATGATCTTAGATCATAGATATGATGTCATATGAAATAAGAAGACTCACCTAGTCAATGTGATGCGGTAGAACCCAAATTTTGATGAAGAGACCTGTGACCTAGAAGAGGTTATGAAATAGAAGTACTCTCATCTAATTTAGTTTATGAAATGATATTTTCAAGATAAAAAATTCTGACAGGGTGGACAATGTCATGAGCCAAAATATTAAAAATGAAATTCCCTTTATGATTGAATTTAATGCCCTATTATATAATGTGGTTATAGAAAATAGATCCATTTATTTGGATATATCCGATCAAATTAAAAATAAAATTAAGAAACATGACCAATGATAATATATCAATTTAAAAGTTATCATATTATTAGTATATATTAATGATTATGATAAAATTTAATTGACATAGAAAAAAGAATTGATGGTCTCAACCAGTAGGATTGTACCCTATGAAGCCCTTTTATAAGAGAATCTAAATAATATAGCATCAACAGAAATTTCAATCGACGAAGACCAATATAATATTTAGAAACTAAATAAAGAGGGAATTTTTTATGGGTGATTTTTATGCTCATCTTGATAAAGAACCAAACCATGTATGTAGAACCCCCCCCCCCCAATAAAAATCTCATTATCGCATGCCATACCCTTAGATCATTCACTAAAATAATAAAGGTATATGTATCTATTCCATACCTATAACCACACTAAAATTTTATTTTCAATAAAATAATTATTACATTCAGTCTTTACTTTTAAACATTATAATTAATTAATTAATTAATCTGATAACAAATCATATTTTAATATGAAAAATATACAATTTTATTTTTGGGTAATATATAATTTAAATTAAGATGTTCCTTTTGATGAAAGAAAGAATTATTGAAATAAATTATTTTTAAATAAAATATTATTAATAAATATTATATAAATGATAATATAAATTTATGAATTGAAAATGTAATTATTTAAAGGATAGAGCACTTTTATTGTCAAAAAAACTAGTTATCTTTAATAAACATGGATTTTAATTTAAAATCATAATTTATCAAAATTATTGAACTATTTTGATAAATTAAATATTATTGTTGGAATCACCCTATGTAAATTACCACATGCATAATTTTTCATATTTTTCTAAGAGAGACGAATTCTCGGGTTAAAATTAAATATAGTAAAAATATATGTTGTGTATCATGACATAATATTGACCCAAAAGTTATGTAATATGTTTCCTATAATGTATCCAAGAAAAAATATATATTTAAATTTAAATATAATGTGTTTGGTGGTTATTTCTTTATTTTTATAAACAATTTATGTATCCGCCAAAACATATATAATATTTTTATGTTTTAAAAGGAATTCATTATTAACATGATTCCCTTCCACAGTACCGATGGTATTATTTTAATTTGATCAGTTCATGGACTCATGAAATAATTAAAACAACTCATCTTAGGAAGAAAACATTGTAAAACCATATTGAATGGTTTTTTGATTTTATTTTTTTATTGTATATATTTTTTGAAAAATCTTGGGGCTAAAGCCTCAATTTATTATTTAAAAAAAATGCCTCTTTTAACTGGGTAAAGGGAGACCCATTACATAGCCCGAAGTCCCAAGACCAAGTGTCCTGAATACAAGGCTTGAAGGCCCGTTTTTTGACCCAAAGGACCCATCAGTGAACAATACTATTATAGTAACCGAGCTGCTATAGTACATTCTATAGTATCGCCGCTCCTACAGAACTACTATAGTGCCCTACTACATTGATGCTACAGTAACCTGGAAATAAGACCCTACTTAGATTTTATCCTGGATATTTTTGATGCCATGAAGAAGCCTGTACCACATGGGTATAGTATAAACCCCTCTTTTTTCTAATATAAACTAGCCAAAATTCCCATTTATCTTCACTAAAAAATTGGGGGAATGACATTAGTCTTCCCATTTCACTCTTGACACCTCCCAACGTTCTCCCAATCTCTTAAAGAGCTCCTTATAAGCTATTGGAATCACAATATCAAGGTATGGGATCCTTTCATTTTCATCTTTATTCAAGAACATTTTTTCTATAATTCCATTTTCATTAACATTTATATTGATGGGATATAATTTTATGAATTCCAATTATTTACTTTTTCAAAAGTGATTATATACACCTTTATCTTCCATTATTCCCTCCCCTGATTCATTATTTACCCCCTTTATGCTGCCGAAATTATCCAATGATTTTCCATTCCAAACTATTATTTAGGAACCCTTTTTGTCTTTGGCCTTTTAATTAAAAATCATTCTCTGTGGATTTTGTTCTTACATATCCCTATTAATTCAATTATAATTTATATGTTATTAGAGACCCATGTCACTATAATTAATCTATCCCATGATTCATTATATAAGCCAGTTGTGGTGCCAAAATTATCCCATTCTGTTTCCATGCCAAACATTTTTATTGTAAATACCATAACCATTTCTACATAAGGGTATTCACCAAAACGTAACTATCCTTATTTTCATGAGAATAAAAAAGTATATTTTATGAACTCCTTAATCTTGAGATTAAATGTTGTAAAATATGGTACTATATTGAATTATCTATGTGGTGCACTTAATAATGTTCATGATATGAAAGTGACAGATGTAACTGGAATTATACAGAACAAAAATGAATAGGGCAACTATTTAAAATCATGAGATGTCATGTATATGATTATAGAGAAAAAAAATACATTATGAGGCTTCTTCCATCATTTTAAGAAGTCTTTGTGGTTATCCATGACCTATGTTTATGATATCATGTTTAATTTTGGTTCAAAATGTCCATGTTTCCATTATATTATCATGTCATATCGTGCCTTTTTGTTCAATATTATTCTTCTAACTCCTTTTATATCCCATTGAAATACCTATTGAAAAACATGTAATATTCTAAAATTTTTATTATCTATTTGTTCTATTACTGGTCATTATCACACATTCATTTCTTATTTATGTCCCTAGGTTATCCTATGCAGTTTTAAAAGAGATATAAAATTAGAAGCATATTAAAGATGTTTTCAATAATGTTGTACTATCCATTTATCCAGTTGAAGTTCCATTTACCTAATTCAAAAATAAAATATTATTAAAAATCTTATGGGTTGTAATAAGTTTGTTTTTATGTAATAAATTAGAAATAATGTGTATTAAATACAGGGGTTGTCAAAAGACAACACCTTTATTCTTCAGTATATGAAAGTGAATAATTTTTCCCACCAAAATAGAAACAAAACACTGAGAAGAAAAATAGACATAGAGGTATAAAAATCATATAGATTTTATGGTGGGTGTTTTTAAATAATTAATTTCATATTCTTTAGGTCTATATTGATGCCACTACATTAAATAACTCAATAAGGATCATCTAAGAGGTAACCATAAATGCGCACATCAAGGTGTTCATTTTATAGAAACAGTCAAGAAGCATATCAACCAATTTCCCATGATAATTGAGATGGGGATTTTACCCCCATGTCATCCAAATTTTACTATACCATCATTCCAGGAATGTTATTGGTTATATTATTTATAGACCCCATGTAGGATTATCCAATATTCTTCAAGATAAATAGAATCACTCAGTTATAATATGTTCTAAGAGGCTCCCAAAATGTTTTCACCTCATCATATTTTAGAACCATATAGACTTAATGATATCAATAATAACATTTCATATATTAAATGTAATTAATGTTGACTATTTCATCAATCAAAAATTCAACTGAGAGAACAGGGAAGTCCTCTTAAATGAAATGATGTTTTATTTACCTAAATTTGATGCAGAATCATATGTTTATCTTCCACTTCTAAACATGGAAAAAATGTTACAACCACTTGGGATACTAAACATCCCTTATGATATTTGAGATGACCATATTATCAATTATAGCCTAATACATGGAACCATGGGACTAAATCATTTCTCGAGTAACATATTTGAATACATGGTAGCTAGTGAAAAGGCCGTGTTGGAGAAAATGTATTAGGGATCAATCACCTGAAATATCCATCTATTTAGATGAAAATATATCATTGTTTGATATCAATAACACAATATACCATCCTTTTTATTTGGATTAATGAAGTTACTAAACATTTTCGACCTCATATTTTTCTCATTACAGAGGCTCACCTATATAAAATCATCAAGGTGGTGGGAAATCCTTCATTATAGAGAAGAGGGGCGTTATGTATGACTTATTCATAATAGGTTTCAGGAATAAATGGTGGTGGAAAATAAATTTTTATATAAAACTTTAGTATGAAATCATTTTATTATGCTTGGATGGAATCATAAAAATAAGATTATTGTCTTCCTGTTCCTGGAAAACCATGTGATAGATGTTGATACTCTTATCCCATGTTGTCTTCATCGGCATATTATGTCCACTATGTATAAGAAATATGACTTGGTTGTGTTACAATGATTATTCAATCCCTTCAATATAAATGGTGGATATTCCAATTATTGATTATAGGTTTTATTTTTTGGGTATTTAATGATAATTTCCCTTTAATGATTTTAAGGTACCAACCCCTTATTTTAGTATATGTAAATCTGGGTTATCTCTATCAATATGGGTTTTATGTTGGGAAGGGTTATGGAAGATATTCTAGAGATGGTGAATAAATTGGATTTTTTTTAAGAAATAGATAAAAAATAAAAATTAATTTTTAGATTTAATTTAAATACATAATTAGTTGTGGAAAAATTAAAGCAAATGAAATAAAAAAAGAACGATTTCTATAGTAATTTGGTCTAAATTATACACAGTGTACTCTTATACATCTATAATTAGTCATAGATAAATTGTGCACTTATATAAGTTTTTAAGGGAAATAATAACCTAATTAAAAAATACCTCGATACAAAGGGGTTGCATAACCACACTAACATAATGACTTTTATATATTAGGTCACTACCCAACTACAACACCAACTCATGACTATGGGATTCAAAACTCGAACAGTCCTTAATTTTGAATGGATGAGTCAGAAATTGAGAGAAGAAATATTAATAATGATTCTGACAATAAAATCAAAAAAAATAGTGAGATCACATTTTAGATATGTGATGTAGTATAAAAAAAACAAGATATTTATATATATAAGAAGAATAAAACACGAGTAATAGTTCTTGAGTTGGACTATCTTGATTGTATCATCAATGTATAAGAAGATTTAATAGAAGTTTTTGTTCATCCCTTGAGATATCATATATTTATAGAATGAATTGATTTCATAAGAAATGGTTTATACAACACTTCAAAGTTAAGTGTAAATATTTGGTTCTAAAATGTTTCATGCTCTTATAACTCGTATGAACTATCAATGCATCCTGAAGCAATAAAATAGGATATGAAAAAAACAAAAAGCTAATCTCAAGCTAGGTAAAAAATTAAATATTCAAACTACATAAGAAAAAAAATAAATCATTATATGTAAAATTAAATAGTTGACATATATGTAGTATAAACATGCATGAAAAAAAATAACATAAAACATATATAAAAACTGATTAAAATATTTCAAAAATACTTCACAAGGAATTTATATTATATTTATAAATTTTATAAATCAATAAAATACAAGAAATAATAATTATATTAATATTGTTAATAATTTTATGAAAAATGAAGAATAATATATAAAGGTGAAAAAACTCTAGGCTTAAGGAAATATAAATGAAGTATGAACTGACAGTGGGTGCCATGTAGTTTTGCAGTTGGTATAATGTTCACCAGAATATTATAATATATGTTTACTTATAAACAACGTGTTTAAAATATACTAACGATTTGAATGGAATGTGGTCAATTAAAATATCATGAAGCTATTTCATATATCATATTTTCACTATAATGACTCTAAATGAGTGGTCTACTGAAATATCATTGTGTTGTGGGTATAGTTACTGTGGTTCATGGTTGGTTGAAATTTTATATGTTTATAAGGTATAATTATACCAAAACAGATCTGATCACGAATTTGGTAACCCAAATCCATGACCCCTCAATGATTTATTAAAAAGTAAAAACATCCATGCCACACCCATCATGGAACGCAAACCCACAAATACAACAAAAAAATGGCCCAATGGCCCAAAACATTGGGAAACAGTCATGTCCATCCTACAATGGCCAAAAGGCCCAAAAGGAAAAATCATAAATTCCAGTCATCCCGCACTGATGATAGCACATCAAAATGCAGTGAAATGGCCCCTTACCAATAGATACCTGAGCCATGTCGACTGTTTCCAGCCCACCTTTGTGAATCCTGAAGACGCATTCAATCCCGCATCCAGAGGTCACCCTCCATGCACACCAATCACTGGAGCCATCCCATATCATCGCAAACAGCTGTCAGCCAATTTATCTCCCACATAATCTGAGGTCATTGTGCCCCACATCCCAAGACACCACAGAAAGTCACCTTCCACATCGCAATCACCCTCACCAGCTCCCACACAGACGCTGGACCACTGACCATCCAAGAACCACCGGGATCCCTTCTCGTCGGCATAACTATTCACCTCTGAAGCCTTGCGACCTATTCCGACCGTCATCCCGCTGAAGGCGGGCCTGCATGAACTCCACCCGGATCCCAAAATACCTCGTCATTGGTTTGTGAACACCGTGGTAATCGCTGTCGGCTACAGAACCTCACACCCAGAACCAGGAGCCCGCACACCGTGTCCCCGAAGCCTCCCAAGCACTGGTCCCGTCACCAGCCTCCCGCTACAATGACCCGCAATCTGCCCAAACATCATCTCCGGTCAGCATGATTGCCAGCCGACCCTTAAAACATCGCACATCAAAACCACCATGATCCCATGATCCACCATCTCTAGGATCCCACAATATTCACCCAGAATCGTCATTCCCTTCATCCTCCATCATCGAGTCAACCAGAAACCGAGTCCCCCTGTTGCCTGCCGAACTCTGTCTCATTAGGTGCGTTGTGTCGTCTTGGTAACCAACAATTCCAAGACTTCACATTAAACATAAACCCACATATTTCCTGGGTATCCTCCATCAAAAACTCTAAATTCCTCTCCAGTTAGCTTCCCGTCAAAACTCATCATAGATCCACATTCGCCTAAACCCAACAGGAATGCCGCAACCTCTATTCGCCGATCCGCGCCGGCCATTACCTATCGAAGAAGAGGTCGCTCGACGCAAATTGCGAATATCTGAAGCAGGTATCTTCCTCTTGATCCAATCACCCCTCTGTGAAACAAAACTACTTTTGAAAACAAAATAGGGAAGTTTCAGATTAGAAATTCCTTCCCTCTGTGCTAAAACAACAACAAAAAACTCACTCCTCTTGCGTGGGATTCAGTGATGGGTTATCCATTATTCTCAGATGATAGTACAACTAGTTGAAAAACTGGTTCCAAGCTATAATGTTGAAACTGCTATAAGATAGATCATATTTAGGACTACAGGGAAATAAGGGTGAATTATGGACACATAATATTTAGAAGTGCAAGTTATATTAATTTTACTATATTTTAAGTTGGTATTAGTTGATGAATGATCATGCATATTTTGGTGGAATTATGGATCATTTATTCCAATGATTCACTTCATTCCATGGAAGATAAGGGATACATATCCAATTACATGCCTTTAATGATCATAAAGGTGAACTTAATGGGAAAAGGGGCTCTATAAAATATGGAAAATGGTGATTTGAATGTCCAAATGAAGAATGATATTTTCCTTGACCACATAGTCATTCGACACATAGAAATTTTGTGAAAAAATTTAATTTCTCTGTGTTAGATTGATAAATTGGTGTTTAAATTGAGGTTTTCTAAAATATTATGGAAAACCAATCAAGTTTCAATGGTTTTGGAAATAGGGATGAAATAAAAAACCCAATATCTAACCAAATGATCATATGAAGAAACAACTATAGGAAAAATAATGTTCGATAGTTTAGAGAAAGGATATTGTCAACTCGAACATCTCATTGAGAAGGAGTTGAAATCTTCAATAGCTATAATAATTTTGATGTTTGATTATATTAAATTTAAAAGTTACGAGAGCTGTATATTTGGGAAGAAATATAATTTTTCATTTAAAATGAGTGGATGGACACCTATAATCTTGAATATAGAATTAGTTCACACAGTTATCTGGGGACCTTCCCCTATTGGATCTCATAGAGGATTATAACTTTTTATGATATTCATTTATGATTCCATGAGGATGTTTTTGGTCTACTTCTTGAAAAAAATGATGTATTTGAGGTGTTTGTTTAGTGGAATGAAATAGTAGATAACAAGACTAGAAGTAAGATGAAGTGCTTAAGGTGTGAAAATAGCGGTGGGTATAGTGGAAGCATATTTTTTATCTTTTAAAACAATAGAGGGATAATAATTTTACAGAATATACCCAGGAAACCTGAGTAGAATGTCATCGATAAAAGGATAAACTAAAAATTAATGATAATGGAATGAATCATGAAGTTTCTTTTCTAAATGCCCAAGGAGATTTGGGTGGAATTTTTCAAATATGATTCAAACTTATTTAATCAAATTCCATTAACACCAATGGGATAGGAAATTCTAGAAGTGATATGGTATGGTAATCTAATAGATCTCAATCACCTTAATGTAATTGATTGTCATTTATGTTTCCATGTGGATGATAATGATCAATATAAACTCATGAAAAAATACAAGATATTATTTTTTGGATATGGATATGAAAACATTGGATTTTGACTTTATGATGATAACAAAATATATTTCATCATAAGCTAGAATATGACCTTCAATTAATGGGTCATTTAAAACGAATATAAATTGAAGGAGAAATGATTTTAAAGAAAAATTTCAACTGAGTAAATTCATGTTGATCTAAATGAGAGATACTGACAGACAAAAGTGTTAGAGTGTTCATATGGTAGCACTGAAAGTACAAACATTAATATAATAAAAGATGCACAAGATAAATCTAGGATTATTAAGGCTCATGTATGAGAACCAGAAAATAAGGCTTTATAAGTAAGAGAATTTAAGGATTCAACACTATATAGTTCATAACAATATGGTAATTTTTGGAGGTCTTCTATAGTTAGAAGACCTACAAAGATTTATGTTCATGTATTTGTTTATCTACTTCTAATGGATAGAGGGGAACCTAAGATCCCAATTTTTTTTCTATTCATAGTCATTCTAGATATTGTAAGATAGTTATATAGTTTTAGGTGGGTTAACATAATGATAATAACACATGGGAGAAAAATTTCATACAATAAGGGAAAAAGTTGTTGGAGAAAAAAATTGATATTCTGTTTAAAAAAGAAGTAAATAAAAGGAAGTGATACAAATACAGACCAGTGGTTAAAGGATTTCAATAGAAGGAGGGTATCAAATTCTATAAAATATCATCACTAATAGTAAAACATACTACTATCCAAATTTTTTTGATCATGGTTGAATATGAAAATTCATAATTAAAAAAATGGATGTAAAACAATATTTTTGTATAGAGTTTTAGAGGAGTAAATTTACATGATGAAACCAGTGGATTTCCTGGATTAGTGGAATACGTACATTGTGTACAAGTTGAATAGAAGTATCTATGGATTAAAATAAGCACTGAATTAGTGAAATTGGAAGTTTGATTTATTTATATCACCCTAAATTTTAATGTGGAGAAACCTAAATACTTGTTTCTATTAAAATACATTTAAATATGGGAGTTACATATTGTTCCACTTGTATGTGGATGGAATGATTCTAGTAGGTCCAGATTATCATTTTTCAAGTGATAATGAAGAGTTGTTTTTAATCATAAAGATCAATGATCTTGGTGAAGTAAAAAATATTTTTGGGATTATAATCGACTGATCTAGGAATTCCAGAATCTTGGTGTTGTCTGTGAGGCATTATTTCCTAAATATTATTAAGAGATTCACTTTGTTTGGATGCAATTCAGTTTCAACCCTACATTTTGTAAAGATTAATATTTATAAATAGTAATAACTAGAGATGGTCTATGATGTTAAATACATGGATAATTTATGACTTTTATTAGATTTTAGAAGACTGATGTATTCTATTCTCCCCCAAATTTACCCAAGTTTTTTGAGTTAAGCGGTCAAATGTAGAGTAGCTTGGTTTTTTGATTCCTCAGATACCTAAGAAGAAACCTATAGAAACGCACATTATATGGACTGAGTTTGTCTATTAAGTGGAAAAATTTGGGTTTATTTTAGATAGTTTTAAGTGAACAATACTTCACTTAAGTGAATTCAAAATTATGATAAGGGTTGATCCTAGGTTATTATAAGGGGTGTATTGGATGAAATTTCTCTTTAGTGAATTCAATTTCTTATATTTGAGATGATTTCATTCAAGGAGATCAAAAAACTTCCTCACATACTAGTTCATACCAATACACTTTAATAATATTCAAAAATACACATGGAGGATCATATTTATGATCACTCCAAGGAAAATATTTGTATTAGCACTTGAAGTTTATGGCCTTAAAATTCAATAAGGATGAAGTAGTTTTAAAATCATTAAATAAAAATATCATTTAAACAAGTTATTAGAGATTAATAGAGTGATAAATAAAATCTCTTCCACCCCCTTGAAAATCCCTTGGATCAACCATTAAGTTGGTTATCCCTCCATTGATCCTACGATCTTAATGGTAGTGGGAAGTAGACTCATGAGGGAGGAATTGAAGGAAAAAACAAAGTAACAAACACCCCACCGTTTTGTGTTAAATATCAATAAGTTTGGTGTGAATAAATTCAAACCATGAAGAAATAGTATCAACATGTTAATAATAAGAACATAAAATAAGATGAATAAGAATTTTTATAAGAAAACTAGGGTGATTCAAATAACTTACATTTGAGAAATAACATTACAAAGAAAAAGTGGCAGCATAAAACTACAATGAAAGAAAGAAAAAAATATCCTCAAATAATTCCAACAAATTTCCATAAATAATAATTTTTTAATACTTGGGTCGAGCCAACAATAGTTGAAGTCACCTCAATTAATGGTGGTGGGACTAGGTGGGTGGAAAGTTAAGGGAGGGTGGAATTTTCCACCTTTGACAATCAATCAGAGCCAACTACCATCCACTAAAAAGAGGTGCCTAAAAAAGAATCTATATGGAATAATTTCTGTGGGACATAGAAGAAAAAAAATAAGATAAGATGTAAACTGAGTGTCTATAAAATATCAGCCAAAATAGATATTTTTTATGGAGATATGTGTAAAATTGTGGGCTATTTTTCTGGGCTGTAGAATCTGGCCCAGTATTTTATCTCCAAATTGGGCCGCATGAAATCCCCTTAAACACTATGAATTTTATCTTGTCACTATTCTATTAAATGTTACCCTTGATGTAATCCATCTTTAGTTCAATGTTCATAATTATTGGGCATGGATTGTGGCTGCTATAGTCTCTTTGTTAGGATGTTCTTCAGTTTACATTTCCCAGAATGTTGTTGGTTCAAGGATAACTTTGGTGTTCTTCAATGTGAATCTTCATGTGATACAAAATCATTAATTGATCCTTATATCATGGGATACCTGAAAATAAAATCTAAAATTATAATCAATAACATTTAATGTTTAAGCAGGTGTTTAAATACGTACCAAGTAATAGTGCACTTTAACAAAGAATTACAGTCATAATGTGAAATGATGTTCAATGTGTAAAACAAACTAAAATAGAATTTCTAAATAATTAATAACATGAATATTATATATATTAAAAATTAATATTATCCTCATCCAATGGCTAATCACACCCCCAAACTTGAGTATTTCTAGTCCCGAGAAAAATGTAACTAAAAAATGTGAAATTTGAATTCCCTTTTTCAATAAAATTTTAATTCACAATGTATACTGAAAGATCTCATGCCAAATAATTATCAATCCCATCAAAAACATTTAAAAAAATAGGTCCATAAGCATACTCAAGCCCATGGCCGTTCCTTTTTTCAAACTAATCATCGCATTTCATCCAATTTCAATAAAGTATGATGATGTGTTGTGTGTCACAAAAGACATGGGGGTCCATTTTTATTCAAGGGGAAAATGGTGAAAGCACTAGGTGTAATTGAATTTAAATATTAATACAAGTATTCTTTTTGTATATTTTTTTATTGTTTTTTTTTTCAATTTTTCCATAGTAATTTAAATTTCACTCAATAGAGTCCACCCATGTAGTGAGACTTTGTCGATGACTCCTAGACTCAATGACTTTAGGGAACCAAGTGAATCCCACATACTCAAGCATCATATCGAGTTAAATCAGTCAAAAAAAGCCAAATTACCACAAATATAGATAAAATTACTAACTATGGGACAAAAAACGATGGAGTCAGGATCCCCAAGTGCCTAAATCCACATATTAGGTCCTTTCATTACTCTACACATAAATTTATTGTCTTTTGTTATTTAATACACATATTAAAACTAAAATGATCACCAAACCTAGGCTATATATTTTGTGGACCCCATGAACTCAAACTAATACACCACTATCCAAAGGACGTGCATTCTGATTTTTGTTATTTGGATGAAAATATAAATGATTAAATATCACATTTGATAGCCACACTTTCCAAAATCTATGCACATGAACTTAAACATTCATTAAAATCACAATCAAGGCATGAAAAAATCATTTGATATTCAATTTCAATGTATGAAATATGTATTATCATGTTCATGGTTAAAGGAATTTTTCCTTCCATTTATTTTTTATATTCCAAAAAATTTAATAAATTTAATTTTTTTTCTCCAAATTAATTTTTTTATTTCATATCCCCCCCAACATAAAATAACACTGTCCCCAGTGTTTGAAGAAAAGAATATTTAAAAGGGGGTAGAGGCATATAATTGGAGTTCAAAAAGGAAATTAAAAATTATGATCATGAAATGAGGTCACCTGGTGGTTGAAGTTAAAGTTCATGTTGCACCCATTTAATCCTTTGATATCCATGTCACTCACAGAGTTACCTAGTGGAAAATGAATATATATATATATAAATATATATTTATTTATAAAATAAAAAAATTAAAATATAAGTATATATACAGCAATTATAGAATAAGGAAGAACTATAAGCCCTAGTTTAGTAGTAATTAGATGCCACTATCTCCCGTGACTTCTTTGGTTGTAACGGGGTTTTCCTCATCACCTATGATGTGTCCTTTTTATTTTTTTTAAATTATTTTTTTGTATTTTTATTTTAACCTTCAAACACATAAATATAAAAATAAACTGATGATAAACTTTTTTCTTTTTAAATTTACAGGTAAGGTATTACTCAAGTATCACACCACGTGTCACAGATGAATATGGCAGTCCCCTTTCATACCCATACATACTCATAATAGATGAACAAGTCAAAAGTCTACGGTACTATCATATTAAGAGTTATGTATTTTTCTAAAAATATAAAATTGATTTATTAATCCTATTTGAAAAATAAATACGATTCCCAATGATTGGAACCATAAAAACCACGGGTGGCCTCCCATGTAGCACTTTTGTTTAATGTCGTTATCCCGACATGGACCCTAAATCTATGAATTTTCTTTTTATGGTTCATAGGTTGGCTCCGTTAAATCATCCTTTGTTTCATGTTTATTAAATGATTCAATGAATGGTTTTAACCTATGACCATTGAATTTAAAAATATATCCACTTGTGGGATCCTGAATATCTACTTCCCCATGGGGTACACATGATGCACAATGTATGGACCTGACCATCTAGACCTTAACTTTACCAGGTGTAAATTATGTTTTGAACTATACAAAAAAACAAATTTTCCCAGTTCTAATTGTTTTACTTTGATATTCCTAGATTGGTAGGCTTGAAATCTAGATTTATTTATCCTTTAATTTTCATAAGCATCCCTCCTAAGTTCCTCAAGTGAATTTAGATCTGGTTTCCTCTTTACTTTGGCTAAATAAATGTCAAAGTTCATTTTTTTGATCGCCCAAAACGCCTTATTCTCAATTTTTATGGGTAAATGGAATTTTTTCCATAAACCAACTTATATGGTGACATGCCTAGGATGGTTTTGAAAGTAGTGCGATATTCCCAAAGGGAATCCAAGAGTTTCTCAGACCAATCATTCCTAGAGGGATTGACAGTTTTTTCCATAATTTGCTTAATTTCCCTATTTTCCAACACATATTGACCATTGGTTTGAGGATGGTATGTTGTGGAAACCATGTGAGAAATAACATACTTAGAAATGAGTGAAGATAATGTTCGGTTGCAAAAATGGGTTCCACAATCACTAATGATAGCTCTAGAAATTCCAAATCTAGAAAATATATTCTCTTTCAGAAATAGAATCACAACTTGATGATCATTGGACTTAGTGGGAATGGGCTTAACCCATTTTGAGACATAATTAACAACTAAAAGTATGTAGAGATGTCCCCTAGAGTTGGGAAGGATCCCATGAAATCAATTCCCCAACGATAAATGATTTCAATGATAAAAATGGGAGTAAGGGGAATTTGATTCCTTTTGGTAAGGGATCCTAATTTTTGACATTGGGGAAAACATTGGAAGAATTGGAAGGAATCATTAGTGAGTTTAGGACAATAGAAAACACTTTGGACGTCCTTTGTAGTGGTTTTATTTGTGTAAAAGTGGCCTCCACATGCCTCTTCATGATAGAATCTTAGAATGGACTCTTGCTCAGACTCAGGAACACAACTCCTAATGATTTGTTCTGTACATAACATAAATATTTAAGGATCATCAAACACATAGTGTTTGACATCAAAAAAAATTTCATATTAACTTCGGTCCTGGGAAATTTTTGAATGTCACCCATAACCAAGTGGTTTTCTATGTCATCATACCATGGGAAATCACTCACAAAATTTAGGTCCTCATCAAAAAATTAATCAGACATAAAAAGGTGATGTGAGTTGTCTTTGAATTCCATTCTAGAGAGGTGATCAACTACAACATTTTAAACACCCTTTTTATCATTAATGGTTAAATCAAAATCATGAAGAAGAAGGACCCACCTGATCAATCTAGCCTTGACATCTTGTTTTTGGAAAAGGTATTTTAGGGCTAAATGGTCGGTGAAGACAATGATGGGTGACCCTAAGAGATAGTACTTGAATTTCTATAAATCAAATACAAAAACAATAAACCGTTTCTTCGTGGTGGTGTAGTTAATTTGTGCATCATTTAGAGATTTTATTGCATATTCAATGACATATAATGTTTTCTCACACCATTTTCCTAATACTACTCCAACAGCGAAGTCACTCAACCCACACTTGAGTTTGAATGGTGGTTTCCAATCTGGAGCTTGAATTATAAGTCGAGAGATAAAAGCTTAATTGAGTGTAGATATTGATTTCTCACAGATATCTGTCCATAAAAATGGATCATATTTTACCAAAAGATCACAATGTGGTGTATAATTAGAGTTTAAATTCCTAATGAACCATCTATAAAACCCTATATGTCCTATGAAGGACTTCACTTCATTGATAGTTTTTGGAGAGGGGAGTTGAAGAATGATATCAACATTTGCTTTATCAACTTCAATCCCTCTACGAGAGACCTGATGGCCTACAACATGTCCTTTCTATACCATTAACTGGAATTTTTCCCAATTTAGGATGAGGTTCTTATCCTCGCATCTTGACACCACCATTTCAAAATTCATAAGGCATCCCTCAAAAGTATCCCCAAATATGGAGAAGTCATCCATGAAGACCTCTAAATAATCTCCCACCATGTCTGAGAAGATTACCATCATGCACTACTAGAAGGTCCCAGGGGAATTACATAACCCAAAGGGCATGCGCTTGATGGAAAAAGTGTCAGATGGACAAGTAAAGGTTGTTTTTCCTTGATCCTATAAGGAGACCTCGATTTGATTATACCATGATAATCCATCTAAGAAGAAATAGAAATGAGGACAAACTACTCGCTCGAGGACATGATCAATAAAGGGAAAGGGGAAATAGTCTTTCTTGGTAAAAGAGTTGAGCTTCCTATAGTCAATACAGACTCTCCATCCACTACTTACACTTGTGGGGAGAAGGTAACCATCCTCATTGGTGATCACAGTGAATCCAGCTTTCTTTTGGACAACTTGAATTGGGATTACCCACTCACTCTCAGCAATGGGGTAGATGATACCCACTTTCAAAAACATAAGAAGTTATTTCCTTACCTCATCTATAAGATTTGGATTGAGTCTCCAATAAGGTTTACAACATGGTTTGGATTCAGATTCAAGATCAATACTATTTGTTTCAATGAGTTGGATAAACCTAGGAATATCAAAAAGGGTCTGTCCAATTGATTTCTTATGATTTATTAGGACATCCAAAAGCATCATCTATTGATTGGATTCAAGAGAGGAAGAAATGAAAACAAGAAAGGATCGATTGTCCCCTAAGAATAAATACTTGAGTGATGAAGGTATAACCACAAATTCTAGATCATATTGGTTTTAACTTTCCAAGGAAGTATGGGTCTTTTTATTGAACTTGGTTTCTTTGTCCAGATTTCTTGGCAGAATTGGTTCTTTGTGAACCAAATTTTCATCCACTAAATTGTCCATATTAGTGTGATGAATGGGTATGGACTCAATTTTATTTATTTAACCAATGGTATCATTGATTTTTGATTCTAGAAAATAATCAATAGTGTTATCTAAATGAGATTCATGCCCAGGAGAAAATTTTCCCTCATGTGAACAATGAAAATCAACCTCTTCTTAACTTAAACATATTTCAGTAATACCTTTATGTTCCTGGAGTACACTATCAACACTACCTATCCAATTTACCTCATGGATTTCTTCAGCATCCCCAATTTTAGAGTTGACATTGTAGATATTTAGATCAAGGATCATGTTTCCAAATGTTATTGTCATGTTCCCATTCCTATCTTAGATGTCTGAGTTGATTATTGTTAAGAATGAATAACCAAGGATGATGGGGGTTTTATACCTAGAACCTAAATTTGGGTAATTTTCAAGAACAATGAAGTCAGCTAGGTAAATGAAATTGTCAACTTTCACTAAAAAATACCTTACGATCCCCTTAGGAACTTGAACACTAAGATCAACAAGTTGAAGAGTGACATATATTGGTTGGAGTTCTTCGAGCCCTAACTGACAATACATGGTATAAGGAATGAGGTTCACACTGGCTCCCAGATCCCAAATTTCATTAACAACTTTGTTCTCTCCTAACTTAATATTTATTTATGGACATCCTGGGTCTTTCAACTTTGGTGGAATGTTCCCTTGAATGGTGTTACTCATAATAACATCCAAAAGGACTTGGTTTTTATGTGAAAATTTCATTTTAAAAGTGAAAAATTCCATAAGGTACTTTGAGTAGGAAGTAATGGTTTGGATTACATATATAATGGGAATGTTCAACATAACTTGAGAGAAGATTTACCTCAAATTCTCATTCAGTTCTGGTTTAGTTTTTCCTCTCATGCATTGAGGGAAGGGAGTAGGCTGTTTGATTATTTGTTGTTGTTGTAGTTTCTTCACATTATCATTTGGGTTTTCAAAATCTATTGGTATTTCATTATCATTTTCATGCATTTTTTAATCTTTTAATGGTTTTGGAATGTCTTTTTCAGGTTTCTTAATGGATTATCCACTTATTAAAAGAATCACTACTTTGATTTGTTCATGAGAGGTTTGTGTTCAACTGGATTCTCCCCTTAAATTTGAGGATGGTACCAACTGAGTAGACATGGGTGCCTTCCTTTTTAATGGATTGTATTTCATTTTTAAATGATTAGACTTCTGAGTTCATTTTATCCATTTTTTACACAACTTCTCAAGGATTGGAGGGGGGATATATTGAGTAGGGTCTTGAGCTGGTTGGTTTATCCTAGGAGGATACTTTTGTTATTGAATGGGTTGTTGGTATTGGACAGGAGGATGTTGGAATTTTATTGGTTATAGTTGGAACTTGTTATGTTTTTGAAAATTTTGTGGAGGGTAGTGGTTTGGTCCTTATCGTTGACTAGGTTGTTGGATGGGCTACTCATTGTCTTTCAAATGGAATCCTGGATGGTCATTGAACCAAGGATAAAAATGTTTTGGTGTTATGGTTTCTAAAAGTTCAGATCATTGAACTCCTCTAGTGGTACTCTTAGAGGAACATCATTAATGGAAGGAATGGTTGGGTAGTTTTCAGTCTTTTAGTCATGTTTTTCACAAATTGTGCAAATAGGGTCAACAATTTGAATTTCATGGACCTTCCAAAGATAGATCTCCTTGACCATCCTAGTGAGTGAAGAATGTTTCTCCCTAATGGATTATTCCTCCCTAAATGTATGAATTCCAGAAGATTTTTGTGGATTATCAAAGTAAGCCGATGTTCCCCATGTTTAATTTTGTTCAGAAAGGCTATCTAGATACTCGTATTCATCATTTGGGGCTTTGTTTTTTAATGATCCATTACACATCATGTTAATGAATTTCCAGTTTCCTAGACACAACCCATCATAGAAAACATAAACTTGATATAGGATTGAAAATACATGGTGATGTACCATTTTTAGTGTGTCTTTGATCCTCTTCCATGTTTCATAAAATGACTCCCATTCTTTTTCAAAAAAGTTTTGCATGCTTTTTTTAAGTACAATTGTTTTATGATGGGGAAGTAATTTTTGTAGAAATATCATTTCAATTGGTTCCATGAGTGTATTGATACAGGTCTTGAAATGTTTAACCAACTATTTTCTTGATCCTTTAGTGAGAGAGGAATGTGCCTCATCTTAGCTAACTCAATTTCATGTGGTGTTCACATGGTTACAACAATATCGTTGAACTCTTTGACATGAAGGTATGACATTTCCGACTCCATCCCATGGAAGGTTGGATTGTGGTTTAGGAAATATGGTTTGAAGATATTGTGGGATTATCCTAGGGCATCATGCCTAATTAAATAGGGTTCATTGGTCCAGGTAGATGTAAGGTAGTCATTCATGGTTTGATTAACTTCATTCCCCAAGTTTGGGGCTGCCTAATTGTGATTTCCATTTTTTTCCCATCCGGGATTATGAGTTGATTTATTTAAAGAAAATAAATTGATATTGGCTCAATTTTTGAATCTTGAGTATTAAGAATATTCGGATCTAATGGGAAGAGACCCCTAGGTGTGCTTGTGTAGAAACCCAAATCTTAACGTACATGAAAAATACATTACTTTTGCGGAATACTTAATACATAACCAAAACCAAAACTCAAGTATCGTAATAGTTTATTGTCTTTGGAAACTCGGAATATAATCTTCTAATCTTGGTGAAAGATCTTAAAAACTCCCATAAAGATCTTCCCATTTTGTTTTCTTACCTAAAACCTCTCTTGAAATCCCGGGGAAAAGAAAAAATATAAAGGGTGAGCTGAAATGCTAAGTAAGGGTAAGCGTGGAGAAAATAAAACAAACCATATACCATTGCACTTAAAAACATGAACATAATGATTAAACATCAAAATCTTGAGCAAAGACATAAATAGTGGAATTACGTAAGGAATATATCATAATAGAACATCAACCATGATAAAATATAATGGGAATAAAACATGTAATTGTGGAAACCATTAAGCACAAGTTATGATTTCCATAGTAGCCAAGGCATTGCTGCCAAGACCATCTTAGTGGACAAAGTCCCTTTCTGAATCGAGTTCACTCCTCATTTCAGTCCTGTAACACTAATCCAGATTAACTTACCATTCCAGCCATGTCTATCTGATGAGATATAAATCTTTACCCAATGCATTGGAGGGAGATATAGGTCCCACCCATCTCATAATTAAATCATTCTTACTTGTGCCACAAAATAAACATAAAACATTCATCATAACCCAAAGAATAAAATGGGTTTCATAAACATCATCCCATCATCACATAATCCACATAAATAGATATTTCATCATAAGAAAGGTGAAACTATTTAAATCATAGAGACAATATAATTGAAACATACACATATGAAATAATGTCATCTTAGATGGAAAATGGTTTTGATAAAACATATGAAATGAATTCTTGAGGAAAATATCCTTTCTTCTTCGAAATCATTTTCTTTTCACAAAATGCCATAGAATTTTAAAATAAAATGATTTTGTTGAAAATAGTAATAAAATATTTTGGTGGTAGATTCTTGAAAATAAGGCTTTATAAAACCGTAAAAATCCTTTCACGCCGTATAAGTTAAAAATAACATTCTCCTTGTACTTTTTTCGGAAAAGTCAAAAAGTACCTCGTATGGTAAACAAAAGAAAGATTCCTTCCATACGATGTGGTAAAAGTAAGAAAAGGGTAAAAATGTCTTAAACATACATGGAAGGAATGTAAACATTTTATGAAAATATTTTGAGAGCATATGGACATAGATAATAAACATAACCCCCAGTAAATACTTACGAGTAAATAATCTCGGATAAAAATGAGAATGGAATAATTATCCCTTACCTTAGGTACAATATTCTTCGTATGGATCTGAACCTCTTGTATAATGATTTAAATAATGTCATTGACTTATTACATAATCATATTCATTGTTATGATATAATATGCTTCACTTATGACTTTATATTACGTGTTCTTTTGTAAATTCCATGTAAAAGCAGCGTTTTGGGTAAAATCATTTCATTTATCGTATGTGTTTCGACTTTTCGTCATTCATATTATTACTTATATTCTGATTTACATAATTCCATAATGTAAAACATGATTTATCTGTAATATATATTCATCATATACATATATATTATATATCGATAAAAGGAGTTAAATACACTGTTCATGGAGATGGTAGGCCGTACGTACGCATGACCGCTGTTTTTGTTTCCTTGTTGAATTGAATGAAATTAAATAGATGACATAAGTATATATATATATATATAAATAAATATAGTATCATTATTATGTCATATATTTCATGATTACTTATTATATATACTTTATAATCATTCTTGAATGGTTAACATGGAGAGTGAATCTCATCACGTCGTGGAGACGGTAGTCCGTACGTACGCACGAGTGATGATATCATTACCATGATCGTGGAATTGTATTAAAGTGTATGTATAATATTAATGAATCAGTATCACTTTACAATAATCATATATATTCATTACATTCACCATTATACCCATCCACGTAAGGTGGTGGTGGAAAATAGATTACACCACGGCGTGGAGACGGTATTCCGTACGTACACACGCGCGGTGATTTCGTTTTCCGTAGGATGGATAGATGGTGAAATATGGTTGTTTCATACTTATAATAACTTATCAGTTTATGATTTATACTGATTTTATTACTTCATAATGAAACAACTAAATAAGAATAAGTGGAAAAAGAAATAAATTTGAAAGAATCGGTAATAGACATTACCTCTTCTTTGAAGCGCCTCTTTGAGACCTCCTCTTAGGGCACTAAAATTGGGCTTTGAAGAAGACCAGGACCTATAAGATGTTTCTAGGGAAGTGGAGAAGATAATTTGGCAGGGGTTTGCGGAGCTTGAAGGCTCAATGTGGTGTGAGGAAGAGAGGGAGGAGGTTCCCTTTTATAAGGGAGGAGAGGGGCACCTTAGGAAAAACTAAAAATATTATTTTATTATAAAGTCATATTTGGTTTTTAGTAGCTCCAAATTGATTTATTTCGAATATAAGGTGGGGATGGGTAGAAATCCTCTCATACAATATAATTTATACAAGTTTAGGTATCTATTTTAACCTTATCATTTAGAGTTAACTTTAAGTTATATAATTTAACTTTTACTGTGTCTTCTTGTTTTCTTACACTATAAGGTCAATAAGCATACTATAACAAGACAAACTAACCCCAAGTTTTTTTTATAATTAATATATATAACCTTATCTAAGTCCTTTTTCCGAACCTTAGATTTTTTGGAATAAAATAAAAATTAATAATATAAGATTTGTTTTAAAAACTATTTTATGTCAATTTTGACACTATTTGGTAATTTATTTTTTTGAAACTCATAAAAGAAATATTAGTTCACAAAAAGTTAATTAAATAAGTAATAATATGTAATATTAACCTAGAAAATTATTGTAATTCATAAAAAGTCTAAAATTACATTTATTTGGGTATTTATAACATCGATTATGTCAATATTTCATTAATAAGATTATTATTGTATCATCATTGTTTCATACATAAATTAAATTATTTAATGTCTAAAAATTACAAATAAAATAAATTATGTAGGAAAGATTTTTATCTTTCTAATTAATATTTATAGTGTAATTTATCTTCTGTATAACCCTATATTAAAAATGATTTAATTATTAAACTTTGATTTTAACTATTTTAACCCTTCTTTAAATAAATTAATAATAAATGTCCTAATCTAATCCAAGTGGGCCTAAATGGTCATATTTTATTCCTAAGGTTTTTTTTGGTCGAATTAAACTTATCCAATAGAATTAGGACATGTGTTAGGGTAATAATAATAACATGTTTACCCTTAATTACCCTATTTACTTTTAACCGTGGTAAAAAAAGTACAAAGTTACTATTCACCAAAAATTATTTTCATCTCATTAAACCACATTTTAGTCCTTGATATTAATTGTGTCTCTTGGATTTTCAAAATTCAATTCACAGAAGTGGTAAAATTTCATTTAAATGAAAAAGTCAGTTTTTTAACTACCACTAAGTGGTTTCACTATTCATCGAAAATTGCAGTTTTTCAGAAAAATACCAAAAACTCATCTAAGCATTATTTGATATTCCGAATTCAAAATTTATGTCTATGTTTCCAAATTCAAAACATAGAAGTGTAATTAATTAATTTTAAAATTAATTCCCGTTATCAAAACAAATAGAGTGTTTTTTAAGAAACAATAACTATCAAAATATTGATACTTGTTTATATCCAATTTCAAAGTGAAATTAATTCCAATGACCAAAATTGGATTAAATGGTAAAAATATATTCTAATTACACTTTAAACCCAATTAAAAATATAATCTAACCATATAAATTATTACGATGAAAAAAGTTTTTTTCATTAAAATATAGCGTGTTTTTACTATTAATTAAAATATGAAAGTTATCAGAAAAATATCAGAACTTTATCCAAATTAAATTTTTATATCCTTAATCCAAGGATGAATTTTATTTTGTCAAATTTAACTTATAAACATGTCAAAAACTAGATTTAAAGTGGGTACACCATCAAAAGGCGGTAAAATTGCATTTTTTGAAAAATACTTATTTCACCTGAAAAATTTATTTTGTTTTCATACCATGTTCTAGAGAATATTTAAGATGAATAATAATGTTATAAAATTCAAAATGTAGTTAATACTATTCATAACGGCTAGTCAATAATAATATTATAACAATATATCGTTATTTTTTTAAACCCAGTATTGCGTACTACACACGCTGCAAGCTAATACGGTGTTGCATATAGCGCAATATAATCTTGAGGTAGAATACAACATAAGACATCAAAGAAATTAAAAAAGAATATTTTTCATAAAATCTCGGGGTGTTACATTCTTCCCCCCTTAAAATGAATTTCGTCGTCGAAATTCATCGGGGTTATAAATGGTTTACTACTCGAAAGTTTCTTTAATAGAATACCACATCGTAAAAAGGAATACCAAAACCAATATTTAAAAACTAAAGTATGAAACGTAATGGTTAACCAAAGTAACTCATCACTTGGTTTCCATATAAGAGAACATAGGTGAAAATATGGATATGGAAGAAAAATGTAACCATCAAGAGTTGATGGAGAGTGGTGGAGAAAATGGCTATGAAAAATCCAACAATGATAAAGCCATAGATTTATGATGATCTAAAGTACCATCTGATTCATCAGATATAAGAGTACTAGGACAACATTTTTGGGTTTCAATATCATTTCCCTAAAGTTGAAAATTTAGAATTAGGAGAAATACTTGCTTGATTTTGGTACAATCTCACTGTTGTTCTTGCTTTGAACAATTTCCACTTCATCCCTTAAAGAAATGAAGTTGAATTTTTTATTCGTGAAGTGTTAACAGATCATGTGATACAATGATGGGTCATTCCATCTGTTTCAAACAAAAGGTTAGGAAAAGTTATCAAATATACATAAGTCCATCTATGGTGAGTTTAATCATATACGATTCCAAAAATGAACTTATACTTCATATATCATACCGCTTAATAAAATAAAACTAGTATCTACTAACCAGGGACTTCCTGTAGGCCATTGGTATGCGATAAAGGCCAGTCGCACTTCAGTTGTGGGTTCGATTCCCACAGCCTTTTCCGATGTGACGGGTTGTCGCCCGTCCTTCTGGTTGTCCTTTTTCTAAAACTACATTACTATAATAACCCATCAATATTATCAAAAAAAGTTATATCCTTAAAAAATACTAACTTATTTCCAACATAATCCATTCCAATCTTTAGTCTTATCTAAAATACTTCGGTCCAAGATCATAGTATAAATTAAACAATTACAATAAAGGTTATCTACCAAGAATGTGAATACAATCATTTATCCCACATATATCATAAGATATATCTTGTTGGTTGCATTCCAAACACATGAATACCTTAGTCATATATTCTGTTGAAACATAAATTATCATAGAACCTTAGTGAAAATAACAATACTGTCAAAAGGTATCTCTTTCCACATACCAAAATCCTAAAAAATCTATATAATCAAACCATAATATCACTTAGTCCTTATATCAGTCATGAGCTCATGAATACAATCAAACTTCTCATTATCTTCTTATCCCTTCATTATGCGCATATCATCTACTTTCCAAAAATATCTGAATAACCTCCCATGGTTACCAGTACCATTCAACATATACTTTCAAATACATTAGAAAAAACAATAGTGTAACAATCCTTAGATGATTCTTTATTCCATAGTACCATACATTATTCTTTATAAACATACAATTATTCCACTAACTTCTTAAAACACTGATTGAGCTTCATCATTTCTTTCATCTCATATTTCATTTGTAGTCACTTCATCATCATCCAGATAAATACTACTCATATGACCACGCTGATTCTCTTCACGATATTTTCCCTTAGGTAATTGGTTTGCATAATGCCCGTACATTCCACATTTAAAACATTTAACCATTGTTGATGTTGTAGAAATACCATTATACTCATCCATGGTGTTAACTGAACATTTTCCTTTTAACTTACTAGCTTTGTGTCCTTCTTTTCCACACCCAAATCATCTTCCAGTTCCTTTGAAACAATCTCCCTGATGCCTCTTCCCACATGATTTACAAGAGGGAAATTGAACTTTCCTTCCTCTATGATCATCATGAAACTCCATCTTTCTCTTATTATCTGTGTCAGGAAACTTACTAAAGTTGAGATTATTGATCATATTATGATATTTCTGATAAGGCATAATAATGATTTTTGGACTTCCAAATCCCTTTTCATTTGGTTGCTCATGAAGAATATCATTCCATTGTCCGTCATATCCTCCATTATCGTGAATCTTCCTGTTTCCAACCATTTTCTAAAACCCAAAAAGAATAGTGTGAGAGGAAAAAATCATGCTAAGGAAAACAACATAGTAAAGGGGTAATACCCTCAATATCTAACCTCTTAGGTTAAATTCTAAGATCGTTACCGTAGTTCTAGGACTATATCCTATACGTATACTTATCCTTAGGGACATCCCTAGACATACCTTTGAAATATCTCTAGGGATCTCACTAACGTTTTTGCATCCTAGTTTCCTAAGGTTGACTAAACCTTTCCTCTGATACCAACTGTAGAAACCCAAAGCTTGACGTACATGGACAATACATTACTTTTGTGGAATACTTAATACATAATAAAAACCAAAACTCAAGGATCGTAATAGTTTAGTGTCTTTGGAAACTCAGAATATAATCTTATAATCTTGGTGAAAGATCTTCAACAAATCCCATAAAGATATTCCCATTTTGTTTTCTTACCTAAAACCTTTCTTGAAATCCTGGGGAAAAGAAAACAAATAAAGGATGAGCTCAAATGCTCAGTAAGGGTATGCGTGGAGAAAATAATACAAACCATATACCATTGAACTTAAAAACATGAACATAATGTTTAAACATCAAAATCATGAGCAAAGACATAAATTGTGGAAGTACGCAAGGCATATGTCACAATGGAACATCAACCATGATTAAATATAATGGGAATAAAACATGTAATTGTGGAAACCATTCAGCACATGTTATTATTTCCATAGTAGCGAAGGCATTGCTTCCAAGACCATATTAGTGGACAAAGTCCCTTTCCGAGTCAAGTTCACTCCTCGTTTCAATCCTGTAACACTGAACCGGATTAACATACCGTTCCCCCCATGTCTATCTCATGATACATAAATCTTCACCCAATGCATTGGAGGGAGATATAGGTCCCACCCATCTCATAAGGAAATCATTCTTACTTGTTCACAAAATAAAATTAAAACATTCATCATAACCGAAAGAATAAAATGGGTTTCATAAAAACCATTCCATCATCACATAATCCACATAAATGGATATTTCACCATAATTAAGGTGAAACCATGTAAATCATATATAAAATATACTTGAAACATACACATATTAAATAATTTCATCTTATATGGAAAATGGTTTTGATAAAACATATGAAATGAATTTTGGGGGAAAAATCCTTTCTTCTTCAAAATCATTTTCTTTTCACAAAATGCCATGGAATTTTAAAAGAAAAATATTTTTTTGAAAATAGTCATAAAATCCTTTGTAGGTAGATTCATGAAAATATGGATTTATAAAACCGTAAAAATCCGTTCACGCCATATAAGTAAAAAATAACATTCTCCTCGTACATTTGTCGGAAAAGTCAAAAAGTACCTTGTATGGTAAACAAAAGAAATATTCCTTCCATACAATGTGGTAAAAGTAAAAAAAGAGTAAAAATGTCTTAAACATACTTGTAAGGAATGTAAACATTTTATGAAAACATTTTGAGAGCATATGGACATGGATAATAAACATAACCCCAAGTAAATACTTACAAGTAAACAATCTCTGATAAGAATGAGATTGGAATAATTATCCCTTACATTAGGTCCGATATGCTTCGTATGGATCCGAACCTCCTGTATAATGATTTAAATTATTTCATTTACTTATTTCATAATCGTATTCATTGTTATGATATCATATATGTTTAACTTATGACTTCATATTACCCGTTCTTTTGTAAATTCCATGTAAAAGCAGTGTTTTGGGTAAAATCATTTCATTTATCGTATGTGTTTCAACTTGGCGTTCATGATATTATTACTTATATCCTGATTTACATAATTTCAGAATGTAAAAAATGATTTATATATAATATATATTCATCATATACATATGTATTATAGATCAATAAAAGGAATGAAATACACTGTTCATGGAGATGGTAGGCCGTACGTACGCATGAACGCTGTTTTCGTTTCCTTGTTGAATTGAATGAAATTAAATAGATGACATACACACATATATATATATATATATTATCATTATTATGTCATATATTTCATTATTACTTATTATATATACTTTATAATCATTCTTGAATGGTTAACATGGAGAGTGAATCTCATCGCGTCGTGGAGACGGTAGTCCGTACGTACACACGAGCGATGATATCATTCCCATGATTGTCGAATTGTATTAAAGTGTATGTATAATATTACAGAATAAATATCACTTTAAAATAATCATATATATTCATTACTTTCACCATTATACCCATCCAATTAAGGTGGTGGTGGAAAATTGATTAAACCACGGCGTGGAGATGGTATTCCGTACGTATACACACGCAGTGATTTCGTTTTCCGTAGGATGGATAGATGGTAAAATATGGATGTTTAATACATCTAATAACTTATCAGTATATGAGTGATACTGATGTTATTACTTCATAATGAAACTACTAAAGAAGAATAATTGGAAGAAGAAATAAAGTTGAAAGAATCGGTAATAGACATTTCCTCTTCTTTGAATCGCCTCTTTGAGACCTCCTCTTAGGGAACTAAAATTGGACTTTGAAGAATACCAAGACCTCTAGGATGTTTTTAGGGAAGTGGAGAAGAATATTTTTCAGGGTTTGGCTGAGATTGAAGGCTCAAAGTGGTGTGAGTAAGAGAGGGAGGAGGTTCCCTTTTATAAGGGAGGAGAGGGGCACCATAGGAAAAACTAAAAATATTATTTTATTATAAAGTCATATTCGGTTTTTAATAGCTCAAAATTGATTTATTTAGAATCCAAGTTGGGGATGGGTAGAAATCCTCTCATACAATATAATTTATAGAAGATTAGGTTTTTATTTTAAACTTATGATTTAGATTTTACTTTAGGTTAGATAATTTAACTTTTACCGTGTCTTCTTGTTTTCTTACACTATAAGGTTAATAAACATACAATAAAAAGCCAAACGAACCCCAAGTTGTTTATTATTATTATATATAACCATATATAAGTAATTTGGCCGGCCATTAGATTTTTTGGAATAAAATAACAATTAATAATATATTATTTGTTTTAAAAACTATTTTATGTCAATTTTGACACTATTTGGTAACTGATTTTTGTGAAAATCATAACAGAATGATTAGTTCGTAAAAGGTTACTTAAATAAGTAATAATATGTAATATTAACCTAGAAAATTATTGGAATTCATAAAAAGTCTCAAATTACATTTATTTGGGTATTTATAACATTAATTATGTCAATATTTCATTAATAATATAATTACTGTATCATCATTGTGTCGTACATAAATTACATTATTTAATGTCTAAAAATTACAAATAAAATACCATTATGTAGGAAATATATTTATCTTTCTATGGAATATTTATAGTCGAATTTATCTTCTGTATAACCCTATATTAAAAATAATTTAGTTGTTAAACGTTGATTTTAACTATTTTAACCCTTATTTAAATAAATTAATAATAAATGTCCTAATCTAATCCATGTGGGCCTAAATGGTCATATTTTATTCCTAATGTTGTTTTTGGTCGAATTACATTTATCCAATAGAATTAGGATATGTGTTAGGGTAATAATAATATCATTTTTACCCATAATTACCCTATTTACTTTTAACCGTGGTAAAAAAAGTAAAAAATTACTATTCACCAAAAATTATTTTCATCTCATTGAACCACATTTTAGTACTTGATATTAAACTTGTCTCCCGGATTTTTGAAATTCATTTCACAGAAGTGGTAAAATTTCATTTAAATGAAAAACTCAGTTTTTTAACTACCACAAAGTGGTTTCACTATTCGTCAAAAAATTGCAGTTTTTCAGAAAAATACCAAAAATTCAGCCTAAGCATTATTTGATATTACGAATTAAAAATTGATGCCTATTTTTCAAAATTCAAAACATAGAAGTAGAATTAAATAATTTTAAAATTAATTCCCATTATCAAAACAAATAACGTGTTTTTTAAGAAACAATAACTATCAAAATATTGATACTTGTTTATATCCAATTTCAAAGTGAAATTAATTCCAATGACCAAAATTGGATTAAATGGAAAAAATATATTCTAATTAAACATTAAAACTAAATAAAAATATAATCTGAGCATATAAATTATTACGATGAAAAAAGTTGTTTTAATTAAAATATAGCGTGTTTTTACTATTCATTAAAATATGAAAGTTATCAGAAAAATATTAAACCTTTATACAAATTAAAATTTTATATCCTTAATCCAAGTAAGAATTTTTTTTTTCAAATTTAAAATATAAAAATGTCAAAAACTAGATTTAAAGTGGATGCGCCATCAAAAGGTGGCAAAACAACATTTTTTTAAAAATACTTATTTTACCCGAAAAAATTATTTTGTTCTCATACCATGTTCTAGAAAATATGTAAGATGAATAATAATATTATACAATTCAAAATGTAGTTAATACTATTCATAAAGGCTAGTCCATAATAATATTATAAAAATATATCGTTGTTTTGTGAAACCCGGTATTGCGTACTACACACACTGCAAGCTAATACGGTGTTGTGTATAGCGCAAGATTATATTGGTGTAGCATAAAACAGAAGACATCAATGAAATTAAAAAGAATATTTATCATAAAATCTCGAGGTTTTACAGCTTGACTCCGCAACCACAAGACATTCCACCCTAACTAATCAGTTTGAGTTATCGAAGGTGTAGGCGGACATATGCCAAAAAAATGAGAAAGGTAGAAGATAAGAGAATTCGTGGTGAGAAAAGGGAAATGGGGGAGAATATAATGGGTGTTGAGATAACTTACCTAGGTTCACGTCAACGGTGCCAAAATGTGGTCTCACCCAAATTTACCCATGTTTTTAGTGTTAAGAGGTCAAATGTAGAGTAGCTTGGGTTGTGGATTCTTCAGAGACCTAAGAAGAAACCTATAGACACACACATTCTATGGGCTGAGTCTGGCTATTAAGTGTCCAAATTTGGGTTGATTTTAGATAGGTTTAAGTGAACACTATGTGACTTAAGTTAACTTAAATTATGAGAAGTGTTGATCCTAGGTTATTAAAAGGGGTGGATTGGATGAAATTCATCTTTATCTAATTCAATTTCTCATATTTGAGATGAGTTCATTCATGGAGATCAAAAAACTTCATCACGTACTGGTTCATAGCAAAACTCTTTAACACTAATCACCAATACACTTGTAGTATCTTATTTATGAGCACTCATAGGTAAAAATTCCTATTAGCACTTGAAGTGTGTGGCCTAAAAATTCAATATGGATGAAGAACTTGTAAAATCATTAAATAAAAATATCATTTAAAAGGAGTGATTAAATATTAATAGAGTGATAAATAACATCCCATCTAGCCCATTTCTACTCCCTTATATCAACCCATAAGTGGGTTATCCCTCCATTGGTCCTATGATCTTAATGGAAGCTGGGAGTAGACTCATGAGGGAGGAATTGGAGGAAAAAAACAAAAAAAAAGTAACAAAAACTCTACCATTATGTGATAAATCTCACTAGTTTTGGTATGAATAAATTAAAACCATGATGAAAAAGTATCAACGTGTTAATAATAGGAATACAAAATGAGAATAGGATGAATTTTTATAAGAAAACTAAGGTGATTTGAATAACATTCATTTGAGGAGGAACACTACAAAAGAAAAGTGGCAGCATAAAACAACAATGAAAGAAAGCACAAAAGATCCTCAAATCCTTCAACAAAACTACCTTAAATAGGAAATTTTGAAGTCTTGGGTCGATAAAAAAATAGTGTATGTCACCTCAATTAATGGTGGTGGGTCTAGGTGTGTTGAAAGTTAAGGGAGAGTGGAATTTTCCACCCTTGACAATCAATCTAATCCAACTAGCATCCACTAAACATAGGCACCTAAAGGAGCATCTATATGAAATAATTTAGGTGGGATATAGAAGAAAAAAATTTATATACCAATTTCCCCTGAGTTTATTTAAAATGTCAGCCAAAATTAATATTTTGTTCACGAGATATGTGTAAAATAGTGGGCTGATTTTCTGTGCCGCAGAATCTGGCCCATAATTTTATCTCCAAATTGGGTCGTATAAAACACACTTTAATACTCCATATCAGCTCTCGTCACTATTTAATTAAATGTTTTCCTTGATTTCATATATTTTTAGTTAAATTTTAAGAATTATTGGGCTTATATTGTGGTCGATATAGTCTCTTTATTGAGATGTTCTTCAGTTTACTTTTCCCAGAATGTTGTTTGTTCAAGGCCAACTTTTGTGGTCTTCAATGTGAATCTTCAAGTGATCCAAAAGCAGTAATTGTTCCTTATATCACGAGATACCTGAGAATGAAATACGAAAATATAATCAAGAAAGTTTATTTAGGAGGTTTTTAAATATGTACCAAGTAATAGTGAACTTTAATATAGAATTACAATCATAATTTGAAATGATGTTCAAAGTGTAAAATGCACTAGAATGGTGTTTATGAATAATGAAGCACATGAATATTATATATATTAAAAATGAATATTATCCCCATTAATTGGCTAATCATATTCCATGATATTCTCTCACCCAGACATTACACACACAATGGGATTTGTCTCTTATTTCATGTCTAGTAAGGGAATGTGACATTGGGAATATTTGCAATGGATCATAAAATATCTCAAAGGAATGAAAGATATCAAATTATTCTTCAGTATGAACAATCATTTATCGGACTATGTTGATTCTGAATTTGGATGAGATTCATACACTCATAAGGGTAAAAAATTATACTTAGATTTAGAGGAACAATGGTAATCTAGATAATAAGTTTCAACTAATAATAGCATTTTCCATAACATAATCTAAATATTTAGAAACAAATAAGGTGGAAAATTATTTGATTTGGTTGAGGAATCTAATAGTGTAACTCAAAAAGTAATATTAAGGTGGATTTCTCTACAATGATGGTTATAGAATAATAAACTTATCTTGGAATATGATATTCCTTGCAAGAATGAAGCACATATACTTCGAATATAATTTCAACTAGAAGTTATTGGAGGAAAATGAGATTTGGTTAATAAATATACCCATGAAGAAAAATTAAATAGACATGTTCACTAAATCCTTAGTCTATGAAATTTTGAGGAAATATTGTTTCATAGTGGGATATGGGTGAGAGGATAGAGGAAGAGACACTATTATACGATGATGTTCATTTTTTCCCTAAGCATTGAGGAGTTGCTAAGGTTTTCCTTGAAGCAATATTCAAGTGGGAGATTCTTCGGATGTGATGTATATTTTGTTCTATCCTACATTGTCTACCCTAAGAAGAAATACCCTATTTTGGTTCAACCTAATGAATAGAAAACAATAATGGTCATCTTAAACTATTAGCAAGATGAATCAAACAATGGGATTGTCTGATGGACTTGTGTATTAGTTAGTATTCCAGATAGACATAATGAAAAAATAGCCTTCAATGTAACTTGAAGTGTTCAACTTATTAAATGGTTAGATGCCATATTTTATAAGAGATTTACAATCATATAGAATCAATTATAAGGTTTTACTTGAATCACATATGGTGGTGTAATTGAATGATTGGTTGGGACCCACTATAAAGGTTGGGGATACCAATTGTATACATGTTCATGACTTATGCTTGTGACATGGAACAAATTTATATATTATCGAAGAATTTACCAATTAAGACTATAAAAATTTGTATTGTTAGATTTTAGTAAATATGGTAGTAATTTTCTCTCATGTACATAGTATTTAATTATCCAAATCATGTAAAACCAATGTTTTTATTTTCTTTGCCTTTATTTTCACTTGCACATTTTCATTGATATGTATAGAGTGTGTTCATATGATGTGTGACCTAGCGTGGTAAGTAGAGTGTTTGAACATAGTATCTTTTATCACATAATGTTCATGGGGGTAATTTATAATCAAAGAGGTGTCTGAGCTTGTATTTAATCTACACATAGTATTCTGAAGATTTTCATCTAGTGGATTGGCGGTTCATTTTTACACCCAATCATGCCCCTATCTAGCTATCCTGAGTTAGAAAAATTCATGTCAAATAGTATAGGTTCTATTTTGGATTAAACCTAACATATTTATCTTGTGAGGATTTGAATGTCATGAATTATATGGATTCTATAGTGAAAAGTCCTTTATTTAGTTGAAATAATTTTTCTAATTTGATGAAGGGGTTCATCTCTTATTTGGAAGTACATGATGGATCCATCATGTTATCTTGTTAACTCAATTTGTTTTATAATTTCAGAATGGAATTATTTTTGATATAGATGAGATAAATTTATACATTAATGATTTCACCAAGAAATTCACAAAGCATGATTTGGAAGAGGATTCATCTAAGAAGATAGATCACTACAATATTTATAAGGATATGTAGAAAAATTCGGATGATTTTTATGGTAAAGAGTCTCTGTTGAAACAAGAGAACCATTTTTCTCATACTAGTATAGAAAATTAATTAGTTGGATATATAAAAATTGATTTTATTAAATAACGATTTCATATATTTATAACAAAGATAAATAAGAATAAGAATTAGGAAACCACGAAATTGGATATAGGTTTTACATCACCAGAATGGTTGGAGGATGATGGTAGGAAAGTGTCAACCACATCATGTGGTAAATATGGAGATTGTTTTTGAAACAAACATGAGAATATTAAATCCATAAGGATTTAAGAATAATTCTTAAAGGATTAAGGTGGAAATATTTACTCTTACACAAAAAATTTAGAGTGACCAATATAAAGTTAATGAAGAAATTGATGATTTCAAATGAGACCATTGAAAAAATGAACAAAAAATGAAGGAAAAATGTGATATACGTGACGAAATATCTCATGAGTTTAAATTAAGCATGTAAAAAAGATAAGATACATAAATAATCTATGCATTCCGAAAGAGAGAAGTATAAATAAAAATTTTTATGAACCATCTTAGTCGTCCCATAACCCAAGTCCACGAGATGGTTTGCAAAAACTCCCAAGGTGTTTTCTTAATTTCCCATGCTAGAGAAAAATTCCAATGACTTAAATACTAACCAAGTAGGGATTATTTCACTTGAGAAAAGAACATTTTATTAGTTGTATAATGTTTTACTAAAATTGTGACATGATGTTTCCTTATGTTGGATGCCCTTGAAAAATAAAATAAATATGAATTAATAACACAAACATAAAATTAAAGCATGGTGGAAAAGAAGAATAAATGTAAAATGGTACCAAAACTAAAAGATAATCCAACTTGGCCAAAAAAAACAAAGTATTCAAATAGAAACAAATATACCCAAACATGATCTCTGTGTGACCAGAGGTTACGCACCATCCATCACCTCAAAAGCCACTTCAAGAGTGATCTCAAAGATTGAGTCTATGATGTGGAACTACAGTAAGTTAGAGTCTGAACCTATAAGAGGACAATCATTCTATAAATAGTGAGTGTTGTATATTTTGTGTGAGATAAAATCCTAGTAGTATTTTCCCAAACAATCCATGTTTTTTCTTTTAATAACTTTTCAGAAACACTAGTTTTAAATAATATATTTAAAATAGGGTTTACTATGATTTAAGAAAACAAGACCACGAGTATTTCATCAATACAATTTTTAAATTTAGAAGTTCATAAAATGAATAATATACATTACATATTTAAAAATAAATTTAAAAATTCTTTTTTTGAAGAGTAAAAATTCTCTAATTTAGATTGAACCTCTTGTTATTATTTCTACTGCTCCTTTAAAGTTCTATTTTCACTAGACAGTCTATTTACATCTGAAGACATTTATTCCAATTTGACAGTTAATCTAAAATAATGTTTATATTATAATTTTATTGAGTAAATTGATTTCAAAAGCTGAAATAATATTTTAGATTATTTCCACTGATAACTAATCACTCTTTGAGAAATATTTTAAATGATCAAAACTTTTATTAATTAGATACTTTGGATAACTGGGATATTTTTTATTCTGAATTGGGGGATTTGTTTTCAATCCACTTTATATAGAAATTTTAATCAGGAACTCAATTAAACACACCTATTTATTCTCCTCTCTGACTAAAATTTAGTATCAGAGGGATTAAAATAATTTAAAATCCTTTTTAACTGTGATTATAGATATATGTCAAAGATCATAAGATTTTTGTTAATTCAAAATTTTCAGTTATTTATGTTTATTTGCCAATATTTTTTCTTCTATAGTTTATGAGTATAAAATTCATACTACTGATAGAAATACATGGGATGATGCAACTAAGTATTCTTATAAAAATAATTACAATTCCATGAAACCCTTTTAATATTCCTTATGATATGAAGGGTTTAACATAATTTTTTCACGTAAAACTACTTATGAGATATGTGATAATTTAACTGTTTCACATAAAGGAACAAAATATATTAAATAAATGAGTCTTAAAACATACACTATTAAATATGATAATTTTAAAATTAATCTTTTTTTCCTATCTATGAAATGTATTTTAGGTTTAATGAGATCATAAATATAATGAGTTTACTGGGAATGTTAGTTACTACAAAAGAGAAAATCATGAGACTCTTGATATGTCTTCCATAAAGATAGAGAGGGGTATCAGTTTCAATCAAAAAAATCATGTGACATCAATGCAATGATTGTAAAAGATTTGATAGAAAAAATTTATGATATATGAGGAACAACTAAAGGTAAATTGAGAAGAAGATTATAAGCCTAATATAAAATCTATTTCTTTCAAAACCACTACATCTAAGAAAAAATAAAATGATAAAGTTCATTTTAAAACTAAAAGTTCAAGTGATGAAGAATCATTAAAAGACCATGATAAAGGAATGGATCAGATATCTAGAAGATTCAAGAAATATTATTGAATGAAGATATTCTTTATGAAATATAACTTCAATGTAAATATGATAATCGTGGGAAGTGAAAAAATGATTGGATGAAATATGATCACTCAAATGATATCATATGTTTTGAATGAAAGATAAAATAACATGTAAAGAATGACCATCCAAAAATGAATTATATGAAGAAATATGGTAACAAGGATAAAAAATATAAGAAAGATATGAATGCTACTTGGAGTTCTTCTGAGGAATCCTCTGATGACTCTGATTTATCTCATGATGAAAAGTTGATAAAGCCGAAATGAGATTTAGGAAAAAATATATCTGAGGTAACTTCTATATCTCCTAAACAAAACTCTCATTACTATGGAGATGAAAATGGAAATTATTTTGATGAGAAAAGAAATAAATAATTATTATTTGACTTTTGAAAAATTCTTGAGGATACTTTTAGTGAGCTAAATGATCAGTACAAAGCATTTAGAAAACAAAATGATCTTACTATTTCAGTTAAATCTGATGTTTTTTTATTAAAGGATAAAAATTCTTAGTTTATTAAAGAAAAAACAGATCTTAATTTATCAAATGAGTAGTTTAAGAAGGATATAGAAAGTTTAACTAATAGGATAAATATTTTAATACAAATTCATTGATAAAAAATTGCTCCATAATACACTAAAGGTATAGGATTCTAACTAGGAATGAGGAGAATAATTTAAAACACATTTATTCATTAATCTTGAATTTTTTTTCTAGTATTAGTTCTGAAATTGTTTCTACTGCATATAGTTCTAGAAATTATTCTATATGCTATTTTAGTAGAGGAACTAATAGAGATTATTTGTCTATTGATTTACAAACTGTTTACAAGAAACCCATTAAGTAAGTTTGAGTTTCTAAAGCTCTGATTACTGTCATTTCTGGACCCAAGAAATCTTGGTACCAAAATCATTTCTTGTCTAATCTATTTTGCAGGAAGACTACTTGAAAGGTTATTGTAATAAATTGTGGTACTTGGATAGTTGGTGTTCAAGGGATAATATAGGAGACTACTCAAACGTAAAGAATGTAATAAAAGTTGATGGTGGGCATGTCACATTTGGTGACAATAATAAATTAATGTTCATTGTTCTTGGGAAAATTGGTAACATCAATTCAAATTTAACTTCTAGAGTAATTTGTGTTTATTGTTTAATGTATAATCTACTGATCATTTCACAATTATATGATGATTGTTTTCAGGTCAAATATAAAAATAATGCTGTAATGTTTTTGATTCTCAAGAAAATTAGTTTTTAATGCCAGTATAAATGAAAATGTTTGTGCTGTTAATCTGGATTACTTGCTTTCAAAAAATTATTCTTTCTTAAGTTTTTTTATAGATAATCTTGGCTTTGTCATAGGAGGCTAGGCCATTGTATCATTCACTCACTTAGAAATATTAGTAAAAAAGGGTTAGTCAAGGATCTACCCAAACATGATTTTCCAAACAATAGATTCTACAAATCCTTGTCAACATGGAAAACATCACAAGATATCTTTCAAACCAAAGAAGGAAGTCTCAAATTCTAAACCTATAAAGTTTGTTCACATGGAATTTTTTGGACCATATAGAGTTTCAAGTTTAAATGGGAAACAAAATTTTTATGTACTTATAGATGAATTTTCTAAGTATACATGGGTTTTATTATTATCTCATTAATGTGAAGCTAGTTACTATTTTATCAATTATGCTAGATCAGTAAAACATCTAAGTGGACTTAAAATGAAGACATTAAGAAATGTCCGTGGTCGTGAATTTGAAAATCACGATTTCGAATCATTTTTCTCACAAAATAGATATGGTCACAACATTTATACTCATATGACACCTTAGAATAATGGAGTTATAGAATGAAGAAACAGAACCCTTCAAGTGGTTTCTTGGACTGTGCTCAATGAATATGACTTTCCAATCTATTTATCGGAAGAGAATATAAATACCGCGTTCTATGTAATCAATAGAGTCTTAATCAGACCAATCATAAAGAGAACCCCTTATGGACTATGGAACACTAGGAATCCCAAGGTTAACTACTATAGAGTTTTTGGATGAAAAGTTATTTTTCAAAATACTAAGGATAATCTTGAAAAAATTTCCTCCTAAAGTGATGAAGGAACATTCCTAGTATATTCAACTTCTAGAAAATAATATAGAGTCTTTAATAAGAAAAAATGCGTGGAAGAATCTGTATATGTCAAATTTGATGATACAGATCCACATGAACCCAAAATCTCTCTAGAAAATATTGAGGATGATCTATCAAATATGAAATTAAATTCCAAACATTCCGATTCTGCTAACAAATAAGCAGAAAAATCATCCAGTTCTGAAAAATTTGAAGAATCTGAACCTGTAGAACCCGAATATGTAAAAGACCTAGATGAAACCAATCCATATTTCTCTATAGGTATTATAACTCTTAAGAATAACCCTTTATATGCTGTTGTTTGAGAATTAGACTATGGTATAAAAACCCAACCTTATCTACAGAATTAGTTTATACATCAAGCCTTTTTATCATAGGTTGAACTTAAGAATATCATTGAAGAAATAAATGATGAATTACGGGTAATGGATATGAAATAAGAGCTAAATCAGTTTGAAAGACATAAAGTATGAAATATTTTTGATGGACCCAATGAAACCTTTACTATAGGCACAAAGTAGGTGTTTAGAAACAAGGTTGATGAAGATGGCACTATGGTAAGGAATAAAGATATATTATTTACACATGGTTATATTAAAGAAGAAGGCATAGACAATGAAGATTTATTTTCACCTATACCCCAACATGAATCCATTAAAATTCTACTATCTTTTCAGATCATCTAAATTTCATACTTTATCAAATGGATGTCAAAAGTGAATTCATAAATTCTTATATAGTTGAGGATGTTTTTGTTGAAAAACCCATAGTATTCGAAATCCCCATTTTCGAAATCAAGTTTTCAAATTAAAAAAATATTTATATGGTATAAAACAATATCCCAGAGCATGGTATGATAGGATCAACTATTTTATTATTTTATAATTTTGTACAAAAGTTATAGCTTAACCTAAAATTTTTATCCAAATAATTTAAAAGGATAATTTAGTTTTTTCAATATATACAGATGATATTATCCTTGGATCTTCTAAAAACATCATGTGTTTTGATTTTGAAAAAATAATGAAAAGTTAGTTTGAAATTAGTTTAATGGGTGAACTTAAATTCTTTATTGGATTTCAAATTTTTCAAAAAAAATAAGGAATTATTTTAAAGAAATTTAAATATACAAAATATCTTCTAAAAAATTTTGTTCGGCATAAAAATAAAATTAGTGATACTCCCATGAGTACGACATGCAAGTTTGATATTAATGAAGCTGGGAAACTAGTGGATCAAAACAATTATAGAGGTATGATTTGAAGTATTCTATACTTGACTACTATCCTACCTATAATAATGTTTGGTATGAATACATGTGCTCATTTTCAAGAAAACCTAAAATAGTCACACTTACTTATTGTTAAAATAATTTTAAAATCCCTCAAATATAATACAAATGGAGGACTATTCAATCCTAGAAAACTAGCATTTTATTTAGTTATTTATTATGATTCTCCTTTCATTGGATGTGAGTTAGATAGAAAAAGCACCTCTAAAATATTTTACTTTTTGTGTAATTCACTAGTATCATGGTGTAGAAAGAAGTAAAAATATATTGCATTATAAACTGAAAAAAATGAATACATATCTTCTGGTAGTTATTATGATCTAATTTTGTGGAAGAAACATACATGACTACATTATAGATATCAATTACAACATATCCCTATAAATTTTGATAAAACAAGTGCTATTATCATTTTTAAAAATAGAGTATCTCACTCTAGAACAAAACATATTGATGTAAGACACAAATTTTTGATAGATAATTATTATAAAGGTGATATGACTCTTTAATGAATTAGCATAGAATATTATCTTGCTAATATTTTTATTAATCCTTTGATTTCTGAGAGAATGATTTACATCAAACATGAATTAGGGATGATTAAATTTAATTATGTAAAAATCCGTTGATTCATCCCCATTTAAGACTCACTATTTTTGTCTCATCGTTGTTGTATCACCGTTTATGTCTCACTATCGAAGACTGGCCATTGAATACTCACCATTGTTGTCTCACCATGGAGTGTATCACCATTGATTTGTCGCATCATTATTTTTTTCCTTAAAAAAATTTATTTATCCATGTTTTTGATTAGTATTATTACTATTTTATTTATTTTATATGTTTTGGATATTCAATTTAAGAATCCCTAAATGATAAAATCGGAACCCGTTTAATTTTATCGGGCCTCTCAACCTTAAAACCCCTTTTCAAGACAACTTCCTTACCTTTGTACCTTCCCTCCATTACCTTCAAACTCTCCCAAGATGTTCAGAATGGTTATAATGAAGCAACAATCCAAATCAACTCTAAACAAATGTCTTCCTTCAAAGAAGAATAAAAGTATTTCATTATAAAAGATTAAATAACCTTTGAATCCTAAACTTGTTAAGTGAGTTGTCATATCAGAGAATGGGATCTCTATAAAATGGCGTCTGATAAGTAAGCCAATTGTGTTAAGAGTGTTTCAAGAGTAAGGCTGGATATAATAGTTTTTGAATGATAAATGACCCTTGTATCTGAAGTTAGTTTCTCAGTTCTATCAATATATTGAGTTTTCATTGGTTGAAAGAGATGGTTTTGTGACAATAACCAGAATTATAGACACATATTTTTCTTATTCTCAAGTATTTTTGAATCATTTTTAGGATTACCCCATGATGGTATCTACGAAGATCATCAAGGATGTTCCCCTCCTACCAGGGAATTTTTCTTCTTTGAAAATGATCTAACATATCTGAATGGAAATGGAACTTCTAAAAGACTTGTTACTTATGAGTTAAATGGTGAAAAAAGCTACTATTTATCTTTATTCAACATCTTCTTTTCCTAATAAAAGGGGATTTTGTCCCTTTGAAATATTAGGATGTTTATTTTCTGAGCCTCATGAAGAAAGGATATAATATCATCCTATGAAAATACCACATTCTTTATATGTTTCATATGATTAAAAAAATTCAAGATCCACTTCTATGTTTTATTCAATATTGATTTATGCTATTATAAAAGGTAAATGATTTGTGGGAAAAAATTAAGACTCTGTTATAGACTTTGGTGGTTTTTTAATTACCAAGGATATATGAAAAATGATGAACATAAACTGAAATCCATAGAAGAAAAAATGGGTAGAGGATAATGAAATGATTTATGATAATTTAAACCCTATTGATCATCCCACAAGACCAAAGGATATTGTTGATCCTGGTTTGGAACTAGATGATGTAATGGAATATAGAGATGAAGAATTAGAGGTTTCTGCCTCTAGAAATGAATAATAAAATCTATTTCAAGGATAAGAAAGTGATGAATATTCCTAAGTAGAAGGAAAAATCATAAAATGAATCAACTAGTCCTTCATAGGATCTCCCATATAGGGAATCTATTCTCAAGGATGATGATGATGATGATACTGAAGAGGAAATCATTTATTATAATCGTGGTTCCAACACCCTGAAGACTCTTGTAGAAAAATCGGTTGATGAAAGTGAAAAGGAGAATAATGAAAATAGAAAAGAAGTTGATCATAATGACAATGAGGAGGATGATGAGAATGAAAAATAAAATGATAAGGATAAGGATAGTTGTTGAAGCTCCTTTTTCGTCAAATTTTCTAAAAGAATAGAAAGGTAAATGACTTAGCATAAATTGATTCATCCTTTGAAGAAAACCTCAAAAATCGAAAAAGGCATGAACAAGGATTCAAATGCACAAGGGTCACGCAAGTTCCCTCATTGTCGTGCAAGTATACTTGTGCGCCGCCTAATGGTTGCGCAAGTGACTTGCGCGCCATAAGTGATAACTTCCCAGGGTGTTCTCTAGCCTATAAATAGACCCTGTGGGCCCCCTATTGAGAGGAAGAATTTTTCCAGAATTCAGATATAGAGCTCTGAACGCCCAAGTATCTTCTTCAGGTCTTCCGAACACTTCTAAGGTAATTCTTTAACTAGAATTGAAGGTCTAAACCAGAGTAGTAAGGTATAAGTGTCAGAATTCACTAATACTTGTGCGCCTAAGGTGTTTTACTCTTAAGGGAAATTAACATACTTGTGTGCCGCCCTACTTCTTCACCAAAACATGCACGCCTCTCTTCTGGAAGTACCTCAGGATAATTATAAAGGCTCTGGTCAAGGATCGCCCAAGTGTTACCCTACTGGTTAACAATCATGAAAGTACCCAAGTGTCGTACAGGTATACCTGAACGACCAGGACATGTGCGCCCACACAGTACCTACGCGCCTGCCAGGACTTGTGCGCCCTTACCTTTTTGGGTTCCCTTCTTGTCCATTTAACCCCTCTTATATCATTCCACCTCTCCTATTCAAGATTCAGTCTTCAAGACTTTCTTTAAATCCATTTCTGACATGTTTTCTTTGTTTAATTCCTTATCTGAAAGGAATTATGTGGTTTATCTCTTAAAAAACAAAGTGATTCACATAATCATTATGTCACTAAAGATTGAGATTTCATTCATTCAACCTCATCATTTAACATGAGAGAACCCCTTAACAAGGGCCTCCTTTTCAGGAGTAAGTCCCAGTCATAATTCTCATTAATTTCGGGCATCCTCCTTAGGAAAAAGCCCCAAGTCCCTTAATCTATCCATCCTCCTTAAGAGTAAGCATCAGTCTTAATTTCACTTAACCAGTCCTAATTTACTTTTTGATCTGGGTCTCCTTATCATGAGTAAAACCCAATCATAAGTCCCCTCCTAATTTGGGAATCCTTTTCAGGAGTAAGCCCCAAATTAGAGTATCCAAATCTCCATAAAGTACATATACCTTTATGGACCATGTTCCTAGATTTCTTACCTGAAGTAAATCCTAATATTCATCTATTTGGGTAGTCATACATACATAAGCCCCGCATCATTTCTTATGAATGCATCTTTTATGGCACAATTGTTTGGTTTTACCAATACCTATTGTTTCTCACACCGAGCATGACTAACGTGAGCTTAGAGTATAAAAGTAATTATGACATCTTTCTTTGAGACATCAATCATAAAAATCATATTCCCTTACTCGAACTATGTGGGTTCTGGTTCCTTTTTTTAAAACAAAGGATACAAAGGTATCCCATCTGCGGGTATGATCCCAACTCTGAAATAATCTATGTCCTTCTGAATGACAATAAACTTCAAGTGCCCCACTGAGTGGCTTTAAAACCAATATGGTCCTCATAATGAACAAGAGACTTTTATGTATTAAAGGATACCATTGACTAAGAATATCTAAAAAAATACTGATGATTCTCTCTCAATGAAGAACCTCGAATACATATAAAAGATTCTCTAAATTTTCAACATATCAATAATTGAATGTCAGATCTAAAGGAAAGATCATTTTATACTTGGTAATGTAATAAGGATTCAAGAACATAACATAAATCTATAAAGAGAGTCCCATAGTAGACAATAATTACCCTCAAAAAGGTGTGATGAGTCCGACCTCCCATCCTCTCGACCAATGAAAATTCCTAAGCCTCATTAGCCTACAACTAATGAGCGCCTACCTTTGGAAAGTAGGTTCAAATGGATATGGAATCATTGGATGTTTCCGGTTCTACGAACAAACCCATTAGAAACCGCTTGGAATGTTTGAATATTAAATCAATGAGACCATCCACAATTCCAGAGGAAAAAAATGGGGAACCCGACGTGAATCCTTAACCAAGTCAAAATTTTGTTTTTCTTATTTGTTAGGCCCCTATTTAAAACTCAATGAGAGGGCCAAGAAAAACAATCATTGACATATGTGCTCATCCAAAAGATGTAGTGGCTGAATTTATCTTGATTACGTCTGTTATATCAAACATGAACTCTTTTCCATGATCTTCTACATTTCCAGAATGACTTCTCTTAAGTTCACATCCGTGAATACGTCTGTTGTGAAAACTTCTACTGCAAATGCCACTGCTGCTACTCCTACTGGATCATCGTCCTCTCTGAGGAAGATATCACCTACTCAGTGTCTTTAGTGCTGGGTATCAATCGTTCTGGTTAAAGAGTACCATCAAAACAGTACTATTCCAACTCTGGAGGCTGCCCGACAAGCCCTCCAAGAAAAAAATTCCCCTTGGTTGTCCGGACAGTGATGAACAGTGATCAAGAAGCAGGTGGTTCTAACCACCCTCTCCAACCGTTTCAGTTCGTTATCCCCGAAATGCAATCACCATTCACTCCCATATTTTGAGTAGGTGAATGAGCAGGTCCCTCAGGGCCTTAATTCAAGGAGACATGAGTCCTTCCCGAGGGCTCCCATCAACAATCGCCACTAGACTTGTGTGGCAGTGCGCCCTCAACATGATGAGGGTACCGACTCCAAGCATTCGGCTCAGGTTCCTCGAACCTGAGTAGGCAAGACGAATCACCAGAAGCGAAATCCGGTTAACAGTGAGCAAGTTATCATCTCTGCCATCTCCGGATATGTCCACCAACCTAACTTGGTGGCAAGCAATGAGTGAGCACACACACCTACCCATTTTAATTCCACTGTCTAGAAGACTCATCTGGCATCATTACGCAAATCCCGCCAGGTAATTCTGTCGGAGTATTATAGACAGGAACATACACCTGTTTATACGTTGTTAGCTAGTCAACAGGCTCTTCTGACTAAATATGATGGATCTCGTCAACACGTTCGGTGAAGTGCAATCAGCAGGCACATACACCTCCTAGTATTAATCAAGTCTACCAATAGTCTCGCTTGGTAGCACATGGAGAAGTCATTCGGAATGCCCTGGTGACAAACATGAGGAAGACTCAATTCTCTTCCCCTACACTTGAGTACTTTCATGATTCACTAACAGGAAAAGGAGGACAGGAGCAGGCACATACACCTACTCCAAGCACGGAATGGACGTATATCCCTGTTCTGGTAGCTGAAGTCACCAATAATATTATATCAATGGTGAAAGAGCAGAAGCAAGTCCCTGATCATATTCTAGATGCTTGCCAGGATATTATAATAGCTTCAGCAACATCTCAGGGAAAGACACATAAATCTTTCCCTACTAGTGGAGTGACACATCAACAATTCACTCCGGAATAGAAAAACACATCTGTTCCAGTCCAAGAGGGTTGTGGGGCGTACTCCCCCATATCATACGGAAAACAAAGTCAGGAACATACACCTAGTTCGAGCGGAGATAATCAGCCTAACCTGATTATTTCTCCTAAGAAGGAACACACATCTACTAAATTAAGTAAGAAGGTGTCTATGAAAAAGACTCACCCAGCACAGTCAAGAAATCAAGAGCCAATCTGTAACAAGGCCTTGCTTGATGCTGGTGTTCCTGAAGCCCTCATATAGTTATCTGTTGGAATGAAATATTCTACTCCCATATTTCCCAATAGTGGGAACATTAATTTCGAAGGTCTTCAATAGAAACTTCCTCAAGAAGTCTTGCTTCATGACAATTCGGTCAATCTCAAATTTTCATCTTCAGATGAGAGCCACATGAACCCTCTGTGTGGTCATATGATCAAGGAGAAAGAGATATCATCTTTTGTTGTAACCCACCATGGTGGACCTCCCCATGATAATGAATTTCCCTATGAAAGTCCTCTCTGCAGCAGTGATGCACATTTCCCGGAAAAGGCTCTAGTGGACAATGTAGTGCCGAGAAATCCCTCTTATATTGAGGCACATTCAAATGTGAAACTAGTCATGTATGATGCATTATCACTAGCAGGTGAAATACTTTCTCAATCGGAAGATATCCCAGGGTGTAGGTCATTCTTCGAACCTCCCCTAAGTCTTTCATCTTTAGTTTGATCAGTGATTTCTCTACCTATCTTGTTGAATCCGATGAAGCAACAAGGAAGCACCAACTCTGGTCAAATAAGGTAGAAGAATCTTTATTGAATGATAGAGGAAATGTTTAACATGAGAAAACAACTAGTGAAAGGTGAAGTTACATTCATGTTTTGTCCTCTAGCGGACTCTCAGTATGACATTCCAATGATTTTGACGGAATATGGAATTCATGATATTCGTCTCAATATATGAAAACTCTTTTTCATTTGAAAAAGAATGTATTATCTTATGATGAATATGAAAATCATGTTAAGATAATATAAGGGTTACAATGTCAAATTGACTTGGAATCTCTATCAGTCTCTCGATATCCGAAGGCTGAAAACCAGCAAAGAGCCCTTCAACATTCATGCCTTGGCGCACTAAGAAGATTGGGCCAGTTAATTTACAATCCCCCTTCTAGTATTCATGTCAGAGGATGGGGTGTTCATGGAGCACTACATTTCCCTGTGCTCTCCAGTCAGCAAAGCCCGCCGAAAATGATCTCATGCAATGTTATTGCCCGGGGCCGGCCACAATCAATGGGTTTTGTTTATAATCCAAAGATTTCTCAAGAACATGCCTCAAATAGTTCTTCTCAAAATCAAGAATACATAGAAAAAGTTGTTGAATTACTTCTACATCAAGTAAACAAAAATATTGTACAAGCCTCTGATATGGATCATGCATATCATCAAGTGACAGAAGTGTCGGAAATCATCCAACGGTCTTTTGAACCGTGTGATAAAAGTGGATGCAGGTTGATGCATCCAACTAATTTCAGGACTGAGGTTCTCTATATCAGGAGAGCTTTTAAGAATGTCTCAGACATAGCATGTCAAGAGCGACCCCAGCTTGCCAGACTGGGGACTCTTTTAAACCAACCCTCAGAATCAACAAATAGGATTTGAGGAGTTGAGAAAAGGTAGCAGGAACAACCCCAGTCCACTGGACCGAGGAATTTTTCAAATCATCAATCCCTCCTCAGTGGAAGTCGGTCTTCTCTCGATTGGGGAAGAAGCCACAGAAAGAATGAAGAGCCATATTATCAGAAGATTCCCTCCAAATTACGGTTCATAAAGAAGTTCCTGAGGGATCTAATCAATAAAAGGAAATGTCTCATCAATGACATGGAAGAAGAAAATATCACAGAAATGATGATAGAAGGGATGTGATGCATTATGCATCAATCAATGTCATCAATGCCATTGTTGCTGATCCACCAGATGAGGCTCACTAAGGGGATTCAGATGAAGAGGTTCCTTCTCAAGAAGATGTACGCACAGACACAAATGAAGAAGGTGTGCATACATGAAATCAAAGGATTACTCAAAACATAGGTAATCCTTCAAGTAACCCACTTCCCCCTCTTCGAAAAGGATCCAACAAAGGGAGGGGAAAGAATCAGGTTACATATCCTTCTTCTGGATAAGGACAATTTCTCTCACTAGAGCAAAAGTTTTCACAATAGGAGGAAGAAATGAAGGAATTGAGGAGGTTGAACGCAGAACTACTTCAGGGTAGTCTTCTTCCTAAGCATGATGGAGTCAGTCAGCCAAGGGATTTTGTTGTAGGTACTAAGATGGATCAAGAATATCCTCCTTTATCATTACACCCTTATAGGTCTAATCATATGGATCAAGTTCAATAACAGTTGGCAATGCTTCTATCAGTCATTAACAGCTCGGTTAGAGACTATGGAAGGGAAGCATGCGTAGGTTCAACCAGAAAAGAAAGCTTACCCTAAATGGGTAGATTCAATCTCTCCCCCATCATGTTTTGGGAACCCTGTATTCCCTATTTTCAGTGGATCAGGAAATCTTGAATAGCATTTGACGCATTACGTGTCTTGTTGTTATCCTATGATGGGAACTCTGGAGCAGAAAGAAGTAGTGAAACTCATATTCTTCGTGCGAACCTTGCAAGGACCATCCTTTGTCTGGTACACATGCTTGCAATCCCTATATATTACCGGATGGGAATATCTCCGTCAATGATTTCTTCTTTAATTCAGCTCAAATTTTCCAAAGACAACAGTTTTCTATCTTATAAACTGTAAGAAAAGGGAGAATGAAAGGGTCTCAGATTTCATTGCTCGCTGGAAGGGATTAACATATTCCTTAAGCTTATCACTTCCTCAAGAGGAACTATTGACAATATTTGTGGAAAATCTGCGTGATGAATTACGCACGTCATTGATCCCTGTGAAATACAAAGGAGGGTTTTGAGAGCTTAATTCAATCGCTCAACAGATTGAAGATTATCTTATACAAACTAAGGATAAATCTCGTGTAATTCCATCAGCTCTAGGAAGGAGAATGGGTAAAGTAGTGACTGTTACAGTTATGCTTAAGCAATCACCTATACCTACTTCTACTTCAAAACCTTCATCTTCCCGAAGGGCTCCACCTCTTGATCGCCAACAACAGAGGCCATTTCGTCAAGATAATCAAAAAATCAAAGACAAAAACAATTTGAGGATTTGAAAAGAAAAGTTTAATCTTTCCAAAATGAACATGATTCTGGTTATTTCATTTTGGCTCTGGAAAATAATTTGGTTCAATTGCCAATGCCCAAGAGGACAAACAAAGAAGTAGATGAAGACCGTCTCAACTATTGCCCATTTCATCAAATGTTGGGGAATCCCATTCAAGAGTGTTTTTCTTTTAAGGACCTCCTGCAAAAAATGGTCGATTTGGGACAAGTTAAACTGAAAGGTTCTTCAGCTCAGGTAACATGTATTACTGCTACAGTTCCAGAGGAGGAAGGCGAGTGGAAAGAAGTTAAAATAAAAAATGTACAAAAATATGATGATTGGATGGTCAGAAAGACGATCAAACGAACTCATGATATTTTGCGAACGCAATTGAAGAAACCAATTGTGCCTTCTTCCATGAATGCCACCGAGAAACCCTCTCCATCAGAGGTAAAATCCTCAATAAAACAGAACAATTCCAAGGAGGAAAAATTAGAGGAAGATGAGTATGTGTCAAAGCCTAAGCTGTCTTTGACTCTGTCAGATTTCATGCCATATACTTCGAAGCAACGGGCACCGTCCCACCAAATTGCATAGCCTAAATTGGCTAGTCAAGCAGAGTCCTCATCGGATGAAGATTTAATCATTGGTTCTGTTAATTTGATTCAATTAACAGATCCATATTCCAATCACAGTATCGATTTCGATGTGCCTGAATTCCTTATATCAAATAGAGGAATCAGAGGAAGTTTTAGAGGCTCAGGATATAGGGGAAGACATGGATCTTTTAGAAGCCACTATTCCAATTCTACACCTACTAGAAATGTGAATGCAATAGAAACTCGTGGAAGAGCCCTTCAGCGATCTCAACAATAATAAGCAAGTTCTTCCACCAATAGAAAATTCAGTCCTAGCACAATTATTTTGGAGGATCGGTTGGGGGTTCCACCTTCATCCTCTCAATAAGTAAATGGATCTAATCGGTCTAATATTCCAAAACCAAGAATATTACCAACTCCTACCCCGATACAAGATGCATCAACTTCCAAAGCAACAACTTCCAAGACACCTGCTAAACCACATGTTCCTGTTGGGAAACACAGTCCATTGGATCAAAAGTATGATTTATTGAAACACCTGGCCCAAGTACCGGCCAAGTTATCAATTCTAGATGCCTTGAATTTATCAAAACATATTCGGGAGGCACTCATAGAGGCTTTGTCAAGTCCTCAAGAGTTTGAAACTGAAATTGCTGCAGCTGAAGTCTATCACATAGAGAATAATCATGCAGAATTCCATCCAGTGATATCTTTTATAGATGAATATGAAGATGATGTTGTGCATGGACATATTATACCTTTGTACTTATCTGGTAAGGTCAATGGCATAGACGTCCGAAGATCTTTCATTGATAATGGTTCAGGAGTCAACCTCATGCCCATTTGTACACTTCGTTGATTGGGCATCACGGAATCTGATTTATCTCCTTATACCATGATGTTACAAGGATATGATAAAAAGGAACAAGAACCACTGGGTGAGGTTACACTCAGAACTCAATTTGGAGATCTTGTCTCTAATTCAGTTTTCATGGTTGTTGATCAAGACCCAGCCTTCAACATCATGCTTGGAAGACCCTGGCTACATCAACATGAGACTATCCCTTCATCATACCATCAATGTCTCAAATATTGTTTCGATGGTCAAGTTGGGACATTGTACGGTGATAAGTCCCCGTTGAAGACATGTGAGTCTCAATACATTGAGGTGGAATTCTATCACATTAAGGGAAAGTATAAATCCACAACACGGGAGCTTACCAAAGTTAATGATCCATATGGTTTAGAGAAGATTCCAGTAAATCCATTTACACATGTGAGTACATATTATATGTTTCCAATCAGTCAAATTGACAAGATATACCTAAATCAAAATACTCTTATGGAAAGATCTATAATGTCAATTACGGCAATCAAGCCAAACAACATGGGAGAAATTGGTAACCCACCAAGCAGTGATGAAAGCCCAAATGGTGACGTCTTCATTTCATCTGCTGAAATCCAAAAAGTCTATACTTCGCCAATCAGCCCATAAGAAGTTATAGAAGCATCAGAGGTGAGAAATGATGTCGATTCTCAATCCATCATCTCCTCTTTATTTCCCAATGAAGACCACTCATCATCAATTGGGTTATAAATGGAAGCTTCTTCTTCAAGATGTTCAAATTTTAACATCTCTTTTGATCATGGAAATTATGGTTTATCATCTACTATGAAAGTAGAAACGAAAGAAATAACACATGATGAAGAAGAAGTGGAAGATCTCAGAAATGCTCCTCCAACATTTGAAGAGGGTATCTCTACCATTGTGGATGAACTCAGAGAAATAAATCTGGGTACAAAAGAAGATCCACGCCCCACTTTAATCAGTGCGGCCATGACACTTGAAGAACAAGAGATGTATATTTCCTTTTTAAAGAATAATCGAGATATATTTTCTTGGAAATATACAGAAATACCTGGGATTTATCCTGATGTTTCTACTCATCATTTGGGTTTACCAGAAGAGCATCGAGGATTTATGCTAGCCGCAAGAAGAACACACCCAACTTATGCTTCCAAAATTGAAGCTGAAGTGGATAATCTTATCAAAGCTAACTTCATCAGAGAATTTCAATATCCCAAGTGGTTGGATAATATTTTCTCTGTGAAAAAGAAGAACAGACAAATTAGAATTTGCATCGATTTCAGAGATCTTAATCGGCATTGTCCTAAGGGTGATTTACCAGTTCCGATTACAGAAATTTTAACTGATGCCACAGCTGGCTATGAAGCACTTTCCTTCATGAATGGATATTATGGATATAATCAAATCCGAATGTCTTCAAAAGATGAGGAATCCACATCCTTCAGAGCCCCTCAAGGTGTGTTTTTCTACCGGGTAATGCCCTTTCGCTTAAAGAATGCAGGCGCAACATATCAGTGTCCATACATCGTATCTTAAAACCATTTTTAGTGAAGTTTGTTGAATTCTATGTGGATGATTTGGTGGTCAAATCCAAAAAACATTCTAATCACTGGGATGATTTAGAAGTCATACTCCGCAAACATCGACAACATAATTTGAATATTAACCCCTTAAAATGTGATTTTGGGGTAACCTCAGGATAATTTATCGGCTTTGTTGTACGCCATCGTGGTATTAAAGTCGATCCTGAGAAGAAAAAGTCAATCCTTGGTATGTCACCTCCTCGAAATTTGAATAAATTAAGAGGACTTCAAGGACAATTATCCTATATTCAGCATTTCATCGCCAATTTGGGAGGAAAAAGTTTACCCTTCACCAAATTGATGAATAAGGGAGTCACTTACCAGTGGACTGAAGAATGTCAAGAAGAATTCGATATTCTCAAGAAATACCTCATGAGTCCACCGGTACTCATGCCGCCTGTTGAAGGAAGACCACTTATCCTCTACGTGACAGCTTTAAAGTGATCATTGGGTTCCTTTATTGCTCATAAAAATGATGCTGGGAATGAAAACAACCTCTACTACCTCAGTCGGACTATGCTTGAAGCAGAAACCCGGTATTCAAGTATTGAGAAGTGCTGCCTGGCATTAATCTTTGGAGTTCAGATGTTTAGACACTACCTGCAAGATCACGATGTCCAATTGGTATATCGCAATATCCCACTAAAATTCATGCATAGTCGTCCAATGCTTACAGGACGTCTGGCAAGGTGGGTAGTTATTTTGCAGCAATTCGACATTCAATATGTGTCTCAAAAGGCAATAAAGGGACAAGATCTGGCTGATTTCCTGGCTGAACCCACTTCAGTGGAAGACACATCTTCATATATTGAACTCCCTGATGAGGAAGTCTTCTTTATTCAAGAAAGTCCTCAGGCATGGGAAATTTATTTTGATGGTGCTTCCAGAAGTCCAACAGGGAGGAAAATGGAAAATCCTAAATTCAAAAAAGTTGGCTTAGGAATTGTTCTCATTTCTCCAGAAAAGGTAATGTTACCTTATTACTTCTTATTATGGGAAGGTGGTACCAATAATGAAGCAGAATACCATTCTCTCATCACAGGCTTGGAATTGGCGCTTCAAGCACAAGTGAATCACTTAATGGTGAAAGGTGATTCAGACCTGGTAATCAAATAAGTCAATGTGGATTATTCCATCAGAAAGGAAGAAATAATCCCTTTGTATGGTTTTGTCAGAGAGTTAATGGCAGATTTCCCTTTGGAACCGACATTTTATTATGTCCCAAGATCACAAAATGCTCAAGCTGATGCACTGGATAATATAGCCACATCTCTGGCAGATCCAAATCGGGACGAGACAATCATCAGCATTGCTCACTGTCATGAAATTTCACCTTGTGTTTGAATCAGAACATAGGAAATTAATGAAATTTGTCCCATTCTGAACCGTATGGCCATAATATTGGATGGATGTCACCTGGCAGGGAATACCTTCAAAATGGAACACTTCCACCTGATAGAGCCGAGAAAGAACAAATCTGGCGACGTGTGGTCAATTTTACTATTTATGATAGTCCAGATCACCTAGAGAAAATTCTCTACAAATGTGGTTTTGATGGAGTTCTCTTCAGATGCATTGATGGTGAAGAGACAATGGCTTTCATGAAAGAAGTGCATGCAGGAGTCTGTGGTGCCCACCAGTCTGGACATAGACTGTCAGATCAGATTCAAAGGCTTGGATACTTTTGGCCTTCAATGATATAAGATTGTGTTGATTTCACAAAGAAGTTTCATTCATGCCAAGTACATTCCAGATTCATTCATCAACCTCCAGAGTTGCTTCATACAGCTAAATACTCATGGCCATTTTCCACATGGGGAATGGATGTGGTGGTACCTTACCCTTCAGCTACGACCAAACGGTTTAAGTATATTCTTACTGCTACTGATTTCTTTTCCAAATGGGAAGAGGCAATACCTCTTAAGGAAGTTAGTTCTAAATGCATTGTTAGCTTTATCAAGTCTAACATCATTACCAGATTTGGTGTCCCTCAAACCATATTGACGAATAATGGCACCAACTTTTGTTCATCCGTGTTAAAGAAGTTGTATCAAGAATACAACATCAAATCCAATCATTCATCTCTATATCATGCAGCGACCAATGGCCATATAGAAGCCTTTAATAAGACTCTTTCCAATATAATGCAAAGGATGATGGATAAAGATAAGAAATCATGGCCTGATAAACTCTTTCATGCTTTATGGGCTTATCAGACTACCACCCGCACTGCAACGCGGTCAACTCCATATTCACTGGTATATGGAACAGAAGTTGTATTGCCTATTGAAGTTCAAATAACCTCGCTCAGAATAGCTATTTGTGATCAGTCATCTACAGATGAACAATCTCAAAATCAATTGAATGAATTAGAATTATTATATGAAAAAATATTGCACAGTTTTCACCACTTGGAAGTCTATCAGAATCAAATAGAATGAGCTTTTAACAAAAAATTTCATCTTCGTTCATTCACTCAGGGAGAATTGGTATTAGTTCTCATAACACCAATGATACCAGAAAATAAACCTCCCAAGATTGACCAAAAATGGGAAGGACCTTACTCAATACATAGGGTCTACTCCAATGGTGCTTATTAATTAATCTCGAATGATGGAGAACACATCACTACTCCAAACAATGCCAGATTTTTGAAGAAGTATTTTGTATAAACACAAAATATATCATCGTTGGTCCGATATGACCTTAACTGCACCACCGTCCTGCACGACATTAAAACTGCTCATCATGTCCAGACAACCTGACATTAAACTGTATCCCTTTCATTTTCCTTACTATATCACATTAAACTATACAACAATGGTCTGGTATGACCATAAACTGCACCACCGTCCTTCATGACATTAAAATTGCTCATCATGTCCAGACAACATGACCTTAAACATTATCCCTTTCATTGTCCTTGCTATATGACATTAAACTATACAGCAATGGTCCGGTATGACCTTAAACTACACCATTGTCCTGCATGACATTAAAACTGCTCATCATGTCCAGACAACATGACATTAAACAGTATACCTTTCATTGTCCTTGTTATATGACGTTAAACTATACATCAATGGTCTAGTATGACCTTAAACTGCACCACCGTCTTGCATGACATTAAAACTGATCATCATGTCCAACATGACGTTAAACGGTGTCCCCCTTCATCGTCCTTGCTATATGACGTTAAACTATATAGAAGTACCTTACGTCCAGCAAGACGTTAAACTGCATAACCAACAGTCCATGCATACGACCTTAAACTATTGGCACTTACGTCCAACATGACGCTAAACTGTATCGTCCCTTTTTCTTCCAGCATGATGTTAAACTCTGAAAAAGTCCCTAATATGTCCTACATGACGTTAAATTGTGTACTCTTTTATCCTCATTGCATGACATTAAGCTGCACAATCCTCTTTTTTTCCAACATGTCATTAAACTATATTGTCCCCATAGTCCTAACTACATGACGCTAAACTGTACAAAAAATCCTTTAATACGTCCAACATGACATTAAACTGTATTTTATCCCTGCTACATGACACTAAACTGTGCAGCACCAATAGTCCTAACTGCAAGACTTTAAACTGCATAGTCCCTTCATATGTCCTCCATGACATTAAACTATGAATCTTTCAGGTTGTTGCTACCTCTTGTTTCTCACACGGAGTATGACTCACATGAGCTTAGAGCAAACTTCAACCATAACAATCTCTCTGGGCTACTAACCATGTGTAAGTCCCAACACTCTTTTTAGATCATTGTCCCCAAGAAAAACTTGATCACTAATTCATTCTTTAATTGAACTACGTGGACTTTGATACTTGCCTTCTAGGCTGGGTACGTAGGCAACCTCCCAAGGGTCAAGCCCAAAACCAATCTCTTCACATCGGTTCACCTATATCTCATACGATTTTGATTCGTGAAACCGCCCCAAGAATCAGTATCTTTACATTGATTCACTCTCGTCCATGATATAAGATGTTAAACTATACAACACTTTTGTCCAGTATGACAATAAATTACAATATTCTTTGATACCCTCACCTGAGAGGGAATCATTATTTACATTGATTTTCAATCATTATTCATTTCATAGTCTATGTGCATACATGGCAACGCCCGAATCTTTTATCTTAGGTCAAACCATCATTGCACTAAGTTCCCCTTTCACCCTTCACATGTATGAACCAAATTTGTATAGAGGGTAGTTCTAGAACTACGTGGGCTTGATTCCCATCCTTAGGGGATACGTAGGAACATTCGAGTGTCCCTCGAATCCAACCCCATGTCTTTTGGGCCTAACCCCAAATTCCTCTTTCAGTCCCCTGGCTAAAAAGTCCCCATGAAAACACACACTGTGTATTTCTTATAATGGTCCAAGATCTATGAACCTAAACTAAGATCTCCAATCCTTTTGTCCCACACGATTTTAAACTGTTTTTCAAGAACTACGTATGGCTTGATTCCCATCCTTATGGGATACGTAGTGAAGTCCAAAATTTCCATTCAGGACCCAGCCACAACATGATTATGGTTAGTATTGATTTGTGTATCTCTACATACATTGGACAATACCCATCTTTATGTGTCATAATCCTAACCTTAAATATTTTCAGATCTTCGTAACCCTTTTCTTGACTTCTAGTCACAAAAATGTCAAACATATGAGAATTCTTTTCCCTGACTATACAGTACATTCCCTTAGGCGGCCTTGCATAAACAGTCTCCATAATAGGTTTTTCAGCCAAAATATGCTATTATTTGACTATCCATCAAATGCCCTTAGGTGGCCCTACATAATTCAACCCCCTAACGGGTTTGTCAGATACTGGTAACTTCATTCTTGGGAAGAAAGCCTCTTTTTTCCTTATTTTCCTTAAATGAAAATATGTAGGGATTTGAAAAAATAGCCATCCTTAACGTACTTGTCCCATATCCTTTTTCATGATCTGAAAGTATTCAAGTCAATGATTTATATTCTCCTTCCCTAAGTTTGAGTCAGACCTTTGTAGGAGTGATATCCATCCAGTTCTTTGATAATCTTTTTTGGAAATATCTTATCCATATTCAAGTACCTTTTTCTGTACATGAAACTCTATAATTTGGAAAATTTGAATCTCCATAAACATTCACTGGCTTTCTAACACTAGGAAAGTAAATTTATGAGAGTTCTTTTGCCTGACTATGCAGCATATTCCCTTAGGTGGCCTTGCATAAGTAGTCTACATAATGGACCTGTCAGCCAAAAGATTCTATTTATTTGACTATGCAGCTAATTCCCTTAGGTGGCCCTGTATAATTGAAACCCCTAACGGATTTTTTATATAATGGTAACTTCATTCTTGGGAACTAATTCTTCTAATGCCTTTTAGTTCTTTTTCATATCATTCATCAGATTTAAATATTCTTAAGTCATAGGTTACATATTTTCCCTCATACTTGAGTATAGTAAAATGTTTTTAGATAAATTTTCAAGGAATTGAGTCCATTTTAATCCATTTCGGTCAAAGCTATTTCGACATTAAACATTAGCCTCTTTATGTCTGACATGCATGACTTTAAACTGCCCACAAAAGACAAAGGAACTCTGAATAAAAGTGAAGTTCCAGCTCACTAAACATACATTTTGGATGATTTAGGTAATATTGAGCAATTAAGAGATTCAAAGATTGTAGGGTTATTTATATTAATACTAGTAAAAATAAAACTATGCTCACTAGGCCCATTGGCTTAAGTAAATTTAAAGAAGATAGCAAAAGAGAATGCAGGAACAATTGATTGAAGGTGAAGGTTTTTTTCATTGATGCACAAGAATTAGAAGGACATCCATAGACTGGAGTCTCTTCTCTTTTTCCGGAATTACAAAAGAATTTCAACATAAATATTCATTTGATTTACGGCATCTCGAGATTCATCTGCAGCCCCCTGGAATTCATTCATTCAACTCGATACCATAAGAGATGTAGTGATACCAGCTCTTCTTGGAACAATTGTAAAAGAATGTTCATGAGTGCGGTTTGAGAAAATTTTCTTCTGATCAGACAGTGACTTTGTGTCTGTCCAAGAGACTTGGAAGATTGATACTTGGATTTGAGAATGAAGCATTGGATGTAAAGAGCCATTTGGAGAGAGTACTCTTTTCATATTTTGTTCTAATACCATATTTTTCTTCTCTCCACCAACCGGCAGTGGAAAAAATTTCATCCCATGGGTTTTCCATTTTCATATCTGGAAGGAAATGGCATGCAGGAAAAATTTGAAAGTTCATGCCAATGTTGTTGCTCTTAATGCACAGAATAACCAAAGTAGAGGAGTAGCAGTGTAGCTGCATCTTAGGCATATAGTTCTTTGCATCTGGAACATTGAATCCTAGCATATGACCATGACCATACACGGGCAGATAAATGCTTTGGGGGAAGTCACGATGATGTTTCTTCAGATACTTAGCCAAATACGGAAGAGTGATACTTTTGACGATATAATAATCATGGCCAATGATATCCATAATATCATCAAGACGTTTGCTTTCCAGTTCATCAGCTATTCCGGTTCTAATATCCATTGATTCTGCACAGCAGTTGAATAAATTAACTCTTAAGTAAGTTGATTTTCATAAAATTTGTGAAGGAATTTCAGAAAAATGGAAAAGGCATTAAGGCGCGCAAGTCTAAGCTTTTCGTGCAAGTATGGATGTGGCATGCAAGTGTTAATGTGCCACGCAAGTTTTCAGCGTGCAAGTATCACATCACAAGTCCTATTACCTTGACAACAGCGAGACATAAAAAAAACAGCATAAAACGAGCAACTTGTGCGGTGAAGGAGACCTATGCGGCGAGATCTCGAAAATCCAGAAGTCAGGTGCTATGCGCGATAAATGGTCACATATTTATAGGGCATGATACCCACCTGCACGCCTACAGCCGGCGAGCTCCAGCCCTGCGCGACTTGCACCTGTGCAATGATTCCTGTGTGACGCGCCCTACACGCCTCTTTCCCTTTGGTTTTCTTCTTTTCTTCAGAGTCACATCCTTATTCTTTCGTATCATACTCTGAGGGGGGACTTTTGTTGACGCTCCTTTTTTTCACATTGTCAAAAAGAATGGAAGGGGAAATGACTTAGCACAAATTGATTCATCCTTTGAAGAAAACCTCAAAAATCGACAAAGGCATGAGCAAGGCTTCAAATGCACAAGGGTCGCGCAAGTTCCCTCATTGTCGCGCAAGTATACTTGCGCGTAGCCTAATGGTCGCTCAAGTGACTTGCGAGCCCTAAGTGATAACTGCTCGGGGTCTTCTCTAGCCTATAAATAAGCCCTGTGGGCCCCCCATTGGGAGGATGAATTTTTACAAAATTCAGATATAGAGCTCTGAACGCCCATGTCTCTTCTTCAGGTCTTTCGAACACTTCTAAGGTAATTCTTTACCTAGAATGGAAGGTCTAAACAAGAGGATTAAGGTCTATGTGTTAGAATTCACTAATACATGCGTTCCTATGGTATTTTACCCTTAAGGGAAATGAACATACTTGCGCGCCGCCCTACTTCTTCACCAAAACTTGCGCGCCTCTCTTCTGGAAGTACCTCAGGATAAATATAAAGGCTTTGGTCAAGGATCTCCCAAGTGTTACCCTACTGGTCAACAATCGTGCAAGTACCCATGTGTTATGCTGGTATACCTGTGCGACCAAGACTTGCATGCCCACACAGTACCTTCGTGCCTACCAGGACTTGTGCGCCCCTGCCTTTTTAGATGCCCTTCTTGCCCATTTGACCCCTCTTATACCATTCCACCTCTCTTATTCAAGATTCAGTCTTCCAGACATTCTTCAAAGCCATTTATGGCATGTTTTCTAGATTGACTTCCTTATCTGAAAGGAATTCTGTGGAGTATCTCTTAAAAACATTGTGATTCAAATAATCTTTATGTCACTAAAGATTGAGATTTCATTCATTCAACCTCATCCTTTAAGATGAGAGAACCCCTTAACCTGGGCCTCCTTTTCAAGAGTCAGTCCCAGTCATAATTCTCATTAATTTTTTACATCCTCCTTAGGAGTAAGCACCAACTCCCTTAATTTGGGAATCCTCCTTAGGAGTAAGCCTCAGTCTTAATTTCTCTTAACCATTCCTAATTTACTTTTTGATCTGGGTCTCCTTCTCAGGAGTAAAACCCAATCATAAGTCCCCTCCTAATTTGGGTCTCCTTTTCAGGAGTAATCCCCAAATTAGAGTATCCAAATCTACATAAAGTACATATACCTTTATGGACCCTATTCCTGGATTTCTTCTCTGATGTAAATCCTAATCTTCATCTATTTGGGAAGTCATACATATATAATCCGCACATCATTTCTTATGATTGCATCTTTTATGGAACAATTGTCTGGTTTTACCAATACCTCTTGTTTCTCACACCGAGCATGAATCACGTGAGCTTAGAGTGTAAAAGTAATTATGAAATCTTTCTTTCAGCCATCAATCATAAAAATCATATTCCCTTACTCGAACTGTGTGGGTTCAGATTCCATTTTTTTTAAACAAAGGATACGTAGGTAGCCCATCTGCGGGTACGATCCCAAATCTAAAATAATCTATGTCCTTTTAAATGAAAATAAACTTCAACTTCCCCACTGAGTGGATTTAAAACCATTATGGTCATCATAATGACCAAGATACTTTTATGTATTAAAGGATACCATTGACTAAGAATCTCTAAAAAAATACAGATGATTCTCTATCAATGAATAACCTCGAATACATAAAAAGGATTCTCTAAATTTTCTACATATCAATCATTGACTGTCAGATCTAAAGGAAATCTCATTTTATAAGTGGTAATGTAATAAGGATTAATGAACATAACTTAAATCTATAAAGAGAGTCTCAGAGTAGACAATAATTCCCCTAAAAAAGGTGTGATGAGTCCGACCTACCATCCTCTCGACCAATGCAAATTCCTAAGCCTCATCAGTCTACAACTAATGAGCGCCTAACTTTGGAAAGTAGGTTCAAATGGATATGTAATTATTGGATGTTTTCAGTTCTACGAACAAACCCATTAAAAACTGCTTGAATTGTTTGAATATTAAATCAATGAGATCATCCCCAATTCCAGATTGAAACAATAGTGAAAAATAATTTGATAAAAATTAAGTAGTTAAGGAATAAAAAGAAACTGGTGGTGATAGATCAACTCATTCATATCATGATGGACCTGAAGGAATGGATGATTCTCTACCTGTTAGAGATAATGATGAATCAGTTGATCATCCAAAGAAATATTTAGTCAAAATTGGATAACCTCAAAAGATGGGTGATGTTGTGAATATAAATGATGATATAAAATTGATAGGATAAGTTTATGATCAAGAGGGAGCATCTGTTTAGGGGGAGAAAAATCTTAATTTGTAAAGAGTTAATGTACCCAACCATTTTGATATAACTTCCTTGGATAAATGGTGTAAGTACCCTAGTTATTTAGGTTTTGGTTTGGTTTATCTAGTTTTTAATGACCCTCAAGGATCCATAATTAAAAAATTAGACATATCAAAAGAGTTTCATCTCAAACCAACATCTGTAAAAACATCTTCTCCTACCACTGCTGTAATACCATAAAATTATGTATGTCAGGATGACTTAAAATATTTTGGAGAGAAACTTTATTCTAGATTTAGAGATATTTTGATATCACATCCTATACCTGAAACTTCTCTAAGTTAAAGAGATATCTCCCTAATTTTGGATTAATTCCTTGGAAAAATTCAACCCATGATGGTTCAAGAAATTCAGGAAGTAAAAAAGGAGAATTTTAGGATATGTGATGAATTAGAAACTCTAAAATATTTGGTAAAATATATTAAATATGAATATAAATAATCTTTGGATGGTATCTTGAAAATTCTTGGAGATAATTCTTTTGAGTCTTCTCTATCTGACAAAATATTCAATATAGTGTTAGACTTTAACTAGTTCAGATCAGTAGAATGGTATGAGATAAAAGTTCCATCAAACTCTACCATTTCTCATCCTTATAAAGCTTTGAATGTTGGGTTGATCAGATCAGTTGTCATAGAAGAATTGAAGTCTATGATGGCTGGTTTCGATCAAGATATCTTGAGTAAAATAAGAAAAAATAGTGATCATGTACATTATATGGTTAGGATTGTTTCCAAAGAGGACACTATTTTCAAGAAGATATCTCCAAGAATGTATACTTATAATTTAAATGAATTTACACAAAGCATCAGTTGACTAGTAATTTTAAGTATTGGCTGAAAATATGAGGATACCACTAGTTACTCAAGCCTTTAGAGAAAAAGTTTAGCATCTTAAGGAACTCAATCCTTCCATTCAATCTTTTATGGAAAATAAGGATGATTTAAATAAGGATATGGAAAAAGGAGGACATGTTATTATAGATTTTATCAATCTATTGAATCTTTATCTACATGTTCATACCACTACGGTAGTAGCTCAAAATTCCTTTCACATTCTTTAACCCTATTCTAAATTCACTGTTGGACCTGTGTACCCTTATCCTCATCGATAATACCTTTGTACTTTTGTCACCAGCCATTTTTTACCCTTACCTCCTAGACATCAACCTTTTCCCATGGCTCCTATGGACGCACTCAAGCACTTGCGGCCAGTCATTTATAGAGTGTTACCTTCTTCCTCTACCTAATATTATCTTATAGTGTTGAAAGCTATCACGAGGCCTTTATAATCTACTCCTAGAACATCTAATAAAGTGAAAGAACCTATGGATCCTACCACTGAGAATACTTGACTTTAGACTTTTTATTTTTGATGGGGATGTAATTGGATCATTTTATTAATATATACACTCTTTTTTCCTACATCATATGTTTTTTATTTTTTTTTATATTTACTAATCCCAAATGGGTAGAAGAGAATTATGGCATATAATATTTGTGGCATGTAAATATAACTTTTTATATTTCCTATATATTTTATTTACTCTATCTTTCTCTTATATTATATTCTTTGATACACATTATATTATTCTTTGTACTCTAATACACCTTGATTATTCATTTGTTCTCTTATGTTTATCCATATTGTGAATAAATTAATTAAGCTTAATTCCATGATTTGTGATTATACAAAAAGGGGATAATGTTGACCTCTACTAGTTTTAATAATACTAAAAATCATGTTTAACTATGTTTCTAATGAGTTTACTGTGCTATGTTAGCATCTAACATTGTAAAATAGTTTGAAAGAATTCATTAATTACGAGTCACCATTAGCCTGACTCAATGCTAAGGAGAACTCACCATTAGCCCAAATCACTTCTAAGAATGACTCACCATTAGTATGACTCACCACTCCTGACTCACCAATCCCTAGTCACCACTCCAAGGAGTTACTATTACAAGATAGATTGTATAATGCACTATGTATGAGTCATCATTCCTGACTCACTATTTATGACTCACTGTTTTAAATACACAATTATCCTGACACTACCAAGAATAATCTGCTACCAGTATTAAGTCACTGTTGAATCAACCTACTGTTATAAAGAGACCGCCAGAGAGTCACTTTTCAAAAGAGTCACTGCAAAATTTATTTTATCTTTCTAAATTCAATATTTATAATGGTTATATTTGTGAAATTTAATGCAACTGATTAAATTAATAACCTTTTTAAGAAAAAATTTAAATTGATTTTAGGCTATAGTACAAGGTTTAGGGAACTAAGACACGATGGAGAACATGGTCTATGTTGGATGAAATATATAAAGATGCAAAATCAATAAAAAAGTAGAGCTGGACATGCGTGGTGATAGACAAGAATGGGCACAACTCAACTAGTGTGAAAAATGAAAAGATCCATTTGCACGTGTAAAATATTATTCCTTAAACATTCGAAGAACACACGAAGAAGCATATTTTTGTACACATGGATCATTCATAAAACACAATAAAAAATATTCTATGATACTCTGTTTTACAATAGACTTATCAAAAATTAATTGAGTTTCATTTCAAGATACCTTCAAGGAGTCACAACGATACAATAAATATCACAAAGAGCAACCCTTTCTACTCTTTTGCCTACTCTATTTTTTGTATTTTATTTACATTACAAGAAGTGTGTGATTGTATCTATTTTTCAAAACATAATGAATCTTATTCAAAACTAGAAGATACTTATATATCTTCACAACCTATATTTTTACACCTTACATTCCCATGGATAACAGTGGTATAAATCCAAACATGACCTATCACTCATTTCACTCCCACCAAAATAGTGGTAGAGGTCACCGTGACCTAGAAAACACTGTATGTTCTGTTTTAGACCTCGATCTAGGGTGTGTATCAAATTTATGTTTATATAAACTTCTTGGTGGAAGGTGAACACAAAGTGAAGAGGAATAACTATTTTCTTATGACTTAACTTCTTATTATTATTTCTACTGAGACTTTACAGTTCTGTTATCACTAATCAATCTATTTACATCTGAAAACATTTATTTTATTTTTATAGAGAATATTAGATAGTATTTATATTATAATTTTATTTAGTAAATTGGTTCCAAAAGATGAAATAATATTTTAGAGTATTTCAACTGAGAACTGATCACTCTTTGAGAAAAATTTTAAAAGATCAACACTTTTATAAATTAGATACATTGGTTAACTAGGATATATTTTATTCTGAATTGAGTTATTTGTTTTCAATCCATTTTAAATATATATTTTAATTACAAAATTAATTATCCACCCTCTTGATTCTCCTCTCTGATGAACAAAGTAATTTGAATATTTTTTCCATGGTTCATAAAGTGTAAATAGTTTTTATTTATTTAGAAAGATTTACAAAATATGTTCTATCCAATTTAGTTGATCTACCTATATTTTGAAATACTAGGTGACTAGAAGCATCATTATTATAGTGTCTAAGTACCTAAATAATGACTATAATTCATTATTTTTAATGATATTAGTCATGTAATACTTGATGTATTTCTTGTCGGTCTATCTATCCTTGCCATATTTCTTGGAATATCCTCTAAATAACTCAATAGTTTTTAAAAAATGGGTTTATAAATAAGATAACATCATCTCTTTGGTTCTTCAAAAAATATCTAAATTAACTTTACTTTATTCATGTACAATATATCTAATTTTATTCTCATTAATATAAACATGATAACTTGTAGTAGGAGGAGGTGTAAGTGCACAAGAAGTGGATTCTTGCATATACTAGCTAAGATTCCTATGGCCAAAAATTATTTCTTAGATACCTACATGGGGAACTATAATATTCTTATATAGGCTTTGAATCTCCTTATTCATGAAATCTAACTTACCAAACAGCCTGAGATGAATGTGACTTATAATGGATTAAATATAAAAAATATATTCCATCTCCTCTAGAAGTCGCAATGATTCTTCTAAAATCCAAAAATATAAGCATGAACACATTAATCAGGTCCACCATGAAATCATATAAATTATTTGTGGTAATACAACAAGATGATACAAGAGGTTATATATAAGGTTTGATAACACCTTGATTAATATGTGGAATACTTCCAACCACTTAAAACTTTTCTAACAATTGTTTTATATCTCCCTATATAGATAAATCAAACACTAGTTCTCCACATCTTGGATTAAAAAAATTAATAGGTTCTAAAACATTAACAATAAATGGTTCTTGAAAATCAGTATCCTTACATATTTTTGTCCAAAAAAATCATCCAAAACCTGTTCCATAGTTAAATCCAATGTTTTTAGTATAAATGTCAAATATGGGAGAAGATATTTCAATAATTTATTCTATATTAATCTGATCCACTGGAGATCCTATAGTAATGTTAGTCATAGGAGAAAAAACTAGCTCTATCCTTCTTAAAAAACTTCAATAAATTTATGAGAAAGAGAGATGGGAGGTCCACCATTCTCAGGCGGAATGCCTCTATCCTTATCATCTTCACTTTCATCAAAAACTAGGTAATATGTACCAAATAGGGAACACCTAGTGGATTTATACCCCTTATAAAGTAGATTATAAAAGACCTATTCTCCCTGTTTTTATCTATTTCTGGATTCCTTTTTCACAAGTCTCATCTCATTCTTCACTATTTTCATTTCCTTCAACTGAAGTAATGAACTCCCCATTAGAGACATCTACATCTAAATAATAAAAACTGACCTTTTTAGGTCTATTATGTAATGCCCCAACCCCATCTACCCAGAGTCGGTGCATTACTTCATAACATTGGCATGATCACAAAAGATCAAGTCTCGAAAGACCGAATAGTTTAGTAGCCTTGGAAACACTACATACATTCGTAAACGTTACATTACATCATAAAGTGAAAAAATACAATAACAAAGTCTCCATAGTCCACACTCATATCCTCTTCTAACAATCCCTGTAGGTCATTCATAAAATACTTCTTCACATCCAGGAAAATATTAAAACATTGAAAGGGGTGAGCTCAGATGCTCAGTAAGGATAACAATATTGTGGAAGCTTTCATAAATAAACATAAACATTTAAGGCAATGTATAACTAAAACAAAAGCCTTTTAAACTTGAAAATCAACATAATATGGAAAAAGTAAAATGAGATAATGCCATTTACTTCTTCACATGGACATTCTACTGGTTGAATAATCACATGCAATATCAATAACAACTTTCATAATGATGGAATGCATAATGCGAGACATTCTGAAACATTTTGTCAAGGCCTCGTCCAAGACGTCTAAAATGATTAAGGCCTCGGCCAAAATCATAAATCAAATTGGGAAAGGGCCTCGGCCAATTCCACGTCTAGTTGTCTCATGAGACCTACCGATGCATCGAGGAGCTATAGCGGGCTCCACCCGTCACTTATTAAGTCCAATACATTCCTCATATGAATAGGTTTAAATATATCATAAACCATAACATAATCGTATCACATAAAACATGCATAAAAGAGACATAAAATTTCCACATTTCAATCACAAGATATAAATACAACACATTGATATAATAGAAATTCTTTCAAAACCATTTTCAATACCAAAATAAAAGAAAGTTAAAACTTTGTATTTATTTTTCATTTAAAAAAAGATGGCTTGTAGAGGAAGCCGAAACTCATGTAATGGTCACGGCGGCGGAAAAGTCATTGTCGCCGCATAAGTACGGAAAGAAAAACATTCCCTTTTTCCGTTTAGAAAAATTATTCGTATAAAAAAGAATCTTTTTGAATTAACTTAAAAGTCAAAGGGTTTTATACATCGTATAAATGAAAGTTGTGTATAAAACCAAATATGCCTCAATGAATGGGGATTGAGACGAATTCCTTAAAAAGATCATTTTTTTTAAATAAAGTACATATATAATGTGTATTCACTATAAGTACACATAAATAATGTAAAAATACAATATAGGACATAATAATATCATGACATAATTTGAAAGTAGGAGATTAACCCAAAGAATAGAAATTGGGTTAAGAAGTTCCCTTACCTTGCGTCTTGTCCTGACTCGACCGTTCTTTATCCTCCTGAATAATAAACTAGAGTTAATTTATATTTACTTAAGAACCTTTTTCATGTTCATTATTCCTTTTATATCACTTATTACCATGTTATTAACATTATGTAATTATTTAAGTTAATAACGGTCGTTTTGTCAATCTTTGGTACTTGAGTCAAAAATAAACTTCTTATAATTACAAGTTGTTTATGTGGTGAAATATCCATTATATCCAGAATTATATTCATGATGTAGATATCATATATATCATATATATACAGTATATACATTCATTTATAATATTACGTAACATTTAGAGGTAAGAAATGAAATGCACCGTTCATGGAGACGGTAAGCCGTACGTACGCATGAACGCTACTTTCATTTCTATTTCGTATTTAATGGAATGAAATCATAATTATATACTTGTATAATATAATTCCAGTATAATATAGTGTATAATACCATTTAATCCATCCTTTATACATCCCACATATGGCATTAACGATTCAAATCACTTTGAGGGGGCGGTAGTCCGCACTTTCTAAAATGAAATTATCGCGTTTACCCATAATGGAAATCATAAAGTATGCCATAAATGAGAAATACAGAAGCATAAGTAAAACATAAACATATTATATATCATATATAAATATAGTAAAATCTTAATGTCCACCTTTTAAGGTGTTATATGAGTGTTGAACAATCATCGTTTCGTGAGGCAGAAATTCGCCATCCACAGAAACCGTATGTTCTTTAACCATTAGATGTAGGTGTGTGTAAGTGTAGATAGAATCCTTGTTATAAAAAAATCCTAGTATATTGAGGATACTGGTGTTGTTACAAAATAAATTAATAAAAAGAGTTTAGGGGGTTGGAGAAGAAAAATAAAACAAAACAACATTAGAGAAGACATTACCTCAAAATCGGGTAACTCTTTTTGATTTGAGTCAAAGGATTCCTTGGGAAGAGTTATACCCAATGTGAGGCTTCTAGGAGTAATAGGGGGAAGTTGGGAGAGTATTTGGGTAGATGTTGGCTGATCCAAATGGCTTGAAAGTGTGAATGAGGTGGTAGAGGTGGGGGCCTTTTATAAGAGGAGAGGAGGGGCACTCTTGGAAAATAAGCGAATTTTACATTATTATACAATGATTTTCGGATTCTAAAGGTCCCACACTTATATAATTCGTGGAAAAGGTGATAAGGGTTCAAACTCTACCCATCCAATAGTCTTTGGACAAGTGTAAGACTTGGATTGTACATTATCTTTTCATTTTATTAAAATCGTTAAATAATGAGGTCATCGCTGCATCATAATGATTTCATAAATAATTTAATTTATTTAATGTTTAAAAATTATAAAAAAAATACTATGATGTAGGAAATCTTTTTGTCTTTCCAATTAATATTTATAGTAAAAAATATGACTTGTATAACCTCATGTAAAAATTGTTTTAGTAAAACATTTCATGTTTGTGTCATTTTTTTACTTTAACATTAAATAAAAGGTATTTATGTCATTTTCCAACTAAAGTGGCTCCATGGGGTCCCCAAGTTGACCCATGGATTGTCTTGGTCGGCCATGGCACATCCAATGAGGGTAGGACATGTGTCAAGCTCATCTCATATTATTAAAACATTATTTTTACCTTAAACTACACTAATTACCTCTAATCGCGATTAAGAACTTAAAAGTTACTATTCACCAAAAAAATATTTTAATCTCATTGAACCACATTTTACTTCTTATTGACAACCATGTATGTCGGATTTTTGAATATAAAATCACAGAAGTGGTAATATTTCATTTAAACGAAAAATCAGTTATTTAACTATCACTTAGTGGTTTCACTATTCATCAAAAATTGACGTTTTTCAGAACAATGCCAAAATTGCACCCTAAGCTATAATTGATATTCCGAATTCAAAAATGATGTCTATTTTATGAAATTCCAAACATATAAGTTGCATTAATTAATTTTATAATTAATTCCCGCTGTCACAACAAATAGCGTGTTTTTATGAAATAATTATATCAAAAGATTGGCAATTGTTTATGTCCAATTTCAATGTTAAATTAATTATAATGACCACCATTGGATAAAATGGTAAAAATATATTTTAATTATAATTTAAAACCACTAAATAGTATAATTTATCACTATAAATTATTTTTATTAAAAAAGTTGTTTTTAAGTATTTTTCACTATTCATAAAAATTTGGAAGTTCTCAGAAAATTACAAAAAATTCAACAGTGGCTAATTTAAATATTAGTAATACAAAAATGAATTCCATTTTGAAATATAAAATTTCTATAATTTTAAAAAGTGGGTATTACTTTTCATAACGACTACTTTGATTAGTCGCGGTTTGTTAGAACTCGAACTTGCGTAAAATGCAAGCTATTGCATTATTGAAAGAGAGGCGTATCGTGAAAGCTCGGGGTGTTACATTCTACCCTCCATAAATAAATTGCGTCCTCGCAATTTTAAATTTTTCTTTGAAAATAAAAGGTTGAAAATAGAAAATACATTTGTGGAAAACCCACATCGGAAATAAGATTAATAAAATTTAGCCTTAATAAGAGGGAAAGGGAAATGAAAGAGTCACCGCCCAATTATGATCTCGATTAGGAGAACATTGTTGGCAATTAGAGACATATAATTAGAGGAAAAACGTAAATATTTGTAGGGAGTTATTGAGGTCATCAATCACAATCAACTGTCAAATTGAGGACCTCAAAGCCTTCAATCTATGTTGATTTAAAATATCATCAGTTCAACAAGACATAAGGTATTAGGATAACACATTTTTTGTTTTAATATCCCTTTACTAAAGTTTAAGAATTAATTTATTCATTGAATAAGAGATAGGTATATATGTTTATGCTTGACAACTAGAGTTTCAACCTTCAACTCATCTTTCACTCAAAAAGATAATAGAAATCAAAAATATTATACTTATCCTAATTGTATAAGGTTCCAAATGTTAACACATACCATTTAGATTAGTAAAATTATTTTGTAATAACCAGGGACTTCCTGTAGGCTAGTGGTAGGAAATAAAGGCTTGTAGCACTATGGTTGTGGGTTCGATTCTTGCAGCTTTGTCCGACGCGACGGTTTATGCCCCACCCTGAAGGTTGTCCTTTTCCTAAAAATATAGTATTATAATATTCCAAAAATAATCTTCAGAAATGTTTTAACCTTAAAAAATACTATCCAAAGATCAACTTAATCCATTCCAACCTTTATAGATATCCAAAATACCTCCATCCAGACTTTCTCTAAAGGTCCCTTAAATTCCAAAATCAATTGTAACATTAGATTCCCTAAACAAAGTAAAGTTTCTCTTTTTGTCACATACAAAAATATGATTACCTTCATCATATTAAAACCTTAATGAAAACAACATGTACTGCAGTACAATCCTTATATATATGACACATTATTCTTATAACCATAATCTAGTTCTTGAGTCCAAAAACACAAATACAATAATTATTCAACTTCATCTTTAGTAACAACATAAGCTTGTCCTTGTTCCCTTGGCCTTTTCTGAGGTAAGTTTCCGTGACGCTTAGGACATTCATTTGCATAATGCCCCATTTCTCTACAATTATAGCATTCAACATTTATAGCCTCTTTCTTTCCCTTGCAATCACGCGCTTGGTGACCTTTTTTCCCACATTTATAAGAAACTCCCATTACTTTTTGGCAAGTACCAGGGTGATTCTTCCCACAATTATCACATAATGGAAAATCCTTCTTTCCCCTTTTCCCTTTATCTGTCTCTTGTTCCATCGTTCTCTTCTTCTCTTGCTTTACTTTGTTGTCATAAGACTTAGAGAATTCCTTTTCTATCTTGATAGCACATGAGACAATGTCTTCGTACGACGAGAAAGATTGTGAGACTAAGGATCGACGGAGAAACGGTTTAACCCATCAAAGAAACGATCGATCTTACTTCTTGGGATACGTATATAATCTGCAGCATGCCTCGCTAACCTTTTAAAGTTGGCCTCATACTTTGCGACATTCTCATCCTCCTTTTGTCTCAGACTCAAAAATTGTCTTTCCATATTTTCTCGATGGTCACGGGGATAGTATTTTTCTAGGAAAATCTCTTTGAACTCCCTCCATTCCATATTCGATACGTCATCATCTTCCTTTGTGTTTTGAATCAGCGACCACCACTGATCGGCATCTCCAGTGAGGCGATAAACTGCCATGATAACCTTCTCCCTTTCACTACTCCCCAAGGCGTGGAATATCTTCTATAAGGTGTTTATCCATTGCTCAACTAATAATGGATTTGTACCCCCATTAAATGTTTGCAGTTGTTGCCTCATGAAGCGGTCTAACATTGATCCTCCATGTTGCGGATCAGGGTGCTCCATTCGAGTAAGGTTATTATTCATAACCTGATTGAGTTGTCCCAGTATGGTAATAAGTTGATCAGCACCAGATGTATCTCCAGCTCCACAATAATTATCTTGAGTAGGAGGGCAATCCCTACACGGAGTGCGTGCATTGATACGGTTTCCATTCCTTCCACTAGGCGCCATTTATAAACAATGGAATAAACTATATTAGTTTATGAATCAAAATACATAATTCCATAATTGTATGATACTTAACATAAATTGAACTATTTATGGATATAATCCATAAAAATGTTTTCTTTGAAGAAGTACATACTCATAACCCTTCATAGTGGTTTGTAAAGAAAATGAGAATTATCCTAAGCATATCCCCCAGGAGTTTCATAACCAAGAGTGCAGCAAGGCCCGTTGTCGTGCACCAGTTCCCGTTCGAGTCTAGCTCAAATAGGTGTTTTCAGGTTTTACCCCTAGGTACATCTGTGCCACATCCGCCTCTACCTGCTCGTATCCAGACAGGGATGTATTGCTCGGAAAACTCACAACATCTATACAATACCAAAATTCTAGGAAGTTCTTCTATACTAATCCTCAAAGTCTATCTTCGGTCTACGTGCTCTAATCAGAGTTTGTCTAAATCTAGCTTCCAAGGTTTGTACTAAAATTCCTCTGATACAAACTGTAACGCCCCGACCCCAGCTACCCAGAGTCGGTGCATTACTTCGTAACATTGGCATGATCACAAAAGATCAAGTCTCGAAAGACCGAATAGTTTAGTAGCCTTGGAAACACTAGATACATTCGTAAACATTACATTACATCATAAAGTGAAAAACTACAATAACAAAGTCTCCACAGACCACACTCATATCCTATTCTGACAATCCCTGCAGGTCATTCATAAAATACTTCTTCACATCATGGAAAATATTAAAACATTGAAAGGGGTGAGCTCAGATGCTCAGTAAGGGTAACAATATTGTGGAATCTTTCATAAATAAACATAAATATTTAATGCAATGTATAACTAAAACAAAAGCCTTTTAAACTTGAACACCAACATAATATGGCAAAAGTAAAATGAGATAATTCCATTTACTTCTTCACATGGACATTCTACTGGTTGAATAATCACATGCAATATCAATAACCACTTTCATAATGATGGAATGCATAATGCCAGACATTCTGAAACATTTTGTCAAGGCCTCGGCCAAAACCATAAATCAAATTGGGAAAGGGCCTCGGCCAATTCAACGTCTAGTTGTCTCATGATACCTACCGATGCATCGAGGAGCTATAGCGGGCTCCACCCGTCACTTATTAAGTCCAATACATTCCTCATATGAATAGGTTTAAATATATCATAAACCATAACATAATCGTATCACATAAAACATGCATAAAGGAAACATAACATTTCCACATTTCAATCACAAGATATAAATAAAACACATTGATATAATAAAAACTCTTTCAAAACCATTTTCAATACCAAAATAAAAGAAAGTTAAAACTTTGTATTTATTTTTCATTAAAAAATGATGGCTTGTAGAGGAAGCCGAAACATAAATAATTGACACGGCGGTGGAGAAGTCGTTGTCGCCACATAAGTATGGAAAGAAAAACATTCCCTTTTGTCGTTTAGAAAAATGCTTCATATAAAAAATAATCCTTTTGAATAAACGTAAAAGTCAAAGGGGTTTATACATCGTATAAAAGAAAGTTGTGTATAAAACCAAATATGCCTCAATGAATGGGGATTGAGACGAAGTCCTTAAAAAGATCATTTTTTTTAAATAAAGTACATCTATAATGTGTATTCACTATAAGTACACATAAATAATGTAAAAAATACAATATAGGACATAATAATATCATGACATAATTTGAAAGTAGGAGATTAACCCAAAGAATAGAAATTGGGTTAAGAAGTTCCCTTACCTTGCGTCTTGTCCTGACTCGACCGTTCTTTAACCTCCTGAATAATAAACTAGAGTTAATTTATATTTACTTAATAACCTTTTTCATGTTCATTATTCCTTTTATATCACTTATTACCATGTTATGAACATTTTTTAATTACTTAAGTTCATAACGGTCGTTTTGTCGATCTTTGGTACTTGAGTCAAAAATAAACCTCTTATAATTACAAGTTGTTCATGTGGTGAAATATCCATTATATCCAGAATTATATTCATGATGTAGATATCATATATATCATATATATACATTATATAAATTCATTTATAATATTACGTAACATTTAGAGGTAATAAATGAAATGCACCGTTCATGGAGACGGTAAGCCGTACGTACGCATGAACGCTACTTTCATTTCTATTTCGTATTTAATGGAATGAAATCATAATGATATAAATGTATAATATATTTCCAGTATAATATATTGTATAATACCAATTACTCTATCCTTTATACATCCCAAATATGGCATTTACGATTCAAATCACTTTGAGGGGGCGGTAGTCCGCACATCCTAAAATGAAATTATCGCGTTTACCCATAATGGAAATCATAAAGTATGCCATAAATGATAAATAAAGAAGAATAAGTAAAACATAAACATATTATATATCATATATAAATATAGTTACATCTTAATGGCCACCTTTTAAGGTGTTATATGAGTGTTGAACAATCATCGTTTCGTGAGGCAGAAATTCGCCATCCACAAAAACCGTATGTTCTTTAACCATTAGATGTAGGTGTGTGTAAGTGTAGCTCGAATAATTCTTATAACAACATCCTAGTATATTGATGATACTGGTGTTGTCACAAAAGAAATGAATAAAAAGAGTTTAGGGGGTTGGAGAATAAAAATAAAACAAAACAACATTAGAGAAGACATTACCTCAAAATCGGGTAACTCTTTTTGATTTGAGCCAAAGGCTTCCTTGGGAAGATTTTTACCCAAAGTGAGGCTTCTAGGAGTAAGAGGGGGAAGTTGGGAGAGTATTTGGGTAGAGGTTGGCCGAGAAAAATGTCTTGAAAGTGTGAATGAGGTGGTAGAGGTGGGGGCCTTTTATAAGAGGAGAGGAGGGGGACTCTTGGAAAGTAAAGGAATTTTACATTATTATACAATGCTTTTCGGATTCTAAAGGTCCCAAACATATATAATTCGTGGATAAGGTGATAAGGGTTCTAAATCTACCCATCCAATAGTCTTTGGACAAGTTTAAGACTTGGATTGTACATTATCTTTTCATTTTATTAAAATCGTTAAATAATGAGGTCATCGCTGCATCATAATAATTTCATAAATAATTTAATTTATTTAATGTATAAAAATTATAAAAAAAATACTATGATGTAGGAAATCTTTTTATCTTTCCAATTACTATTAATAGTCAAAAATATGACTTGTATAACCCCATGTAAAAATTGTTTTAGTAAAACATTTCATGTTTGTGTCATTTTTTTACTTTAACATTAAATAAAAGGTATTTATGTCATTTTCCAACTAAAGTGGCTCCATGGGGTACCCAAGTTGACCCATTGATTGTATTGGTCGGCCATGGCACATCCAATGAGGGTAGGACATGTGTCAAGATCATCTCATATTATTAAAACATTATTTTTACCTTAAACTACACCAATTACCTCTAATCGCGATTAAGAACTTAAAAGTTACTATTCACCAAAAAAATATTTTAATCTCATTGAACCACATTTTACTTCTTATTGAAAACCATGTATGTTGGAATTTTGAAAATCAAATCACAGAAGTGGTAATATTTCATTTAAACGAAAAATCAGTTATTTAACTACCACTTAGTGGTTTCACTATTCATCAAAAATTGAAGTTTTTCAGAACAATGCCAAAATTTCACCCTAAGATATAATTGATATTACGAATTCAAAAATTATGTCTATTTTATGAAATTACAAACATATAAGTTGCATTAATTAATTTTATAATTAATTCCCGCTGTCACAACAAATAGCGTGTTTTTAAGAAATAATTTATATCAAAAGATTGGCAATTGTTTATGTCCAATTTCAATGTTAAATTAATTCTAATGACCAACATTGGATAAAATGGTAAAAATATATTCTAATTATACTTTAAAACCACTAAATAGTATAATTTATCACTATAAATTATTTTGATTAAAAAAGTTGTTTTTAAGTATTTTTCACTATTCATAAAAATTTGGAAGTTCTCAGAAAATTACAAAAAATTCAACATAGGCTAATTTAAATATTAGGAATACAAAAATGAATTCCATTTTGAAATATAAAATTTCTATAATTTTAAAAAGTGGGTATTACTATTCATAACGGCTACTTTGATTAGTCGCGGTGTGTTAGAACTCGAACTTGCGTAAAATGCAAGCTATTGCATTATTGAAAGAGAGGCGTATCGTGAAAGCTCGGGGTGTTACATATTATAGACTGATCATTCATCTAAACATAAAAATAGAAATATTTTACTCTTGAATATTGAGAGTTAGGCATCTTAGGAGGTCCGTAAGACTCATTTTTAGTTCTATATATCAACACATATGCAGATGGAGAAACTTACATTGACTTAGGAGCAGGACTCCATTCATCCTAATAAACTCCCATAGATTATTCATTCAAATAAACTATTTTTTATTTATACATTCTATCAGATTCACTAAAATATTTTTCATGATTAACAACCTGAACATTAATTTCTTCTTCATATGAATATTCAATAATCTCATCAGGATCCAAAACTGGGTAATCTTTATTTTTTGCCTCAAAGGATATTTGACCGGCTTAAATTATTTATACAAATTCATAGAGGTGGACACCCATGATTTCCTCTATTTATTGTAACTAACTTTCATACTCTTATATATAGTTTGATTTAGGTAGTTTGTACTGGAAGCTATAGATTTTTCCTCCCCCTAATGAAAAAGTCCCTTGGACACAAGAATGAATGAGATAAACTTTAAATAAGTTTAATAATTAAAATTGGAAGGGAGATTATAGATATATTACATGTTCTTCATCAAATAACTAGTTAAGTTAATTTGAAAAACAATATTTAATAAATACAGGGAAAAAATCCTGATTTCTCAATATACTAAAGTTTCATTTTTGAGGGAAAAATAGACGCTAGATAAACTTAACCAGAAGACTACATTCTCCATCAATTTCCATAGAATTAAATCTTATATGATTCTTATTTCCAATTAGATATTCTAGAGTTTTATCTATCTCAAAATTCACATGGTTAATAGGATAATATTGTTCTAAGTATTCACACTCAACTTCATAAATCACTTTTAAACATTTGGTCTACTTCTTGGATGAAAACATGAGCTCATATTCATTTACAATGGTTCACATGAAGTCTTTCATCTTACCCACTTCAAAATCTATATTAATATAATAATATTTTACTAGCCTCATATAAAATGACTCCCAATTTTCACTAAACCAACTTGTCCAACCTTGGTTCTTTACAAATTTCCAAACCAAAGATCTTCCAAATTTCATCTACTCAATATACACTCCTTTCTTAGAAATAACCAAACAATTCAACAAATGAAAGATGTGCGGCTTGATAGAAACACTAGAACTATATTTAGTTTTATTTGAATAAGGATAAGAATATATTAGATTGAGATCCAATGGTCTCCTCATGAAAACTATTGATACAGAGGGGTTTGAGAGGCTTGGGAGAAGAAAAGGGTATGGTAATAGTGATGTTCAAGGTTATCTAGGGAATAATATTTAGAGAGAGATGAGTTAGAATTATAATTTGATAAAATTTAGATCATTTTGGGAAATTAATTGTAAAACATGGGAAAATAAAATTAATTGGGATAAATTAATAATAATAATAATAATAATAATAATTAGGGAATTTAACTCAGATAACCATATTAGCTTGATATACCACATTACTTATCTTACAGTCACTTTGGAAGGTCGTGGTAGATTGAACTGCTAAATGACTAAACCAACAACAACTTGAATGGTTATTTTAGCTCTATAATGTTCATGACTAGCCTTCATGGTAGAATCATTCTTGCGTTTACTTATGACTTTTATGTCTAAAATATTATAAATTTATGCTTTAAACAAGAAATATAAATTTAGAATAATTAATTGTACCCAATCCTTATCCAATAAAAATTAATCTCTCTATATTAAAGGGATTTGTGAAAATATTAGTGAGATGTTGTTCAGTGCCAATAAACCCAAGTGTGATATCCCCATTTTGAAAATAATCTCCCAAAAGGAGATGTATTATTTCAATATTTTTTTATCAGAGTGAGACATGTGATTCATAGAAATTTTAATAGAACTTTTATTGTCACCATTTATAGGTACATGTCTTAATTGATATGACTAGTCAAGTAATGTGTGTTTCATTCACATAATATGCGTATAGAAACTTATTATACCTAGGTTATTAGATTCATTAGTAGGAAATTGAATTGAGTTCTGATTTTTATTACACCATGATACTAGATACTTTCCCAAAAATTGATATGTTCTAGAGGTGTTTTTTTCTATCTAACTTATAGACACCAATAAACAGTATCAAAATAGCTCACCAATTCTAAAGCATGACCACTATAGTAAAAAGAATCCAAAATTGGTTGTATCCTTGATGTATTTGAAAATAATTTCAGAAATATCTAAATGTGATTTCCTAGGGTTTTCTTAAAAACATTAACACATAAAATGATAAACATCATATTAGGTCATCTAGTAGTTAAGTATAGCAAAATCCCAATCACACCTATATACAATTTTTGGTCAAATAGATTCCCAGTTTCTTCCGAGTCTAATTTTAATTTAATAATTTTCTGAGTATCACTATATTTAGTGTTATCAATTCCATTTTTTTTAAAATATATCTTCTATATTTAATTTGATTTAAAACAGTTCCTTCTTTGTTTTGGAAATTTTGAAATATAGGAAATCAGTTTATCTCATCCATTAAACTCATTTGAAATTCTTTTTTCTTAAGTTTAAAAAATTAAATACACAAATAAATTTTAATAGAACCAAAACCAATATCATCGACATAAATTTGAGTAACAAAAAATTATTTTTATGTTCTTTTAATAAATAGTTTTGGATCAACTATATATTTTGAAAATTTATTTGAAATTATGTAAGATCTTATATGATCACACTAAGATCTAGGATATTGTTTTAATCTATAAATATATTTTGAAAATATAAAATCATGATTAGGTAAATGAGGGTTGACAAATATTGGAGGTAGTTTAAAAAAACAACCTCAATAATATTAATATTTGGGAATGAACTCCCAAAATCCATTTGATATAGTTTGATATTTAGAAGAGTTCCATATGTTACCAGTATTCTAATGAATTCAATTATAGCTATTGGGGAATACGTTTATTTATAATAAATACCTTCTTCTTGAAATTAACCTTGTGGAAACAACCTATCATTGATTCTTAGTATTTTTCCAGATTCATCAACCTTGTTTCTATAAAGTCATTTAGTTCTAATAGTAAGGTAGTATTTTGGAATCTCAACTAGTTCCAATACTTAGCTTATTTAAAATTGATTTAATTCATCTTGAATACCTATTAACCAATGTTTATCATTTATTTAGAAACATTCCTAGGTTCTTTTTATGAAAAGTAAGATTTATGTTCAACCCTATTTTAAATAGAGGAATAATTTTCAGTGCCTTTATCAAGATCAGTACTAAAACATATAAGGTATGATACTTGTGAGCCCTAACTGTTTTGGTAATTGAAGTTATTGGTTTGTCCAAGTATTATTTCTAGTTAGGATGGATAATTTGGTCTATACTGGTGTATTTTTTGAGTAATTAAGTTTCTTATTTAGTGGTACTAGAGGTATTATTGATATTTAAATTTGATATATCATCCATAGGGTCTTTTAAGGAAATTTTGGGGTCACATGGATCTGTTTAATCAAAAGTTTCATGAACAGATTCGTCCACAATATTAGTTTTTTTATTAAAGGGATTATATTATTTTCAATAGGTTGAATAACATATAATTTTTTTCATAAATCATTTGTTATTTATTTATATTCTATTTTGTATTAAGAATAAGGACTTTAAATCTGAAAAAACATAAAGTAATTAAACATTGGTTTTCTATCATTCCATAATTAATGGGGAGTCTTTTTTAAAAGAGGAAATATCAATACCATATTAATTTCATAACAAGTTGTGTTTAAATATTCTGTTAAAAATTAAATATTGAAGTAATACTCCTTAACCATATCCTTGGAAATTTATTAGAGAGTTCTTTTTTCCTTTCAACCACCCCATTTTGTTGAGGTGTTCATAGGGCAGAGAAATCATGACTATAAGTATATTGAAAATATAATGTTTCAAATTCTTGATTCTCAAATTCACAACCATTATCACTTATCAAGGTACTAATGGAAAGTCCAGTAAGGTTCTCTATAGATTTTTCATACTTATAAAAACAAGAAAAGTATTCAATTTTGTGGTCTAGAAAAAATACTGTAAAGACCTGGATTTTACATGTAATTTTTTTAATTATATGAAATTATTACGAGTCTGTAAAAACAGAAAGCATAAGATTACGAGGCCCGGAGGGTCCGGAATGAATTTATGAACTTTTTTTAAGGTATGTTCAGAAAACGCGGGAGCAATGTTTTCTAACTTTTGAATGTTGCTCGGATTAAAAATATGAAAACATATTTGAATCTGAAACGCCAAGATTTGCTTAAGGGAGGCTTCACTTTGACCATAGTAGGTATGGAGAAATATTTTTGTTTGGATACTTTTAAAGGAATAATAAAAATAACTTAGTTAATTTTTATTTTTATTTCTTCTCCTCCAACAGACAAGAGGATTGTGGGACCAGCGATGTGTCAAGCCAATAAATGGCTTGACCATTCATTTATAAGTAATTACACCATTGGGGAATTAGGAAGGTTCTTAATTAATGGGCCTCTATTAATTCCATGAATGTTTCACACCATCCCCCTCTCCTATTTATATGGAGTTTGGGGAGATGTTTAGGCACTACTTTTCCAAGCAACGAAGTACTAACAAAGTGCAGAGATTCCAAACCCTTGGAGGACGGAGCCGGTTCCAGCGGGAGTTGATGAGTAAGAATGAAACCCTAAACCGGAGATCGATGATTGAGTGATGTTGTTAGAGGATATTTACGAGGGATGGAGAACACCGACCCACTTCCACAAACTTGCGCTCACCATAAAATTTCAGGTAGGGGTTTTTTTCTTGTTTAAATTCAAGTGAATTTCTTGAAACCTTTATTTCTCCCTCATGATTATGAGTTAACGTGGAGGGTGTGGGCCTAAAGAACTCAACTTGAAACCTATTCTACTTTTCTTCCCTTGAACCCTCTGTGGAAGACTGCCAGCGTGACAACACCGAATGGATATGAAGGAGGCGTAGTGCCGATGCACACTGCAAGAGGAGGACACGAAACCCAACCATAGAGGTCATCGAAGAGGCCAACACCGGCGAACCGTCGAGGAGGTGTGGCACCCCGTCGGTCACCACCGGTGAGCGAGGGGCCATGGATCCTCATCCACGACGGTCGGAGGAGGTGGGTGACACATCGAACGACTGCAGAAGGAGAGGCGGCCCGACTAGCGCACCGCCGGTGAGCAAAGGTCCGTATTCAAAGCCGTGACTGAAGCAAAACCCACGCCTACCCAACGTGTTCCACGGTGACCAGGCGTCACCCTTGTGGTGCTTCCATTTCACAAAACCAAACAACCTTTGGGTTATTCGGAATACTAGGGGAAACACCCCCCCTTTTCCAGCTTAGGAGAACAGTAGGACACACCCCCTTGTGGGCCACACCTCATGCGGCCAGGCCACCTACCCAGTGGGCCGCCTGCCCAGTGGGCCATGCGCTTGGCGGGCCGCACCACCCGTGCGGGCCACACCACCCTTGCGGGCCGCGTCAACCCTTTGCGGGTCGGGCCACCGATTTGCAGGATTCCTCCTTGTAGGCTAGGCCAGACCTCGACCTATCCCAGACCGGGTCGGTCCGACCGAGTTTGGCCGGACCCGGGCCCAATGAGACCCATAAACACTTAAAGGTTCATTACATGAAATTTGGGAATCCTCTTGACGAACTGTCTATGGAACTGGGACATTTGGGGGGATATATTCCTTTTGGAATACTCTACTCATGTTTTGGAGATAGTTGGACTATAGCTGTGTTGGAACAAACCCGAATCCAACTGGGACCTCGGAACTAAAATGGTTATAAATCACAGACCGTTCATTCGATTGACGCACCGTCTATCTCATTGAAACCCTTATGACATGGTTGTACTTTGGGTTACTCCTTTATGGAGATTACTGGTATTCTAGGAACTAAAGATATCTTCAGGGGAAGATTATACAGAACTCGAGCGCACCAGGTGCGATGAATCATGTGGCAGGTTGTAATGTGAAGAAAGAACATCGATCCTATGTGGGTCAACATCTATCCATACTGTGTGGGTCAGCTTCTATCAGATCCTATGTGGGTCAGTGATCAGTGATCCTATATGGGTCAGCTCATACCGATCCTGTGTGGGTCAGATCTTGTGTAGGTCAGTGGGGGTTAGTTAACTATCGATGTTGTTTGGGTCAGAAGCAGTTCCTCTTAACAGAATAAGATTATCTAGCTTGTGACTAATAATCTGTACTTCTGTTCTTAAGTTATACCTTATTCTGAGCTGAGTCTCTTCTATCTTAGTGGTTTTACCTAGTTGGTACTTCTTCCTGTGTGGTACTTCTATCTTCATGGTGTTACCTGTGTGGTACTTCAATCTTCGTGGTGTTACCTGTGTGGAACTTCTACCTTCATGGTGTTGTCTTATTGGTGGTACCTATGTGGTACTTCTACATTTTTTATGTTTTCTTCGTGGTGTTACCTATGTGGTACTTCAATCTCAATGGTGTTACCTGTGTGGTATTTGTATTTTTGTGGTGTTACCTTGTGGTATTCTTACCTCCAGTATGAGATGAGTGTATCTTGGTGACATAGGTATATGTATGGGCATATACCTAAGTAGAGTTCATGTCTTTCTTTGTAGTTTTTCCATTATGAAACTCTAGGAGACCTATGGGGGTCTCGGGGTCCTTACTGATTATCATTATACTCACCCCTGCATGGGCTATGCTTGAACCTTGTTGTGTCTTGTGCAGATGACGGACAACATTGATCGAGGTTGAGGGATCCAGGATTTGATGGAACGTATAGGTAGACCATTAGGAATAATGTTACGCAAGGACTACAGATTTTGAGTTGTACCTACCCTTCAGGTAGGATCCTCGGTGGACGATCCAGGAGCTGTTTTCCACTTTTCAGTTGTATTGTACCTTTCACTTGTAAATGTACTTTTATAGTTGGTCTTGTATTATATCCCCTTTAAATTCATCACACTTTTACTACAGTAGTTTACTTAGTGGTTTCTTCTTTTTATGTTATTGGACTTTGTTTTTGTACAGGATAAAAGGAAATGCCTTCTTGTTTTAGGGATACACTTTTTTGGTGTTAGTCACCATCCCATGGCCTATGGAAGTTAGGCATGGGGTAGTCACGACACAGGCCCCAAGGGATGGGCCGTGAGGAAGTGGTATCAGAGGAGTCAGTTCTACCGAAGAACTGTGATTCTGATATTTTCTATATGGAAATAGTGTTATGTATTATGAGTGTGGTTTTCATTTTGGGGAATCCGGTGTTGGTGTGAAGACCGATGCATCCATACACCAAGAACCTGAATTCTGATTTCTGACTCAGTGCACAGAAACCCTGGTTGTGAGTGTTTGGAAAACTTTTTCTTATGACCTCTTCGAGTCAGCTCACCATGTATAACTTATTGACCATGAAACACTAGTTTTATTTCAGGATGTCACCACGTATACAACCATCCAGGATTCTCAAGAGAGTATATTATGATGGTCCACCGAGCGATGAGGCCTTGGTGTAGGGACCTCTTATGGCGTTAGACCCTTCTAGTGGTGTACCAGCATCACCACTACATGTTGGGAAGTTGTTTCCACTATCCCTACTAGCAGAGGGTTCGTTCTGACTAAGCATGTTGCATGAGTTCCAATGGAAGACGCCTCCGAGGTTTCAAGGTGAGACAAACCTATAGGCGGCTGAGGACTGGCTAGAGGCTATAGTCAGAGTTTTCGGCTTGGTTGGGAGACCAGCTAACCTTATGGTTATCCTAGAAGCCAATATTTTTCAGGCAGTGGTAGGGATATGGTGGAGCTTGATGCTCTAGATAAATGATGAGGGGACCCTCATCTTTTTTTACTTCGAGATCCTTTTTAGGGCACAGTTCATCCCAGTGAACTTATGCTTAGTGCGTATACCGTAGCAGATGCAATTACAGTAGAGCAACATGACAGTGACCCAATACTCCGCGAGGTTCACTGATCTCTCCCGCTACTCCACCGACATGGTACATGGACCTTTATTTACGGCCCAGACCATTGTGCAGGGTCTCCGATGGGAGATCAAAGCATCGATGATATCTCTCAGCATTCTGACACAAGCTAGGGTGCTAGAGAGAGCGATTTTGGTGGAGAGATTCCTAACTGAGCAGACACCGACAGGGAGATCCACCACCGGATGTCAGGTAGTATATTCATCTATAGCACGCAGTAGGATGATGAAACAGGGGCCCAAGCATGCCAGGACTTCTAGTGGACGACCTCTAGATATAGGGTTGGTGGTGTGGGGCTCACAGGATAAAGGAGGACAGCAGATGAGAAGACATTGCAACTTGTGCAGCGGGCAGGGTCACAAGGCTCGTGACTGCCCGATCCGCCATACGGACGAAAAGAAAATAGTAGAGGGACCACCGATGCAAAGGAAAAGATTCGATCAGGGAGGTCCACAGGCAACAAGAAGACGTGGCAGAGGAGCTGGTTGTGCAGCAGGCGGTGGACGACGATTTGAGGTTCTTTTGCCACCACCTCTCGGTGGTCCACCCAGACCACAGGGAGAAGGAGTTCAGGGAGAGCTCAACTCTAGGTAGTTGAGGCCTATGACCATGGAACATTGGAGATGATTAAAGGTACGAACTGTGTCTACTACACCTTAACTACAGTACTCATAAACACATGTTCTAGTCACTCTTTTATTTCCACGACCCTCGTTCAGAGCTCGGAGATTCTGGTGGAGCTGTTTGCTCTATCTTGGTGAATATAGACTCCTATGAGAGAAGATTTGACAATTACACACTTGTGTCGGGAATGTGAGATTACTCTAGGAGGTGGGAGCTTCGGCTCTGATCTTCTAGTGGCGGCGACGATGCCTTACGACGTCATCTTGGGTATGGAATGGTTATCCACAATCCATGCTCAGATTGACTTTATTAGGCACAATGTGCGGTGTGTCCACGAGGATGGGACTAGGTTTTTCTTCACCGACAAGAAGGGAACCTTTTCAGAACAAGATTTAATTATCCATAGGAGGGTGCAACCAATAACACATCAGTTGGCTAGCCTCACCCTCAGAAAGGTAGACGTTGAGAGTCCCAACTATCCTGTAGTGGTGGACCAGTATGCTGATGTCTTTCCTGATGATGTTCTGGGATTACGTCCACATAGAGAGGTAGACTTTTACATCAACTCGTACCTTAAGACAACAACGATGTCTACACATACATATCGGATGGATCCCATTGAGCTTCGTGAGTTACGGGTACAGTTGGAGGACTGGTAGAAAAAGGGGTTCATAAGGCCCATCATTTCTCCACGGGGAGCCCCAAAGTTGTTCGCCAAGAAGGAATATGAGAGTTTGAGACTCTGTATGGACTATCGGTGCCTGAACTAGGTGATCATGAAGAACAAGTATCCACTTGCGAGGATTTATTATATTTTCAATAATCTAAAGGGAGCTTGTTGCTTTTCAAAGATAGACCTCAGATCAAGCTATTATCTACTCAGAGTACCCGATGAGGATGTGCAGAAGACGAACTTCAGATATCGGTATGGACACTATGAGTTATTTTTTATGCCATTAGGCATGAACAATGCCCTAATAGTATTCATGGGACTCATGAATAGTATCTTTCAACCATACCTCATTCACTTTGTGGTGGTCTTCATCGATGACATCATGATATACTCAACAACTGAGGAAGAGCATGCCTATCATCTGCAGATAGTTCTGAATACACTTTGAGAGAACCACATTTTTGGTAAGTTCTCAAAGTGAGAATTATGGATATGAGAGGTCCACTTTTTGGAAAACATTTTCTCAAAGTCTAGAGTTTTAGTGGATCTGGTGAAGATAGAGGCTATAATTGCTTGGGAGCCTCCTAGGAGTGTGACCGAGGTGTAGAGTTTCCTGGGGTTGGATGGATACTACTGGATATTCAGGCCTCAATTTTCCAGAGTTGTGATACCCTTTTCAATGTTGATGAATAGGGGAAAACCCTTCATATGGATGGAGAGATGCCAGCAGATTTTTCAAGAGCTGAGGCAGAGACTGAAGAGTGACCCCATCTTGAGGCTACCAGAAGAGGGTGTTGGTTTTCTAGTCTACTACGACGCATCAGGAACTGGTCTTGGATGTGTCCTGATGCAGGAGAAAGAAGTGATCACTTGTGGTTCATGAAAGTTGAGACAACATGAGCAGAACTCCTCTACCCATGACCTGGAGTTAGCCGCAGTGGCCTTTTCCTTGATGATGTGGTGAAATTACTTGATGGAAGAACGTTTTACAGTCCTCTATGATCACAAGAGTCTCAGGTATATCTTCTCTCAGAAGGACCTAAACCTAATACAATGGTAATGGATAGAGATCTTCTAGGACTATGAATTTGAGATAGACTATACTCTTGGGAAGGAGAACATGGTAGCATATGCACTCAGCAGGTGGTTTGGTCTACAGTTGCTGAGTGAGGTGATTGAGTAGCTAGCCGCCTTGAAGTTATCCTTCATGGATAGATATGGAGAAGCTTACCTCTAGTATATGATAGTAACTCACCCACTCCTTTAGAGAGTCATGGAGGCACAACTTGGGGACATTGACTGCCAGGATCGATGTTTTCAGATATCCTCAGGACAGGCACCTGAAGGATTTTCTATAGGTGTGAAGCACATCATCCTTTTAGAGGATATACCATAGTACCAGTGGTGATATGGGAGGAGGGGTTGAGGGAGTTCCATACGTACCTTTTGGCGGTGCATCCCAGTGTAGAGAAGTTGTACCCGGACATCTGGCATCATCATTGGGGGCTAGGGATGAAAAAAGCATTGGTAGAGTTTGTTTCATGATGCCTCACTTTTCAGAAAGTGAAGGTCGAGCATCAGGTTTCAGCAGGCTTTGTTCAGCCACTAGAGGTTCCAATGTGGAAGTGGGATGATATCTCCATGGAATTTGTGACATGGATTCTACGTATGTCCAGAGGACATGATTCCATCTCGGTGATCATTGATTGACTCACCAAGTCAGCCCACTTCTTACCTATCTGAGAGTAGGGATCAGTAGAGGGATTGAGACGCCTCTACAGAAAGAAGACTGTGCGACTCCATGGGGTTACATCGATGATCGTCTCTGATTGTGATGTACGTTTGAAATCCCAGTTGTGGAAGGAATTAGTTGAGCCGTTAGGCACTCAACTAATTTTGCGAACCGCCTTTCATCCTCAGATGGATGGTCAGACAGAGCGGACCATACAAACAGTGGATGACATTCTTCATGCATGCATCCTAGATTTTGGTCATAGTTGGGATGATCACATTCCCTTGGTGGAGTTCGCATAAAAAAACAGTTATCACTCCACCATCAGTATGACTCCATTCAGGACCCTATACGGTCGACTTTGCAGATCACCTCTACGCAAGATGTACCCAGGGGAGACAACACTTATGGGTCTAGAGTTGGTACGAGCTACTAACATGAAGGTGCGGATCATATAGGAAAAGATGAATATTTCATAGAGTAGATAGAAGTCTTATGATGATTGGAGGCGGAGACCATTGGAGTTTTAGGAGGGAGACCATGTCTTCCTACGAGTCTCACCTCGATAATGTTTAAGGATATTTGGCTGAGGCGGAAAACTCTCACCGAGTTTTATCGGACCATTTCCAATACTTTGGAGGATTGGTGAGGTGGCATACCGCCAGGAAATTCCACCGTAGTTGGAGACGGTGCATGATGTCTTCCACATATCCCAGTTGAGGAGATACGTGCATGACCCATCCCACATCATCGACCATGGATAGCTGGACTTTGATGATGGGGTGACGTTTACAGAGGTTCAAGTAGAGATTGAGGATTGAAAGGAGTGGGTCCTTCATGGGCAGTAGATACCTATGGTGTGCATTCAATGACAGCATGGGAACCTCTAGGAGAGAACTTGGGAGTGGGAGGCTCAAATTCGTGCTCAGTACCCCCATTTGTTCCTTTATTCTATGTTGTGTCTTTCGGGGATGAAAATCACTAAGTTGGGGAGAATGTAAAGTTCTGGATTTTCCATGTATTTTTTTTAATTATATTGAATTATTAACATTCTAAAAAAATTGTCGGTGAGGGATTCTGAGGCCCGAAGTTCTTGGAATGAATTTCTGAACTAATTTTAATGTACGTTCTGCAAACACGAGAGTGATATTTTCTAACTATTGAATTGGTGATCTGATTAAAAATCTGAGGACACTATTGAATCCATAGTGATGGGATTCACATTAGAGAGGCTTCACCTTGACCATAGTAGGTCTAGAGAAAAGGTTATGTTTTGGGACTTTTGAAAGAATAATAAAAAATACTTAGTTAGTTTTTATTTTTCTTTCTTCTCCTCCGACGGACTAGCGGAGTGTGGGACCAGCGACATGTCAAGAAAATAAATGGTTTTACCTTTCCATTCTAAGTAACTCCACTATTGAGAAATTAAGAAGGTTCCTAATTAATGGGCCTCCATTAATTCCATGAATTTTTCACACCCTCCCCCTCTCCTATTTATGTGGAGCTTGGAGAGAGGTGTCATTACTGCTTGGCCAAGCAACGAAGTACTGAAAAAGTGCAGAGACGCCAAATTCATAGAGGAAGGAGCTTGTTCCAGCGGGAGGTGATGAGCGACATTGAAACCCAAAACAGAAGATTGACAAACGAGTGACGTCATTGGAGGATAGTTGAGGGGGACAGCTAACACCAACCTGCTTCCTCAAACGTGCACTCACCATCGTTCTTAAGGTAGGGGTTTGATTCTTGTTTAAATTCAAGTGAATTTCTTGAAACTTTTAATCCCCCCTCATGTTTATGAGATAATGTGGAGGGATCGGGCCTAAAAAACCCAGCCTGAACCCTCCGCTACTTTGTTACCCATGTTCCCTCCTTGGAAGACTGACAGCACGACGGAACAGACCAGCTACGAAGGCGGCGGCCCAACGACGCACACCACAAGAGGAGGCCACGACACTAAGCTGCAATTGTCATTGGAGCGGTTGGCACCGACCAGACACAGAGGAGGTGTGGTGCACTGCCACATGATGAAGGTGAGATAGGGGCCACAGCTCGTCATCCACGGTGGTCGGAGGTGGTAGCTGACACATCAGCCGACCAAAGAAGGAGAGGCGGTGCGACCAGTGCGCCACCGACGAGTGGGGAGGCAACGTGACCAGTATGCTGCTAGTGAGCAGAGGGCTGCGGCTGAATCTGTAGCGGAAGCAGAACCTACACCTACCCGGTGGGTTTTGCAGCGACCGGTCGGCGCCCACGTGGTGTCAGAATTTCACAAAACCGATTAACTTCTGGTCTGTTTGGGATACTATAGGGGAACACCCCCCTTTGAGAGCTCAGGAGGAAAGTAGGTCGCACCCCCTTGCGGACCGCGCCTCATGCAGCCGGGTTTCCTGCCCAGTAGGACGCGTGCCTAGAGGGCCGAGACACCTTTTAGGGATGAACCGACAGGCCGGGATGCCCCCTTTCGGGCCGGGCCACACCCTTGTGGGCCAGGCCGCCTTTCTGGGCCGCCCCTTTGCGGGCTGCCCGCTTTGCTGGCCGGGCCTTCTTTATGGGCCACCCATTGCGGGTCGTCCCCTTGTGGGCTGGTCTGATCCTCAGCCAAGTGGGCCGAGTCTACTGTGGCCCATCCCAGATCGGGTTAGGCCAGGTCGGTCTGATCGGGTCAGGCCGGACCCAGGCCCAACAAGACCCATAAGCACTTAAAGGGTCATAACTTGAAATCTAGGCATCCGTTTGACACACAGTCTATGGAGTTGGGACCTTTGGAGAGAGACTGTACTTTTGGTATACTCTACTTGAGTTTTTGAGATATTTGGAGTATGGATGGGTTGGATCAAACTCGAATCCAACCGGGCCCTCGGAACTAAAATTCTTATTACTCACAGACCGGACATCCGATTGACGCACTGTCTATCATGTTAGAACCCTTACGACATGACAGACCTTTGGGTTAGTCCTTTGTGAAGATTATTTGATGTCACAATATGACCGATATCTCAAGGGGCATATTGTATGTAACTCTAGTGCACCATGTGCGAGAAATCTTGTGGCAGGCTGTAACGTGAAGAAAGAACATTGATGCTGTGTGGATCAGCATCTATCGATCATGTGTGGGTCAGCTTATATCAGATCTTGTGTGGGTCAGCACTCAGTGATCTTATGTGTGCCAGATCCTATGTGGGTCATTGGGGGTTAGTTACATATCGATCATGTGCGGATTAGAAGTAGTACCTCTTAACAGAATAAGATGATCTAGCTTGGGACTAATCATCTGTACTTCTGTACTTAAGTTATACCTAATTGTGATCTTAGTATCTTCTATCTTAGTGGTGTTACCTATGCGGAACTTCTACCTGTGTGTTACTTCTATCTTCATTGTGTTACCTATGTGGTACTTATATCTTTGTGGTGTTACATGTGTGGTACTTCTACCTTCATGGTGTTGTATTAGTGGTTTTACCTATGTGGTACTTCTACGTTTGTGGTGTTGTATTCATGGTTTTACCTGTGCGGTACTTCTATCTCAGTGGTGGTAACTGTGTGGTATTTCTACCTTTGTTGTATTTCCTTGTGTTATTCTTACATGAAGTATGAGATGAGTAGATCTTGGTAACTTAGGTATATGTATGGGAATATACATAAGTAGTGTTGGTCTCTTGCTTTGTGGTTTTTCCATTGTGGAACTCTAGGACACATATAGGGGTCTTGGGGTCCCTACTGAGTAACATTATACTAAAACCTGCATGTGCTACGCCCACACCTTGTTGTGCGTTGGGTAGATAACAGACAACATTGATCATGGTAGAGGGAGCCAGGACTGGACGATACTCATAGGTGGACAATTTGGTGTGATGTGATGTAGAGAATACTAATCATGAGATGTTCCTACCCTTCAGGTAGGATCCTAGACGGACAATCTATGAGCCATTTTCCCATTTTCAATTATATTGTAGCTTTCAGTTGTACTTATACTTTTACAGTTGGGATTGTATTCTATCCCCTTTACTTTCAGCACACTTTTACTACAACAGTTTTCTTAGTGGTTTCTTCTTTTTGTGTTCTTGGAGTATGTGTCTGTATAGGTTAAAAGGAAATGCATTCCTATTTTAGGGTTATGCCTTTCCGGTGCTAGTCGCCAGCCCCAGGGCCATGGAAGGTGGGCATGGGGTAGTCACGACACTAGCCCTGAGGGATGGGTCGTGACGAATACCCATGATAATCTCAAATATTTATCAATAATCTCATAAGAATAATATGTTTTTAGCTATAATAGAAACCAGATATGGTCAAACTATTCTATGTGAATAATTTATAGGGTTTGAGAGGTAGAAACTCATTATTTGGTTTGAAAGAAATTATGTATTACTTTCCCTTTTGATAGGGATTACACACTTTATCTTTTGTGAATTCGAGTTTGGAAAGATCCTTAACTAAAAATTTTCTAACTAGATTATTAAGTGAGTATATATTTAAGTAAACTAGTCTCCTATTCCACTAACAATATTATATATTAAAGGAACATAAGAATTAATTTTTACACAAAACAAGGAATCTAAATTTACAACATAATCATTAAAATTTCTTAAATCCAATCAAACAATTCATGATTGGAATCATAAATATTCAAGTACTATTATAAAATTTAACATGATAACCATGATCATAAAAATGAGGAATACTAAGAAGGTTATATTTTAAACCATTCAAAAAAAGTAAAATTTAGAAATGAGAAAAGTTCCATAGTTACTGATTTTACCAAGGAAATTTATTTTTCCATTTTCATTATCACTGAAAGTGACATAACCTCCATCACATTCCACCAAATTATTAAAACATGAGCTATATCCAATAATATTTATAGAATATACACTATCCAGATACCTTAATATTTTACTAAAAACATTTAATAATTTTAGCTAAACATAAATAACCAAGAAATTAGTTTGGAACCTATACTTTCTAAGGTATAGAATATTTACTAATTGAGATTTTAGAATCCATATTTCTTTATAGTCTTGTAACCTCTAATGGTCCGAAGGTCTTAAATTTTATTGATTTTTGATAACCCCCTTTAAAGGGATGAGGGGGAACCCTTATAAGGCCTGTAGGTTCAGAGACTACATGGCCCGTAGGATTTTGAGATTACATGAACCAGAGGTCTTAGGAATTCAACCAGACTATCTACAAGGAAGTGCCCCTCCCCAGACATCATGATAGTAGCTCTCCACCTTCGCATGGTCGTCTAGCTAGGATTCTCGTGCAAGAACAGGTTGGTCCTGATGGCATAAACATACCCTCTCATTCTAAAAAATCCATTTGGCTCTGCTATGGTGAGTGCACATGCTTTGAATCCGCTTCTAGGGATTCTCCTTTTTTGTAGTATGTCTGGGGAAACTGCATGTGGGATTAAGGCCTTGAGGTGGCCCGATGGCCTTAAAGGTGGACTGAAAGCCTTACTAACCCGAAGTCCTGGGTGGCCCAAATTCCCTAAGGACTCCAAGCCGAAACTGGTGGTCCAAGGTAAATAGTTCTGGCTGCTACAGCCCCGAACAGTACCTGCTATAGTGCCTGTTATATTACCTGCTACAGTACCCATACAATGTATAGTTCTTCTACAGTACCCGCACATTGTACTATACTGCTACAGTACTGCTATAGTACTTAGAAATATGCCTCTACCAAGTTTTGAACTTGGGTCTTGTGGATTCACTTAAGGATACCTCACCAATTGGGCTAAGGCTCATGTGCATAGGATTGTTAATAGTAGAATTAATAGATTTTTAGTTAAAGTTATTTTTATGTCTAAAATAATGAGTATTTTTTCCACAACTAAAATTTACTTTAGAATTATAGATAATATTTTTATTTTTTTAGTTGTGAATAAAATAATTTTTTTACAACTTCCTTTGTTGTCTCGAAGTATATCTTATATCGTTATTAAATTTAGGTGTTTTATAACTTACCAATATCCTATTCAAAATATCATTACAATTAGTAAATTGTTCAAAACCCATTCTTAGATATTAATTTTCCAATTTCAATTTTTTTAACAAGTTGTTATTTTTCTATTTTTCAATAGAAAGGTCATTATTAACATCAACAAATAAAGACTGAAACTTTTTAATTTTATTATATTTATATCTACATTCATTTATAATATCTTCAATCTATGAAAAATATTCAAATAATTCTTCATTATAAATTCAATATTTATCTTAAATTTTAGTATTAGAAAAATTAGAAGTACCAGTTGTTACCTCAGTTATACTCGTCATAAAAAAATGTTAATGTTTTCATTTGCATAATCCATCATATAATCTAAATCACATGATATACCATTTGAATCACACTAAATTAACTTCATTGATTTCTTGGGTTTATTTTCTCTATAATAATATTTCTTTTTATACTTCAACTTAGTACAGTCAGCCTTGATGTGGCCTTTCCCATTACACACATAATAGGTAATTTATCTAGATGAGTTTTCCTTTTTATAGTTTCCCCATTTTCTATATTTTTCTTTTTAATTTTAATTTATGAACAAATTTTCTTTTTATATAATTTATTAAATAATCCTGATACATAATCCATATCTTTATCACTTTTAAAATCAAATTCATTACCAATTGAGTCATCTTTGATTACTTTTATTTATCGAGACTCATATGTATTGAACGTGGCTATTTTTTTCTTTGGTACAACATATTCATTTTCAGTTTTAATTTCTTCTTCATATATAGTTATTTTTCTAATTAGTTACTCAACTTACAGTTTACTTATGGCTCATGATTTTATGATGGAAATAACTATAATTTTCCATATATCAGGAAGAATTATTATAATCCTTATCACTTGATTCTTATCATACTCTGGCCGTCCGTGTAAAATAATTGTGTTTATTATTTCATTAAAACTATAATACAATTTGAAAAATGATTCATCTAGTTTAATCTTATTAGAATTCTATTTTATAGTGTATGTATTTATGTTGATTTAATTAAAATTTGATATTCCTTCATGAGAGACAACTATAGTATCCCATATTTCAAAATCAGTAACATATGATGAAATATGGTTAATATTAGCATTATGTAACTCATAGAATAAATCATTCGTATCTTTCTAATTATTATCATATATAAATTTTGTTTCAGCTCTATGGTATTTTTTAGGCATTATGGTTTTTTCATATTTTTCATTAATTATACCCCAAATCTCAAATCCCATTCTTTCAAGATATATTTTCATTTTTATTTTTTGATGAGAACAGTTTTTTCCATTAAAGAAGGGAGATCAAATAGAAGAATGAAATTTTGGTCTAGAATCCATAATAATAGAGTAATAAATAAACATAAATTATGATCTTAGCCTTAGTACATTATGAAGTTCTAAAGTGATTTAAGAATAGTAAAAAAGTGAAAATAGTGATCTTGAAAGAAATTTTACTCTAATACTAAATTCTAGTTAGAGTATAATTTTTATGTGTGGCATGAATTGATTTTACAATATGAAAATTTCAATTTTGATAATAAGATATATAAAATATTCTCAATTTAAAATATTTAACAATTAAATAATAATGTTGGAATATATAATTTGATACTTTGAAATAATTTCTCAAAGGCACGATAAATTCCTGGTTTAACAAAATGATAATAGTTTAGCTTTTGAAATTATTTTACTCACACAAAACATAGTATATATATCACATATAAATATTAACTATCAAAGTTGGTTTTTGAAAACATAATTTATACAGCACTCAATGAAATAAAAGACTTTAAAACACACATCAGAATTTAAAACAAGATGTTAAGTTCCAAGATAGAACCTAATCCACTCCTCTTTAAGGTTAGAAACTAAAAAAAACATCTTTTAAATATAATAAATGAATCCAAAACCTAGATCAGGTTTGATTATCCACAACCTGGATCAGGTTTTAAAAAGAAAACTACACATTAGGATATCTTGGATAAACCAAACCTCTTCCATAGTTAATCTTAGGATAAAAAATGTAAGGAATACAAGTGGTAAGAGTATCTATGTACTATTATTTTAAAATATAAGATAATTTATCAATATATACACATAAAACCCAAGAATGAATCAAATGAAAATAAAAACATAGAGAGTAAAAAGTGAATATAAAGTGTGATAAAACTCAATCTCTAATAGCATTTGGTTGATCAGTAAGGTTCTTCTCCTCAAATGATCTTCAAAATTTTCTGAGAGGAAAATAAGTAGGCAGTGAAGCTTTCTCTCATATTCAGTAGTTTAGTAAGTGAAAACTGAGATTTATAGAGTGAGAAGGAGGTGAAAAACAATTATAAAAAGGCGAGTTACTTTCATGTTCATGGATTCCTCATATTTATAGAGAATTGTTCTTTAATTATCCATTGGAAGAAAATAATAATGAAATACTATTACTCAGTATGAACTTCAGAATTCATTGAATTATATGTCTTTCACTCCAAAATATAGATTTTAAAAATAAATAATTCAATACTAGTTAAAAAGTGAAACAATCGATCCATCAATAATGTGTGGTAAATTGGCTTAGATGTTTGGTACATCCACGTTGATTATTTACCCTTGTGTAGATCATATTTACACTTAATTAGGTTATATTTACCCATACATAGGTATAATAATCTTTGAGTTAACTTTATGTACGGTTTTTATTACCCTTACATAGCTTCAAAATTCATTATATGACCCTCACATACACTGTGAATATTATGGAGGTGTCTTTACTTATGCCCAGATTCTTTGGATGACTTTTACATATCTTTGTTTCCCTGGGAATGACCCTCATGTAGATCAACTTGGATGATCAAAATGAACATACAATCAATCAAATATCTGTGATATTTTTAAGGTCTTTATCCAGTCAATTCAACAATTATAAAACTTTTTACTATCTATCATAATCAGTATAAATCATTCTTACGATCACTTGACTATAATGTGAAATTGATCTAATAGTTTTAAAATTTTCTTTAAAATATCTTCATTTGTTAACATGGTCACTCTAGTTATGCATGATGTTGATTGGTTGGGTATACATTCAATCCAATAAAATGAACGATCAATCTAGTACTAAGCATAATTTTACCAAAATTCAGACTTATATAAAAAAATAAAAAAATCATCAGAATTACAATAAACATGATTTACGATCATTAAAATAATGGATTTTAGGACTAAAAAACATTAATGAAATTCATAAAAATTAAATGTATATATATATTTAGCAAATAAAGAAATTTTTAACATAAAATTAATCACTAAAACATCATTTCAATTCATTTTTTACATATTATTCATTATTCTATTAATTATTAATTTCATATCATCATTCATTCATCCATTTATCTCATTTAACAATATTTTTAAACATAAATTTATTCCATTACAGTTATTAAACTATATAAACTCAAGATAAATATAACATAAATAATAAATCTAATAAACAATTTCATAACCTAAGGATTGAAATGTTTAGTTTCTTAGTGATTAGCTACATAAAAATTTTATTTTACAATAATTTCATACATTTCTCCACAATCATGCTCATATAGACCCCTTTTTATATATCTCACTTGATATATTCATATTCATAAACTATGGATTATAAATACATGAAATTGGTGAGATCAGATTCTTTGTATGTAAAAAACATATCATAATGTATTAGATTAAAAACATAAAGGAAAATATGAGGGAAACATAAATAACTTAATAAAATATCAGAAGACCATATATTATATTCATAAAAAAGATATATAAACATAATATCATATCAAAATCATTAAGAAATCATAAAATTTATGGAATTTTCCAAAGTACATATTAATAAATATAAAATATGTTAGCATTATATAAAAGTGAAAATACTTTTAAAATAAGGAATACTCATATAAACATAGAATTTAATGGAAGTGAAATGCATCTTGAAATTATGGAATAACTTTACATAAAACTTATAATTGTGGAACAACCATAAGTGTATGGAAACCTATGTGAGTAAACCAATTATTCCCATTCCTATGTTAACAATCTCATTATTTCCTCACCTAAAAATTTGAGCAAAATCATTATGCCCATACCAATGCAAAGAAAGTGATTATGTCTATTCTTGGTTATCTCATGAGATATAATATTTGTCAATAAATTATAGGGATATATAGGACCCACCTTTAATCATGCATACCTATGTTTTCTACATGAAATCAACCATAAACATGTCTTAAAGAACCCATGAAAAAAGAATGGATTTCTTAAAAAATTCAAAAACACCACAAAATATGAAATTATTAAATAATTGGATATCAAAATATATTTTTAAAAATATTTATCATATTATATTAAAAAATATAGGATTATCAAAACATTAAATCATGAGAGATTAACCTTGGAAAAAATATAACTAAAAATACAAAATTTTCACAAAACCATTTAAACATTGTTATAAAAGATGAGGTGATAATTACTTTCCAAAAAACATTTTTGGGAAAGAAATATAAAACATTATAAAACCATTTTATGAATATTTCAAAATAAAATATCCTTGAAAATAAAATCAAGTTAATAAATCAACAGTACTAAATAATTAAAAAATGCCTTTATTAAGATTTTTGGGCCGTTTTAAAAAACCACATCAGAGAAACATTAAAAGAATTTTATTTCAAGAAGTTAAAAAGAAAAATTATAATAATATAAAAGGAAATAAACACTTTTATTTACTTAATGAAAATAATTTTTATAGGAGATACATGGAAATGAAAGATAATATTCATTGAAAATAATGAGAGTTATTCTTACCAATGTTATAATTTTATTTTGGAAGATGTTTTATCAAAGAAGTTTTTATTGAATATTAGAAGTAATTTACCTATAGAATAAGTTTAAATACCATATAAAATATGTAAATGGTAGGATTAAATAAAACTTGAATATTATATTCAAGTAAGAAATACTATAATCTAATGAATCAAAAATTGAGTCTATGAAACCCTTATGGTATTGGTATTGTAACAATCATAGGATCCTGATAGGAAGATCATGAAATATAAATTATAATATCATGAAATGGAAGATAGTTTCTTATGTGAAAGAAAATGGTTCTTGAATACACTATATAAAATAAATTATGGTTCACAATACGACACATGTCCAATGGAGTTGAAAATATGACAAGCCCTTACTTTTACTCTTGATTCCCAAGGAAGTGCTTAATAATACTATATAAAAAACATACATATCTTAATAAATATTTTCATAAAAATATTAATAACTAATAATATTTATCATTTTAATTTATAAATGTTTCTTACATTTATATTAGTCATTTTTTACCAATTTTCTCATATCAGGCATTTATAGTTTTGTCCATCTATAGTAGTTTCATAGAAGTGGTGTTAGTCTTCATTCTTATTCAAAATTTCATAATTACAAGATCAGTAAATTTAATTTAATTTATTAATTAAAAATATTTATGTAGTTTTAATTTATTTTTATGGGTGTTTCATTATTTATCCTTAAAGATGAAATTGACAATAAGCACACTTCTATGATTTTCTTAACAAATAAAACATATTTTTTTAATTATTAAGTTAAATATTGATGTATCCTGTATAGAATAAAAAAGTAATTATTTAAATAATTATATAATAATATATGATTATTTGTGTTTCTATAGTCATCCATGATATGATTTTGTAGCACTGTTGAAGTAGGTGCTCAAACCGACCCTAATATGAACATACCCTGATTAATGAATGATTATGAGGTGATTTAGTTGCTGTATAATTATAAAAATTACATAATAATTTAATATATTGATTATTAGAGTGATATTTCAGAATTAGATATAATTATAAGAATACATTATTGGTATGAATCAATTACAGAGTCTGAATAAATTGTTTTTCCATCATAGTTTTCTTATTTTAGACGATTATTTTTATAATGTTTTTTTTATCACTCATATTATTAATAGGTTATTAGATTTGTGTTAAAAACCTTATTAATATCTAAAAAATAATATGAATCCCTTAAAAAAATTCTTAGAACCATCCATGAACGGAGATAGTGAAAAACAAACACCGATCCATGGAGATGATAATTAGCATGTACAGATGGTTGGCGCTTTCATTTTTATAGAATGGAAGAAATAATAAATATGGAATTTTTTTTAATAATACTAAAAATTTAATATATATATATATATATATCATAATTATTTATTAAACTACCCTTTTATTCTATATATGTTATGAGGTGAAGGAAAACAAATCATGTTTATTCATGAAGGCGTTAGTCTAGACAAATGCGTGATCCAGGTTTTGGTTTTTCATAATAAAAATGGAAAAATGTGGTTAATTATTTTACCATAATTATAATAACAAATTAATAAATTAGTGATATTTATGTTATCATTTTAATATTCTAGAATGTATTTTTTTTATAACAAATTCATATAATGAAATATAAATGATAAAGGTGTGGATAGAAAATTATACCTCACTACTAGGATTATTTCAATTGTGAATGGGGTTATACCTTTTAGGGATGGTATTTTGAGAATAACAAAGCCACTTTATGGTGTCTAAGAGTTTTTATAATAGGTTTTGGAATATTTTGGGCCAAATTTATGGGTTTTTGGTGTGATGGGAAGTGAGGAGAGGAAAGCCTCTTTTATAAGTGAAAAAGGGATTTATTTTTTTTGAAAATACCCATAACTATTCAATAATGGGATGACACTATCAAATAAAGTGGATATAAAATTGAGAAATAATGTATCAAATAAGTGATAATTTCATGAAATTCTTCGAAAACACATTCCCACACATGTTTTAAACATGATTGAGATCATTTATTCGTATATTTTTACTTTTACTGTTTTAGTTTTTCCATACTAACTAGCTTTTACCCAAGTAATTTATCCTTCATGCCTAAAAATAAAATGAACCTTTTTATATAATTTGGACCTAGTAATTATAAATTTTAAATCTATTTAATTATTTTAATTTTAATCAAATGATTAGAATAAATTTTAAAATACTAACAAAATAATGTATTAAAAACAATATATTTTTTGAAAAGTATATCTTATGTTTAAAAATGTAAAATATAGGTTTATAAATTAAAAAAATGATTAAAATTATAAATTCTCTTATAAAATACATAATTTTTCTTATAAAAAAGGATTTATGAATTTCCAATTCATACTTACATATTAATAATGTCATAAAACTATTGTTAATTATAAAAAGGGTATTTTGTACTATTTATCTAAATATCATGATTTTTATAAAAATACCACAAATCTAACTTAAGATAATATTATCATGATAAATCTAAAAGTTATTTTTTTTTTCAAATTATCATCCTAAAATATTAAAATTTATTTATTTTATTTAAAAATATAAAACATTGTGAAAAGTTATTTTTAACATAAAATGAAATTTGGTATATTAACTATTCTTTATTAGATAAATTAATAATTAATAGTGTTAATTTTTTTTAAATGATTATTATATCTTTTTATTATTCAATCATAATAAACATAGATCCTTGAATTAAAACACTAATTTCAAGCTAATACATTTTTTGAGCAAAAAAGTGAATTGAGAAAAAAGGACCATTTTGAAAGTATAAAAATTCATGATATATCTGTACATATAAATATTTTTTTTACATGTTGATATAATTAAAATTTTTACTTAAATAAACCATTATGATATCTTTATAAAACCTAATAAATAGATTAGCTATGATGATTGTCATGACACGACCCGTACAAGGTCTCAAGCCGCAACTACCCCAAGATTACCTCCACAGGCCAGGAGGTAGCGACTAGTGTCGATGGAACAAAAAACATAGAGAGAACTTTTCCTATGTACCTGTACATACACACACAACCATCTCGGTGCAGAGTGCATTTTAGGAAAAAGAAAATGATGCAACCTGATGTAAAAGTAATCCCAAGAATGTGTGAACCACTAAAACGGTAAAAGTACAATAAAGTAAATAAAAAGGAAAAGGGAAAAAATAAACTCCCAACTAGTACAATGTCCCGGCCTAATGGAAAACTGAATGTAAATCTACTAAGGAAGTCCTTCTCCGATAATCCAATTGTGAAAACTACACACTGTCTAGACACATGTAATCCTGATCTCCCTGACATCCTGATCAAACATATCTGTCATCTGTATAAAGCATGATATGTGTGGGAAAAACCCATGTAGGGGTGAGTATAGACATACTCAGTAGGATGCCCCAAAGAGGAGGTGGGGGGGGGAGTAAGATATACAAAGTAAAGGAAGTACAATAGATAGAATAAGGTATAATAAACGAGTTCACTCAACCAAAAAATGAAGTGAAGTAAGCTCATCCAAACACAACGATATAGAGGTGGTGAGAAGGTAAACATATCATTGAGTCTTTGATACCTATAATAGGAAAGTAGAATCATCTAACAATTAGAAGATGGACATAGAAAGCACATGGCATACCAACACATATTCTCCTCTCCTAGAAGGAGAGTAACCAGAATTCAATGAGTGAGAGCTACAATAGGGTGTAAATATATATGTTCTCAAGCAAAAGAAACCCAAACAAGATAGAGTAAGGGGATCTCCATCTCAATGCTCAGCCCAGGTAAAAAGTCACCAACAGTTATAGAATTAACCCCCATAAATGCACATAGTCTACATGTATTCCCTGAACATTAAGTCAAAGGGGCTCAAATACCATACCTTGATACTATCTATTTTTAACGGGTGTGTCTCTTCTATAAAATTTTAGGTCGCATCACCAGGACATGCCTTGGTGGGGAAAGAACCCCTCTTACTTTTGATCCCAAGATAGAGTAAAAACATGCCATGACACTGATTCATCGACGAACACCACTGCCCAACAACCAAAGTGTGAAATTCTAGAGGTTATTCTCTAAATATCAAATGATAAACCTTATTACCCAGCCCTTCTAGATAGTATGTCCGGAAGAGAGAATGATGAACCACACTGCCCAGCCTTACTGAAGGGTAAGTTTAGATGAGTAAACGATGAAACTCACTACCCAGCCAAGCTAAAGGGTAATAAATGAATATAGAATGACAAACCTCAATGCTCAGCATTACTGGAGGGTAAGACAGTACCACTCTAGTGATTCTGAAATCATTATTATAACCACTACCATCATCAAACGCTCCTAGATGTGAATAAAGTTTGAATCACTTAACTTTATAAACCATATGTATAAACTAAGGTAACCATCATGTTCTATGTGAAAAAAACCTAGGATAGGATATTTATTTTCTAAAAATGCAAAATAGGTGGAAAGGAGATTTTTACCTCAAAACACCAGAATGGCTCAAAGTGGGGCCCGTATTCCAAACCCAAACTTCAAATTCTCAAAACATCCTCAATAGTATTGTATTTAAGAGAGGAATATTCTTCCATATATGGTGTATCAAAAATATGCACAATTTAAAAGTTATGGGTGATTGAAGTTTTCAGAAGGGGGTCTCGGGGCTGGTGGATCGTCTAGCGGTTGGTCCAGTACACGGTCGACTGACCGAACACAACAATCGACTACCAAAATCCACCAATGTCCGACCCGAGTCAGACCCACTAGGTTAGCTCCAGCCTGCTGCTGACAGTGGGTCCGACGCGCAGTCCAGTCAAGGTGTTTGTGGTCCTAGTCCCCACATGGGGTCGCGCTGTTTGACCCCACCTAAACGAATGTCGATCCACATGTTGCGACACTACCACCACCTCGGTGCCACCGCCACGGTGCCATTTCTGCTCTGAAGACTATCTACAGTGCCCTGATAACCCAATCCGCGGATTTTCGGGTGTAATCTGGTCACCCAATTGAAAATATATCCGCAGATCGACGACCCTTGTGATGGATCATTCCCTTCAATGGATTTGAATCATCGATCCACTGATGATCATTCATGCCCAAATGTTTTCAGAAAATCCCCAAAAATAACGGACAAAGAACAAGGTTTTAAATTCCGATCAATGGATGTGCTCTTGCGGCCATCGATGATTCAGGGTTAGAACTAAAAAAGAAGGAGGCTATATAAAAAAACCTAATTAAAACTTGAATCTTCACTCAAAATGCAAAAAATCCAACCTCGATCCAGTTGTTCGTTATAGGCGACGCATCCACAATTCTCTTGCTCTGATTCATCAAAAATTTGGGGGAGTTTTCACTTCATTTTGGAGAAGAATGATGAAGAACGCTCTTGAGATGAGAGAGAGAGAGAGCTTCATAGAGAGAGAAATGGACTAGAGTTAACCCTAATCCGAAAACCTTTACAATCTATTTATAAAAGCTCTAAAACAATACAGAATATGAAACTATCATGCCCTATCATTTTATCTCACACCTAGGAAAAACACCCCATTTTGAACTCAACCGAGGTCTCCTATTTCCAATACGAGCCCCTATTTGAAATTTATTTAGAATGACATCAGGAGTAAAATAGTTACATTTAATTACTATTCTTCCCTTGGATAGCATTTTCTACAAGAGTCTCACGCTGATAATAGTTATACCCTGTCTAGGGTAAATGCTGTGTTCCGGACTCAACCATGGCCTCATAATTTTAATTTGATCTACCATTTAAGAGTAATACCATTTCTATTGTGTGAACATTATAAAAAATACATAAATTTTATATTATTTATTCATGGCACACCAGGACACATAATTGCACGCTGTTTGAGCGGCTAACTCTAGAAATATATATAGAAATATTTCAAAGTGTTACTAGGTGAAAAACACGTCTCTAAATCATTCCCTCCTTCAAAATTTTCCTCACCAAAAAAGAATAAACTACGAAAACCACATAGAATTCTGATTCAACATATGGATCTCCCATTCCAAAGAACTCTCTTGCATGTTTCTATGCTGCCAAAATATGTGAACCAGGGGAATGGCCCATCCATGTAAGGTTCGCTTCAATCAATCCTCAATCACCACCAAGTGATCTGTAAAGGTGGATCCATCCATGTATGGTTCACATCTTGAACCCAAACCAACTATGTGGGTAGGCCAAGGTGGTATGCAACCTCAACAACCCTATGCACAATCACAAATGTCCTGATGAACCTTGCAGACAACTTTCCTCTCTATCCAAACCTCCTCATTCTGCATCATGGGGAGACTATCAGGAAGAAATTGTCTACCTTCTCAAACTCCATGGGCCTATGAGCATAGTCTGCATACGATTTTTGTCTACTATGGGACATATTCAAGCATTCACAGATGACCTGCACCTTTTATGTATTGGATTGCATGAATTCTATCCCCACAGAGAAGATTATCCAAACCTCATCCAGCATAAAGGTTACTAGAAGGGTCTCTCGTACAGGGCCTCATATATTTCAATTCCAATATTAGAGTGGTTTATTTTGTTGTATGGAAACTCTACTAAATGTAGGTGTTCTTTCTAAATCTGGCCATAGTTTAGAATGCAAGCCCTCAACATATAATCTAACACCTTGATAGTGTGCTAAATCTTTCCATAATTCTAAGTGTGAAAGGCTGTACTCATCCACAACTGTGCCCTGAATGCCTCTTGTAGGCCCCTCCATAGTCATGACATAAACCACACATGAAGATCAGAGACAATCCTTGAGGGTAGCCCATGGAAGAAGATGATCTCCTGACTGGGACTCTCTTACCCGTTCGAGGAGAAAAGATGTCAGCACCATTGACTGCAGAAAAGTTGTACCCTCCCACTTCATAGGGTCAGCTACAGGGAAGATAACTGGTTTGAAGCTTCCTGCACAATTCAAGCTCGAGACTTCATACTAAGGGTATCTAATACAACATTTCCCTTCCCCCAACGTATAAATGATCTCAATTTCATAGTCCTATAGGAACTCCAACCAGCATCGCTTCCTCATATTCAGATCCCTCTGAGTCAAGATATACCTGAAGCTCTGGTGGTCTGAGTAGACCACAAAGCACTCTCTCAGATGGTACTGTCTCCACATCCTCAAGAAGAAGACTACCTATGCAATCTCCAAATCACGAGTTTTATAATTCTGTTCATGGGGTCTCAAATTCCTCAACCCATATGCGATGACATCCTATTGTTGAATTAAGATGAATTTGAGCCTAGCTCCTAATGCGTCATAGTAAACTATGAACTATACACCCTCCTATGATAGTATCATAACTGGGGTGGTCTTAAATCTCTACCTCAACTCATCAAAGGCCATCTGGCACTACTCAAACCTAGTAAATAGTTGTCCCTTCTATGTTAGAGTGGTCAAATGGGATGCGATTCAAGAGAAGTATGCCATAAATCCCTATTAGTACCCAGTCAAACTGAGAAATATCCACACCTATTATGCATTATTGTGTGGATCCCAAAAGAACACCACCTCAATATTCATGGGATCCATGGATAAACCCTATTCATAGATGAAATTACCCATAAACCGAACCCTATGTAACCAGAACCGACACTTCCAAAGCTTTCCATAAAGTTGGTGCTCTCGAAGAAAATTGAGGACCATCCTCAGATGATCTGCATTCTCATCCTATGAAATCATGTAAATGAGTATTTCATCTCTGAAGAAAGTTACAAACTATTCCAGATATGGCTGGAAGACCTGGTTCCTCAAGTCTATGAAAACTATGTGGGAATTTTTCACATTGGAGGGCATCCCTAAGAACTTGTAATGACTGTAGAGACATCGAAAGGCCACCTTTTGGATATCAGCCTCATGTACCCGTAGATGGTGGTAACTGGATCTTAGATCAATATTATAGAACCACTTCATACCTTGAAACTGGTTGAAGAGGTCATCAATCCTCAGTAAGGGGTACTTGTTCTTTATTGTGGCCTTGTTCGGGCAATGATAATCTACACAAACCCACAAACTCCCATTTACCTTTTTCATGAACAGAACAAGATTTCCCTAGGGAGACATACTAGGTCTGATTAAACCCTTCTCATTAAGGTCTTCCAACTGAAAACGTTGTCCCTGGAGCTCAGTGGGTACCATACTATAGGATATAGAAGCTATCAAAGGAGTCCTTGGTTTAAAATCAATGTAGAACTCCAATTGTCATCTTGGAGGTAGTCCAGGGACATCTTCAGGGATGGTTTCCATATAATCCTCTACAATAGAAGGAACCTAGGTGACTAAAGAGTTTACTACACCAAGGGTCATGCTCACTAAATGATGGGAACAAGGGTATAGTCTATTGTTCATAGCACTCACCTTCCCCACTATGAGGCCTCATTCACCATGAAAGGTGAATCTCATACCATAAGTGTAAAGACATCTAAATAGCCTACAATGACAATAAATCTAGTCCCGATCCATGGAAAGAAAATCTATGCCCAAGATGAAATCAAAAGTCTCCATCATGATGACCAATAAGTCCCACATGAACACTTCTTCTCCAAACAAAATCTTTCACTACCTGAAGATGAAAGATATATAAGAGGTAATTCTTTTATGAACCTCAAGATAAATCCACTAGGATAGTGCCCCTACTAGGACCACAATATCATATACCAGGAGTAATGAGATAAAAGAGTGACTGGCTCCTATTCCTACTAATATTGAAAAAAGAGTAGAATAATCACAGTGCGTACCTAAAATCATATCGTGCACTGGATGATCTTGAATGTCTATAACTTGTAGCCAACTGTGTCCCTAACTTCCAGCTCCCTAAGCTTGATGTGGACTGACCGATGGTGGTGGTGGGGGTGGGAACTTGTAGCACCATCCCCCACCACCAGGTCCTCCTACTCCAACTCCTCTTCTAGCCCCACCTCCCTGGGACCTCCCGGATCATGACACTGCCTCTCCCATGGCTGTCAACCTAATGCCTGCCTTGGATTCTCAACTCATTGGGTTGGAAAGTCTCACACCATGTTACCTCACCCTTCACACGTATAGAATCAGCCCGCTCTGGAAAATCCTAGTGCTTTGCACTACCCTACATCTGTCCGACCACATGGCTGATCCTGATCCTAGAAAGGTCCCCTGCATCGCAACCCTACTACCTGATGTCTGTCACTTTCTATAGACATATCCACTCTAAAACAACTGATTATAGTTCTAGATAACTGGAACCCATGTTATAGGAAACACTCTGTCTCAAGTGTCTGATCCAGCACCCCATCATAGGTAAGGATGCACAGGGGAACTAAGCATGCACAGATCTCTCAGAGGAGACCCTGATCAAACATATATGCTTGGAAGTAACTATCACAGATCATATCCAAGGAGTAGAGGGTATGGTTAGTAAACCTAGATACATACACATATACTATCATGGATCTATGCTACAACTGCAGAATCTCTAGAATCATGACAATGTGTAAGCTCGAGGGGATGTACTCCTTAAGAAACACCTATTGAAACTCATCCCATGAGAGAGATATCTCATCATGCATCCTGGTAAATAAGCCCCACCAATGACTAGCTGGCCCAAGAAGAAGGCTGGCTTCCAAGGCTACCATCTGGTCATCCAGTGTCTATACTAGCCTAAAAATGCAGATCATTGACACCATCCATTCCTCAGCTACCTGAGGGTCTAGATCATCATGAAACCTCAACGATCTCTGCTTCTGGAACACACGAAGTGCACATAGCCTGTAATCGTCTGCAGTTTGTGATGTTGGTACTAATTCGAGTTTCATAGGTGGAGGTACTTCTACTGGTCTACTAGGAAAATTAATATCACGTGATGTCCCTTCAACTAAGGCCTCATCGCTCACGAAGTCGTATTCATGGGTTGGAGTGGGTAACTTGGTTGGCTATCTGGATGGAGGCTTCCTGAAAATTTATCAAGGAGTACCAAGATTTTATGAGCACGCACACACACACATAATGAGAACAAAAACAAAGGGGGAGCTGACTCGACAATGATGGTCAAAAAATTGATCCTATATGATGTATGTACCATTAATCCTTGCATCAAGTGTCTCGACCTACCGAGTCGACAAGCATGTAATCCAGGTCCTGCTGTGTGGATATGTCTATTGGAACACCATCACTAGAATCCCTAGCCTGAGAGCCACTCTTGAGACGTTTCAACACTATCACCTTGTACCTAACCCAGACCTTTTTAGGGAAATGTCCGAACAATGTCCCAAGGGTCGAACCACCTATGATACCACTTGGTTAACACCTGATCCATAGAGGGGCCCAAGATGAAACTACCCAAAGACCACCTCTATAGGATTGGGGGGTGGGGACTAGATCTGAAGGGAAAAAAACATTGGGAGGACTTTTTTTAAGTACCTTCACACACACACACAACCATCTCGATGCAAAGTGAAGAGGGATAAAAAGTAAAAGATGAAACTTAATGTAAAATTAAAACCAAGCATGAATGAACCACTAAGAAGGTATGAGTGCATTAAATTAAATAGAAATTAAAAAGGAAAAAAATACATGCACAACCAGTAGAGTGTCCCAACCTAATAGAAAATTTAAAGCAAAGCTCCTAAGGAAGCCCTACTCTGGGAATCCAACTGTGACCACCACACGCAGTCTAGACACCTGCAATCCCGACCTCCCTGATGTACTGATGAAACCTATCCGTCATCTACATAAATCATGATACTTTTGGTAAAATCCCATATAGGGGTGATTATAAACATACTCAGCAGGATGCCTAGAAGTGGAGAGGTGGGGGTAGTAAGAAATACAAAGGAAATGAAGTATAAGAGATAGAACAAGGTACAACAAACCTATGCAGCTCATCCCAACAAGGAAGTGAAGTAATATCATCCAAACACAAGGAGCATGAGGTGGTGAGAAGGTGAAATTATCAATGAGTCTTAGCTACATATTATCGAAGAGTGGACTTGTCCGACCACAATAAGCTTGACATAGAAAGAATGTGGCATACCCCTCTCATCATTGACTCTCCCAGATGGAGATTAACCAAAACCCAATGATTGGGAAATGAAATGGGGTTTAAATATATATATGATCAAACCAAAGAAAACCAAATGAGAGAGAGTAATGGGATATCTCTCTTAAATTTCATCCTAGGTAAAGAGTCGCCAACAGTTCAAAAATTAACCACCATCAATGCCTATAGTCCACACGTTTCCTCTAAACTACAAGTCATACAGGCTCAAACACCACACCTTGATACTATAGGCTTTGAACGGGTATATCTTTTCCTCATGGTTTTATATCACGTCACATGGACACATCTTGGTGGGGAAAGTGCCCCTCTTACTTATGAACCGACGATAGAATCAATACATGATTTGATACCAATTCATCGGTGAACACCACTTCGTAGCCCTTGAAGGGTGATACGTGGGAGGGTAAGCCCTAAAGAGTAAATGGCGATCCTTACTGCCCATCCTTGCTAGAGGGTAAGTCATTAAGAGAGAATGACGAACCTCATTGCCCAACATTGCGGGAGGGAAAGCCTGAAAGAGTAGACAATAAACCTCACTGCCTAGCCTCAATGGAGGGTAAGTACTGAAGAGATAACAACAAACCTCACTTCCCATCCTTGCGGGAGGGTAAGCCAATACTGCTCTGGTGATTCTAAAATCATCACTATCACCACTTCTATCATCGAACCCTACAAGATTAGTGTCAATTTCAAAACACCTCATTTCATAACACAAATTTCAAAAATGATATCACCCTCATATTTTACATGGGAAAATATATATTATAGGCTATTTATTTACCCAAAATGGAAAATTGGTGAAAAGAGTGCTTTTCATCACAAAACACTTGAACGGGTCAAAGCAGGGCCTGCATTCTGACCTTGAACATCAAATTATCAAACTTATATAAAAAGGTATATCTCAAAGAGAGTAAAACACTACCATAGACGACACATGAAATGGATGCCCGATTTAAATGTTACGAGCAGCTGAAGTTTTCAGAAGGGGGCCTCGGGGCCGGTGGTCCGCCGGCTGTAGCCCACACTATAGATTATTACCAACATAATATCATGTGAAAAAATAGAGATAATCAGCGAGAAATTATGTGAATAATTAATGGGAATAGAAGAAAATCACCCTAACATCGCGTGATGTTCATGGATCACATGAAAGTGTGAATCCATCATGAGAAAAATAATGCAATATGGATCCAAATATGATCTCATATTTTGTAAGAAGTATCATTTGAATAATTCAGGCTTTTTAATAGGATGGATAATGAGGAATCACATGATCAATGACATGATCATGAGACAACGTGGAATGACTCACATGACCAAATCAACATTGCATGATATTCGAAGAATATGATAGTTTCTGCATTCATGAGATACTTAGATATTTGGAAATTTAAAACCATCCGCATCTCTTCATATTTTTGAAAAATTAAAATTTTATTTGAGGTTATATGGTGTATTCTCATATATAAATATTTATTCATCAACAAAAATATGTGCTAATGAAAATATTGAGAGATCTTATGAAATAGAGCGCCTAAGTGTGTTAATCATATAAACCAGATGAGCCCTTGGGTCTCCTGATCTTAAAAATTAACCCATGGACAAGAACTAGATTAATTGATAGTGTCTAATCAAAATCCACATACAAAACATTGATCATGAGAAGTTGATCTCTTGAAATCCCACTTAGTTGTTACATAAAAGAGACACTGCAAAACTTGTCTTGCATGGCCACGCATGCTTTGATAATGTGAATATAGGAAGAGACTCATTTGAATATTACCTGATTATGTGAATGTGTACTAGTTACTGTGAGATATAAGAACATATCATTGGAATTTTGAATGAACCATTTTTGATCATGCGATCTCGTAACCTTTGATAGGATATGTGCTTCATACGAGGCAATGAACTCTTACATGCGGTGGACAGAAATTGCAAGAAATATTGTGGGTGAAAATATTTTCTGAAAGTGTGCATAAAATAAATACCACTAATAAAATAAATTTCTTCTTATTTGGAATAAGTTAGGAATATAGTGATAAAACAGACATTATGAAAGACCGAATCTTGTTCTTATCATGAATATTGATAAAGCAAGCAATTGCTAATCGTATAATGTACAAGACTAAAACTTGTTTTTTTTTCATGAATCTTTATATAGTGATATTTTTAAATCAAATTATATTGAAATGTCAAAATAAATATATTCATAAAAACTTATTGGAGAAGTAAATATTAAGAATTTATATTTCTTTTGTTCTTTATGTTCATTTTTTATTTTATTAAGCATAATGTTTTTGTTCTAGTGGGAATATAGAAATTATAGTGTGATTATATAATGTTTAATAAATATATGTTTCAACCAATTGTGATTATAGTGAAGAATTTGTGATTATAGTGTCTAACAAATCATAAAAAGGAGTAGACTCACTTTAAGACAAAACCCTATAAAGTTATTATCTTCTCGTGTTATTTATTTTTTACTTTATCCAGGATAGGTTGAGAACTCATAATAGTGGATTTGATTATAATAGGTTAGTAGAGGTTAATATCAAAATAAATAAATTTTTAAAAATGATCACTGATTTAACCCTCCTTCTTAGTGGTGAAATATATATCTTGGAACTTCAATTGGTATCAAAGGGAGGTTCCCTCTTTCAGGATGCACTAAGTACGGAAGATGGATAATATGAATTCTGTCAATAGTAGGGGTGTTTCAACTTTCAATGAAAATAACTATCATATTTATAATAATATGATGCTTTAATATCTTCTAGTTATTGGACTTGAAGTTAAATATTCAGTAACTATAGGATTCCCACATATCACTGAATATAATCTTATGAATTTTACCGATATAATAAATACGGAAGTTAATAGAAAAGATCAAAAATTCAATTTTTATGTCTCCTCTTGAAAATGATTACATAAAGTTTATGGGACTCAAAAATGAAAAAGGAATTTGGGATAAATTGGAAAGTAGTTATAAAGGCCATGTGAATGTTGAGGAGGATGAAATGAAAATTTGGAGGCAAAAACATGAAGATATCAAGATGGTAGAAGAAGAAAATATTGATTAATAATTCAAAATATTTAATTAAATTGTTATTAATATTTTAGGTTTTGGTGAAATGATGGATGATTCCACTATAGTAAAAAAATTGATGAGAACTTTTGTTGGATAGGTTTGATCATAAAGTATCAGATTTGGAAGTTATAGATTATATTATTCTTGATGAATTACATAACATTATAATTTCATATGAAATGAAAATGATCGTAGAATTCAAGAAGATGGTCAAATATGAGATGTATTTTAAGGCCATGAGAAATATAAAAATCATAGGTGATGAAACATAATAATAAAGTGACTCTAATGATGATGATAAGGATGAGGATTATAATAAAATCATTGCTCTTTTATAAAAAAAATACATGAAGGGAAAGTATAAGGGTAAAGGTAAATTACCACCAAGGTGTACAATTGTAATGAAATTTTACACTTTGTTTTAAATTTTCTTAAACAGAATTCTGAAAAACCTAAGAAAAATGATGAGAAACCGAAAAAAATAGAAAATGGGGAAGAGATGACATGGAAAAAATTAAATTTGATGGAAGCAAGAATAAATTATGATAATGTAAATTTAAAAGTTTAGTGAGAAAAGTAGATTAATTTGGCTCCACCTCAAGTAGCCAATCAAAATATGAAACTAACTGAATCGATCATGTATGAAAAGGGTTTGAGACCAATGGAAGTGAAGATGATAAAAGTGAATTAACTGATCTAGAGAACCTATTGATGAATTAATTGGAAGCCTATAATGATAACAACACAAATATCAAGAAGGAAAACTGAAATTTATTGAAATAAAAAAAATATTTATGAGGTAAAGGAAGAATGTGCAAAGAAATATATTTCCTTACATTGAACAAATAAAAATACAATAACTAAATGTGGATGAAATTGAAAAGTTTTTAAATAACCTAGATGAAAAACATTCCCTCAAAGAATAAGAATAGTCAATGAATCAGTATAAATTTCCTAAATCATAGAATAACATGAAAAGGATTAGAGAATATTTCAACAATTATATTAAGGTCAAGGAAGAATCATCACAAACTAGTGAAAAGAGGAGTTCAAAGAAGTAGGTTTATTAAGTACTGCATAAATTTCAATATAAATCTGCAATATCTAATAATTTCGGTCCATAAATTAATTTTGTACAAGTATGGATCATGAAAACTAGTGATAAATCATCTTCTAGATAAATGGAAGAAATAAATTCTTCAAGAAGATTATTTCCCCCAGAGTAGAGACAATATCGGTATATTGAAAGGAAACATCAACAATCTTCATGATAGGACTATTATTAGTTGGGATGATCAAGGTTCGAAGAACTCTTCTGGTGTTGTGGAGTTTTTGAGCACAAAACATACTTATGCTTGTATAACATGTCACTACCGGAGATGATACTTGAACTAAGGGCGAGTTATTTAGAGAATAGAAGAGAAAATTTTAAAATTAAGAATGTAGTTATCAAGAATTCATATTTTATACCAGTATAAAGAGTATTTGTCTACTTAGAATAGATTTATGGTAGACATTCTCAAAAGGCCATATTTTTGAAAATTTAATGAGTAGTATTACTAAATTAAAAAATGTTGATAAAGTAAAGGTATTTAAAAAAATAAATGAAGTAAAATCATGTTTTGTTGATGTTTCATTGAAAACTAGTAGAAGAACCAAATCATGTAATCTTGATAGTGGATGTTCATTATACATGATTAGTGAAACAAAAATTCCAAGCAACATTGAGAATCATGAATTAGGAGTAGTAATCTTTGGTAATGAATTTTCCCTACAAATTAAGGTAGTGAGAAAATAAATGATTGAATCTAAAAATATGAAGTCTAGTAATGTGTTATTTTCTGAAGGGCCAAAGTATGGAAGACTTATCATTCAAGGGAAAATAACCAATGGTAATATATTTCAAATTAGTGATTCTAAAACTTCCTGTTACTTGAGTTCCAATGAATAAAACAACTTATGGCATATGAGGCTTGGTTATCTTTGTCAAAGGAGTATAAGTAAAATTTTAAAAGTTGACATTGTGGGAGAACTATCTAAGATAAAGAGAGATTGGTATGATATATGTGAAACCTATCAAAAATGTAAATTGACTCAAGGATCATACAAAGGAGTGATTATTATATCTTTTTGACCACTTGAACCTTTTTATTCTAGCTTATGTGGTTCAATGAGATAAAATTCTAAAAGAGGTGATATGTATTTCATAATATTTATTGATGATTATAACAAAATGGCTAATGTCATGTTAAAAAAAAGTTCATGGAAATTATTATATTTAAAAAATTTAGAAGGCAAGATGAGAATGAGATGGGTATCTATATCAAGAAACTGAGATAAGACAATGGTATAGAGTTTAATTTGGGTGATATTGAAATTTATCCTTCCAAACATGGAATAATGTGTCAATGTAGCACACCTTAAACTCCAAAACACAATAGGGTAGCTAAAAGAAAAAAAAGAAGAATAATAGAGATGGGAAGGACTATGTTAACTAAATTCAAGATCTTGAATCATTTATAGATAGAATTTTTATGTACCTCCATAAATATAAAGAAAAAATTTCTACTCTGTCTAGAAGAAAGAAAGACAAAATATTAAATTTCTAATAAGAAAAATCCAAATGTTAAATACTTTATATTTTTTGGAAGTCTTTTCCTTGTAATGATAAGGAACATAAATCTATAAAAATTTGAAGATAAATATGGGGAAAGAATTTTTAGTGGCTATCTATCTATTAGAAGTGGCTAAAGATGTTGGAACAAATGGATACACAATCTAGTTCACTGCAGTGATGTTAAAATTATTGAAAATAAGAAAAATAAGACATCTCAGTTGATACATATTTATAAGATTTGGTAGATAATGGTATGAAAATATAATATAATAATGATGAAGTTACTAAGAAAGATCCAAATATTGCTGATATTGAATATAAAATAACTTTTGATGAAGATGAAGATGATAGAAATAATAGAAAATGGTACTATAAATATAAGAAGCATGCTAAAATTGAAAATATCATTATTATTTAACAATAACTAATTAAAACATGAAGAATATTGATAATCAAAGATCAAACTTCACTTATTTCCAAAATTTATCCTCATATAGTGGTGAAATCATTTGATCATAGGGAGTGGATAAACAATATGAATGATGAATTTGACCAGATTGAGAATAACTCCAGTTGAGATTTTATGCCAAGACCTAAAAATAACAATTTCATTGAATCCAAGTGGGTTTTCAGAAACATGTTGAATGTGAAAGGTGAGGTGTCAAGAAAAAAGGTAGGATTGTGTACAAAGGATACTATCAAATATAAGGAATTTACATTGAAGAAAATTTTTCACTAGTAGAAATATTGGAAACTATTAGAATGTTTTTTGAAGTGGAAGCATAAAAACATTATAAGGTTTATCAAATAGATGTCAAATCAACCTTTCTAAATGGTGACTTTGACGAATAATTCTACATTGAACAACCTTATAGATTTGTATTCTAAAAAGATGGAAACATGGTATGAGGATTTAATAAATCCTTATATGGTTTGAAACAGGCCCATAGTGCTTGGTATTCCAAATAAGATGGTTGTTTAAGGGATATGAAATTTATAAAATTTAATTTTCAAAGTAATCATTATGTGAGATAAATTTCCAAAGGTACCCTCATAGTCATTTTTTATATGGGTGAAATAATATTTTCTATTTAAAATGAATGTCTATGTGAATAGTTTATATATTAGATAAAGAGGAATTATGTGATATCCATTCTTGGTAGGATAACATACTTTCTAGAATTTTAGATTGATAATAAACTAAATTGTATATTTCAATCTCAGGAAAACAATGTTATGTAATTGAAAAAAAATAAATTGAAAATGAAAAATGAGTTTCAACCTCTATTTCAGTTGGAATGAAATTGAAAAAAGATGACGCTAGAAGAAATATTAATTATAAAGAATTCATAAGAATAATTGGAAGTCTGATCTATCTGACAGCTTCAAGGCTAGATATAACTTATATAGTGACACTATGTTCTAAATTTTAGAGTGATCCTAATAAGTCTCACTTTGTGTATACTATGATATTACAGATATATGTGAAAATAAAATTGAGCTATGGGCTACTATACCAACATAGTGATGATTTGAAACCATTGGTTTTTACTGAGCATGATTTCACATGCATGGTTGTTAATGGATAGCTTATACATCCTTGGTTATATCTATATATATTTTTCTAAACTGGTTTGTCCCATGTAGACTTTGTTGAGTCAATAAGGTTTTCCTTATGACTTTTCCATTCCTTGATACTTGGGGGAGACTGATAAGTCAATAAGGTTTCCTTATGACATTACCATTCCTTTTTGTTTTGAAAATCACAAACACCTTATCTAAAAAAAATCCCTTTCCCCCTTGTTTTACTTCTATAATGAAAAATTTTCTTCCCCAAGGATATTTATTCTAATCATGTTTTCAATGTTCATATTATAATTTTCCTAACTGTAAAATTTGGTTTGAAACCAAACCCTCGGAATCCCATAATTACTAGATACGAATCATTCTGTTTTTGGATCCAATTTCTGAATACGAATTCTGGTTACGAAATTTCTGAGTTCTTACTCCGAATTCTGAATAGTAATTATGGTTACGAACGTTCTGTGTTCTGACTCTGAATTCTAAATACAAATTCTGGTTACGAACTTTATGACTTATGACTCTGAATTCTAAATATAAATTCTGGTTATGAACTTTTGGAGTTCTGACTCCGAGTTCTTTGAATACAGACTCCGAACCCTTATAAGATCTGACTCCAAATTCTCATTAACTCTGACTCCGAACTTTGTAAATTCTGGTTCTGAATACTTGAGAATCTAGATTCCAAATTTCCTTGAAATTTAGACTTCGTAATTCTATAGATTTCATGTTTTGAATTTCTAGAAAACAAAATCTGAATATCATTGTATTAAATAAACCGAATTAAATTTTGGTTAGACTCTGAACATTCATTTTATTGTATTCTTAATATCATATTTTAGTTATTCTTACACTTGTTTTTTTATAAAACGATGTCATGATTTTTGTTACTCACTATCCGTTGTTTGAGTGACACTTCTACAGGTCCCTCCAAAATTCAAGGAAAAATATGACTGTTAGAGGAGGGAGCCAACTGTTGAAGCCGTGCTTATAAATAGGAGCTCTTTTGAAAGAGCTCATTTCTTTTTGTGAAACTGAACTTTGAAAACTGTGCTTACATGATGTGGAAGAGATTTCAAGAGAGAGAGGCTCTTATAAACTCTCAGGCTTCATGCAGAATGTTTGAACGTCTTGTTAAAACTTTTCTCCATGTAGATTTTCTTACTATAGAGGTGCGATTTCCTTGGAATTAGAGACTTCGGGTTGAGAAGTCAGAGGCGCCGATTTCCTGACAAATCAAGGGTTTGTGGGGATAGAAAGAGAGATACCGATCTTCGGATTGAGGGCTTACCTGGGTTTGGGTAAGAAAGACTTTCATGAAAGTATACATCAAGGGAACTTTTATCCAGGGTTGTTGGATACCCTTCTCTTTGGGATAAAAGAGTTACTACTTGTTACTTGTAGTATTTCTATTTTGTTTTCCGTTGTAATTTTAGTTGTTGGGAAAGTATAATCCTCTTATACTTCCTTAGAATTATACTCGATTATATAGGATTCTATTTTCTTTAAGGTAGAATCTTAGTTGTTGTAAACTATTGTTAAGTTTTATTTCCAGAATCACATTTCCGGAATCAAGCATGTTATTAGAGCTTATAGTTGTTGTGAATTTTGGTTATTAAAAAATTTACTTAGGGATTTCTAAAGTATAAAATTCACCCCCCTCTTGTATTTCCGAAACTCATTTTGACATATTCGATCCAACAATTGGTATAAGAGGAGGTGACCTCTGAATTAATCTCACGATTAGATTTAGAAGAAAATTATTCTTCTTCTTATTTTCCAGAACCTGTTTTTTAGACTCGTGTAGTTCAGATTAATTTTTACTTAGAGTTACTCTTGTTCTATATTTTTCCATGCTGAGGAATATTTTCTTTTTTAAAAACTTTTTCTATTAACAAGTTTTTTTGGAACGAATTTTCTTTATGATGGAAGGAATAAATGTTGGTTCCATAGACAATATTAATCCAACTAGACCACCTATCTTTGATGGAAATGATTATAAATATTTGAGAGATCGTATGAAGACTTTCATTATCAAAAATGGAGTTGATAATTTTTTTATCTTACTAGAGGATATAAAATCCCTGAAAAAGTTGTTAGTACCTTTACCAACCAAGAAAATGATGAATATCAATTGAATTATAAGGTATGCAATACTTTGCTTTTCTCCATGACATGAAACATATATAGCCAAATTTCATCTTGTGAAGAAGATAATTCTATATGGAAGAAACTTAAAGTTACTCACTTTGGTACTTCCAAAGTAATTGAAACTAGAAGATCCATGCTCAGAGCTGAATATCATGGTTTTTGATGTCCTTATGGACAACCCATATGTATGGTACAACCAAGATTCATGACTATTGGTAATAGTTTACAATCCATGGGTGAAAAAGGACTTGATGATGAATCTCTTTTTGATAAGATTATAGGCATCATACGTAATGAATGGGAATCCAAGAGAACAACTATAGATGATAACTGAAAGGTTACTCATATTACACTTGATGAGTTGTTTGGAACTCTTTTTCAACATGATACTAGAATGAACAGAGATGTTGATAATGTAAAGAAACAGAATGGAAATGGAAGTTTTTCTTTTACTAAAACCTCAAATCATACGAAAACTAAGACTCCTGAGAGAGTTACTAGATCCAAATCTATGAATGTTTTTATCCAATCTGAATCTATTGGAAGTGAATCCTATGAAAATTAATTAGAAAATCATGCCTGAATGATGAACAAGATAGATGGACAATGTAATTTTCAATCCACTTATAAGAAAAAGGAATGGAAATATAAGAAAGATTCAGAAGTTACATGTTATCAATGAAAGAGAGAATGACACATAAGACCTGATTGTCCTATGCTTAAGAAAAAAGAAAGAAACAAAAATCATTCTGAGAGAAATAGAAAGAGTATTATAGGGATAAAGCTAATAAATTCTTGAAAGCTAATGACACCTGGAGTGCTAGTGGTGGAGACTCTTCAGATGGATTTTCAGATTATGAATCTTCTAGACAGAAGAATCTTTGTCTAATAGTCAGACTACCTATTAACAATCATTGTTTAATGGCTAAGGTACAAAATGCTGAAAAATTGAACAATGTTTAATTAAATGAAAATTATACTAATGATAAATATTATAACTCTTAAGATGGAGAATCTTCTTTTGATGAAGATAATACATTACCTACCTATGAAGAATTTTCCAGGCTTTCCAAACATCATGAGATTGATAATTCAAGACTCATGAAAAAGCTTGATAAGGAAAATTCTAGGAATAATATTCTTACTATGGAAATATCATATCTTTCTAAAGATCTTGATAAGAAAAATGTTGATTTTGAATGTATTTCATAAAATCTTGAGGAATTATATTCTGAGAAGAATAAACTTTCTAAATATCTAGAAAACGTAATTTATATGAAAAATGTTTTCGAGACTAGATCTTGTTCAAAATCAAATGTTTTGAAGATAAAAACTTGGTTATCAAACTCAAATCTGAAATATTTTCCTTGAGGGAGTGTTTTTAAAACTTTACCTTAGGTAATTTTTTTTTGATAAAATGTATTCTCAAATCCGACCTCTAAGGAATAGTTTTGGTTTTGGTTATACTAGTTCAAAACCAATTTTTAGTAAAAATTACTATGTTTCTCAAAGTGCTCCATTCTGTACTAAGTGTCAGTGTGGTGGATATTGGGAAAATAATTTTTCTCTAAACAAAATCTGGTCTTTTGGATTTCATAAAGCCTATTTTTCTAAGAAGGTGTGGATGCCAAAAAATTTCTTTCTGAAATTTCTGGATCCAAGAATGTTCGGATTCTGAAAGTATAACTATTTTGTTTTCAAGAAAGTAGAGAGAGTGCCAACATCAATACATGGTACATGGATAGTGGATGTTCCTGAAATATTACTGGTAACAAAAACTACTATGGATAGATTATCAAGACGAAATGAGGAAAGGCAACTTTCCGAGATAATGCTAAGGGAGAAATTATTGGTATAGGTAACATCGTTCTTCTTGAAAAAACCTTGATTTCAAATGTTTTATTTGTTTAAGGTATTAAGCACAACCTCATTAGCAAAAGTAAATTATGTGATGAAGGATACCTTATGAATATTAGGAACGAAAAGTGCTTTTTACACAATTCAAGAAAGAGTTCATTCTTTCTACCCATAGGCAAGAGAATGTTTTCACACTATACTTAGAAGTCCTTAGGAGCCAAGACATACCTTGACATAGTGCAATGGAAGATCACTCATAGTTATGACATAGAAGTTTAGGCCACTATAACCTTTGGAACTGATAAAACACTATTTTGTTGAATATTTTATTAATAATAAATGATATAATTTCCTCACATTATACTAAATCTGTTTATTTATAAAATATTTGGGATTTGATCATTCATTTGAAAATTTAGTGAAAATTCCAGTTTTACCCTTTATAGTGCACTGTAGTATTTCGAAGATAAATATTTTTATATTTATTATTTGAATTTGAAATTTTGTAACAGTTTTTCTAACATAATTTTATAAAAATTTTATTCAGGATACTAGAGATAAAGAGTGCATTTTTTTGTTGAAAATGGGTCATGAAGTCAAAGTTAGGTTGGATTAGGCCCAAATTTGAGGGGATCTCAAGGATTCATTTTCTCAAAAATCATCCTTCTAGAAGGAGAGCTGGTTCACGCGTTTTGGAGGTCAAATGGGCGGTGAAGGTTGTTTTAAAATATTTGGCCGAGATTTCCCCTTCACACATGAAACCTCTTTAAACCTAGCCTCCCCTTCACTCTATAAATTAGTAATTTTCTCATTCGGAGGGGTTGGGACATGCCTTAGTGGATTGGGAGCAGAGGTGAAGTGGTTCCTTTCCATTTCAATTCACCATTAGAGGATGGAATCTTTCCAGCTAGGATCTCCGCCAAATTGATCTTCTCTTCCTCCTCTTTGTTGTAATGTTTTTGATCTTTCAATAAACTTCTTAGTTCCTCTTTAATTTCTTCTTTTTTCCTTTGTTTTGTTCATTTCTATTCTTCATTAATCTTCTTCTTTATACTGGAACTCAAGAGTAGAAGTGTGATTGGGTTATACCCATTCTAAACCATTGCAAATGCAATTCGCTTCTACGATGACTACATCGTTCATGGACGAGTAGTTATTTTTAGTAATCGATCTACCTATCACATTTTTCATTAATTTATTTTTATTCAATGATATACTTTAATTCAATAAACATGATCCATTAATTGAGTTTTTAAATTGTAAGAAACTAAGTGAGCAATTGAACAATTAACACAAAACGCGCGAGGTCGGGATTTGTGGGAATTGTGAGAGCGCGATCTTAATCGGTAATACAAGACCACATGGGATCAATTGGTAGAGTTAAAATAAAATCCCAAAACTCAATTAATCCTCATTTCCAGAGTGGTGATGTGACATAATTTACCACTGACCATAAGCTAGCCTTAGACCATCAATCAAAGCAGGGTGCTATGATATCATGTTCCGAAGCTAGCCTAGGGTTTAATTAATTTCATGTTTGTGGTAAAGTTAATTCTCGTAGTGTTTGGGATTTAACAAATTAAGGGATAATAATTAAGTGAATGTTAATTTAAATGATAATAATTAATAATAGAGTGAATAAGTAGAGTTATATCGATTATTCCTTTTAAAATATTTTCTAAAAAAACATCTTCTTGTTGTGTCTTTTTAATCAAACTTCATTTCAAAATTCAAAACAAAAAAGAAATGAAATATTCTTCCAGAAAACTTATTCAAGTTTTATATACAATAAAAAACCACCCCCCCATCCTTTCAATTAGTGTTTTTACTCTCTTTTATTTTATTTTTTAGAAAACCTCTGAAAAGTTGTTTTAATTCACTTCCTCCTTTGAGAGACGACCTTGGTCAGCCACTCTACTGCACCTAAGTACCCCAAAAAACCACTAGTCATTTGAGGGCGCCCACAACAGCGCTTTTTCAAATTGGCGCCGTTTCCGGGTAGTCAAGTATTTTATTCAACTAATTAGAGGTATTTTTTTTTACTTTTATTTTAATATTTTATCTTCTCTTCTTTCTTTCTTCTTTACCCTTTCTCAATTATCTTTTTGGTTTTCTATTTTCTTTTTTTGGGACCATCAAATCAAACTTATTATCATTTTATTATGGTCTACTTTTCTTCACTTCATTTTTCTATTTCTTTGATTTATGACATTAACTAATCCCGAGGATCTCTTAGATCTTGACCCTAAGATTGAATGCAACCTTAGGGCACGAATCCGTCATTCTCAGTCTACGGGAAGTGTCGACATTTACCCAACTGGGGAATTCCTACACTCTAGGAATTTTGAAATTGGAAACACTTCTAAGTCTAAATTAAAACAAGAACCAATGGATGAAAATAATGGAAATGAACTTAATAGAGCCATTTGAGAATTGGATGCACCAGATATTAACTATCAACCAAATTGTATTGCATACCCGAACCTCGAATCAGACATTGAATTGAAATCAGGATTAATTCAACTTCTCCCAAAGTTTCATGGCTTATCTGGTGAGGATCCCAACAAACACCTTAAGAAATTTAATGTGGTTTGCTCAACCGTAAAACCACGAAATTTTTCTGAAGATCAAATTAAATTAAGAGCATTCCCATTCTCATTTGATGGAGCTGCAAAGGATTGGATGTATTATTTTCAACCTGAAGATGTAACATGTTGGAATGATTTGAAATGTCTTTTCTTTCAAAGATTTTTTCCAGCATCAAGGACCACATCCATTCTAAAGGAGATATCGGGGATCAAGAAATCCCAAAGAGAGTCAATGTATGAGTACTATGAGTGATTCAAGAAGTTGTGCGCAAGCTATCCGCATCACCCAATCAGTGAGAAAATACTCATCCAATACTTCTACGAAGGACTCACACCCATGGAGAGGAGAATGGTGGATGCTTCAGCTAGAGGATCATTGGTGGACAAGACACCAGCAGCCGCACATGCATTGATTGACAAGATGGCCCAAAACTCCCAACAAGTTGGCGATAGAGGAACACCACATATCATAGGAGTACATCAGGTAAGTCCTTCTTCTCTTGAAAGTCATTTGATTGATACCAAGTTGGAAGAATTGACCACTATGGTGAGGCAGATTGCTTTGGCTAAAAAGTCATCCCAACCCACTCCTTCAAGGCCTTGTGGAATTTTCACTGAGACAAGCCACCCAACTGACTATTTCCCCCAACTACAAGAAACAGAAGATTGTGCAGTAGTATTCCCTGGGAGACCACATCAACAACAACAATAACCACATCCCCAAAAGAAGTATAACTCCTTTTCACCAACATTTATCAAAGGGTGGAAGGATCAATTAAACATGAGGTGTGGCTCTAGACAACCACAAAGGCCACCCTTTCAACAAAACGTCCTGCAGCCTCCGCCTTACCAACAGGGTTTCCAGCAACCCCAAAGGAGATTTGAAGCCCAAGAATCAGCAATCCGACAACAAGGAAATCCCCCACCCCAGGTACATTCTAACACTGATGACCTTTTAATGAATATTGTTCTTAGTAAATAGAATGACCTGAAAAGTCAAGGTTCAGAGCTGAGGGAGTTGAAGACTCAAATGAGCCAGATTTCCACCTCCCTCCATGAACTTGTAAGTAAGAATTTCAGAAATATACCTTCCCAACCCACTCCAAATCCAAAAGGGAATGTCAGTGACATCACATTGAGAAGTGGGAAGAAAATGAACGATACATATGTACCTACCATTCCACTAGGATTCACCTCAACTCCAAAGAATCCAAATTCAATACCAACTAATGAGAAATCCAAGGAGAAAGATAAAGGTAATAAAAAGATTAATGACATTCCTCATAAACCCCTTCCTTTTCCAAAAAGGGTTGTTCAAACCAAAAATATGGCTGAAGAAGAAATGAAAAAGGAGGCTTCGGACACATTCAATCATGTAGAGATCAACATACCTCTACATGAAGCCATCAAACAAATCATGAGGTATTCCAAATTCTTAAAATAACTCTGCACCAATCGAAGAGGGCTCAAGGGAAATGAGAGGATCAATCTTGGAAGTAATGTGTCAGAAATCATTACACCAACTCTAGAAATGCCAATAAAGTGAAAGGATCCAGGGACATTCACCATCCCATGCACCATAGGGGAGTTGCACCTTTCTGATTCACTTTGTGATTTAGGTGCTTCCATAAATGTGATGCCTCACTATGTATTCTCTTCCTTACAGGTTGGTAGTTGAAGTCGACAAGAGTAGTGGTGTAGTTGGTGAATAGAGCTATGACATATCTAGTGGGAGTCCATGAGGATGTACTTGTCTGGGTAAGAGACTTGATCTTTCCAGCAGACTTCTATGTGATTAACATGGAGGATGATCAGGTATGTTCTCATTCCCCCATTATCTTAGGTAGGCCCTTCCTTAAAACTGAAAAAACTATCATAAATGTCAATAAGGGTACACTTTCCATGGAGTTTGGAGATGAAGTTGTGGTATTTAATGTCATGGAATCCATGAAGTACCCCTCAGAGGACCATTCTGCTTTTGTTATCTCCCATTTTGAACCACTAAATAAAAACTCCCTGGAATTTGATTGTCCTATGCTTAGGGAGATTATGAGTATTGGTTCGAGTTTGATGTTTAAGAGCACTTCCACACAAGTTGTTGATACACAATACTCTCTTGGATTTGATTTTGATGTGGATTCATATTCTTATTTTGATCATTTTCACTCTGATTATGACATGGTTGTTGAGTATGCTGATGGATTTGATGCTTTATTTGCTGATTTTGATGATGTCTATTCTGATACTGATACTCTTTGTGCACATATTTCAGTTACTTCAATGTCTACATCAATACTACACCCTCCTTCATTAGAACTCAAGCCATTTCCACCAAATCTGAAATACTCATACTTGTTGAGTGGTGAGAGATTACCTGTTATCATTGCTAACAATCTCCCTTTTGAACATGAATAAAATCTTTTGACTATTTTCAGGGAGAACATCAGGGTGATTGGGTGGACCTTGGATGACATATCAAGTATTATCCCCTCCATTTTCATGTATATTATTATCTTGGAGGATGGGACTAAACCGGCGAGACAGCCACAAAGGAGACTCAATCCCACCGTCTTGGAAGTTGTTAAAAAATATGTTGAGAAATTTCTCAAGGTTGGTATAATCTTTCCCATTTTAGATTCTCAGTGGGTAAGTCCTATTCAGGTTGTGCCTAAGAAGAGCGGTGATACTGTTGTTAAAATTGAGAAAAATGAGTTAGTTCCAATGAGGGTGCAAAAGAGTTGGCGTGTGTGTATTGATTATAGGAAACTAAATCAGTTCACTCGCAAGGACCATTTCCCCCTCCCAATTATTGATAAAATACTTGAGAGACTAGATTCACCTGTCCCTTTGGCACATTTGCCTACAGAAGGATACCATTTGGACTATGCAACACCCCACGTACCTTCCAGAGATTCATGGTGAGTATTTGTTTTGATTTTATTGAGACCGGCCTGGAGGTATTTATGCATGATTTCACAGTGTATGGGTCTTCATTTGATGAATGTCTAAATAGTATGGGATAGGCATTGAATCGTTGTATTGAGAAGAATCTGGTCCGAAACTTTGAAAAGTGTCATTTCATGGTAGAGCATGGCATTTTCTTAGGGAATGTAGTGTCAAAACATGGTATAGAGGTTGATAGATATAAGGTAGACATTATTTCATCCGTACCATATCCTTCATGTGTGCGTGTTGTTAGATCATTCCTAGGGCATGCATGATTTTATCGGTGCTTCATCAAATATTTTAGTAAGATTGCTCTTCTTATGTCACGATTACTTCAAAAAGATTCTGATTTTGTGTTTGATGATTCATGTAGGACTTCCTTTGATGAGCTAAAGAAGTTTCTGACCACTCCACCGATCATACAGCCTCCACGGTGGGAGATTCATTTTGATCTTATGTGTGACACCTCCAACTTTGCGGTTGGAGCTGTCTTATCTCAGAGGGTGGAGGGACGTTCACATGTGATCGCCTATGCATCAAGGACACTGGATTCAGCCCAATGAAACTACACAACCCCTGAAAAGGAGTTTCTTGCTATCATATTTGCTTTAGATAAATTCCGTTCATATTTATTGGTCTCTAAAGTAGTTGTTTTTTCTCACCATGCATCTCTGAGGTACCTCTTGAATAGGCCAGATGCAAAGCCCAGGCTGATCCGATGGATTCTCCTTCTTCAAGAATTTTATATTGAGATAAAGGACAAAAAGGGGTCACAAAACTTGGTGGAGGACCACATGAGTAGGCTTACTCACACACTAGAGGATGACACCTTGGACCAGGTTCCACTTCCGGACACTTTCCTCGATGAGCATCTTTATTCCATCTCAGGTACGCATCCTTAGTATGCATATTTAGTTAACTACCTTGTTGCCTCTGAAATCCCTGAAAATTTAAGGAAACATCAATTACAAAAATTAAAGATTGAGTCAAGATTTTATGTTTGGGATGATCCATACTTATGGTGCATGTGTAGTGACCAAGTTATTAAGAGGTGTGTTCCTGATCATGAGTTTGAGTCTGTTTTGCAATTCTGTCATGAACTTGCATCTGGTGGACACTTTGGACCCCAACGGATAGCTAGGAAAGTTTTGGACTCTCGATTATATTGGCCTATCTTATTCCATGATGCTCATGTGTTTTGTAAGTCATGTTCTCGTTGCCAACACACTGGGAACATTTATAGGAGACATGAGATTCCCCAACAACCCATACTATTTTGTGAGATTTTTGATGTATGAAGCATTGATTTTATGGCTCCTTTTCCAGGTAAATTTTTATTTTTTTATATTTTGGTTGATGTTTATTATGTGAGTAAATGGGTGGATGCCAAGGCCACCAGGACTAACGATTCTCATGTTGTAGTGGATTTTGGCAAGGCTCAAATTTTCTACAGGTTTGGAGTACCAAAGGCCATCATCAGTGACCAAGGGACACACTTTTGCAATAGGAATTTTGCTTCCCTTCTTCGAATGTATGGGGTGACACAAAACATCAACACCATACCATCCCCAAAAAAATGGCCAGGGTGAGGTTTCAAATCGTGAGTTAAAACAAATCTTGGAGAAAACCATGAAGCTAAATATGAAGGATTGGAGCAAGAGCTTGGATGATGCGTTGTGGGATTATAGGATAGCATACAAGACACCCATTGTTATGTACCCATTTCAGATTGTTTTTGGGAAAGCGTTCCATTTCCCCATGGAAGTTGAGCATCGAGCTTATTGGGATATAAAGAAATGCACCATGGATTTGGACCAAGTTGGAATCCAAAGGAAGTTGCAAATTCAAGAGCTTGAGGAGATTAGATTTAATTCATATGAGAACTCAAGGCTCTACAAGGAACGATCAAAAGCAGCTCATGATAGAATGATCTAACAAAAGGAGTTTCATGTTGGAGAGAAAGTCTTTCTCTACAGTTCATGACTGAAGCTGATGCCTGGTAAGTTGCGTTCCTGATGGTTAGGTACTTATGTTGTGACTAATGTTTTTCCTTATGGTGCAGTGGAGATCACACAAGAGGACACAATAAGGAGATTTACAGTCAATGGGAAACTTTTAAAGAGATACATTTAGGGACTTCCTACTGATGCTATTTATTTTGTCACACTGCATGACCCCATCATCACTTAAGAACATCAGGTTGTTCCTAACCCTTTCTTTTTTATATTATTTGTCCTATTTAAAAAATTATTCATTTCATGTGCATATATCATCTCATGGGTTCATATTGAGGACAATTCAATATTTTAAGTGTGGGGGAGGGAACCATTTAGTTTAGTAATTTCAATTGTTTTCCTGTTTAAAAAAACAAAAAAAATTGTGTGTTTTTCAAATATTGTTTTTTTATTTTGCAATTTTCTGTGTTTTTTTGAAACTTTTGAGATGAAATGATTCTAATCACCATTTTTAGATCCATATCAATAAGTGAAACAATTTACCCCTTGAACTAAGCTTAAATTAATGCTGCAATGACTTTGTTTCAAGTTCAAATATTTAGTAATTTCATGAAAAGTACACTGAATTTTGAATCCCATGCCACATTTCACTATCTTTATATTTGAAATCACATTCCTATGAGGCTTCTGAACCATTATTTTCAAATTATTTACATTCACCTCACTTCTTGAGAGAACTAAACCATGCTTGATTTAACCATAATTTGATCTATTCCTGTCAAAACTTGAGGGTTTGATGTACTTATGTTTAAATGATTGAGTCATTTGTAAGGTATTAAAGACCATATTTCAAAGAATACTTTTTTATAATAGCCTACCATTAACATTTAATCCTTTTAGTCCTTAGAATCCATGCACAGCCTGTTAGGTTGTCCACATTATAAGCCAGTTTTCCCTATCGAACCAACTCTTGAACTGAAATTGCATAATCTAGTTGAGATTAAGTGTGGGGGAATCTATCTTGTGTTGTGTATTCAAATTCTTTGATACTTTGGGTGAAAAATTAAATTATAAAGAGATGTGTTTGCTATTGAAGAAAGTCATTATATTGAAAGCGGTGCCTTTTCTGGAGATTTCATGACAAGTGAAGCCGTGCCTTTTCTGGAGCTTCTAATTGAGTTGGAAAGTTGTGCCTATCTGGAGATTTCAAGAAAATCATGTTTGAGAAGATTGACATATTTTATTCTAAAATGATGAATGGTGTAAACTTTTCATGAATTTTCATGATGATGTAGCTGAATTGATACTATAGGGATTGAGTATAAGACCATATTTAAGTGAAAAATTGGATTAATGCAATTTTGCTTCAAAAAGAGTCAAACCCTCCTCGTTTAGTCTCAGAATTTTTCACATCTAAATCCTACCAACCGAAAGAAACAAACAAACCCTGAAAAGACCTCATTATAAACATATTTCCCTGAATCACATTGGGTGGGGATGTAGACATTTACCAAGCCTATGGTGACCCTTGTATGAGTTTGGATGAGAAAGACATTGCAAAAAATGATATTTGTGTGATTAGAGAAAATTCAAGCGAGGTATGTGTTTTGTGCATGGGAGGATAAATGAAGTGGAAATATATTGAATGATATAAATGGAGAACATTAAATAATGTTATGATGAGGCATGAGATTTTTTTTCTTGGTGTGTAATTGTTTGATCTCAAGGATATGTGTTTTAAAATTGGTTTTGATTTGATATTGTTGTTTACTAGACATGAGGTTTTGCCCAGGAGTGCAAAAGGGTAAGTGTGGGGGAGTTGATAAAACACTATTTTGTTGAATATTTTATTAATAATAAATGATATAATTTCCTCACATTGTGCTAAATATGTTTATTTATAAAATATTTGGGATTTCATCATTTATTTGAAAATTTAGTGAAAATTCCAGTTTTACCCTTTATAGTGCACTGTAGTATTTCGAAGATAAATATTTTTATATTTATTATATGAATTTGAAATTTTGTAACAATTTTTATAACGTAAATTTATACAACTATTATTCAAGATACTAGAGCTAATGAGTGCATTTGGTTGTTGAAAATGGGCCATGAAGTCAAAGTTGGGCTGGACTCGCCAGAATGGACATAGGTTCTGTATGTGGCCCATAACCTCATAATCCTGGCTTGTATTAGGACCAAATTTTGATAGGAGATCGGGAATTCATTTTCACACAAATCAACCTTATAGAAGGAGAGCTGGTTCACGCGTTTTGAGGTTAAATGGGCGTTTCAAATTGTATTAAAATATTTGGCCGAGATTTCCCATTCACACTTGAAACATCTTTAAACCTAGCCTCCCCTCCACTCTATAAATTAGTGTTTTTCTTATTTGGAGGGGTTGGGACGTGCCTTAGAGGCTTGGGAGCAGAGGTGAAGTGGTTACTTTCCATTCCAATTCACCATTGGAGGAGGGACGCTTTCAAGCTTGGATCTCCTCCAAATTTTTCTTCTTTTCCTCCTCTTTGTTGTAATGTTTTTGATCTTTCAATAAACTTCATAGTTCCTCTTTAATTTCTTCTGTTTTCCTCTGTTTTGATCATTTTTATTCTTCATAAATATTCCTCTTTGGTATGGGACTCAGGATTAGAAGCGTGATTGGGTTATACCCATTCTAAACCGTTGCAAATGCAATTCGCTTCTACGATGACTACACCGCCCATGGAAGAGTAGTTATTTTTAGTTATCGATCTACCTATCACCTTTGTAATTAATTTATTTTGAATAAATGATATACTTTAATTCATTAAACATGATCCATTAATTGAGTTTTTAAATTATAATAAACTATGTGCGTAATTGAACAATTAACACAAAACGCGCAAGGTCGGGATTTGTGTGAATTGTGAGAGCGCGATCTTAATTGGTAATACAAGACCACACAAGATCAATTTGTAGAGTTAAAATACAATCCCTAAACTCAATTAATCCTCATTTCCAGTGTGGTGATGTGCCATAATTTACCACTGACCATAAGCTAGCCTTAGAACATCAATCAAAGCAGGGTGCTATGATAGCATGTTCCGAAGCTAGCCTAGGGTTTAATTAATTTCATCTTTGTGGTGAAGTTAATTCTCATAGGGTTTGGGATTTTACAAATTAAGGGATAATAGTTAAGTGAATGTAAATTTAAATGATAATAATTAATAATAGAGTGAAGAGGTAGAGTTATATCGAATATTCCTTTTAAAATATTTTCTAAAAAAAATCTTCTTGTTGTGTCTTTTTAATCAAACTTCATTTCAAAATTAAAAAAAATACAACCTTTTCCAGAAAACTTCTTCAAGTTTTATAAACTATAAAAACCCACCCCCATCATTTCATGTAGTGTTTTTATTATATTTTATTCTATTTTTTTAATACCTCTGAAAATTTGTTTTAATTCACTTCCTCCTTTGATAGACGACCTTGGTCAGCTACTCTACTGCACCTAAGTACCCCAAAAACCACTAATCATTTGAGGGAGCCCATGACAGCTCTCTTTTAGGAAATTATGAAAACTCTCTAAGAATATGTTTGTTAAGGATCTACCAGAGCATAGATTTTATTCTTCAAAAGTTTTTGACCCTTGTCAATATGGAAGGAAACATAAATCTAGTTTTAAATCAGTTAGTGAAGTCTCAACAACTGATGCATTAAATCTTGTGAATATGGATATTTTTGGTCCAACACAAATTGGAAACATTGGAGGCAAGTACTATGTATTTTTTCTAGTTCATGATTACACCAATTTTATATGGGCCTATTTTCTAGCAAAGAAGTCTGACGCTTTTTATTATTTCAAAATTTTTAAAGCCCAAGTTAAAAATGAGAAAAAACCTTCCATTGAAATCTATTCATAGTGACCACATAGGAGAATTTCAAAATTAATATTTTGAAACTTTTTGTATTTGAAAAGGCATTACTCAAAACTTTTCAACACCCATAACACCTCAAAAAATGGTTCTGTTGAATGCAGAAATAGAATTATTCAAGATATTACTAGAACCATATTGAGTGAATATTCTGTAGCAAAAATTTTTTGGGCTGAAGCTGTAAGTACTAATTGATATACTATAAATCTTGTTTTTATTAGACCTTTTCTTAATAAAGCTTTTTATGAGTTATGTAATGGTAGAAAACATAGACTTTCGTACTTTATGGTTTTTGGTTGCAAGGTATTCATTGTGAATACTAAAGACAATCTTCATAAATTCGCCCCATAATCTGATGAAGGATGTTTCTTAGGCTACTCGACAACTTCTAAGGCATATAGAGTTTTAAATAAAAAAAACCTATACTATTGAAGAGAAAGTACATGTTAAATTTGATGAACCTTCTCCTTTTGTTTTTAAACAACCCCAACCTACATCTACGGATGTGTTTACAAAAACTGATTATCAACCTATGTTAGAAGATCCTTCTGATAAGGAATATTTCCAAGAAGATCCATCTGAAACATTAACCTCAGAAGATTATCTACCCTATGTTGATGAATAGGTTTTACAAAACCCAAATCAGTTGTTTCTAGAGAATCATCCCAGTGATAGTATCATTGGTGACGTAAATCAACCTGTAAGGACAAGAAGTTCCTTAAGAAATGAATTAGAACATATAGCATTCCTTTCCCAATTAGAACCAAAAAGAACTAAGGAAGATTTAGGTGATGATGATTGTATTAAAGTCATGCAAGATTAACTAAATGAATTTGAAAGGAATAGAGTCTAGACATTGGTTGAAAGACCTAAGGAAACGTCTGTTATTGGAGTAAAATGGGTCATTAGAAATAAGTGTGATGAAAATGAAATCATTGTAATAAATAAAACTTGATTAGTTGCTAAAGTCTATAATCAACAAGAAGGAATAGAATATGAAGAAAACTATTGTCTAGTAGCTAGACTTGAATCTATTTGTATTTTACATGCCTTTGTAGCATTCCTCAATTTTAAAAATTTTCAAATGGATATGAAATGTGCTTTCCTTAATGGTTCTATACAAGAGGAAGTTTTTTTTGAAAAATCTCATGTCTTTGAAGATAAAAAACATCATAATAATGTTTTTAGACTTACCGAAGCTCTGTATGGACTTAAGAAATCCCCTCGAGCCAGGTATGATAAACATACATGATTTTTGCTTCAAAATAATTGTGTTAAGGGAAATGAAGATCCAACCCTTTTAAAAAATAAATATAATAGAAATGTTTTGATTGTTCAAATTTATGTTTATGACATTATATTTGGTTCAACTTAGCAATATTTAACTAATTCCTTTGTGGATATAAGGAAATATGAGTTTGAAATGAGTATGATGGGTGAGTTAACATTTTTCTTTGGTTTTCAAATTTCTCAAAAACCAGAAGGAATCTACATATCACAACATAAGTATATTAAATATCTTTTTAAAAAGTATGGATATGGCAACACTAAGAGTATAAGTACTCCCATTGGTACCTCATACATAGTTGATCTTGATGATGCTTGAAAACTAGTAGATCAAAATTATTTTAGAGGTATGATAGGAAGTTTACTTTACTTAATAGCTAGTTTTCCAGACTTAATGTTTTCAGTATGCTTATTTTCAAGATATCAATCTAATCCTAAGGAATATCATGTAAAGGCAATAAAAATAATTTCTCGGCAGTTAAAGGGATCCATGGATTTAGGACTTTTATACTTCTGGAAATTATTTTGTTTTAAAAAGCTTTTCAGATGATGACTTTGGTGGATGTATAATTAATAGAAATAGTACATCTAGAACATGTCATTTATTAAGAGATTCATTAGTTTCTTGGTCATGAAAGAAGAAACACTCAGTAGCACTTTCAACTGCTGAAGGTGAATATGTAGCAGCTGGAAGTTATTGTGCTCAATGATTGTGGATACAACACACACTCACAAAATATGGTATGAGTTTCATTAAGACTCAAATTAAGTGTGATAACACAAGTTCCATTTCCCTTATTAAAATCCATGCACATCACGCTCGTGTAAATGACATAGATATTAGGCAACAAATTCTTAGGGAACACACACAAAAAGAAGATATCATTTTTCAATTTATCAGAATGAAAGATCAACTTGATGATATTTTCACAAAATCATTACCCTCCAATAGATTTGAATACATAAAATAAAATTTAGGAATGATAACTGTAAGGTAATCCTCTTTAATATCTTCTCGTTGAACCAATATCCTTACAGTAATATACACTTTTTCATAGGGGGTACATTTATTTCATGTTTTTCATATTTCTCGTAATAATTTTTTTCATGTCTTTTGTCATGAAATTTTTCGTACATGAAATTTTCATAATGAAATTTTTCATACTTGAAATTTTCGTAATGAAGTTTTTCATACTTGATATTTTTTTAATGTAAATCTTTGTACTTGAAATTTTATTAACAAATTTTTCTTACATGAAATATTCTTAATGAAATTATTTGTAATTGAAATTTTCTTAATGAATTTTTTGTACATGAAATTTTCTTAATGAAGTTTTTCATACATGAAATTTTCGTAATGAAATTTTTTGTACTAGAAATTTTCGTAATGAAGTTTTTCCTACTTGAAATTTTTGTAATGAAATTTTTCAAACTTGAATTTTCTTAATGATTTTTTCTTACCTGAAATTTTCGTAATGTTTTTTTCGTACTTAATATTTTCATAATGAAAATTTTCATAATGAAAATACTCATAATGAAGATCTATGTACTCAATTCTTTTTCGTACTCATTTTGTTTGGAATCTAAAGTCCTTTAAGAAGAATTTTCCTCAATATGAATAATTCTCTTGAAAATCCTAATGGTATGATTCGTCCATGAGTTTTTGTAATAAACTTTTCTTGTTGTTAGTTTCATTTGTTTTTTAAAATATCTCAGATTCTAGTTTCCTTAAATCTGAATTTTTTTTTATAAAAACTTTAAAAGATAAGATCCTAACAAATTTTCCTTGTGGCTATCTTTTCAACCATCATATCTGATCAAATGAATTCTTATACATTGGATTAAAATTGGAAGATGAAACATAACTTCAACACCTATAAAAGGGGACCCCCGATAGTTGTCCCACATTGGTTCTCAAGCGTTTGTGTGTCGATGCTCTGCCCCACTAAAAAAACCCATTCCAAAATTTTCAGAAGTGCTCAATTCCAAATGTTTGGTGAAGTTTTTTCTCAAGAGATGTCTACTGTCAAGACGATTTTGGAGTGGTAGATATACAGGGAGAGGTTGGTACATCTGAACTTGTTCATCAAATATGACACTATTATCTCCAAGAATTTCAATCTTAATAGAAGGGAGTGTGTATCCATTTCGAAGTTAGGGGATCAAGATATTGTGTATCCGGATCTCCTCATTGAGTTTTATGAATCAGCCAATTTTTTCAAGGAAGATGGGAGAGAAAAATTTTCCTTCAAGAGTTATGGAAGAACATATGAACTTTCATACACCACGGCTGCTAGCTTGGTAGGGTTATCTTTGATGGAGAGGCAGAATTTTGTTCCCACAAGTTTCCAGATGTTCAAGGGAGTTTTGTAAAATTGAAGGCTATGTAATGTCTTAGACTTACAGATGTCAAGACCACAAAGATTGCTCACTTTTCTACAAATAATCAGATCCTAGAGTTATGAGTTCAGGGTTTTATTGTACTGAGAAAGGGTGACAAGGACACTCTTAAAAAAGTGATATGTATATCTTATAATTTTTGTTAAATCTATGGAAGATCAGTCTAATAAATCATATTATCATTACAAAAGAGACTATCAAGAATGGAATCTGAGAGCACAAATAATCATGTATCCTGCCCTACTCTCCAAATTGAGATTTAGGTGCCTTGAGCAATTCAAGATTCCTTGTAGTTCCAAGCCGAGGAATTGCAATGTGATGTTAGTAAGCGATGACACTTTTAAAAGAATAATTGTTGTCTTTTCTAAAGATTCAAGAGAGTTTTATGATCTTCCTGAGGAAGAAGCAGAAGAAGATCCAAAAAATGCAGAAGAGGCTGAACAATCAAAGAAAGCTGAAAAGAAGAAGAAATTAAAGAAAGTGGAAGAAACAGAGAAAATACCTAAGGACAAAGAAACCGAATCCGCACCTCCGAAGCCCAAGAAACAGAAAACCTATCCGGATGAGGTAGTAGCCAAATGGAGGGAGGATAAGAAGAACCGGAAGTAAGGGGAACCAAAATTTGGTCTAGATCCTACTGTGGAAAAGGCTTTAAAAGACAATGAAGCTGATGATCTTGAGAAGAAATCCATGGAAAAGAAGCTGATGAAGAAGATGGCTGAGGTAGAGATTTTCCAATCTCTTTTGAAGGCTACTGAAGTAGCATCTGAGAACATTCCTGTACCAAATTATTTCTTAGTTGAACCATTAACTGTTACTCTAGGAAAAATTTTTATGGCTTCAGAAAAAGCATAAGATAAGATTTCCAAATAGATATATGCTATGGAAGAAGTGAAATAAAAGGACAAAAATTGTAGTCGCAGTGATGATCTGATTAACAAGTTGAAGATTATCATGAGAACGAAAGTTCTTCTGAAAAATTGTCAATCTGGACTTCTCAATCCAGATCCTCGAAACTTGCTACCCCTGGAGTTGATGAGAAGGCTGAAGAGGAAGTGAACAAATTATCTAAGGAAGAGGGTTATAATAAACACTTCATTCACCCTGAGGATATTGTGGCAGGAGATGAGAAAGAAAAAATTGATGAAGATAAGATTGTTCAGTTGTCTGAGAGTGAGCATGAGTCTCCATATGAAGAACATATTCCGAAATCTGATAAAGGAAAACAAGTTGTTGTTGATAGAACAAACAAAATTACATTAAGGAAGAAACAAGATGGTGAATCATATAAGAGTAAGCTTATCGAGCTAGAGGAAGAACCACAACCTAGAATAGTGTCAGATTCGGAGTCATCAGCTCTAGGACATGATTTTGTCCTTCAATCCCTGAAGAAGCTGATGGACACCATTCCGATCTTTCCAAAAATTGACCCCAGATTCCAGATGCTCCAGCATAGCATGATTCGAAAATCAGACTCAGTATCCATGGTGATGGATAGGTGTGTAAAGATTGAGGCCCAACACGAGAATATCCTTATCAACCATGAAGCTCACATAAAATATTTGCAAGAAAATGGTGATCTGGTCAAAGAATATAGTCGAATATCTGAGAGAGATTGATGACTTTCAAGATGATGTTAAGGAATATTTTGATACTCCAGATAGAAAAATCAAGGATCTAACAAATATATTTGAGGAAAATATAAATCTTGAACATAATACTTGGATTTAGGAATTCAAAGATTTGAATGGGAAGTTGAATTTTGTTGTCCAAAGTTGGAAAACAGAAAGGGATATCCGGATCGAGATTGAAGACAAGCTAGTGAAGCAAGATGGCCTACTAAAGGATCAGGAAGAGGCTCTGAAGGTTCAAGATGATAGGACGAAAGCCTTAGAGAATCAAGCATAGGAGGATCACAAAGTGCTAAAAAAATATGAAAACCATAGTGAAGAAACTGATACCCAAGAAAAAAAGAAAAATAGATCCAAATCTGATATTTTGCTGTACTTTTTTTCCATGTAAAAACTCTTCCAATCCGAATGAAATTGTGGTTGCTTATTTTGTTTGGATGTTTGTATTAATATTTTCGATACCATATTTTTTCCATTCCCTCAAAATCTTTTTGAAAATCTCAAAGGGGGAGAAGCAAAAATAATTCAAAGTAAAAGAAGAAATATCCCTAAGTAAGAGGGAGTTTATCAATGGGGAATTTTTCCATTACGATGATTTCCATACTCAAGATAATGAAAATTATCATTCTGGAAATCTAGAATATGATCCTTAGAGTTTCAAAGCCTAAGGGGAAGTTAGTCGTATTCACCATTGTTCATATATAAAGGGAGATAAGTTTTATTTTCAAATTTTATAAAAAAATTTCTAAGTTCTTATATTCTTTTTCATAAGGATGTTTGTGATTTCCTAAAAGGGGGACATTGGTGAGTGAATTAGGTTTTACTTATGGCTTTTCCATTCCTTCATACTTGGGGGAGATTGTTAAGTCAATAAGGTTTTCTTATGACTTTACCATTCCTTCTTGTTTTGAAAATCACAAACACCTTATCTCAAGGAAAATCCCTTTTGACCCTTTTTTTTACTTCTATAAGGAAACTTTTCACCCCCAAGGAAGTTTATTCTTACCATGTTTACTTTGTTCATATAATAATTTTCCTATGTGTAAAATTCAGGTTGAAACCAAAACCTTGGAATCCCATAATTACTTAGATATGAAGAATTCTATTTTAAGATCCAAATTCTGAATACATATTCTGGTTAACAACTTTCTGAGTTCTGACTCCGAATTCTGAATATGAATTCTGGTTATGAAATTTCTGAGTTCTGACTCCAAATTCTAAATACGAATTCTGGTTACGAACTTTTTGAGTTATGACTTCAAATTCTAAATACAAATTCTAGTTACGAACATTCTGAGTTCTGACTCTGAGTTCTATGAATATAGACTCTGAACTCTTATAAGTTCTAACTCTGAATTCTCATGAACTCGGACTCTGATCATTGTAAAATCTGGTTCCGAATCCTTGAGAATACATATTGTTAATTTCATTAAAATTCAGAATCCGAAATTCTATAGAGTTCAGGTTCTGAATTTCTAGAAAACAGAATCCGAATATCATTTTATTATATACTCCGAATTCAATTTTGGTTAGAATCCAAACATTCATTTACTTACATTCTGAATATCAGATCTCAGTTAATTCTTACAATTTTTTTGTTATAAAATTATGTCGTGCTTTCAGTTACTCACTAACCATTGTTTGAATGAAACATGTACAGGTCCCTCCAAAATTCAACGAAAAATATGACCGTTGGAGGAGGGAGCCGATCATTGAAGCTGTTCCTATGAATAGGTGATCCTTTTAAAGAGCTCAGTACTTTTAGAGGCACTGAACTTTCACAACTGTGCTTACATGATGTTGAAGTGATTTCTAGAGAGAGAGGCTCTTATAAACTCTCAGGCATCGTGCAGAAAGTTTGAACGACTTGTTCAAACTTTTCTTCATGCAGATTTGCTTAGTGTAGAGGTACGATTTCCTTGAAATCAGAGACTTCGGGTTGAGAAGTCCTAGGTGCTGATTTACTTACAAATCAAGGGCTTGTGGGGATATAAAAATAGATACGGATCTTAGTATTGAGGGCTTACCTAGGTTTGGGTAAGACAGAATTTGTTGAAAGTATAAATCAAGGGACATTTTATCTAGTGTTGTTGGATACCCTTCTCTTTGGGTTAAAAGAGTTACTACTTGTTACTTATAGTATTTCTATTTTGTTTTCCTTTGTACTTTTAGTTGTTGAGGAAAGTATAATCCTCTTATACTTCCTTAGACTTGTACTCTAATTATACAGAATTCTATATGATTTAAGGTAGAATCTTATTTTTTGTAAACTTTTGTTATGTTTCTTTTCTGGAATCACTTTTATGGAATCTAGCAAGTTATTAGAGCTTATAGGTGTTGTGAATTTTGGTTATGAAAAATTTCCTTAGGTATTTTTAATGTATACAATTCACCCACTTCTTGTATTTGAGCATCTCATTTTTATATATTCGATCCAATAGACATAGTGTATATTAACTAAAATAAAGATTCAAGGAAAACCATGTGATATCATCCCTCTCTCAGAAGTGTTCAATAAATAATCTTTAAATGGATGAGAACATATTTTTGAGAAGAAAGTTTAGTTTAGATGATCCCACATACCCTTTTCATTTTATTGAAAATAAGAGGAATAAATGTTTCAACACATATTAGTATGATTTATATGTGGTGATGTTAACAACAATGCACAATGAGGGATATTTTTTATCTTATGTTCCATTTTTTCAATAATTCAATATGTGTTGGTGGATAAAGTGGTTTTGCTTGGAAAATTATTATAGATTCATGTAATGTAATTGAATTTCATGCTGGAAAAATTATCCTCATTTATATTATGATGTTTTTTAAGCTTATCAAAATATCAAAGACATGTGTTAATGATTTCACATGGTTTATTAAATTTTGGTGAAGAAGAAGAATTGAAAATGAATATGCAATATCTCTTACTACATAGAGATGAGGATATAAATAATTCCATGATAAATTATTCTTATTATGAATTCTATGCATATTATTATCATTATATATTTTCATGGTGTATTATGTTGAGGAAGGATTTGAATTACATTTGATAATTATAATAAACTTGTAGAGACTTAATTTTTTCCATATAAGACTTTGAAAATTTTATATATATATTTCCAGTGCTAGGCACTAAGACAATGTCTGATTCCGAGGACCGGTGTTACAAGAATTAATATTATAAAAATATTAAATATATTTTATATTATGAACACATGGTTATTAAATTAAATATGATATCTATCTAATGAGAGATAAAATCAGAAATTTGATACCACAGTTGAGTTTGGAATGCAGTTTTTACCCTAAGTGAGACCTAAAATGAGTCATCACAGGGTGTTCAGACTACTCGCTCATTGGTGGTATGTTTAGTGAGTTAATTGTTTTATTAATTTTTAACAAAACAATACTTTTATAAAATATATCATCATGGAAAGGTTTCCAGGGTAAGAGTTATAATCCTAGAATCACCAATGACCATCTCTTTACTCCTTTCATTGGTAGATCACATCAAAAGATGATGAAATGACTGATCAGAGTAGATGAAGACACAGTGAACACAACGATCTTTCTTCCACAATGTTTAGGGAGTTCTTCACGAATTAATGATCCAAAATATAGTTTGTAATCTTCAATTGGTGATTTATTCCATTTGACTAAATTTTTTTGAGTAGATCCTTCATTGTTCTAGGATCAACGCCAATAATGGCCTCTTTATGCACTTACATATCTAATTTAAATTTATTCAATTTTTTCTAACGTAGTATCACCATTCTTGGTCATTGGAAAATAAATCCTATAAAATGATGCTTAAACCATTCTTATAATGATTTTATCCCAAATATTCTTCACGTCCATCACTGGTAGGACCTCGAGGTCCCAGTTCAACATTGTCGAGTGGTATTGTGCATGATAAAACCCCCAAAACCATGATGAAATTATGTGTGAGGCATGGATCAATGAAGTGTGGATATATCTAGGATTTTTTCAAGGTGTGGATATTTTTATTGGGGATTTGAGATCATGGAATTGGCAGTGGAAGTATTAGTGGTGTTTGGTTTGTGTGACGAACCCCTATGGATGATTAGAGGTTGATTCTTGGTGAATGATGGCTGAAAACCACGATTTTCAACTAGATAAACTTTTTCCGGCTAGAGATAACGCCAGATCTAAAGAAGAGAGATCATATTAGAAGTGAAAAAGTAGATATGAAGATCTATAATTTCTGTGAAAAACTCAACTGCACACGGTGTATAAGGATGAACACCTGGTTTGTTTCCCCTAAAGTGCGGAGGATAGGGTTTTGGGAAAAGTTAAAGATGACATGACATATAGTCCACCTACATGATGTGTCACCATTTCATTGTTGGAAAAACTATGTGAAGGAACACATGGGTGGGAAACTTTGTGAAAGTACATGACCAGGTACACGACCATGTACCCAAGTACATGGGCACAATTAAGACACATGGGAGGAACCCTTTGTGCAGAAACACGCCATGTATAGAGTACATGGACACAAGTTCCAGTACACAGACATGGCCAGTAGGATATGACCCAGTCCCGGTGAGCTTTGACATGCCATGTAGTCCACCTACATGACATCTACTACTATATGAGATGGGAGTTGTGTGGTGACCAAGGATTCCACCAGGTGGTGGAGTAGGATGACATAACGCGTAGGTCCCCTCACAAGCCATGTACCCATTGAACTCTTTTGAGGAAACTTAAATCATTGATATGTCCATCATTTGAACTTAGATTATGGTCCATGAGTTTCCATTACCAAGTGTTTTTTCACATAGAACATGATGGTTCCCTCTGTTGTGGCTTACGAGATATGATGTGAAATGTTCCAGGAATAGTGCTTGTTTAGGAGACACTAAATGATGATAGTGATTAGTCCAAATAACCAGAGGCTTGTTTCGAGTAGAACCCCTATCAGATAGGGAGTGGGTCCTCGATGATCATAATGGAACTCCACTGATGTACTAGGGTATGGGACATTGACCACTAGAATGGAACCCCACATCAATATGGGTGCAGTTACTCTATAACTACCTTCCAAGTAAAACCCCATATCATAATAGGGTTTGGGTCATCCACCTTTATAGTACAACCCCCCATATATATTGGCACATGTACTCTTCCTAACTAGTGAAACCCCCTGTCGACATGGGGTGTGGGTCCTCGTGACATGAGAGTGGAACCCCCAATCGGCATGGGTGAGAGTCCTCTAAGGATACATATAGCATGGAACTCTGATGACGCACTAGGGAATGGTTCCTCTACTTTCAGTTTATGCCCACTCAACTATGAGACACATTAACGAGGCATGGCTTGACTTGTACAAATACTTCTGGGTAGATGTGTGAGAAGTTGGGAACCATTCATAGACTTTTTGAATTATTGGATAATCTTATTTTTGGTTTGAGTTATGAGATTGATATTCCATTACTCTTTCACTTGGGATTATTTTGAATGAGAATATACATATATCCTTCAATATCCACATCTTGGATTTTGTTACTCTCCTTCCAAGAGAGGAAAATATGCATGGTGTATACCATGTGCTCTATATCTTTAGATTCTCTTATTTGGATGCGTCAACTCTCCTAATATAGGAAATGAGGACTTGAAAAGTAGTTCATTTACTCACCTTGTTTATCCACTTATGTTTGGATGAGCTTAAATTCACTCATTAATGGGTTTTACTATTCTATTTGACTGTATCTTGTATCTACTCTATTTTCTTACCAATTATATCTCTTACTGCTCCCCTTTTATCTTTTGTGTTGTCCAACTTGGTATGTTTATACTCACCCCTAAATGGGATTTTCCCACACATGTTGTGTCTTATACAGATGACAAATAGATCAGTGGTGACTTTAGTGAAGGATAGGAATACTTGGTTCTTAAACAACATATGATGGTCGTAGCTTGGGATTCTATAGCTGGTCTCTCTTTCAAGTATTTACTTTTATTGTTTTGTCAGGTTAGAACATATTTTTGGTTGGGTGTGTTTTTTCCCTTTACATTTTAGATACACTACCATAATTTTTCACTTTTTAGAGATTCATGCATGCTTTATTTACATTATAGCAGTGTTTTATCTTTTATTATTTTTCTCTGCACTCATTCATCAAGATGGTTGTGTGTGTGCGTAGAGTTATTCAAGAAAATTCCTCCATGAATTTATTTATTCCTTCTATGATATTTACCACCCCTATCCTATGGAGGTAGGCTTGGGGTAGTTTCTTATTGATCCCCAAATTAGGTTGGTCCTTGAACGATTGGTAACTAAGTAGGTTCATTCCATGGGAATGTTTTCAGATGTGACCCTTTAAGAAGATTTGGTTGGTTTTAGGGAAACAATGTCAAAGTGTCTTGAGTGTGGATCTCAGGGCAGAGAGTCTAATGATAGTGTGGGTGGATGATGTATCCATTCACCAGGACCCTAACTACCTGCTTGTTGGCTTGGTACACCGAGACATTAGTTGCAGGGATTAATGGTACATGCATCATATATGGTCAAGTCTTTGAATATCATTCTTGATTGATATCCCCATTATTGTTATATATTTATATGGATATTTTAATGTGGTACATATTGATAAATCTTATCATTCCTCAATGATTATTTCCAACCATGATTCCAGTTCCGAATCATGACAACAATCTGATGAGAAGTGAGGCATCATTTTAGGATCAATCCCGTGACCCCTTCTCCTAAGTGGGAAGGAAACAAAAACTCCTCCCATCGAGGAGAAAATAATTATAGTAGATAAGGATTAAGATGCATATAAAATTAACACACTTCATGAGTTCTACTTCCAGAGGCCGTTAAGGTTGCATAGTGATCCAAATCCTCGGGCAGTAGAGGATTATAAAGAGTTGGTGGTCCATATATTTAGTCTTATTCAGACACCAAAACATTAGGTTGTTTCACTGATAGCTATCCTTTATCCAAAGATTAACCGGGTGTTAGTGGAGCCTTTTTATATAAATTTATGATGAGTTGACACTCTCATGTCCTGACTTCTAGCATCTATTCCAAGATGAGTACTACCCCTCCTGTTTGTGCTCAATTTGGATTTAGGATCTACTTGATCTATATAAGGGAGGGATGATGGTGGCTGAGTATGTAGAGTGGTTAATTGACCTTACTCGGTAATCCCTTGATATAAACCTTTATAGCTATTTCATGTCACATAAGTTTTATCAGGGACTCCACAGAGAGATCCAAGCTAGAGTTGTGCCCTTGTTCATCCCCACCTATGCCGGGGTGTTGGATCAGGCACTAGTGATAGAGATATTTCTACTATAGGGATGAAAGAAAGCTAGATATGTTAGTGGGAACCATAGACCAGAGTCATATATAGTAGATAGAAGATTCTAGGATCTTGGATCTCAGCCCAATAGACCTTCCCAGATTAGACAGATGCACATGGTCAGAGGTAGCGCATATAATCAGGGCAGCCTGGAGAGGAGTGATTCTTTACTTGTGATGAGTGAGGTTATCTGGCATGAGAGTGTCAAACTATATTTGATGAGAAGCACATGAAGATAACTAATGGACCACCATGATAGAGGAATCATTGTGATTAGAAATATCCTAGATTAGGAAAAGGTGGTCCCAGGGTTGGTGGAGCTCAAAAAGGAGTAGAAGGAGAAATGGGTGGTGGACAGTGTTTTGATATCCATTTACCACCACCACTAGGTGGCCCATGTTAGACTCAGGGAGATCACAATCATGGCTATAGACAACTACAGGCATTGGAGGTTTAAGATCTCATAAAAAAAATATTATTAGAGGTATGATATATGTTTTTTCTACTTTTGATTCAGTATTAGTAGATAAAGGTTACAATCATTAATTTATCTCTATACTCCTAGTGCAAGAGCCAGAGATCCTAGTTGAGTAACTAGCCCAAAATCTTCGTCTTGAGGTTCCTAGAGGGAACAATTATTCTCTTTCATTCATATACCAATAGTGAAGGATATCACTTGATGAAGAGTGGTCCATGTGGGACCTTTTGGTCATCATGATGAAACCCTATGAGGTCATCTTTGGTATGGATTGGCTGTCCATGGTTTTAGCCCAGATTGACTATCAGTTCATGGAAGAAATATGGATACACACTAATGGGATGAGATTATCCTTTTCTAGAAAGAGAAATAACATGGTAGGGCATGTGGGTTCTGCGAGTATGAGGATGCATCCTATAACCCATAAGTTAGTTTGTATATCCCTTGGTGCAACAACCTCATCAGAAATCTTGGTTCCTTTAATTATGAAAGATATTATGGACTTCGTCACTAAGGAATTTCTAGGACTACCTCTGAGGCAATAGATGAATTTTTTCATTGAATTGCATCCTAACACAACTTCAATATATTATATGGAATATCATATTGCCCCTATATAATTTTTGGAGCTACAAATGTAGTTGAAGGACCTTTAAGAGAATAGATTCATCAAGCCAAGTGTGTCCCCTTGGGAAGTTCCAGTATTGTTCATGAAGAAGACGGATTAGATCTTTCCACTTTGTTTTGGTTATTTTTTCCTGAACTAGGCCATGATAAATAAAAAAAATACCCCTTACTGAGTATTAATGATATATTTGACCAGTTATGAGGTGTGATATGGTTCTTGAAGATTAATTTCTGGTCCAGCTACAACTAGTTGAGGGTTTATGAGGCTGATAATCCAAAGTTTACCTTCTGATTTCTCTAGGGACACTATGAGTCTCTAGTGATTCCCTTTGGTGTAACGAATTCCCCCATTATGTTTATGGATTTAATGAAACATGTATTCCATCCATATTTGGATCTATATTTTATTATCTTCATTGATAACATACTCATATAATCTGCATCTGAGTAGGAACATTTAGATAACTTGAGGACGGTCCAAGATTTTATTTGAGAGCACCAGCTTTATAGGAAACTATCAAAGTGATAGTTATGGATTCAAGAGGTTCACTTTTTGGGGAATGTCATTTCTTAGCATGGATTAGCAATGGAAAAACTGAAGATAATTGCAGTGTTTTCTTGAGAAGCACCTAAGAGAATATTATAGGTGTGCAACTTTCTTGTATTGGAGGGTTACTATAGAAGGATTGTGAAATAATTCCCTAGAATAGAAGCCCCTTTGACCACCTTAACGCAAAAAGGGAAGATTTATTCCTAGTTTGATTAGTGCCAGAGGGACATTGAGTAGTTGAGTCTAAGACTAATAAGTAGTCCAATTTTTAGACTACCAAAGGAAGGAAAATATTTCTTAGGTTGTTTCATTTACTCGAGAGTTGGGCTCGATTTCATGTTAATGCAGCTGACAGAAGTTATCGTTTATAGGTCGAGGCGGTTGATACCCGATCAAAAGAACTATGCAACTCATGACCTAGACATGGAAATATAAGTTTTCTCCCTAGGGATGTGGAGGAACTACCTTATGGGGGAGTGCTTTATGGTTTACTCAGACCATCAGAGTCTCAGGTACATCTTCACATAAAGAGACTTGAACCAGAGATATTGATTATAGTTGGAGTTCGTACAAGACTAAGAATTTGAGATAGTCTATAATTCAGTAAAGGGAAACTTTGTAGAAGATTATATTAATATAAAGTCCCTATATTTCTTGTTGTAGGGGGATTTAGAGTAGTAATCCTCCTTACAGCTGACCCTGGTGGAGAAGAAGGGTATAACTCTTCTACAGTCGATGGTGTTAACTCCTCCGCTTCTTGAGTGTTTGAGAGAGTCCAACATGGGAGATGTTTACCATGATGTCTTATGTGATAATATATCCAAATGAAACTCAATATATATATATTATGAAAAAATTAATAACGTCATCTTATTCCAAGGGTGGACAATGGTTCTAGTCACATTACAGGAGGAGGTGATGTGAGAGTTCCACACTTCTCCCCTAATTGTAAATCCCAGTGTGGGGAACATGTATAGAGACCTTCAGAGGTAGTTTTGGTAGTCTGCCATGAGGTGAAGTGTAAATAAGTTCATATATTTTTTCCTCACCTGTCATTCGGTGAAGGTTGATCACCATGTTCCGAGATGTTTATTGTATCCTCTTGATATCCCATAGTGAAAATGGGATGACATAGCCATGGAATTTATCACAGGGCTTCCATGCACAGTGAAGGGCCATGACACCATCTAGGTGATAGTTGACCGAATCATGAAATCGAAACACTTCCTTTAAATTAAGGTGCAAAGTTCGGTGGAGATTTTAGGGAATCTATACATATGGGAGATCGTTCTCCTTCCTAGGATGCCCTTTATGATTCTCTCCAATCGTGATGCATGGTTTATGTCACGATTTTGGAGAGGCTAGCAGGAGGAATTCAGGACTTAGATTAGGATGATTAAAACCTTTCAACCCTGGACCAAAGGGTAGAATGAGTACACTATCTAGGTGTTAGAGTATATGTTGAGGGCATGCATGTTAGACTTCGACCAGAATTGGAAGGATCTCCTACCCTTGGAAGAGTTTGTGTACAAAAATAGCTATCACTCTTCCTTCAACATGGAACCAATTGGGGACTTATATGGGAGAATATACAGGTCAATCTTATACTGGATAGAGATCCGAGATACATATCTTATGGGCCTAAAGATGGTGTATGTTACAATAGAGAAATCCCATGTCATCCATGAATAGATGCGGATGACCTAGAGTAGAGAAAAATCATATGCAGATCACCGTTGTAGGACCTTGGAGTCATGTAGGGAGACCACATCTTTCTGAGAGTCACCCCATGAATAGTATTGTGGATATTTTGTTTGGGAGGCAAGCCATCCTCAAGGTTTATCGGGCCTTTCGAGATCATTCATTGGGTTAGAGAGGTTTCTTACCACCTTTCCCTACCCCACAGCTGGATTGGGTGCATGAAATCTTCCATGTGTTATAAATGAGGAGATACATGCGTGACACAACACAAGTTACCGATTGGGGTGATCTGGACAATGAGGATGGAGCCACATTTGTAGAGCACCTAGTGGAGATTAGTGATCGATAGGAGTGAACCCAGTGGGGATGGACCATCCTATTGGTTTGCATGTTGTGGTAGCGCAAAAACATGTAGGAGATTCATTGGGAGTGGGATATCCAAGTGATGGATTTGTATCCCAAGTTGTTTGTTTATTTTTTTTAATTTTTGGGGATGAAATTTTTTAATTATATAATGACTCAGAGACTCGTTGTTTTTCAAGTAATAATTTGAAATATTTCTATTTATATTTTTAGAGTTTGGCATTGATTCATCCTGTGATTATGAGGTCCAGTGAGACCAAAATTAATTATATAAAAATATAAAATATATTTTATATTACATAATAATTATTGTTAAATAAAATGAGACAACTCTTAAATGGTATCTTGGATCATAAATCTGAGACCATGGTTGAGCCCGAAATGTGGGGTTTACCCTAGGAGTAACCTAAAATGGGTTAGCGCGGGGCGTTTAAACTTCTTGCTCATTTGCAGTATGTTTAGTTAGTAAATTGATTAATTAACTTTTACCTAAGTGAAATGATTATAAATATATCATCCTGGTAAAGTTTCCATGGATAGCCTCCGAATAATGGAATCACCAATGATGCTCTTCTTCCAACTTTTTTCAGTGGATCACGCAGGTAATGTAATGGTCCTTCTTCCTTATTGGTGAGTGCATTAATCATCAAAAAATGATCCATAAGATAGTTAGGACTCTTCAATTGGTTATCTATTCCCTTTTATTATTTTTTTAGTAGTTCCATTTTTGTAATTGGATAAGCACCAATTGTGGCCTATGCATGCGCCTACGTACTAGATTTAAATTGATTTATTTAATGGTTTTTGACATGATGTCACCATTCTTGATAGTTGGCCAAGAATTATTGGACAAAGACATTTAAACCATTGTTATGGTGTTTTTCTACCAAATCTTCTTCACATTCATAACCGGTGGGACCTGTGGTATCCGTTTGACATTGGTAGGCAGTACCAAGCCTGATTAGACACTCGTATCCATGAGGAAATGACATTAAAGGTATAAATCTATGAAGTATTGATAGATCTAGGATTGTTTCAAGGCATGGATTTTTGTTTTAGTGATTTGAGATCAAGGAATCAGGAGTGGAAGGTCGATGGTTTATAGTTCGTGTAACAAATCCCCATGGATTAATGAAGGCTAATTCTAGGTGAATGATAGCTAGAGACCACAATTTCTAGTTAGATCCACCTTTTTCAGCTAGATATAGCATCTGATCTGAAGAAAGAAGACCAAATTCAAAGAGACAGAAGTGGATTGGAAGATATGGAATTTCAATGAAAAGCCCGACTACACACCTTGTAAAAGGATCAACACATGGTGTGGAGCCCCTTAAGTTTTGTGGCTAGGGTTTTGTGAAAAGTTAATGATGCCATGACATGTAGTCCACTTATATTCCATGTACCCCTTTCCTGGTTGGAAAAACCATATGAAAGACCACATGGGTTGGAAACCGTGTGGAAGTACACAGCCATGTACACAGTCGTGTACTCGGTTACATGGACATGACCTAATCACATGGGAAAAACCCCATGTGAAGCAACATGCCATGTATAGAGTACATAGACATAGGGTCTGGTACACGGATATGACCAGCGAGACATGACTCGGTCTCATTTAGCATAGACACACCATGTAGTCCACCTACATGTTCTATACTACTACATGGGATCAGATCTTTGTTCCAACTAGTGATATGTCCAGGTAGTGGACTGGTACCACATTCCATGTGGGTCCCCTCACACGTTGTGAACCCATTACCTCTTTTTAGGAAACTTCTATCATTCACATCTCCTTCATTTGAAATCAGATTTTGGATCATGAGTATCCTATCTAGAGTGTCTTTCCATGTAGAAGATTATGGTTCCTTCATTTGTGTATTATGATATATGATGTGAAATATTTTTTCATGGTTCTTGTTTAGGTGATGCTCGATGCTGGAAGTGATCAGGTCAGATCACTAGAGGATTCTTCCGAGTGGAACCCCCCATCAGATATGATATGGGTCCTCGATGATCAGAGTGGAACCCCCTAATGCACTAGGGCATGGGTCCTTAACCACTAGACCAGAGATTCCTATCATCATGAGAAAAAGTCCTCCATAGCTACCTTCTAAGTGGAACCCCCAATATAACCATGGAGCAAGTCCTCAACCTTTATAGTGGAACCCCCCATTGACATGGAAGTGTTTCACAACATAGGGGGTGGGTCCTCGTGACACTAAAGTGGAACCTCCCACCGACACGGTCGCATGTCCTCTATGGATACCGATAGAGTGGAACCCCCCTGATGCACTCGGGATCGGGTTCTTTACTTCATGTTTGTTCCCAATCGATGGTGAGGAATAGTGATGAGGTGTGTCTTGACTTGTGCAGATTCTTCTTGGCAGGCGCGTGAGATGTTGGGTATCATTGATGGAATTTTGGACCTATTGGACACTCTTATTATTGGGCTGAGCTGTGAGATGGATATCTCTTTACTCTCTCATTTGGGCTTATTTTTAGTGAGAATATACATATATACTTATGTATAAACATCTTATATTTAGATACTCTTCTTCCAGGTGAGCTGATGATGCACATGGTTTTCCATGTTCTTTCCGTTTTTAGTTTATCATGGATGTATGATTCTACCCTCCTGCTATAGGTGGTGAGAACTTGATGAGTAGTTTATCTACTCATAGTGTTTATCCCATTGTGTTTGAATGATATTACATTCACTCTTTGTTTGGTTGTTCTGTTCTCTTTAACTTTATCTTTCATCTAATATCTTGTATTTCCTATTTTATCTCTTACTACCCCCTTTCAGATTTTGAGGTTTCTTACTAGGTCTATATATACTCACCCCTGCATGGGCTTTTCCTGCACATGTTTTTTCTTATACAGATGACGGATAGGTTGACGACAACATTAGAGGAGCTTAGGGATACTGGGTGCTTGGACCACATACAATGGTCGTAAATTGGGATTTTGAAGCTAGGATATCTTTAATAAATAATTTTTCATTTTTTAATTTGGGACATGTTGTTGGTTATGCATGTATTTTTACCCTTTACTTTTCCGTTACACTATCGTACTTTTGTACTATCTAGAGGTTCATGCATGCTTTGTTTACTTTATATCAGTGTTTCATCTTTTATTATTTCCTTTTTAAATATTGAATCAAGATGGATGTGTGTGTGGGTATATGTACTTAGGAAAAGTCCACCCTGAGTTTAGTTATGCCTTCAACACTTGTCGCCACCCCCTGGACAATGGAAGCAGGCTTCAGGTAGTTATGGCTCAAGCCTCAACTTGGATTGGGTCATGAAAAATCCTATGTAGGACTCAAATTAAAAATTTATCCCACCATGGATGCTACATGGACTAACTCAACCACACACATATGGGATAAGGTCCTCAAACACATTGTAGAATCAGTTCATGTAGCCTGTATATGGCTAAAGATGTGTGGGCAGACCCATGTATAAATTCTGTAAGAGTGTGGTGGTGGAGTTATAGGTTATCCCATGTATAAGGCCTATAGTATTAGGATGAAGCCTATGGTGATGTGAAAATAGTGTGATAGTTTATAATCCTTCTTATCCTTCTCGAACAATAGGTGGAAATATATTTTATTTTAAACTGGAGGTATTCCACTTTAGAATTTCTTTGTGGGACACATGATGCTGTGTATTGTTCATACATCCATTAATGATACAAAAAATATTGTCTATCTTATTTTTCTAATCCAAGCCATTATTTGAATACCACATATTGCATACTCAAATCCCTCATCTACAGAATTCATCTTTAACCATCATCCCTTAAAGTCTCTCCACATGAGTTTGAGATAACTGGCTGCCCCCACTCAACATGTCGAAGGATTAGGACAAGGTAGAACGATCCAAATTCATAAATTTAACATAATATTGACTACATGTTGAATATTTGAGTAAGAGATACATCACATGAATCCATCGCATGAATACAACAACCCACCACATGATGACATTAATATCACATGACCAAATAGTAAAAATTAATTATCCATTACAATAAGATGTAATGAGAATTGAAAACAATCATTGTGACATCATGTGATGTTCATGGATCACATGATAGTAGGATGAAATTGTGAGAAAAAATAATAGAACATAGATCACAAGAAGATATTACATTTTATAAGAATAATAATTTGAATAATTCATGATTTTAAATATGATGGTTAATAAGCCTTTACATGAACAATGAAGTGATTTCATGAAAAATTCTTGAAAATCGTGTGATCAAATCAACATTGCATGATATTAAAAAGAATCAACGAGTTTCAATATAAATGAGATCTTGAGATATTTTTTAGTTTTAAACCATCCTCAACACACCATTTCTTAAAACATGAAAATTAAATCAACGTTGAGGTTATGTAATGTCATATATAAATACTATTTCTTCAATAACAAGATGTTTTTCTACAAATAATGAGAGCTCTCATGAAAACAGAGCATCAGAGTTCATTGATCGCATGAAGCATAAGATCAGATGAGCCTATAGATCTCATGATGGAACCCATAGAAAGGAACTGTCTTATGTGAATGAATCTAATAATAATCCTTGTGAAAAACATTTATCATGTGAAGGTTATCTCGTGAAACCTACTTAATGGTTACATGAAGTTGATACTACAAAACAGGTCTTGCATGTTCATGCATTCCTTGATCAAGTTAAGATAGGAAGAGACTCATGTGAAGCCTACCTGATTATGTGATGAATTTATAGTTACCGTAAGATACCGTGAGTATAAGTTTCACAGTTTTCATGACCCATTTGTGATCATGTGATTTCATAACCTTTGAGAGGCCATGTACCTCACATGAGGCATAGAATTAATGGACGGAGTGGACAATCAGTGAAATCATTATTGTGGATGAAAATAGTTTATGAAAGAGAACATAAAATTAATACATGTTCTCAAATGAAGTGAATTAGAGTTTGGAGAAGTTTGGAACTCAGTTATAAAGAAGATAATGTGCAGGACGAAATCTAGTTCTTTTATAGAATCGTGATAAAGTGATAATTTTCTAGTATAATTATCTTGAAGGCTCAAAATAAATATATTCATTGATAGTTGTAGGAGCATGCAACATTTAGAAGTGATATTTCTTTTATTGTTTTTTTTTTGTTTTAGGTCATGTGAAGCAATTTTTATATTGGGAATCTATAAATAATATTGTGATTTAATAATATTGAATAATTGTATGTTGTAACTACTTGTGATTATATTGGAGAATCAATGATTGGGGTGTCTAATCAATCACATTAAGGAGTAGGCTCATTTTGAGACCGAATATTGTAAATTTTTTTTATTATCAATCTATTTATTTTTTTTTAATTTGGTAGAGGTTTAAAAATAATAATAATGGAAAAATTATAAAATATCAAAATATGTTAATTTCAAAATAAATAAATTTTTAAATAATACAGTTTGGTTCAACCCCCCTTCTAAGTGGGGCATTATCTCCTTCGACACATCAATAATGATTTTTTTATAATTCCTATTTTTTATAGGTTATTAAATTTGTGTTACTAGAGCATTATTCATATCATAAAAATAATATTTATCGTTTTAATTCATTATTAGATCCATCAATTAAAGGGGGAAATGAAAAATTTAATACACCAATCCATGGAGGTTATAGTCCGCACATATACATGGGTGATGATTTCATTTTAAAAGAACGTGAGAAAGTAGAAATATGTTTTTTATTTAATTCTCCTAGAAATGTCATATATATCATACTTATTTATTAAATTAAATTTTTTATAACAACCATGTTAGGTGGTAAAGGAAAATAAAACTCGTTTATTCATGGAGGAATTAGTCCTCACACACGCACAATTCACATTTTAAATTTTCCTAATAGAAAAGGGAAATTGTGGTTAATGGCTATAACTTAATTATATTAACATATTAGTATAATAATTATATTGATGTTATAATTTTAAGATTTTTTAACATAATATGAGGAAATATAAGTGCACATAAAGAAATAGAAATGAAAACGGAGCAGTTAGAAATTTATACCCCACTATTAGGATTATATCCCTTTAAATGGATCTTAAACCTTTGAGGTATGGTATTTTAGAAAGGAAAAAACCTATTTAAGGTGTATAGGAATGTTGATAAGTTTTTTTAGAAGATTTGTTTCTCAAAATAGGGAGTTATGGAGTGTGGGGAAGTATAGAGAGGAGATCCCCATTTATAAGTGAAAAGGGATGTCATTTTTATAAATACCCAAAACATGAAAATAATAGGAAGTAAATTTCTATGAATTTGGATAAAAACTGAGAAATAATGGATATTATAAGTGATAAGTTTACGAAAAGCCTCAAAAAAATTCTCACACTTATTTTAAACATGTTTTGGCCATTTACTCTTAGATTTTTACATTTACCATTTTTTCTTTTACCATGGTAAATGGTTTCTACCTAAGTAATTAATCATTTTTAAATTAAATTAAAATGGTACTTTATATATAATTTTCACCTAGTTATTCCAAATTTTAAATCCATTTGATTATATTAATTTTTTAAAAGTGATAAAAATTGATTTTAAAATACTAGAAGTATATTGTTGTAAATATTTTTGAAATAATATAACTTAAGATATAAAATTTCAAATATAGTTTTATAAATTTAATATTTTCCCAATTCATCATTATATATTAGTAATTTTATAAAAGTCTTGTTATTTGTAAAAACTGTATTTTTCACTATTCACATAAAAATCAATCCTTTTAGAAAAATCCCAAAATTCATCTTAAGTTAATTTTTTTATGATAAATCAAAAAATGAGGTTTATTTTTTTTAAATTCACATATTTAAATATTTATATTTAATTTTTTAATTTAAAAAATCAAATATAGTGAAAAACTATTTTTATAGGAAAAGGAATTTGGTTATATTAAACATTCATTTTCTTAATAATTAATAATTAATATAGGGTAAACATTTTTATTTATATGATCAATATATCATGTTATTGTTCAATCAAAAAAAGAATAGTTATTTGAAATAAAATACCAATTTTTGGGAAATATAATTTTTAATCACAAATTGAAAAGTTAAAAAGTACCTTTTGAAAATTATAAAAGTTAATGATATATCTACAAATATAAATAATTTATTACATGCTAATATAATCAAAATTATTACTTACCTAAACCCTTATGAACTATATGTAATAACTAATCATCCAATAATCCATGGTTATAGATTCATGTGGTGGTTATGTTATGATGGATCTTAAGACAATCTCCATGAGGTTCAAGATCTCTTGTATATGGTTTTACTTAGACCAAAATTTGTTGAGTTTAGATTGAGATTGGTGCAGTGAAAACCCTAGTAAAGCTAACTCTCTTTATAGCTTAGACAAATAGAATTCAAAAGGAGAAATTAAAGTTCCACACCCCAACTCTTCTTACTTTATTTATTGATTTTGTGACATGGTTACATCAATTTATACAAAATAAATTAACATTTATGTTTTTATAGTCATATTTAATATTCAAAATATATCATGGTTCTTTCATTATATTTTTTCATAGGGTGAAAAACACACTATTTATTATATTATTAATTTACGAAAAAAATACAGGGAAAACATAGGTCATTACATAAACTCATTATAGAAACTCAATCATCACTCAATAATTTGTGAAGAATTATAATATAACACAACAAATATTTTTCATGATATATAACTCAAAATAATTAATAAAATCACAAAATAATTCACAAAATATATATAATCACATGATTAAACACTAAAATAAGAAACATGTCACCAACCTCATAAACTAGAACAAATATTCCAAACTAATGAATACCAAACTCCACTAAGAAAATAAGAAACCTAATAAATTTAAAATCTAAAAAAAGGATATGTAATTATAATGGACTAGTGACTAAATTTTATTTACTTATCATAAAAGGAAATAGTTATCAAAACCCTTACTAATTTAGGACAAAATCCACAAACAAATCAAATATCTTAGCTGAAATAATGTAGAAATCACATCTAGAAGTGTAGACATTAATATGATAGATATGGTTGATAGAGGATTATAAAAAATTACCCCTAAAGTCAAAAATCTTTTATTAAATCCCATCATACATTATAAAAAAAGATGAAAATTATATTCTTTAAGAATTATCTCCCAACATGATACTAGTTAGCTAGCCTCCCACCATCAAGCACCTAATATAATCCTAGTCAATATAGTTTTTTTCATCACCCATTGGCTACCTAGTACACTATACTGATCACATGGTGGAAACCTTGTTGTCACTTGAAAATGGGTTCTACAAACATTATCATGAAATTCATGATACGGTCCTTACTTAGGTGACATAAGTCAAGTGTGTCCAGAATAGTTTTTTTATATTAAGAAGTTGCAAATGAGATCTCCAAATTCTATATGATTTCTTTCATACATAGAGATTCTTTTTCCTCAACAATGATTCCCAATATGGTGATGTGGATCTGAGAACCTCCCACTATTATTAGGCCATTAATTTAACCTATTGATGATGAAAAGGGGTGTACAAACCATACAAACTATTTTAAGGGTATTTTGGGATCTAGTTTTCCTCACAAAACACATGATATGAGGAAAAATTGTAAAAAATGGTGTATTTAATTTCAAAATATTTTATTTTATTACACTTGGTAAAATGTTAGAATAATTTTTAGTTGGAATACATTTTAAAATGATGTAAAAGTAGCAAAGATAAAAATTCTTATGAAGGAGAATTTCATGAACCCCCTTTGTAATCACATAGTTCATTCATGCATGGGAAAAGTTTGTAGTGGAACACATGATTCCTATGAAATCATTTAGTTAATTTGTGATATGGTTTCATTTTCAAGTCCATGGTGAGATCCATTTATATCCATATAAAACCTTCATGGTCAGCCGTCATTTGTATCCATCACACCGTGATTCTTCATAATAATATAGGATCTTTATAAAGAAATTCATTCTTATATCCTAATGATATTCCATTTTGATTGCATTATCTCTTCATAAATTAGTTCATTCTAAGAGTCATGATGTTATTCCTTCATGATCATGCTCTCCCTTAAAAAAATATGATTTTTTTTGGTTTAGTGACATGAATTCTTCACATGGTCATGATTTCCAATTAGTCTCCCATTTTCGTATAGAAGCTCTTTTTAATACACAACACACATATTAATAAAGGGGAATTCAATTATATTATGGAATGAATGTTGAAAGGAAGGGAATAATGTAATACTTTCTTGGTAATGTCCTCCTCCACATAAAATCCTTTTCCAAAGACTCTTGTGAATCCCCCTTCATTATGAAATCCTACAAAACTCCTTGCCAGTGGTCCACTCATATAAATCCATTAATGAGATGAATTTAACCCAGTACCTATGATAACCATGATCCTATTCACATATAACCCAAATGTTTTCTGAAGTAGGGAATTCTTATGGTTCACATCCACCAATTCTCAGTGGTACTGAGTTGAAAATCATTTTATTCATAAATGGAAACTTCACAAAGAAACCAAACTATAGGTATACATGCCTCTCTTAAGTCATTTATTTCACCCAAAATAGCTATATGATCTGAATCAACCCAAATGACCTCACTAGATTCATTTTTCTAAGGTTGAATCTCATAATTCTTCTTTTACCCAACTCACTACCTAGGTCATAAATTTAAGGGAAGTTCATGGATAAGCCCCACTTATTCTTCTTATTCTTACCCTTTCCTAGAAAGGGTTTCCTTTTTGTTTGACTTGAAATTTAATGAAACCATATTTACCGCCTGATATAAAAAAACTACATTGGTTTTGATTTATGTTCCAACTGGACACATATGAAACTTATTTGAGGTTAAATCCCAATAATTTAACATTATAATCTCCCACCCTCCCCCTCTTGATGTGTTTTCTCCAACCATGCATACCTTTTGATATAGCCCTAAATATTTTATAACATCTCCACTGTACATTAAATCATAGACACCTATATATTGTGAATAAGTTTATGAACATTACTTATACTAATGATCTTGCGGTGAACCATTATTCCTATGGTTATGGGACAAGGATGCATCAGGTGATGATTTAGGGATACCTCTACTGATGATCTTGGGACACCTTTATTGATGATCCATGGATACCTTATGTTATGAGCATAAGATGGCATCATGACCTGATATGAGAAAGATAAATGGGTCTTTTACTTGGTGTATTCCCCAACCTTTCTAGTTTTCCTTCCTTACCTAGTTACCAATATATAGGATGTGGAAATCCATAAATTGGACTCCTATTATATGTAAGTCCCAACTTTTATATTCTTCCTTCCCCTTCTAGTTACTAATATATAGGAGTTGGACATCCATATATGGTCCCCCTATTAGGTGTATTCCCCAAGCTTTATACTATTCATTCTTCATCATAGTAGAAACATAAAGGTGGTTAGAAAATTATATATGGTCCTCTTACTTGGTTTGAGACCCAAAATTTCTAGTCCCCACCCCCTTCTAGTTACCAAAATACTGGAGGTTGGAAACCATATATGGGCCTCGTACTATGTATAATACCCAACCTTTATAGTTCTCCTCCCTCATCTAGTTATAAAAAGGTAGTGGGTTAGAAAAACATATATGGAATATATACTAGGTATAAGCACAAATCATACCCGATCCTATCCTATTACTAGTATTTGAGATAAACTAGAAATTACTCCTCAATGATGAGAACCACACCAAACCATTGTTATACACCTTCCACCTAGTATTATACTAGGAATGTTGTAAAACTTCTTAAAATAATTCATGGATGAATAACCTTAAAAATAAACACTATATTTTTCGTCATATGACCTTAAAAGATATTAAATATCCTATTATGTGGAACTAAAATTTGTGATTTCTGATTCCATCCACTAGGAGACATAGGAATCCCCATTCTGGGGCTCTATCCCAACCGCAAAACACTTACTCACTCCTTTAGAAGTCTCCCAGTTCCTCCAAAAATAAAAATAAACTCTAGAGTTCCAATATATGTGGTTAAAAAATAGAGTAACCAGATGCATTGATGAAATAAAAGAAATTATAATTCCCATGTGTAATGTTAAATGAATATTGTTACTCATTCAAATTTTCAGTGTATATAATATCATTACCCAGAAGGATTCATGAAAATTTATTAAATCTTTATGATAGTACCAATTAGGAAATTATTGTCTCCAAATGGGTGAGATGAGTTTGACCCAGCATCCTCTCGACCAATGATCAATACAAAGAATCAATTGAAAAGTCCTAGTGACCACCAGTATTTGGAAATTATGTTCATAACAAATCGAATCATCATGGGAATAAGGCCAAATAATAAACAAACCTACTATAAATTTCCATCGTGGTCTACCTACCTTCTTATCTCCATTCACATCCCTTCACCCACAAATCCCAAAACAAGATAAAAAATAAACTCAAATTAAATTAAAACATATAAATATAAAATCGAATTCACATGTTAACTACCTAGGTCAATACATATATAAATATAAATAAATAAAAATATATCGTTACCAATAATGATTAATAGCCTGGACAAGTGGTCTAGGTGGTACTTGAAAATGTGATGAGTAGGTGTTTAAATCTCACCCTCCTTATATTAATTTGGAATAAAATTAGTGTGTTGTGACTGACTTAGGTAGATCTATGTGGTGGCCCCAGGCTATCTCGAGGGTGGTTATTCTCCCCAAAAATATTCTAAAATATTTATGGAGACTTTATCATTGATATAAATTAGTGCTTATAAAGGGTATATTTTATCATCACTAAAAAAGAACTAATGAATTCAAGCTTTATCAATGCTTACAGTTTGGGTTTTATATGTGAATACATTATTAGTTATTTTATAATGAATAATAAATAATTTTAAAATCAGTAATAATATATCATTATGTATTAGTATCACGTTGATTCCATTTATAATTAATAGCTTTAAATATATTAAATATATTTACTATTCATAGTTTAAATATTTGAGAACAACCACACCCAAAAATATATAAAAATTAATGCAATTCATTAAAATTCGTTTTTATATAATATTATTTTATAATTTGTTTAAAAATTAATATTTCATACTTTGAAAATATTTTCCCTTTCTCTCTAGGTGGGGGAGGGGGATCTCATTTTAGGGTCTCTTCGAGCTGTTAGTTTTTTTGGAGGTTACAACAACGGATTATTCTACGGAATATCCTATTTTATCTAGGATTGGTGGTTTAAAACATAGGTGTGTGGTTGAGGGTTATCTATTAATTATAAGCGAATCTTAGATATCCATTTACCTATGTTGTACTGTTATGGTAGGTTTATGGTTTAGTTCCATAGGCCTAGTGATATCCCTTTGTATCCATTTCTCATTGGGTTCATCATTTTAGTGGGGGTGTTGTCTATATACAAACATGGACATATTTTAAGCACTTTTATCCCTTGAGGTTATGATGAACATATTTATCTTTTTATTTAGTGATGGAGTTTTCTTTTTATTATTGAGGGTGGTGGGATAAGTGATTATAGTGTTCCATGATTCTATTTTGGTGGTGACATAGGGGGAGATGATATGGTGAAGATAGTAAGGACCAAGGTAGTGATTTTTCATTCCAATGTATTGACTCATCAGGGATGGTGGTGTGGTCTCAGGGATGTTTTTTTTCTTGTTTGTTGCTTTCTGATTCTTGTGGTCTCAGTGGTGTTGGTTTTTTGATTTTGGTGATTGTGCTTGTTGGTTTTTTGGGTGTCAGTGGGTGTCAGTGGGTGGTGGGTAGGGTGTTTGTTGGTTTTTATGTTTTTAGATTTTTTGGGGGTGTGGTTTCAGTTGGTGTCATCTATTATGCTAGTTGGTTTTATGCTTGTTTGGTTTTTTGATGTTTTGGTTTTTTCTGGTGGTCCAATATAGTAATGTTTTTATTTTGGAGTTTTCATTTTTACATCATTTTTTGGGTGGGGTATTGGTATTTTTTCTTGGTCATTGGCCCAGGTACTACGTTGTAACTATCTTATACAAATTTATCAACACTCTATTGTGACTTAGTCATGGTATGAGTGTGCTGGTGGTTTGATTTGTTTATGGTGATGGATATGATGGATATGATGGATATGTTGAATTAATGAGTGTTTCTTTGGATGATAGAGTAGTTCTGGTAGTTCTATTTGGAGAAAATTCTTATTAGTGGATTCCCCTATGTAGGTATTGAATTTATGGATTTCCCTGGTGGAGGATTCACCATCCTTTGTTTATAATGGTTCCTGGAAGGTTTTTTTCTTCAGTGATATGTTTTACTATTTTGTTTTCTTAATGAAAGTGGAGGTTATTTTTGATCAAAGGATACCATGGTGCTTTGTGGTTTAGTACTGTTAGTCTATAATTAGTGGATCACTAGTGTGATTGATAGTTTTTAGAAGATACATTTTTGGATGACATCAATGATTGTTGTGATTTTGGAATTTTTTGGTGTTAAAAATTAGAAGAGCACTGTCTAAGGTGGTACTAGGATCAAGGTTTGAAGTTCGATGCCTAACCACTCAGCTTCATAGCCTTTTGATAATTACTCCTATACAACTGGATGGTGGTTATTTTTTCTGGATTTTTTTGTTCAGGTTTATTGTTTGTATGGTGTTTTATAATATGGTTTGTGGGTTGGATATAGGATCCTTGGGTTTTACGACCTATGATTTTTTACAGACCAAACATTATTTGACATTACATAAATTTTGGGAGTGGGAGGCATTAGAAGAAGACTGAAGGGATGAAGACATAGTTAGAGTTATAATATTTTCAAGGGAGATGCATTACAACACGGATCTATGTTCTTTCCCATGAAGAGTAGGTTAGATAAATGAGGTTTTTGTAATTTTGTACATAATTTCACAAAGGGTTAGGATGGGGCATGATTTTTGGGTTGAAATATATTGTGTGAACAATGTGGTATTATTTTTTCTTTATTTTTAAGTGGAAGTCCAGTTATGAAATGAAGATTTTTTTATGGTGTAAATATTCACCTATTATTCATATATTGGAAATTACCTGGATCAATATGGTGTAATGTATCTTGCATTGATTTTAAGTGAGTTATATTGCACAGAGGTTGTTGGGGCCATGAAATGGTGATATTGAGGTGTTTTTAAATATATCATATGTTAGTAATTTATCACGTGGGGACTTTGAGATTTATCTTTTATTATCCTTTTAGTTAATATTTCATGGGGGAGTATTGTTTCATGAATCTACCCACTACAATATGGAGTCTTGGGTGTTTATTCTAGGGTTCTTCTTCCCTTTTTGTCATTTCATGGTGATGTCTTTCATCATGCAGTGTTTAGTTTTGTGGTGGGAAGGCCAATAATCATGTCGTGGTACTCATAAGTTTGAGAATTTCATTATTACCCTAGGTGTTTCACCATGACATTAATTAAAATCATCAGTTGTAATGTGGTTCTAACCCTCAAGATTTGGGGTATATTTCAATGTGGTTTTTGGACCAGAGATTCATTATAGTGCGGTGACCCCAACCACACCATGATTAATTATTTTAAAAATTGATTAAAAATTCAGGAATTACTGAAAATTCCTTCTTATTAGCCCAAATTATTTTGAACCCTATATGATTAATAAATTTTATTGGATATATTTAGCTATAATTAGATTATTTTTGGCTCTCTAATTCAAGAGTTTAATTCCTTAGGATCTAATGATAATTCTTCTTCTCCTCTTCTTGATTATATTCATTTAATTTAGTATTAGGGATTTTGAGAAGGACATGATGATTTTTTGTGTGTTTTTATGTTTTGGATTCAAAGGGAAAAGGTCATATCTTATCCATGAGTTTGATCCTCATGTATCGGGTGGTTTTTAATTGGAGCTTCCTTGTCATCTTGTGTAGTAATTGTTAAATATTATACTGAGGAAAGGGATTTAAAAACTCTCCTTTTTTATTATGTTTTAATCAATTAATTATCATGATTTTGTTTTATTTGGGTGGATGGTAGAAATTAAATTAAATAATATAATGAATTTTGTTATAATAAAATGAAGGGAAGAGGGAAATTTACACATGTTTTCTAAAATTCCATGAAATTTATTATATATTGAGGGTTTCATTAATGTCATTGCAAAATAATTATTGAATAATGTTTTGAAAAAATATATTTATACAATTGGTTTGATATAATCACCTTTTATAATGGGTTAATAAATTAACATTGGTGATGAGTTGGTTGTGTAGAAATATGTAATTAAAGTTTTGATGTTTGAAGTTAAAATTCTGCATTAATATGAAATAATGATTAAGATAATGTTAGTTAATGTAGATTTATAAAATGTTTACCTCATTTTTTTATATGAGGTCTTCCTTACCATGATTAGAGAGGATTTGTTTGGTTATTTTGGATGATTATAATGATGAAGTGTGGATTGGTTATAGAATGGGTGGATGGATTTTTGTGTTGTTATAGTAATGGTGGCAAGGATGGTTGAGTAGAATAATTATATTTTTTGGCTATTATGGTGGATGTTTCCATGAGTAATGTGTTGATTTATATAGTGATGGGTTTGGTAGTAGTGATTCATGTTGTAGTTTCTCGGTGGCATCGAAAGTGGATGGATTAAATGGAATTTTTAATTGGTGATCAGATTGAATAGATAAATGGTGGGATATAAAATAAATAATGATAATGGATAAAATAACCACGACTAATAAATACTAAATGATAGAAGAAAACTGAATAATTAAAAATTATTGACTTAAAATATAAAAAAGTATAATGAATAATTGACATTACATATGGTTATATACAAGTAATGTGTCTGGAAATGTTAAATACAGAATTTATAAAAGATTATAAGATAAAATAAGAATTATAGAAAATTAATATGCTGAATGAAATGGGAATTTGGTAATATTTTTTTTGGTTTTTTATGTGATTAGTTGGGGTTGTCTTGTGATATAGTTATGGAAATAGTTGTTAGTGAATGTTAACAATGACATGGTTGTTATTATTTATGATTGTAGTACCATCTTGTTGTGAAACATTTGGTTAGGATTTTGTGTGCATACTATATACATGAAATTTTATTGTTATTTCTTATCCATCACTAGCCAATATGGTTAACCTAACTAATTACCATATGATGACAAGTGTTTCTAGTGCCTTCCCCATCATCTAGGTTATAGAGGAAACATATGACTAGATACTCCTTTCTTTGGCCCCCCTTTAGTCATAGTACATTCTATGATGACCCATGATATATATATATATACATATATATTGGTTATAATAGATTTAGGTTTTGGTGTATATATATGCTGGATGATTTGGTTATATGGATATGGTGTGGATACACAGTGGGGGCTGTGCAAGGTAAGATGAGGGAATGAGATTGATATTCCTTATATTCAAGATACCCTAACATTATCAGGATATGGTTTACAATTTTGATGCTGATGTGGGATACAATATGTTTTTGTGGTAGGAAGATATGTGGATATGTGGTTATATGGTAGGGGTGGAACTGTAGGACATATTCCATTGGGGAATAAGAGAGACCAAATCAGTGAGGTCGTTTTTTGGTGCACCTTCTTGAAATATATTATTTGATATTATGTTATGATACTTGGATATGATATTGGGTGTGTGAGCCATGGTGAGGTTGGGTGATAATTGAATTGATCGGTTTCTAGGAGGAATTAGTATGGTTCCTCCACATTTTCATGAGAGGTTTTATGAGAGGATTATAATGATTATAATTTTATGATAACCTCTGTATATAAATCTATTTTATATATTTATAGGAGGGGGTTGTTGACTGATATGGACACTACTATCTTAAGGCTTGGCGTTTCTGTCAGAGTCGTTGTTGTAGGAGTTTAATTTTGGTATTTCTATTTAAGGATCTAATCTATTTATGAAATTTAGATGAATTATTTATTGGTATTTATTTTATATTATGTATGAGGATATATTTATACACTATAGAGGACTACATGGATTTGTTATGGATATATTATCAATCAATTTATTATATGATGTAGGAAGGGAGACCTGCTAAATCATAGGAGTTTATTCACATTGTGATATGGCACCACGTCCTTAATATTTCTTAAAAAAGAAAGAAATATAATTATAATTTTTGAGTAGATAACTAGGAGAGGTTTATTCACTATACTTTATTTCTATTGTGGTTGAAATTGGGTGATTTAGGGAAGTTAAAATGAATATAATTTAATAATATTTGATTAATTTCATTTTCCTTTTTCTGTAAGTTTTCTTTATTTATTATGGATATTAATAGTGTTCATTGAATATGTGAGTTTTATATCAACATGGTGTGGTGGGATTATTCAATCACCTATAGGAGGGTTGACCCGACTGAGGAGAATTAGGCCTAGAGGAAGAAAGTATATGATTTTCAGTGTTAGAGCTTGATAAAGTTTGGGGGAGTGTCTTTAATTAGAGAAAAAGTGTTGATTAGATGATTTTGAGTTCACATTTAGTTTTATTCATTCTAGGAATGAGCATTAAACCCTACTATCAGTCATCCAGTTAAGAGGATCTTCTCATCCATGGTGTTTTTTTAACATGAATAAGGTGTCATTAGTTTCATGGAAATATTTTCAAAAGAATTGATGTGAATATTTTTTTTCTTAGAGGACTATGGTGGGAAATAATATAATTTTTTTTCACTTTAGTAGAGTAGAATGACCATGTAGGAGCATGGGATTCAATTCAATGGTCTTATCCATTTTCCCTCAATCATTTCCTAATTGAAGATTCCATGGAATGATGTTTTAAGAATGTTATATATCTTTCAATTTGTTGTTAGGATTCCCTATTTATTTTTCCCATATATCTGGATGTGTTATCTAAGATATATGTGATTGATATGAGGCATGTTTTTTTTGAGTTATCTTGAGAGGTAAGTCTTTATAACTTCTCAAGGTGTAGAGGTGCAAATGGAAGATCCCAAATGTCAGGGAAGTTGAGGTTTTGACTAGTATGTAGTCAGTCTTAGTAGACATCTTCATGTTTTTATAAATATGTTAGTTCTCATGTATATAATAGTAGCCCCATTCTAGTGTCCCTTTCTTGTGAAGTTGATAATCTCCAGCTATTTAAATTCTCAGTAATTCTTAGCATCCAACACGATATAGGTGGTTAGTTTTTAGTTTAGATAGTTTCCTCCAAGACCTTATTAATAAAAAGTTCAATAGTATTTCATTCATTAGAGAGAATATTGAGTAGACATAGTGTATCCTTATGATTTTACTATCCTATAGATACATAAGACTATGAATTATCATGGAGGTAGTATTCAACAAATCCAATGAGGTAGATCATAAGGGAATGTTCAGTTCCATACAATAGATATTCTATTACCTAGAATATTGGATATCATTTTAGGTTACATATATTTATCTTGTACCTTGGTTTTTTCATTTTTTTATATATAGATTCACCTTCCTTTTATTACACCTTCCTTGGTCCATGATTTGGGGATGAAGGAGGAGAGACTTTAAGTTCGCTTGGTGTGGACTATTCTAATTAGAAGTATGTCTAGTTTTCTTAATATGTGTTGAGGTTGTGAACTAATGATGGGGAAACCCATATCAAAAGGGGATTTATAATCTTTGAATATATAACCATAAGATGTCATTATTAGCATGGATTGAATGTATTCTACGTATGTGGTCCTCAATTGGTCCTGAATGATAGTGGAATTATTTTATGTGGAAGGCCAGTGGGCAGTGTTTGTTGATGAGTGGGACTATCAAATGGGTATTGGGTGTTTGAATATATTATTTTATTAGGTAAAATAGTTATTAATGTTATTGATAGTGGTTTATGAAATTAATTTTCCAAGGGTTTTCAAGAAATTCCATGATGTTTTTTCTCAAAGTGTTTGTGACCTTGCACCATCTTTGTGATATTGAGTTTGGGATAGAGTTATTTCCCAAGGTCTCTCTAATATCAATGGATTCTTATTGGATAGATAATTTTTTGTTGTGAGATTTATGGAATTAGATCAATGATTTGATATATAAGGGATTCATCAAACCAACTATGTCACCATGGGGTGATAGTTTGTTATTTTTAAATACTTTAGATGATAGTGTGAGGTTGTTCATATAATATCAGTAGTTAAATTAGGTGATGGTCAAGAACCACTATCCAATTCTAAGGATATATTATTTTATTAGATCAGCTGAAGGGATCTGTCTAATTTTTTATGATCCAATCATAGGTCGGATTTCATCAAATGAGGATGAAGGATGATGATATTCCAAAGACTACTTTATGTGTCATTATAGATACTTCGAGTGTAGGGTTATTTTATTTTATGTTAAAAACATCCCATCTATTTCCATGGTACACAGTAATTCTATATTTCATGAGAACCTACATTATTTCTCGGTAGTGTTAATTTACTATATTTTTGTGTTCTCTAATTAAAATTAGGATCATGTTATGAACATATGGACTATTATATAAGTCATCTGGAACCACCAACTTGGGATCTTTTCCAAGTGTATGTTTTAGACCTGTGAGTTTCATTTTATCAAGCAAGTGGTATGTTATATAGGGATAAAAGATGATCCTTTGAATATCAAAGTAACTATTTATTAGTAATCACTAAAGAATGTTCTATATTTTTTGTAGTTTCTTTGGTCTTATAGGATATTATATGAGGTTTTTGATGAATTTATCTCAAATTCTGGCCCCATTAATAGAACTAACCATGAATTACCACACTTTACTATAGGCTTATTTTTGTGAGATAAATTTTGACTACCTGAAAGAGAAGTTCACTCATGATCACATTCATTGGTTTCCATATGAAATATTCATAATAGAGGTTTTTTAACTATTATCATAATGGGTTGAAGTTTTTCTATAATTGATAAATTTTTAGAGGTCTCGTATGTGTTTAATAAGTTTCATCCTCATGAGCATAACTATTCCACCCATGCTCTTGACTTGGAAGTGGTGATATTCGATTAAAAGATATAGTGAAATTACTTTTTAAATGAAAACATTATGGTCTTATAATATCATGAAATATTTATTTATATCTTCTCTTAGTGGGATTTGATTCTATATCACAAGAGGTGGATAGAGTTTTTATAGGACTATAACATTGGGATATCCTGCTTCCCGAAGTAAGGGAATGTAGTGGTGGATTTGTTGACTAGAAAGTCACAAGGAGATACTAGTTGTTAGTATTGATATTCATAGAGAGTGGGGAAGAAGATTATAGTGATGCATCTTGATGTTGAAGAGGCTGATTATAGAGGGTTCTTATACCAGATGACTATCCATTCATCCATGTTGTTGTAGGTGGAGGAGTCTCAATGAGGAGACTCAGAGGTAGTGGTGTTATGACATATTGTCTTCCATGGTGATTATATTGATGTGTGTTTGAAGGATGTTTAACATCATGTACTTTTTAGAGAAATTGTGTTAGACTATGACTAGAGATTTAGTGGTCCTTAGAATATATTTGGTATAGATGAAAACATGAAAGGTGTAGATGTTTTGAGAGTAGATAAAGGCAGTGTAATCTCATCAGAAGTCTTATGCCAATCATATAAGTGGTCCTTTATATTTTGAGTTTGGGGATCATGTATTGTTTATTATTTATCCACATTTTGAAAAATGAATAATTTATTATGGGAGTAATTTTTTCTATAATTATATTACACCCTTCATGTTTTTGAGTAAGTTTTTCAGGTGTAATATCGGTATCCCTTCCTCTATAGTTAGATTGGATCCATGATGTTTTTTGTGTGTAGTAGTTTTATTGATATATTTATGATGACTTACATGTAAATTATTTTGTTGAGTTGGATATAGTATATGGTGAGAAATTGATAGAGAGGCTAGTTGTGATTTAGGAATATTAAGAGATGGTGTTGTGTGGGAACATAATTTCCCTGGTTTGTTTCTTATGGAGGCATGTTGTCTTGAAAGTGTGCCCACGAGAATGTGAGTCCTATATGGATGCACAATATCCTAATTTGTTTATAACCTTATTTTTTATTTATTTTTAGATTCATAATTTTATGTTGAGTTTATCGATATTATTTATAATTTGTTGCATAATGTTTTCGTGATGGAATTAATTTTATTTGATATGTATCTATTGGAAATGTTTGGGTTTCATGACCATTGTTTTAGTTTTTGGGTTGGTTTTGATTATATAGGATGAGATTCATTAGAGTGGTATCTAATTTAATGGATGATACCTTATATAATTGTTACCATGAATATTTTAGGTGTTGGAGGCATCAATAGGAGGTTGGTGGGAGGAAGATAAAGTTGTAGCTTGAATTTCATCTAGGGAGATGTGTTTCACTGTGGAGAGTTCTCTAGATAAAGGGTTTGATTTAGTTTTGTACATCACACCATGAAGGGTTGGGCTGCGGTTTTTTTACTTTTGTTTCAACATAAGGTTAGATCAATGTGGTTTTATTTGGAAGCTGGAGTCTGGTAGTGATGTGATGAATTTTGATTACAGCATGAAGGTTCCCATATTATTATTACATAGGATGGTCCTTAAATTAATCTAATGTAATGTATCCATAGTTTATGTTATGTGTCAAAACCTGATCCATATTTTAGTTTTTATTTTAATTAATTAATTAATTAATTTTTAATCCTTCTCTTGAATTCTATACCAACGTGGTTTTAATTTTTTTTAACATTTAGCACTAGCGCACAATTAGTGCACTATTAGTGGGAACTGTGCATAGAACATGTATATGCACTTATTAAATTACAGATCTAAAATACTTGTTTTGTTCCTGATTTTTTATCAATTCATCCAATCCATATATATTTTTATAGAACCACCAGCAGGAGGTGAAAATTTGGAACATGGTTTGACCAACAATGTGACTAAACCCTATCCAGTGTCCATTCACTAATTATTTGTACCTCCATTCCATCCACCATATTTTTTCTATGTCTACCTATTACCCTTACCTATTTGTGTCACACAATGCACCATCCTTGTGGTCGCCCTAGACCTGATCTACTCTTCTTCTCCACTCCCTCAAATAGTGATTTCAAAGTATTTTCATTTGACGTGAGTCTAGTCATTTGATCTCATCCTCTTCCCTACTTCCATCATTCTTGATACTACTTTTCTATATTTCCGTGTGCACACCATGCTTTAACCCTATATAAGATTTATGTTTCTTTTATTTTTTTTATTTTTTCTTTCTAGTGTTTTTGATTTTCGATTTACGGCCCGTTCAAACAATGTTTGCTGAAGGTGATGGTTTTTCCTCGATTTAATGTAGTTTTATTCCATTTATTTTCTTTGGATTAAATTTAATTAATGATTTATTTATTTTAGGGTTATAATTTTTCTTAAAGGGGGTATTTTACCTTACAGTGGTGTATTAGTGATGTTGTTATCAAAGGCATTGAGTTCTACGTAGGTTACCCCTTGTTCTGGCCTTTAAATTTTAGAACCTTTACTGCTTGTCATTTTAATCCATGTTTTTTATACCCAATGAATTTATTATATGTAATTAACCTCTTATATAAATGGTAAACTAATTTTTACTTAGTTTACATTATTTTTAGTAAAATATTTTGTCAAAAACATATGTTTGAAAATTGTTTGGAAACTATCATGCACATCAATTATTTTTTAGATACCATAAGTGTCTTTATTAATAAGTATTAATGTTTTAATATATATTTTGTATATATAAGTGGAGTTATATCTCATTTTAAAAAGTCTTATAAACATTGTGTTCTTTTAAAATGTCTCTTTTTTATGTCGGTGTTATCCACATATGTATAAAAAATAAACACACACACACACACACATATATATAAATACGTTAAAATTCACATGATAATATGTATATTTGTTAAATAAAATAAATATATATTTGTGTAAGTGTATATGGTCATATTTATGGTGGGAGATAATGTGGTTTTAAATGTGATATTGAAGATTTATTTTCAAATAGGGTTTAAGGGATTCCCAAAATATACTATAAGGCTCGGTTGGATACTTTCAAATAAAATTTTAATACTTTTTTTGATCTTGATTGTAAAATCATTGGATTTTATTTATAAATCACTTTCTTAAGGTCTTGTTGGGTGGTTTACCCTAGCACTTAGGCTTGGATGTTGAAATCTATTGTTATGTGGTTGTTATTATTGTTTAAACCTCATGGGAATCTCAAGTTCTTGGGTAGGTGAACTTAGATGGGATGGGTTCCCATTCTACTAGTGATTCTAGTGAAGAGTGTTTCCATCACACTGGATAGTGATGTGTCACTATCCTTTCTGTAAAATTCTCGTGAATTATGTTCTAGGTATCTCTAGCCCTTAGTGATCCCGGGGTGTTTCTCTCATGATGCTCATTTTAAATTATTTGTTTTATAAGTTTCTATTTCTCTTTCATTAATTTATATTACATATGACTTATATCCTCTTTTTTCTCCTTTTTATATTTATTATTATTCTTTTTAATGGTATTTTAAATTGTATTCAAAATAATATTTTAAAATTGATTAAATTTTAGTTTTGAAATGTGTTTTTTAATAAAGGATACTTCGACTTGATAAATGTTTCAAAGTGGTTGTTTTCTTCTGAAGAAAATTAAAGGAAGGTTTATAAAAATAATGTGAAAATAATATTTTATTTACATTCTTATTTAATAAAAACCTAATTTTGATATTATATTTCAAATTATTATAAAAATGATATTTTATTTAAAGACATAAACTCAGGGTTTGATTTCCTTTAGTATTCCCACTAATCCTATTGCTCACACTTATCTTCTCATTTCATTTTCAAGTGTTGGTTCTTTAGTATCCAATCTTGGAGTGTTGAGGTTTTTCTCTGGACGGTGACTTGTAAATTCACATGGAGGTATGTTGGTGTTAATCTTTAGATTATATTTTCACATCATCCAAGTGTTTATTTTAAATGATTTATAGTATTTAATTCTATTTTCATAAAATTTCTATCATGTAGACCTTTAAATGATTAACATGATCTAAATAGGTATTTACTGGTTTCATTTAATTTTTCTTTGTTCATTATATTAGTGTAGGTCATAGTGGAACTCAAAACTAGAAATGTGAGGGAGTTTTGAGGCTGAGATGATAGTTTATTCTTTTGTATCTATTAATATCCATGGTTCTATTTTATTTTATATTTTATTCTTTCATAGGTGTCCAACATATGGATGATTAATTCCCATTTTCACTATTTTCTAACTTTGATTACTGAGTGAAACCATTCCCATTGACTATACTTTGATTCCCTAGAATTATTCATAAGACTAGGGTGATTGGGAACTGAACATAGGAATGTTATAGATCAGATCAGGCATTGAATAGTGGGTTGACATAGATTGTCTCATGAAATAATGGTATAATAAGAGGAATTTGAAATTTGGACGAGTATTATAGTTGGAAATAGTATTGTTGGGGATCCAATGGTATGATCGGGAAGAGTTTCATGCGCTATTACTCATTCTAAACCTTGAGATTACAATGGATATTGGGATATGATTCTTGATTTTATTTATTTATTTGTTTTTATATTTTTTAAAAAATTCCTTTTTTGAGGGATGATAATAGGATTGAACTAGAATCACTTGGTGAGATATCATATCCAAGAAACCATTGTGGTTCATGAGTACATGGTTTAACTTTCCTTCTAGTGGCGGTTTCATTTTTGGAACATGGTCCACTAAACCATGTGTCCAGGTCACTCACTACCATTGTTCCCGCTTATGGAAGTATTGGTGTCATCAAATAAAATATATTAGTTTTTTTTGCATGTGTTGGTTTTTAAAAGAAAAATGTTGTGTATTTTGAAAATTGATAAAGGGGTTTTATATAGGGAAATTAATTTTAAAATAAATATTTGAAATTTAGAAATTAATATGTTTGAATTTAATCTTTAAAGGGTTGTGTTGGAGAGTTTAGTTTTTATTAGAATTAAGTGAATGAGTTTTAAAAAAATTAACTGAAATTAGTTGAGGTATTTGAATTTCCAAATGATTTCAAGAGGGGATTTATAAAAATTAATAACAATTTAATATGGGATTATAAATTAATAAAAGATAATTGTAGTTTTGTAATATAATATCTAAATTATTGTTTTAATTTTTTTTAAAATATGAAACATTTTTGAAATTTTAAATGGTGATGATGGTTTTAAAATAAAAATTATTTGACTTGTGGTATTATGAAATGATTTTGTTATATGATAAGAGTTATCATTTGAAAAATTTCATGGTATTTATTAAAGTAAATTGAAATGATTTTTGTTATTATTTTCTATAATGAGATGAAATAATTTATTATAATTATTGATTCTTTTGAAACGGGATAAAAATTTTGGTTTTTGGAGGATATTGAAAATTGATTTAAAAATTTCATTTGTGTATTATAAATATTACCATTGAATTTGTTTTGTGTTTTGAATTTTTCAGTGTTAATAATTGTGATTTATTTCCTTGTTCCTTCCTTTATCATATTTTTTACTTAGTTTTTTCTGATTTAATTTATTTTGTGTCTCTATTATGAAATTATGTTATTTTATTTATTATATTTCCCCTTTGAAAAGCTTTAGTGGACTGCAGAAAGTTTTTCTCTTAGGATGTCCTCGAGTGATGTCTCCTTTGGACATGAGGTATGCTTATTTTTTGTTGATGAACTTTCCCAAAATCCTTAGTGGTAAATTCGAACCAATCCTTATTGTTGATAATTTATTCATATTCCTTGATTGGTTATTTTCTTTTTGTTTCCCTCGAGTTATCTCAGTGGAATGTTGAATCTCTTGAAGATGTTTTTGCTTTAGTAATCAGTGGTCAGCTTTTTATCTCATAGAGATGGTAGTATTGTTGTAGAAATTGTAAATATGGGTTAGTAAATTGGATGTGTTGGGTGCATTAATGGTTTATCGATATGGGTAATACCCCAAATATATGTTTTAACCTCACTAGAAACTTATTTATTTTTATGGGTTCATTGGACTCTCTGTGTTTTTTGTTTGATGACCCAAATTGATTCTTCTTCCACCACTGTTCCAAGGAGAAAATTGGTTATTCCTATCTGGGAATATTTCATTTGAGTTAGATATAATTATTATTTACCCTCTCTAATTTTTATTCCCGTGGATATCATTTTTTGAGGTGATGTTAGACTTGAGATTTTGGATACCTAGATATTCAAGTCAACAAAATTATATATATATATATATATATCCTCAATTGAGAATCTTGATTGGGTTTATTTGTCACCAAAGCTCTATAATTCATTTTGTTTCCATTTTATTTTTCTCTCATTCCATTTTTAATTTGTATTAGTGTAATCCTAATCACGGAAAGACCGTTATTTTTACTTAGTTTTGTCTCTTTTTTTATTCAGTTTAGAGTCCCTTTCTGATGCTCATTTTTCTGAGAGAGTGCGTGGATTTTGTTTTTGGGTTTATATATTCTTAGGGAGATGAATTAAGTTTGGATATAGTTGATATTTTCTCAATTTGTGTTTATGGTTTTCCCTTGGTGATGGTTGTTATTTTCCTTGGTTTTTTGTGAATCATCTTGGTTGAGGGGGTAAAATCATTTCCTTTCCATTTACCATCTGAATTACCTGAGGATATTTTGGTGAATAATGAATTATGGTGGGATTTTTCATCACACCCACATCTAATTTTATTTATTATTTTATCTATTTAATTAATTATTAATCCCACTTTAAAATTCGAGAAGGAATAAATTTTTAATTTTTAATATTGTTTTTTAAATTTATTACTAGCTCATGGTTGACATATGGTTATTGGAAACCATGAACATACCACGTGAGTGTATCTATTACCTGATAGATCAAAAACTCATAGTTATTGAATGGTTTTTCTACCATGAACCCTACCCATATAGAGTTTTCCATATCCTCCAGTAGGAGGTTCACTGTATGACCAACTGTGCGGCCAATCTTTGCGCTACTTTCAATATTTTAAAAATAAATACAAAATTACCTCCATACCCAACCTATATTTTTTCCTATACAAGACCCTTTCCCTCCAAATTTTATTTTTATAATTCACTAGACCAGGTGCCTCCATAAACCATTCCACCTCCTCCTCTCCCCTCTCTCAAATCATAATTTCAAGGGGTTTTCATGCGATTTTAGTCTGATTCTTCAAGGTATGACATCCTATTATTTTATCCACTAGACTTATTGATATTTATTCTTCCCTCACTGTTTTTGTACAATTAATGAACCCAAAATCATATTTTGGAGTTTTATTTATTTTATTTTTGGTTTCTAGGTTTTGTCTGGATCAATTTCAGTCCCAATCTAGTGATGTTCGTTGAAGGTGACACGTTCAGCTGAATTTAATGCCATCATTGATCTATTTATTCTATTTAGCTCAAAATTAATTTGGAATTTCTTGATTTTTGGGTTTCTTTATGTCCTCTTAGGATTTTTTAACCTCATCAACATGGAATAATTACACCATTTTCTAAGGAAGTGAGTTCCTGGACGGTTTTCCCTAATTTTGGCCATTACATTTTAGAACCTTCACATACATTCATTTTAATCCTGTTTTTTGATGCCCATTAATTTTATTATATGTAATTATAAGATTATTTAAAGGGGAAACCAAGTTTTACTTGGTTTCCATTAATTTTAGTGAAAATTTCTATCGAAAGAATATATTTAAAATTATTTTTTGACCCCCTTACACATTAGTTATTTTTAAAATGTCTGAATGACCATTATTAATAAATTTTAATGTTTCTAAAAATATTTTGGCTTTATAACTAGATTTATTTATTTCATTAAATAGTCTTATAATTTTTTTTGTGAATTTAAAATGTCTCTTTACATGTTGATGTTATCCAAATATACATGGGTATATATATTTATATATATCTATTTTTGTGTGTGAATGGATTCTCAAAAAAATTATGAATATGTGGAATTAGAGACATATATATATATATATATATATAAAACACACACACACACACACACACATATATATATATATATATAAATCTTTGTGTGTAAATATATATGGGAATGATGATGGATGAAATATTGAAATTTTAAATAAAAGACTCAATCTTGATTTTTAAATGGTTTTAAGGGATCCCAAACTTAAATTATAATTCCTAGTTATAACCTGTCAAATAAATATTTAATACTTTATTTGATAAAGATTATAAAATTTTTGGATGTTATTTTAACTCATTTACTTACGGGTTTGATGTGTGAATTAAATATACTCTTGGTTGTTATTGATTTTGTGATATTATTGTAATGGTTGAATTGACTAGTGTTGTTTCACTATACAATTAGGTGGGTGTTATTATTGTTAAAACTTCATAGGAATCCTTGGTGCTTGGGTAAAAGAAAATAAATAGGACATTTTCTCTTCCCACTAGCTATTCTAGTGATGTATGTCATCCCACCACTATCCAATGAATTGTCACCATATTTTCAACTAGATTCTAGTGAAGTATATTCTAGGTTTCCCTATCCATTATTGACTTTAGGGTGTTTCTAATGTGATTCATGTTTTAATTTTTTTCTTATAAGAGTTTATCTTTTTCTTTCATTTCTTAATACTTCCTATTAATTTTATCCAATTTATTATCTTTTGAGATTTATTTATATTTTTCGAGATAATATTTTAAAGTTTATTCAAAAAAAAATTTCAAAATTAGTTAAATATTTTTTTCCAAAATGTTTATTTTAGTAATGGATGTATCATTCTAATACATTTTTCACAGTTATTGTTTTTATTTAAATAAAATTAAATGAAGGTTTATAACATGATTGAAAAAATGGGATTATTCTATACATGCCTAATTATTAAAAACCAATTTTTGATATTGTATTACAAACTAGAATAAAAAATATTTTATTTAAATACATGGACTTGGTTTGTGGTTTCCTTTTTTATTTCTAATGATAATATTAATCATTCTCATCATATAATTTAAATTTCAGGTCCTAGTTCTCATATTACTAGTCTTGGAGTGTTGAGGTTTTAGATCTAAATAGTGAATTTAATGTCACTTAGTGGTATGGTGGTGTTTAACTTTAGTTTAATTTATTTAACCAACCATGTATTTCTTTAAAATGTTTTTGTATGATTTCCTTTTATTTTCATAGAATATATAGAGTGTGTCCCATTAACTGATTTACATCAGAAAAATAGGACTTTACTTCTTTAATTTACTTTTTGGTGGTGCATAATATCTATGGAGGTCATATTGGGACCCAATGCTGGAAAGGTGAGGAAATTTTGAGGGTGTGATGAGAGTTTATTGTTTTGAATATGTTTATATTATTTATTTTGTTTTATTTTATATTTTCTTCTATCATGGATGCCCAATGTATGGACATGTCATGCCCATTTTTTGCATCCTTTGTTAACTCTTATTATTAGGTGATACCATTATCACCAGTTATACTATGCTTCTTTGCCACTTGATTCCATCTTGGAGTGATCAAGAATGGGCCTCTGGTATCGCATGGTCTAGCTTATACACATGATAGATAAATTACTAGAGAAGGTTCAAGAAATTACTTGATTTTGTTTTAGCATCATTATTTTATTCAAAACAAGGCGGTCTTAAGGTGTTTCTAAATCTATCAAAGTTAGGTTGGTTATCACATGGGATCTTTGAGATTTCCTAATCTGAGACTTTTTCATAATGTTATGTCTGGGAGTACTATAGCATGACTCTAACAACTACGATATGGTGTCCTGTGTGTTGATTCTTGAGTTATTTCTCCCTTTATGTCATTGTTCCATAATTCATTCTATTATTCCATGGTATGGATTTATGTCTATCCTGTTTTAAGGGTGAAGGCTAAGGATTTGTCCATGATCCTCAAAAGTCCATGTTTTATGATAAATATTCATTTTTACACCATAACCTTCACTAAATTAATAAATTTTTATGAGTTTTGACCCCTGATATTCAAGGGATTTCATGATGTAGTTTTCAAATCATAACTTCATTGAGGCATTATGACCCATATTTTCTAGTAATTCCTTATTTTTCTAGAATAATTATCAAATTGGGCCATATCATTAATTCCATTTATTTACCTAACTTTATACAGACCCAAGATGATTATTAAATCATCTTAGAAGATCTCTTTCCATAGTTTGATGATTTTTTCCCCTAATCATCAAGAGATCAACTCCCTGTAATCCAAGGAAAATTACTTTTATTATCTTTATAATAACCTTCTTATAATTTCTTATTGGGGAGGGGGGGGGGGGTTATGACAATAGTGATGATTACTTTTTGGGTAGTTTTGTATGGTGGTTTTGAAGGGTAAATGTCATGTGTTTGACTTGTTTATAATCCTTTTCATTTAGGTGGTGTTTTATTGGAGCTTCCTCACCATCTTATGTAGTGATTTTTAACACTTTGGTTAAGGTAGGGTGTTTTAAACATATCCTTATTTATTATAGCTAAATTATTGAATTATTAGGATTTATTATTTGTGTGATTCTATGTGTTTTATGGAATTCAATGGTATTTCTTATATATTTATGGGTTCGATAATGTTTTTTCTATGTGATTTATTCTTCTTAATTTAAAAAAATATATTTCTATTACTATTATGATAGAATCACCTTTCATAATGGTCTAATCATGTAATGTTTTTAATCGATTTCTTGTGTAGAAATATGGAATTAATTTTTTGATGTTTGCACCTAAAATTCATCATTAATATTAAAACATGATTAAGGGGAATTTATTCGTTGGGAATTTCTACAATGCTTTCCCCCAATTTTATCTATATATGGGGTCTTCCCTAATATGATTAGAGGTTATTTAGTTGGTTATTATATCTATTCATAGTAATCAATTGTTTATTGGTTTCAGTAGAAGTGGATGGTTTGTTGTGTATTTATAGGGAAGATGGCTTGGGTATTTGAGTAGAAAAAGTGACAATTTTGTGTCTTTTATGGTGGATGTTGTAATGGGATGTGTGGTGCTTTATGAATGGATGAGTTTGGTAGTAACAAGTCATTTTATTGTTTCCTAATGGCATGTAATGGTGTTGGAATAAATAAAATTGGTAATGGGTGAAAGGAACGAATTTTTAAATGATGGGATATAAAATTAAAAATGAATATGGATGTAATAATTTTTTATAATAAATGGTGATAGATGTAATAAAAGTGAACAATGAACAATAAATGTATTAAAGAGAAAAGTGATTTAATGAATTTTTGACTTCAAATATGGTTAGATGAAATTAATGTTGACAGAAATGGTAAATGTGGAATTTATTAAAGAAGATATGATAAAGTAGAAATTCTAGAAAAATGATAATATTAATTAAAAAAGGAATGTTGGTAATATTATTTTGGTTTTTTTATGTGATTAGTTGGAGTTGGTTTGTGACGTAGTGATGTTAATGGTTTTTAGTGAGTAGTAGAGATAATGTCATTATTATTGCGGGTGATAATAATGTTGGTTTATTATAAAGCCTTTTGTTTGGTATGGGGTTTGAATTACATATATACATGATATTGGCATGTTATGTATTACACACAACCCCACTAGTTGGGTTACCTAACCAAAACCCATTTGGAGATTAGGGTTTTGAGTGACTTTGATGATTCAAATTTATTTTTGTGTTGTATCTGTTTTCAATAGGCCATTACGATATGATTAAATTGATATAAATATGTATTGAAGAAGAATAATAGCCTGGAAGTATTATTCAGGTGTTCCTGATATTGGTAATGTTTTAATATTGAAGTTCCCAGGAAATTATGTGCACTATATTGAATATTTTGGTGATGTTCAAAGGTTTATTAAGAAATATTAGATACGTTTGTGGACGTTCTGCACATTTATGTTAAAAGGAAATATATTATATTTTTTGATGAATTAGATTAAATTGTGATGATTTTTTTATTTGGTCTTTATTCGTAATACATGTTCTAATTTTTTTGGAGTTTTCATAATGTTTTCCACAAATAAAGAATCTAAAATAATGAAACCATCCTTTATTTGGGTAAATAAATATTTTGTAGGAGGTCATGCAATATTATATTATTTCATTAAGGTTTTTATTATTAATTTTATGAAAACAATTTTAATTTTTTTGAATAAGTGTTTTGGAATTTCATTAGAATTTGGTTTGGATTTTATTAAACTTTTATATGAGAGAGTTTTAAAACATATGGCTAGAATTTGGCCAACCAAGGACCCAACTCAACCACACATGTGGAACCTAGGTCAAATACCTGAGTGACATGTTGATTTGGATATCCAAGGATTATAGGGGTGACTACATGTAGAGAAGGAAGTCACACCATGCACATAGAACATAGAGTATAAGGTAAAACCACAATGCATGGTTTCATGATGATGGAGTGGTGTCAGCACAGGTTAGTTCTAGTGGAATATAGGAGTAGAAACTATTACTCATAGCTAAATAGTGAATAAAATATGATCAATTATTATAAAATTAAAATATTAGAGAAAAGTGATGTGTTCTTCATTAATACAGTTCACCATCTTATTAAATACACCAATAAAATGGAAACCATCCGATGAAATTAATCTTCAATATAAAATCAAGAGAGTGACTTTTATCAAAATTAGAACTTTAAAGGGATTTTCATGCATTGGTGTTTTAGTTACAACCATTTATTTACCATCTCTAATAATGAAAATATATGCAAAACAATGTGTTTCATGCTCGATCATCCTGAATCCATGCCTGAAATATTCATCCATCATGAAATCATTTGTTCGGATTAAAGATAGTGATGAATGTATGAACCAAAAAATTTCATGAGGAATATATGTTTCAAACGAACAACCTTGATCATGTATCAAATCCATCATGTGAAGAAAAATGATTGTGAGAAGCTCCCATAGTGGAAAAACTCAATCGCATGAGGTCTAGAGTATTAGGTGATCAAATTTCTACCAACCCATCATATGAATAAGAAGATCAAGAAAATACTAGAAGTCACATGGATATAAATAATCCAAGAGTTTCAGCATTCAAAATCCTTGAGATGTAATAATATCTTTGGGAATTTAAGGAAGCTTAACTCATCATGAAACTATGAAACAATTTTTAGGATCCGCATCTATTAATAGCGAGGCACCAAGGTCGAGAATTTTCACTAGTGTTTGATATTTTGGAGAGGCTCTAATTTTAGTAAAACAAACCAACTTAATCTATCTTGTTGTGTGAAAACTAATTGATTTATTTCATGATCTCTCCACAATAATAATAATAATACCACATTTTTTTATATGAATTAGAATAGATCCTACAAGACATCTAGGATATGCGAAGAAGAAGGAACCACAAGTCACATGAAGCATGATCCACTAACTCCATTGTATGAAGGAGGAAGAAGAGAATGGTGTGATCCATTTACATAAGTAATAATTAGAAGACAATTAATCCCTTAAGGTATTTTTCAGAATGACTAAGTATACCATTTGATTACTTACATAAAGAGGATCATATCATAATGTACATTTTTTTACCTAAATCGTTCTGGTTTTCATAGGAATAAATCAGTGTGTTATCCTACATGCATAATATTCAAGAATCATAAGAATTCACACTTGTAAAAACTTGTATAAAGTAAAAAAAATATAGGGCCTATAAATTAATTTTGATATACTAACTCGTAAAAAAATAGAAGTTGATACTCAATGAAAAAACAAGAGACAGAACTTGAGAAGCATATAAAATAATAAGGAAATTAAAATGGTAATGTGAAAGGGTTTATTCAATCATAATTAAGAATGCATTACATCATACATAAAGTAAATTTGAATAAATTTAATTGAGGATTATATTTTCCTGAGTTAAGAATTTAGAAACTAGTTACTACATGTTTTTTCATGGATTATATTTCATAAAATAATATCAAAAGTTATGTGTGTTCTAGTTGCAAAAATATTTACTATACAAAGATTAATAGAGGAGAACTGATAAAATTAAAATTATTGATATTGTACATCGAGGAAAGATACAAATTAAATTACTAATCTATTGTATATTTTTTTAATCAAAGATATAATGAATAATGATATGAAGAAGAAAAATAATAATTATAAGAAAAAGAAGAGGCAACCCTTATGATTTATGGAATTTTAGGAATCTAATCAGAATAAATGTTGTATATTGGAGAAGAGTTTTTATACACTTATGATCACTTTAGTAGGGATAGTATAACATCATGTTTTCTTGTTCTTTAAAGATAAATATTTAATTTAAACAAGTTGGTTCAATAAAAAGGGTCCATGGAAATCCTCTTGTTGTTTTTTTCCTTTATTTTAAAAATTATGCAATGTTTGTGTGGGATAATAGCCACTATACACCATGGAAATTGTTTTCCACGTCATAGGAAGACCTTGTTAAAAACACTAGCACTCTTTGGGCTTTTGTATTCTGTGTTCTTTCTTACTAAACATAGGTGAAGAAAATAAGAGAACTATTTAATGAATATGTGAAATAGGTATAAAAATGGGATAAAATATTTAAAGTGAAAAAGATTTATCCCATAATTGTTCACCCCTGTTAGTGTGCTCATCCCAAAGTGATCCTAAAAATTAGTATATGAAAAGGTCACACCATTAATTTGATTCTATGATTTGAAGATTCCTGATTTTTGGGATTTTTATAATTATAAAATGAAGTGTGAAATTTGTGAAGAAGTATCTATTGAATATCAAAATTATATTTCATGTAAGTCACAAAAAATAAAGGAATGAATACACAGCATAGTTGTATCCACTATATATCAAAATTCTATATCTTCCTATATTTTAAAGAAAAAAATAATAATGAATTTATAAATAGAAAAAAGGCAAACCCTTTGGTCAAATAGGAAGAAGAATCAGTTTCCCCATGGAATAATTTTTATAAATACTTGTATAACATAAAAACAGAAGATATTGTGGTAAAATTCACTAATAAGGAGAATGAACAAAATTATACCAAAAGTAATTTTATAATCCATAAATGAAGAGGAGATAACAAAAATCTATTATAAAAGTTTTCCTAAAGAATATCGAAGAATTAGTTGTAGTGACAATTGTGAATCTATTTCTACTCTGATTGATATGTTATATATTTTTTCTAATAAAAGAGTCACTTTTATCCATGACTCATTCAAATATGTGCATAAATAGATCATTAAGTTTGAAAAAAGTTCGAGAACTTGGAGAATTATTTTTTAGAAATAACGAAAGACAATATAAAGAACTATAAACAAATTAGATCAAAAGAAGAATAGAATTTCAAAATTGAATAAAGATACTTCTATTTTGAAGATCAAATACTAAATACAATTCATAAAAATGAGAATTCAACAAAATAATTTTCAGATAAGTACCATGGATTTAAATAAGGAGAAGGATATCATTGATATCAGAAATTTCAAATTATAAATTAAATAAAATAAGTTCATTGATTTTGGAACCTTATAATAGTAGAATTAAATACATGATAATAAAATAGAAAAGATCTAGAAATAATTTTAAGATATATTGAAATTATTTGAGGATGATAAATTCTTTTTAAATAGGAAATGATTCGATATTGAATTTAAATTGGTAAATTCTAAAAATACTCATACCAATCCTCTATAAAAATTTGATATTATTTCTTTTTTTATAAGATATTATCCCACAAAAACATCATAAGAGTATTCTTATGTTAAAAACTGTCTATTTGGTTTCAATAACAAGTTTAAATCATTCAATGCTCAATATTAATTATCCTCAAAAGAATAAAGTACCATCCAACTCAGATAATTATATCTATGATAACTCTAGTATTATGAAAAGTGTAGGTTCAAAATACAGAACATTGTAAAAATGAATTAATAATAGAAATTAAATGCCAACTACTAAATCTATGGTAAAGGAATATAAATGGAGAATAATTTGTTCCCTATAAAAGGATATCAAATTAATAAAGATAAATAGTAAAAATAATCATTTCAATTGTGGAATAATATTAATCAAAAAGAAAAGAACAATATTTTTTTGTCACTGTTGGTGTTCTGATAGATTCAGAAACATGGAATATGATTGGTGGTATAATATGTCTATATCTAAAAATTAATGAAATACTATATGAGCATGGAGTAATGAAGTGATAAATAAAATTACATGAAAATAATGGAATAATATAACTGTAATAATATTTTTTAAGATTTAATGAACCTATATTGTATTTGAAATGGTAGTGATCACAATGTGGAGACATGAAAATATAAGTCATTTAAGAATAAAACTAAAAAAATCATAATAAAAACCAAAAGAACTATATAATATAGAGAATTTAACCTTGGAAAAAAACATATAAAAATGATTATTTTTTCCCAATAAGTAAATAATGAAGTCAAATAAGTCAAACTTGGTTGAAAATCAAAAAAATATCGATGCCCCGCACCAACCCCTGAAGAAAAAAGAGTGTGATACACTAAATAGAATAAAATGATTATTTTATGGAAGAAGATGTAACACCATGTACCACAATAAGTTAGACATAGAAATAATAATGAATTAAGGAAAAGGTAAGTAACAAAGAGATAAAATATTGAAAGAGAAAAATGAAAGGACTAAAATTTTAAATATCTTATATAGGAATCCATGTTGAATTAAAAATCTTGTTTTCATATTCAAATTTATATACTTCTTTTTTTTTGGCAAGATAATTTGTAAGATCAAGAAAATATTAAGAGGCATAGATGAAATTATTTGATAAAGGAACAATAATATTCGACATGAAGATATCAGATTTCACGAGTGGTAATAATAAAATGATAGAAAAATAATCTTAGAAGTATTATGCGCAAGGTACAAAAGGGATGGATATATCCCAGATGATTGTTTTTTTATAACACCGGATCAAGAATAAATACTATATAAGAATAAAAAATCTCTAGTTAATGATTGTGACTTGATGTACTGTCTGAAGAAGAAGATTCCATATAAGGAAGTTGTTGAATGCAAATACATCATGATTCCCTACACATCCACAGAATCCAGAAAATTTAGCATGAAAAGTTCACCCTCACATGGAAGAGAATATAAAAAATTATCAATATTGAGAATTAATTATTAGCCTTTCCATTCTAATTGAAAATAAAAGGACAATCCACCTTCTTCCCATCTACTTTTTGATTGTTATTAATTTTATATGTAATTAATGGTTATGAAAATATTCATAGGTGAACTGATGATGAAATTATATTTCTACATATACAAGTCTGAATATTTATTCCAATAATAATAGAATACACCAAATTAGTTTTATCTATCGATTTGAATCTTAGAAATTATTTATTACAAAATATCTATGATCAACCTTGAAAAAGATGATCAACCTACCATAACCAATCAATAAATTTTATGTAATTATAATGGATGATATAACAACAGTTGGTATTCACATTAATTGGTATTGAGAAGAACAATTAATGAAAAATCCATCTTGATGAAGTGAAACTAGAGATCAACCCATGGGGTGGGGGTGGGGTATCTAAGTATGTTCCTAGTGAATTATATTTCATCCAATACTAATATATATAGAAGGTATTTGTTAAATAATTATTTGTAGGGGAATGTGGGGATACTCTTTTATCCATATTAACAAAATATTAGATGAAGTCTGATCTTTAGTGGGAGAACATAATTGATTAAATGACATGAAAAAAAATCCTGATGATGTTCCATAACTAATTTTATGAACATTACCTACCTCTTATAATAGAATTATTCTAATCTATTTCTTGATATGAGAACTTGAATCTTAACTTGAATGTATGATGAGAAATTTTATTTATAATTTTTAACATTCATGTTTTATTTTCTATATATAAATTGGAATCAGTTAATTTCTATCAACCTGAAAAACATTTTAAAACTCACTGATGAAAGATACAAGTTGTGTTATATCATTTGGTATTATATTATGAATTAATAATAGAAAAAAGTAATGTATAATTTAGAACCTCTTATCTTATACATTGAGAATTAATTAGTGGACTTAGAATTTAATAATTAACGGTAAATTGCATAAAAAATAAATTATACCATCCCCTCTCACCTACTATGTATTTTTTTATAAATAAGAGGGAGATTAGAAAATGAAAAAGAGATAATAAATGAAGTGAACATATTCACATTTCTTCTTCTACAATGGTATTGAAAAAAATTTTGAAGGGGGGGATTGATGATCTTAATTTGGGTTTGTGTTTTATTTTTTTTTTGAAAAGTTATAAAGATATGAATCACTTGATGTACATATGTATTGAATAATAATTTTATCTTCAAAGTATATTTTTGGTGTTCCTAAGAATGGTAATGTGTGATGATTATAGTTTACAAGAGATTATGTGAACTGCATTGAGTTTATATTATGAACCTAAAAGAAGGATTAAAAAATATTTAATTCTTTTGAGGAAGTTCCATATTGTAAGAACACAGTTCTTACTTTGAGATAATTTTTTCTTTTTCTTCTTTTTTCCTTTTATTTGTTTTTTTTTGGAAATAAGGGAAAAATAGACAAGTACTAGGATCATATTGTCACATGGGATGATTCAGGGTTACACACTGTGCAACCCTAACTACATGTTGTGTAGTTTTTTCATCTATGATGGGAATACATGGTGTGTAGTAATGTCATAAAAAAAGAGGAAAATACAATTACACACCATGTACTTCATGTACACACTGTGTAGTCATGTCGACAGGTCCTGGAAAGTAAGTTGGAATAAGTCGGCCACCAAATGAATAGTAAAATGATATACATGATGTGTATATATACTTACACACCATGTAATTTGTTTTTTTCTTAAAACAAGTAGTATCCTCGTTATTCTGTCATTTAGACATAAGGCTCACCTGGGAAACTCAAGAGGAGTGCTCTAACTTCAACCTCTTCCCGGTTGATCATCTGAACCCTGAATCAATCATTATTGGTCTTGTTTGAAACCAATCGGTAAGCTCTAGATTATTCTTGAGACATTATTGGTGAATTTAGTTCTCAACTATGTTATTTAATATTGATTAAAAATCCTTTTTTTCTCAGATCTCTACTGTTTTATCTTGAATTGGATGTCGAGGCTGGATGAGGAGAGTCGCACTACGACGAGGTAGTTGGTCTAATGCCTCTTGTTAATTGTTGAGGTGTTTATATTTGTTGTTGTGTCGCACACCCATGTTTATGGTGTTTCCTTAAAATGAATTTTATCCTTATTATTATCTACTGTTTTTTTTGGTAATGAATTCAATGAATTAAAGCATGTTTATCTTCATTGTTGTTCAAGGGCTACCCCACAGGTGTGTTTCTCTTGGATAATTTTTTTAGAAGTTTCGACCTCGGATGTCCATAGGAATGCCTTCCTTTTACTTTTAGTATTATATAAAATGAACATCATTATTATCTATAATTGTAATTTTGTAGAGTTTGTAAGTGTTTTGATTATGGATTTGGAAGTGTGTTGACACTTTATCATGCTGTGTCGTTGCTTGTTTAAGCAGGTTGTAATGTTTTATTGAGTTTTAACGAGTAAATGGTAAATAGAATTGGGTGATACATGTATTCAACTTAGAATGATATGAATATACTCACGTGACTATTGTACCTTACACCTTGGGTGACACATGTGTTTAATTTAGAATGTCATGGATAGACTCGAGAGGCTTTTGATTTATATGTCATTAGTAAAACTTGGGATACCTAGTAGGACTAACAGGGATAGAATAATAGAGTGATACCTTGGGGATCCCTAGTGTGACAACTGAGAATGAAATCACATAAACTTATACCAACATCGAGAGTGACACTCGGGGCTCCCTAGTGGGACCACTAATGACAGACTCACAGGATGTTAGTAGAATTACAACTGTATCAATACTTGAATTATAACATAAGAATATCTAGAATGGACTCAAGTTATGATTAAATTATGGAATGGAATAAATTGTGACACGTCTTCCAAGACAAAGAAAAATCTAGGATTCATACTTTACCTACTTGTTAAAAGGACTTCTAGGACTTCAGTTGTTTTTTACTTTTCTATGGAGAATGTCGAGCTTAATCAGAATTTTGAGACTAAAATACTTTAGGTAAATGAATTTATAATAAACGTAATGAACTTTATAAATGAATTCTAGTACTATTAGGATAGTTTATTTCCGAGTACCTTCAATTTTACTTCATTTCATTATTATACACTACTGCTGCGTATAATCCCTGATAGATTGGCACATACCATAAATGTTTGCCTACTGGGATTTATTTCTCACACCCTATTTTGGTAAATTTTTTTCCAAATAGAATATATTTTTGTAGGTGTCAACAGGGGAAAGGCTCTCTATACAAGTACTTGATTGCGTTTTAGGAGTAGGAGATCAAGGGACCTAGCTAAGGCTTTCAATGCTCCGGTGTATTATTTTTTATTGTCATATTTTAGTATTGTATTGTACTTGATTGTTGTTTATCTTATTTTAACTACTTTATTAGAACATGTGTCATGATACATCATTTGGATATGTTATGGCTTATGGTTATCTTTACCTTATGTTATTTATTTGTTTATGTATACTGCATACTGTTTACTGCTTCTGCTATTGTTATTATTTATTCCACTATGTTACACTTTTCCAATGAGGTCATAGTTTCCCCACTATCACACCTTAGGCCCTCACTGCTAGTTGGAAGCCTTTGGAATTTGGGGAAATACAATTGAGTCCATGTGGCCAACCGGGTACGGGGCACAAGTTGAGTGGTTTCCAGATTCGGGACGTTACGCATATATGGAAGTTAAAATGTTATATATTATATTTTTTTTCTAAAGTGGATTCAACTGTGTTTATTTTTCATCAAGTCTTAATTCTTAAGATATGTAAAAATATGTTTTTTCCTTTTCACAATGTTTTCAATTACCGAAGAATAAAAAATGAAAATACCACCCCTTATTCGGTTATGTAATATTTTAAGGGGGTCATGAAATATTTGATTATCATTTGAGGGGTTTTACTATAATGTATGTGCATAAAATATTTATATTTTTTGAATAATAATTTTGAGATGGTGTTGACATTTAGTTTAGATTTTGCTAAATTTTTTATGATAGACTTGTAAACAATTTGTATATCCATTAGACATCCAAGGAACCACATAAACCACACATCTGGGACCTAGGTAGACCACATGATAGGGAGGTATACATGCCTAAATTAGAGTGATTAGGGTTAGTGCTTGTGGAGCAGGAATGCATAACGTGTGTATAGGAGTAAGTGGTGTCATCATGTAGGTGGAACAATAATGGAGGTGTGTTGACATAAGTCAATTCTAGAAATATTTAGGAGTATATCCAATTACTCATAGTTGAATGTTGAAAGTAATGATATATATTATTAATAAATTCCATTTCAAGTGCATAAGTGATGTGGGATGTGGTCTTTAAAAATACTATTCACCAACCTACTAGATATATCGGTAAAATATGGACCTTTTAATCCAATCTATATACATTATCTGATCAAGAAAGTGATCATATTCGACCTTCATCTTTTTAAGCGATCGTCATGTATTTTTATTTTAGTTAAAATTAAATATCATCTATATCTAGCGATCAATGTGATAGAAACACCATGTGAGGCATGATCGATCTTCCCAAATCCATGTTTGAAATCTTTGTATTTTGTCCATGCATCTATTGAGATTGTAGAAAGAACTTCAAATTTGAACATAAGCATCATGTGAAGAATATAGATGTCATAAGAAAAACCTCATTCTCCTATCTAAGAAAACTCTTGAAGAACAACATATGGGAGAATCTCCCATCATGGATAACCTAGATAACATGAAGCCTTTGGTATTAGGTGGTTATGTTTCCTATAAGACATTACATGAAGATGTCTATCAAGTAAATCCATGAAATTTATTATGTTTGAATAGGATAAGAGTTTTGGATTTTAAAATCCTCAAGATATTCTGAGGTCTTTGGTTATTTAAGGAGCCTTTATTTGACATGATGCTCTAAAAAGATTCGAAGGATCCACATCTATAAATACCAGGAGACTAAGGTTGAGAATATTCATCAATGTTATAGATTTTTTAGAGGATATCTCTCTAGTAAATCATATAACCATTATGTATCTTATTGGCAGAGAAGAATAAATTTATTATGTGATCCCTTCATATAAAGAAGAATAATACCACATTATTTTTTCATTTGAAGGATAATAGTTATCATAATACTTCTAGAATATAAAATGAAGTAGGACTCACAAGTCACATGAATCTTGATTCATGCACTATATTGTGTGAAGGATACAAAAAGAAATCACTTGATCAATTTATGATAGGAAGGAGTAGAAGGAATATAATTCATTCAGGTATTTTATAGAGTGATTGAGTGTCTTGAATGAGTCTTTAAAGAAAGAGGATCGGGACACCACATACATCATTTACATGAATAAATATGGGTTTCATTGGAAATCATCTATATAAATGTTTGTGTTCGTAAGAATGAGGCTTTATATGTACTCTCAATTAAAAATAATTGTTTGAAGAAACTACAGACTGTGTATGCCTATGAATTGAGATATACTTATTCTTTAAAAGAAAAAAGTGATGATACTCAAGGAATAAAATGAGATGGAACTTGAGAAGAATATAAAATTATAACTATAATAAATTGGTTATATGAAAGGGTTTATTCTAACATCATTAAATGTTAATCACATCATGAATGAAGTGTATTTGAATAAATTTAATTGAGGATTTGAAGTGCTTGAGTAGATAATTAAAAAAATTTCACTAAGTTTTTGTAAAGTTGATGTTTTATAAAATAATATCAAAATTGTAATATGATGTAGTGAACAAATATTTATTGCACCAATAAGAATATATGAGAACTAATATAATTAATTTTTGTTGATATTGTGTATCAAGGAAATCGAAAAATGACACTGATACTCTATTTTATATTTTTTTCATCATAGATTAGATGAAGAGGAAAAAACGAAGAAGAGGAATAGGTAGCTCTTATGATTACTGCAATTTTAGGAAGATGATTAGAATCATTTTTTCTATTGAAGAGTATTTTTTAGAAATTACTGATCACCTCAGGAGGGAAATGGAGACATATTATATTCTTATAATTCAATGACAAATCTTTCATTAAACCTATTTGGTTCAAGGAAAGTGGGTACAATACTGTCAATTTCCCTAGATTTTATTTGATAATAAAAAGGAAGAAATGTGTGTGTGGGATAATGACTACCATACACCAAGGAATAGATATCTATATTTTAGGAGAGAATCATTAAAAACCCTATTGTTATTTTTGGTTTAGTGTTTTGTGTGAATTATTTCTAACTAAAGGTGATAACGTTAGGAGAACCATTAAATAAATAAGTGATGGAGGTATAAAAATATATTAATTTTTTAAAGTGATAAAGAGTTATCCCATACATATTGACCGTCTCTTAGTGTTCCCATACCAAAGTTACCCTAATAATCATCCCCAATATTCAAGATATAGATGAAATAGATGGATAACTAATCCATCTTCCCCACTAACCCTTCATACATAGTATGGGTTTTGAAGAATTATGTTAGGTATATATATATCGGTTGAAATGTATTAATTATTTGGTGTTTATATATATATATATGTATATATGTTGGATGAATTTGTTATGTGTTTCTCGTGTGGATACATTGTGGGGGTCATGCATGGTAGGAGGAGGGAACATGGTAGATGCCCTTCATGTTTACAATACACTATTGCGATGAGGACATGATGTACAACTATGGTTTTTTCATAGTATGTATTATATAGATATAGTATGGATATATATGGTTATCCAGTTATATGGGAGAAGTTAAAGAATAAGGTGTATTCTATTGGGGTGTGAGAGAAACTAGATTTGTGATAAAGTGGATGTGGGGAACATTATTGAAATATATTCATTTGATACTACATTATTATACATTGATGTGATATTAGGCGAGTGAGACTTGGAGGCTTCAGATAAAGTTGACCTAACATGGGTGCAAGTTTCATCTTTTTTTTTCACTAAATCTTAGTATACATCTTCAACATTTTCATGAGAGGTTTTTGGGACATCCTACTAATTATAATTGTATGACTTACCCTATATATAAATTTGTTTTAAATGTTTTTGGGAGGGATTTGGTGACTGAGATAGTCATTACTAGCTTGGGGATTGGGTTTTCCATCTAAGTTTCTTCCATAGGAGTTACATTTAGGTATTTATATTTTGGATACATTTATTATGTATGAATTTTACATGAATTTTGTATTGAGATCTATTTTATATTATATATAGTCATATGGTGGTTTTTTCCTTAACCATAATATTTAAGAGGGTAATTAATCCCATTTATGTGTGATTACACCACAAATACTAGTCTATGGCTAATGGCCTATTGCAGGTAGGTTTTTAAGGATAGACTCATATTTATTGTATCCCTAGATGGTGTTTCTATTAAGGTAATAACATGATTAGATTTATGTGTACCTACCCTATTTGTATGCAGTCCACTTCCTTTTGTGGTTATTTGAAAAATACAAAAAAGGGACATGAATGATATATTTCCAAACAATATAAATAATCTTCTATGATTTTTCACTCACATGTATTTTTTTAATTCATCATATTTATCATTATTATATGGTTTGTCAGTATATTTACATACAAATATTTTAATACCAATCTAGTAATAATAATAATTTTTAATATTTAATTTATAATTATGGTTTATCCTATTCTTAAAATTTGAATATGAATAAAAACCTTATAATCCCTTCCCATCAATAAGTTTCTATTTTTAAATTAAAAATTTAAATGGTGTTTCCATATATACAAGGTTGTATTAATAATTAATGAATCAGTGAATCATATATAATCTATTAATGAACCAAAAATAGTATGATAACTACTTGGTAATGTGATTTATTCATCATATACCTATTAAACAATATGAATATCATATATATTTTTGTTCTAAAAAAGAAGAATAAAATTCAAGGATATAATAAAATTTTTCCAAGACTTCTTGAAAAACCAAGATTGTAATAACTAATATAAAAAATCAACATGGAATTCAAATTCAAAAGGGAGGAAACATACACAAAAAATTAATACATAAGTCATGTTTAGGTGGAACAAATGCATAGAAAAAAATCATAGAACTCACCAAATAAAGATAAAAAGTTGATAATAAGAGATCATTCAACCCAAGATCTATTATGTATCAAAATAAAGCATTGAGAGAGACCCATATGAGTTTCAAGTATGAGAGAGTCCTGTTAGGCTTTCTTTGTTCCACCTCTATTTACCCGACTTCCACTTCCTCACGTGGATACTTGAAAATCACCAAAAAAGGATTTGATATAGAGATGTCAAGACAATATAAATTAATTTAGGTTATTTTTCACTATCATTTGTTGTTTTCATTCATTATATTTAACATTATTATAATTTTATTGATATATTTATATATGTTTATATTAAAACCAATATTAAAATAGTAATTTTTCATTTTTAATTTATGAGGCCAGGGTCAACCTGTCCTTAAATTTTGAATAAGAATAAAAAATATAACTTCCTTTTTAATTAACACACTACTTGTTATATATTATAATAAAAAATAACATTTTCATATATTCAAGGTTATATTAATACTTTATAAATCAGTGAATCATATAAAAACCAATATAGAAATAAAAATAGAATGAGAATAACTAGGTTGTGTGGTTTATTATACATTGTACCTACTAAACAATATGAATATCAAAAACATTTTTTTACTAACAAATAAGAATAAAATTATTGGATATAATAAAATTTTAACCTTGAGTTCTTTTTCAAACTAAGTATGTAATAATTACCGGAAAAAATCAACCAAGACTATACATTAAAAAGGTAGAGAGAAAACACATTAAACGAAGACAAATATCTTGTTAAATTGGGACACAAAAATGGAAAATGAAATCATGGGACAAACCAATGAAATATAACAAAGTTACAATAATAAATATTAAAATATGATATCCAATATCAATATAAATGAATCATAGAGAGATATTAGGTGTGGTTTCTATTGGGGATTGTTCATGATTGTATTTATATAGCCTACCCCTATTTTTATGAGTTCCACTTACTCATGTGTATTTTTAAAAAATATAACAAACGAGGATTTGTGATAGTAACGTAAAACAAATATATGTTTTATAATATTATTTTTCACTCTCATGTATTATTTTAATTTATCATATTATCATTATTAGAAGTTTTATTAAAATATTTATATATACATATATTTTGTACTAGTCTAATAATAATAATAATTTTTAATATTGAATTTATGAGGCTAGGTTCATCATATTATTTAATTATGAACATGAATAAAAACTCTTACTTACATTCCCATTAAAAAAATCATGGTTTATATTATAATCTCAAATAATGTTTTCATATATTTAATTTCATAATAATAATCTACAAATAAATGAATCATATATAGACGAGTAAAGAAAAAATCGAATCAACACAATTGGGTTATGTGGTTTGGTACACATTGGTCCTACAAAATAATATAAATATCACATAAATTTTTTACTACCAAAGAAGTACATAATTCAAGGATATAATTTTCATTACTGACAGTTCATGACATACTAAGTGTGAAATAATTTCCAAGAAATATCAATACGACATTAACATTCAAAATGGAGTAAAAACACACATAAAATTAAGACATAGATCATGTTCAAGTGGAACACATTCATAGAAAATAAAATACTGGATCAAAATAAATAAATATAAAAATGTAATATTAACATTACTTACAACCTGGGATCCAATATTTTACACGATCAAGTATCCAAAGAATGGATTTTTGGGATATATTTAAAATTAATATAAACTATTCTATTCGATTTTTGACTCTAATTTATTTTTTTAATTCATAATAGTTATTATTATTATAAGGTTTACTGACATATTTATATATGTATATTTTATTACCAATATAATAATATTAATAAATATTTATATTTTGTTTAGAATGCCAGGGTCAACCTATTCTTAAATTTTGAATTAGTATAAAAAACTTAACATCCAATCCCATTAAATAACTTATTGGTCTTATAATATAATATTAAATAATTTTTTAATATATTCAAGGATCTAATAATAATTTTTAATCAATTAATTAAATATAAACTAATTAAGAATCAAAAATAAAATTTTCATAACTGGGTTTTGTGGTTTGGTCGACATTGGAACAACTCAATATTATTAATATAACATGAATTTTTACTAACAAAGAAGAATAAAATTTAAGGATATGTTAAAATTTTAACCTATATTTCATAAAAAATAAAAAGTAAAATAATTATAATGATAAATAATCCTAACATTCACATTTAAAATGGATTAGAAACAAACATAAAATTAAGACAAATATCATGGTCAAGTAGAACACAGACATAGAAAATTAAAAGACGAAACACACCAAATAAATATTAAAATTTAACAATATGTTATCTTACAGCCCTATATCAAAGATTTATTTGAATTAATCCTAGATAAATAACACAGGGGGTTTCTAGTTGGGGGTTTCAGAACATGAATTTTTTGGCCCACCCCTATTTGTGTGAGTTCCAATTCATTATGTAGATATTAGAAATATAGATAAAAAGGGGTTTTGATAGAGGTAATTCAATACAATATGAACTATCTTATTTAATTTTTCATTCTCTTTTAATTTTTTTAAAATATTTATCATTATTATAAGGTTTATCGATATATCTATATGTGCGTATTTCCATACCAACCTAATAATAGTAACAATTTTTAGTATTTAATTTATGAGGCTAGGGAATACCTATTTTTTAATTTTGATTACAAAATAAAAAACTAAATTCTTTTCCCATTATATGTTTTATATTAAAATCTCAGATAATGTTTTCATATAATGAATGTTCTATTAATAAATGATGAATTGATGAATGATAGATAAACTAGTAAATAAAAAAAATATAATGAGCACAAATGGGTGATGTGGTTTGGTCTAAATTGGACACACTAAACAATAGTAATATCAGATATATTTTTCACTACAAGTGAATATTAAGATTCAAGTATACAATCCAATCTCAACCAAGAGGTTTTTTAGAAAATTGGGAGTATAATAATTATCCTGATAAATCAAACTAAAATACATATAAAAAAGGAGTTGATATAAATATAAAATAAAATAAAACAAATCATGATTTATTGAAACACATAGATAAAAAATGAAATAATGAAACATAAAAAAGAAAGTTAAATAATTAATAATAAGAGATATTACAATCTAAGATCCATGATTGATATAAAACAATAATAAAAAGATCCACATGGGTTTTGAGTAGGTGAAAGTCATGATAGGATTTTTGTGCCATGTCCTAATTTTTATGAGTTCCATTTCCTCATGTGGATATTTTAAAAATACAAAGAGGGGATTTGAATGGGAAATATTCAACTATTATAAATTATCTTATGTAATTTTTCAATCACATGTATTATTTTAATTCTTCATATTTATCATTATTATATGATTTATCAATATATATATATATATTAATTCCAATCTAATAATAATAATAGTTTATAATATTAATTTTTGAGTTTAATATTGCAAGATTCATCAATTTTGAATATGAATAAAAACTCTAACATCCTTTTCCATTAAAAAATTACTAGGTTTATATTATTATCTCATATAATGTGTAAAAATATTTATGAATATTTTAATAATTGATGAATCAGTGAATCATATATAAACCAATAAGGAAATAAAAATAGAATGAGAAAACTATGTTACATGGTTTGGTCCACATTAGTCATACTCAATAATTTTAATATCACTTACATTTTGTATAACTAAATAAGAAGAAAATACAAGGATATAATAAAATATCAAACTAGGGTTCTTGTAAAATACAAAGTTTAAAAATTACCCTAAAAATAAATCTATAATTTACATTCACAAGGTAGAAGATACACAAATTAAAAGAAGACATAAATTATCTTCAAGTGGAACACACACATAGAAAATAAACTCACAACAGATGCCAATTAATGTTAAAAAGTAACAACATGAGATATTACTACTCAAGATCCAAGATTTATCTAAATAAATCATATATCTATAATTAAGAATTCAATTTAAATATATTTTATTGGTAAATGTTCTTACCTTTTAAATATTTTTTTATGATTAAAATGGAACATCATTATCATATCATCAAAATAGAGCTCACAAAGGAAGTCCTTGAAGAATACCCTCATACATAAATCCTATATGAATTTTATTGAATAAAAGGTCCAAAAGAACTATAGGTGAGTATAAATATTTTAAAAATATTATCATGCCAAAATAAATGAATCGAAGAAAATATATAATGTTTAAATTAGTAATTATTATTATTTATTTATAAAATAATAAGAGAGTTCCACCTTCACTTGATAGGAGAGAATCATGGATGAGTTGTTTGTTGGATATACAATAGATTAGTTCTATAGGTTTTGGGTATGATATGGATGATATGGGAGTTGCATCATTTTAAATGATAATTGGCATGAGAAACTGATCAGTCGATTATCACCCTTTAGGTAAAAATCCAGTTATCTATCACAATTTAAGTGGAAAGTACTAATTGGGGCTATTGAAAAAACATGAATCACATGTAAAATGACTAATAAGGAAGCAGAAATCCATATAGAAAGCTGATAACAATGTAAATTATAAATAATAAGCCAATTATTTTGTGGATTAATAGATCAAATCATATAAAATGAATGACTATGAAAGCCTAGGTAGCTAAGAAACATATGTATAATAAGTGAAAAATTAATCTCGAGGGTAATGGAGGCATGGACCATGTATAATTATTTAATAAAATATCCTCAATAATAACTATAATAAAAAATTTAATGAATTAAAATGAAACACATGCATGCATGAATGCAATGAAAAGTCATATATTTACTCATTAACATTATAAATATTTAAGGTTAAAGGGTTTGGTCCTCATAAAAATATATGTCACCAATATATTTGTTACATGTTTATTATATCCACATATTGTATGGATTGACTACATGAATTTTTTTTGTTAATATATTTGTATGGATTTCATAATATGTACATTATTTGCATATACATGGTTAACATAAATGACGTCCCTATAAAAATAAAGTATCATAACTATATGTTTTGATGAATCATGAAAAAATGGTGTAATATCCTCACAGATTCATTCAAGTACTTACATCCATTTTTTTATCATCTTTTGGTTTGAGCTTTCCTCAAGTAGATTGGGTTGAATTTTTATTGGTTTTAGAGGTTTCTAGGCCTATGAACATTTGTTGTTGTTTAAGGAAAACCATGTGAATATTCCTATAAAACCATGCACCATGTGTCGGTATGGAAGATGAGGGCATACAATCTGGAGCATGGTTATTACAAACCATGAAGTATTCCCTTAAAATATTATTAACTAAGATAGTGGAATGTTTCATTATTGTTATATGGGTATTCAAACCATGTAACTAAACCATGCGACTTCTCTATTATCCCAAAAGTATGCACATTGTTGGAATATGTTTTGAAAAACCATGTAGCCAAATAGTGAGATGTGAATTAATTTTTTGGATTTTATGATTAAATTCTAAAGAACCCCATTTTAAATATAGAATCATCACTTTTGAACTTTATTTAATCCATTAGACATTGGAGGATCTATTAAGGAAATTGTTTCCCTTAAAATCATGAATATTTGATGATCTAAATTCCAATTCAAGTGTTGAATCTCCCTCCATAAGTATAACTAAGATCTATTTTTGGTTTATACTATCCTAATCACTCTACTTCATCAAGAATAGTGTATCTTTTTTTCATTGATGGATCCAGATATTTAATTTATGATTTATAGTTTTAGGATTCTTCCATGATCGATTATACTTTTTTCCTACTCCATTTGAGGATCCAATTTTGGGTATTTTTTATTACCATGATTGAGGTATGTGGCAACATAATGTTATTTCTATAAAGTAAAACGATAATTTCTTTCTTGATTTTGAAATGGATTTTTAGTTGATTTCAAAAATAGGATTTTATTATTTTATAAAAACTCCTTCCTAAAATACATTGTTGACTCCTTCGTCTAATTTTTGTGCAAGGATGAATATACCTTACTTATAGAGGACGCTTATGTGGCATGTGTCTACATTAAAATGGATCTGTCTTTTCCTCTTCTAGTGAAGATTTTTTTTCACATTCAGGATTCCATCGAAAGGAATTAAGATATTGTTTATCCAGTGGTTCATATGTTTTGTTCCTTTTTTCGTCTACAAGGTCACTCATTGACTATGTATAGGATACATAGATTATTGGATCTGAGAACGTCCTCACTTGCAGATAGTTGGCATGGTGATAACTCGAATGCTCTAGATGATGTCTAGATTTTGATGCTTATGCCCCCTATAGCAGTTGTTTTTCTCGGTTATTCTTCCCAAGGAAACATATGTGTTCTAAATCATGGTCTTCCCATCCCATCTCTTCATGTGGCCCAAGAGAACCATTTTCTAGCTTTGGTATATTATAAGGATCGGTCCTAAATGACTTCTCCAAATGTATCTCTCCAGCCTCTTCATGATTCCTTGTGATTTTCCAATGGTAAAGCGATTCTTGAACCTCCTCTTGGTTTCCTCTCCTCTAACCTTGATCCAGGTTTAGGATTTGAGATTCCATCAATCGCTCAAATCAATCTCAATGCCTCCCATATTTCTCGGGATGATCCCTCTATTTGCCTTCTAGTTTTGGATCTACACATTACCTTACCATCGAATGATGTTTCCTCCATCCTCGATCCTAATAGTGGGCCTACGAATATAGAAGGTGTTATACTGGCCTCTTCCCCACAACTTATCTAGAACAAACTGAGTGCATCTAGACTATGTTCCTAGTGTTTTTTACCCCTACTACAGTGAATCCCCTAAAGGATCATGTGGGATCTCATACCAAATACCATTCGAGAGAAAACTTTCAACCTAATTCTTATCAAGACCATGAGGCTAATATGTTTGTGACTAAATACAGACGTAGGAATTTTTAATGCCATCCAACATCATCTAGAATGTCCTTGGCCTGGGTGCATGGTCTAAAATGGATTTAATATCAAATGAAGTTTCTTCCAAAAAGGATTCCTTGGTTGCAGTGCTGGAACACACAAATATCTCCTTCGGGATAGGGGAGTCAATGTTTATAATTAAAATGAGTGGTTTTTTTGAATTCTGACCCACATAATCTCTATATTTGGATCTTTTGGAGTTTATAAATTATAGTGGAACTGGTTCAAGCATTAGACCAGTTTTTCACCATGAAAATCTCCTCCACCTCTCACAAATTTTAATTCTTCTTTGTCTATAGATGTTGTGGTACGTAAAATAGAGCATCCCTTTGGAATGATCTTGATCTTTATTGGAAAACAATCCCTCAAGGTAACATTGCACCATTTCTGGGTTGGTTGTGTTGGTAAAAAAAACTAGGTTTTCATAGTGAATTTTCATGTTCCAAATATTTTTATGGAAATACGTGCTGACAAAGAACCATGAAAAAGGAATGGATGATCTGGAGGTGATACAAAAGAACAGATATAAGGTGGTTCCTTTTGGGGTCCAAAAGTTAGAGTTTTTTTTTCAACACTGAATTTGGATTCACTCAAAGATATAATCAAAATATGGAAATGGAATGAATTTATTGAAGATGGTACTTGATAGTTTTGTTTTTTGAAGGAGAAGAGAATTATGGCGGATGTGTTTGTGAAAATGAAAAGCTTCGTGATTCTGATAAAATGGGGCTTCATGATCGATGACAGAGTTCTTCACGGTCATTGCTGTAAGGCTCCATGATTTTTATGGGAATAATAAATGGAGTTTCACAAAATCCTCTTTGATTATGTTGGGATTTTTAAATGGGAAATTTTATTGGATCATTTTGAATAGAGGTGCACCGCAAAGATGGTTTTTGACGGGTTTAGAAAATGTGCTGGAGGCGGTGGTGCTTCGTGAAGAGACGAGCATATAAATATGATGCTACCCCCTCTTTCGGAAATGGTGTGTGAAAGATAAGAGAGACTGAAAGAAAATTCTAAGTCTCCAAGTTCACAAAGGACCTTCATGAAGGTGGTATGCAAAGTCATTTGTGATGGCTATAAGCCAACCTAATGTTCTGAGAGTCACGAAAGAAAGGATTTTGAAAAGGACCTAAAAAGACAACATAAAAATGTATACTTTGAGTAGCATAAGTGAGGTTTGAAAAAGAAGGAGATTCGTGAAGTCTAGTTTGAGATTTGTAGAAGAGTGGCTTCGCGAAGGCTAGTTTGAGCTTCAGGAAATAGGGGCTTCGTGAAGGCCTATTTGTGCTTTGCGAAACAAGGGATTTGTGAAGGAAGTGATCTTTGAGAAAAGAGTTTTAAAGGTATTTCCCAGAGTTTAGTGGAAAATTGGTATTCATATATGTATAAAACTAGTACATCAATAGAAAATCTACATACAGTAGAGGATGGATTCATTAGAGATAATGAAATGACCCACAAGTATTTAAACTGTGAGTGGATATTATGAAAAAGTTGTGATCACAATTTATTTGAGAGAGATGTAAGATTTCAAATTGTGAGTGGTTGTAAACTAGGATGGATAGTGAGTCTATATATAACTTATAAATATAAGTGAATTTTTTGTGGGATTGGTACATCGTCACATTTCCAGTGTATGATCCTTGTACATAGCACAATAAAGTTTAACCATGTAAAATTGTTATGTCATGTGAATGCTTTAATATTTCTTCATACTCTACAATGGAAAGAAGTGAGAAGAGATTTTTGTATAAAAACAACAAAAGTTTAAAATTGTAGTTGTTTTAATATTTCATACCATGATTCCCCCCTTTTAGGGTATCTAACCTAGTGGACCTAACAATCTCTTTGACTATCTTAGCTTTTCCTAGATCATTGTACGTGACTTTAATGTGGTGGATAATCTTAATGAGAAGAAAGGTATACGACCCTTTCCTTACAAGGACAACGTGGATTTCTCTCATTTTATAGACTATAAAGGTCTCATGGATTTGGGTTTCTATGGGAGTCACATCACTTGATGCAATAATCAAAGAGGGGATTTTCATTCCTGGTGCAGGCTAGACTGCTGTGACATAAATATTCTTGCAATCTCTACCTTCCCAAATATTAATGTCACTCACTTGACTCATAGTATCTCTTACCACTCCCCCTTTTTATCTCTCTTTATACCAATTAGGAATAGATATAATTCTATATCTACTCCCACTTATGGATTAATCACTGCATTTATCATCATATGGTGAATGAATAATGGAATATGCCTATGCATGGAAGTTCTTGGGAACAGATGCAGAACAAGATTGATGTTTAAGAGGTGACCTTCAGGGGTGGATCAAAACATTACCTCCCAACACTAAAGAAATTGATAATATGAAATTGGATATCCACTGTATGGAGCCCATTATAGAATCTGATTGGAATAAATAGGTGTTTGGAGATATTTCCAGCATGAAAGATAAACAGATATAATGTTGATAAGGCATGAATGTATTGATTGATAGAAATAGAGATGTATATGGTTTCGTGAGGCGGTCCAAAATTAATATTACTTTCATGCATGCATTAGATAAAGTTAGAGGTTTTCTAGACTTAATATTCATTTGGAGGATGGATATTACTCTGATGATCAGGCCATGGTTGGGGTAATTGCTGCTGCTTTCTTTAAGAACAGTCTTACTTTCCCTAATTTGAGGATGACTAGTGGTTTAACAAGTGGTCATGAAGATGTGACTTCTGTGATCCCTCTAGTGGTTTGGGGGGGTAATATAATGAAAGGTTTGAGTCTTTACCAAACAAGGAATAAATTTTAAAGGCTTTGAAAATCCCTAATCCGGAGAGTGACCTCAGTTCAGATGGGTTTTAGGTTCTTTCTTTAGAGCATCTTGGGACACGATTAGACCAGACTTGTTACTCGTTGTGAATTATTTCATTTTTAGTGGTATCCTTCCACATGATATTTTTTCTACCACCATAGTTCTCATTACAATAATAAAAAATATCACTTCCCTATAGAAATATCATTTAGTGGGTATGTGTAACTTTTCAAACAAGGTATTGGTTACTATCATCAATAGAATACTTGTTCCTCATCTTACCTACTGGGTTTCTAAGGAGAAACACAACTTTCTTATAGGGAGATCAATTCTTGGTTCTATTAATTTTGGCCATGAGGTCATCAATGAACTTGATTTTAAAATACATTGGTATAATATGGTTCTCAAAATCGATATAAGAAATGTATATGATATATTTTAATGGATCTTTATCATTAAAGTGATGGTAGGTATGGGTTTCTTCTCTTAGTCTACTGATTTAATTTTTAGTTGTTTCATTTCCTCATGGATGTCTATTCATTTCATGGGAGGGAATAATTTATTATTTAGGGCTGTCTATGGGCTGAGTAAAGGATATCGTTTATATCCAATACTTTTTTTATCGCACAAGATTTCAATAGTATAATTATCAATGGTGAAATTAGGTTAAGGCATATCCATACTTATCATTGAAAAACTCATTCTATCTGAATCTATCATATCATGTTTCATGATGACATAATCATATTAATTAATTTCGGAAAGATATTTTTCCTTAGTCTCAATAATATCCTTTAATCCTACTTACACTAGAGTGTAAAGTTAAAAAATCTCACAAAGAGCCACTTTTTTATCTCAAATAAATGCTCATACTCAAGGATCAATAGTTTGAGTACCAGGTTTGGAATTCAATAAGAGAACCTATCCATGAAATATCATTGAGAACTATTCTCTCTGGAAAAAATATGTATTCAACACTTTGATAATATAGTTGGAATAATCACATGCCATATAACAAATTTGAATAACTTTTTCTTATATTTTGGAGGTTGGATCACACTAGATAAAAACGTTTTGTGCTCTACCCCAAGCCATGCCTTATTTTCTATTTATGCCCTGAAGAAAGTGATTACCCAAATTGATAATACCCTGTCAGCTTTTATTTGGGATTCCCAAGATGATGGTCCTAGGTACGGGGCCTCCTAAAGAAGATTAGCGAGACCTACTTAAGAGGGTGGTATTGTATTCATAAGTTTCTTGGACACATTGCATGGAATGAATGAAAAACATAGATGGGAAGTTATCAAAGAGCGTTATCTTTGGTGTAAATTCATGGGTCCTAATTATAGAGGTGTTAGTAGCGTGGGAGGAGTAAATACCCATTTTTTTGGTCCAAGAGTGCTTCCACCTTCAATCCCTTCAACATTTTTTTCAGGTGGATAGTGGTAAGAGGAGAAATCAATTTCTGGTTTCATAATTGGGATGGTTCGAAGCTCTAATTCCCTAGATTTTAGGCTCCTGGTATATATTTTAAAGAATAAAGCTTGTTACTAGGATTTATCAATGTAGTGTTGGATGAAAATTAAGGAGAAAATTTTGGTCATATTGATATTAATGAGGAACTAGATACATGTGTGTTTATTGCATCTTTTTAATGAGACTTCTTAATAAAGGAGTTCCATAGGGTCACTACAAACATAAATAATCATGATGGTTGGGTACAACCTTATAAATTAAATACATTATTGTCATGTTCAGTTTCATTGTTTGGAGTATTAGAAACTAGGATCTTCATTTGGATGACACTATTAAGAATATTGGGGTTAACCTAGCTTCCATGTGTTCCTATTATAGGAATCATAAGGAGGAAAGTGTGGACCATCTATTATTCTTCTGTCAGCGGGTCAGTGTTGTTTGGGGAGAATTTAGAGATTTTACTGGTATCTACTCTAAAATTTTGATGTACTTCCCCTTTATTGAATAATGGTTCTATGGCTTAGAGGATGTTGGTCCAAAAAATAAGGCACGGTGCATGATCCACACGGCTGGTTATTGGTGTATCTAGAGCACAAGTAATAGAGACAAGCATGAGTGTGTGATATTATCTGGGAGGCATCTAATCATAAAGATAAAGAACCTACTATTATAATTAGTGTGTTTGTTCAAAAAATTTCATGAGGCCCCTTCCTATAGACCTCTCCAATTGAGCTGCATCTCTAGTTCCATGGAAAATATTGGACATTTGGTTTGATAGTCTTTGCATCCTACTGGTCCTAAGACTAGTACTAATTGCTCATGGTGTATTAATGATATGAAGGGTGGTGGAGTGGTCTGTGACTTGAGGGGCCAGGTCATTATTTCTTTCACTCTTCATTTTGGTGCTAGACATTCTCTGTTGGCCAATGCTATGTCCCTTCATATTGGGCTGGAAGTATGCAGGAAACAAAATATTGTGGTAGCACCAGTGGAATCAGATTCCATAATTATCCTTGATTCCTTAAGAGGCACCATTATTACTATATTATCTATATCTTATGTTATTAGAATATGAATATCTTTTATATGTGATTCTGCAAAGGTATTTCATACTTGTAGGGAAGAAAAAAAAGTAGCTGATCTCCTAGCTTCTCTAGCGTCCTAGGATACCAAAACTCTTCTCTACTTTAATTTGTGCTATATCTGTTGAGGGGGAAATCTTTCCAATGGTAATTTCCTTGGGATCCTTTAATATAGACTTATTTATTCCTCCTCCTACCTCACTTTTGTTTTTTATAGTGTGTTTTTCCTATTATTGGTGCTTATTTGTTCATTTTTTGTTCTTTTTCAAATTAATAAAAAAGAATGATTGAGTTGAGTGTGTAGTGAAATCCCTTTTACAATGTCTTTTGAAATAAAGTGTTGATTTCAAAAAAATTGTCTTGAATTTAAATGAATTATTTTTATGATCATTTTTTAGAATAAAATTCATGAAATGTTTTATTAATTTGAAATGGAATAAATTGTTTTGAAAGGAATGAGTTTTGATGAAACCAATTGAGGCTGTTTTTTATAATTAAATTGCATGTTTTGAAACATAAACATTGGGGTGAATGAAATAATTGATTGAAATGATTTGAGATTGATTAAAATGAATGATATCTACATGAATGATTAATTGACTTGAAGAACATGATAGAATGAGAAGTTAGGTGGGTATTACGAGATAAGAAGTATTAAAATGTAAGAGCACTACTTATCCACGAACTGATGATGAAAATAATTCTAAACTTGGTGAGGAAATGGAATTCATTCATTGGGGTGGACTCCTATTCCCTATATCCTAGAGATCTAGGTAACTGTTCACACCTATAGCCATATTTCATTGATATGTGTGAGGATACTTAAGACTTTAACTAACAAAACCTAATCATTATAACCATGTTTCTATGATTGAAAATGTTTAATACATGCCAGTGGTTATGTTACTGGTTATTCATACCTATACAAGTGAAATGATTTATTCATGCATATTATATCTGAGATACTTATTTATGAATGTTTGATGGAAATGAACTTTGATACCTATTTTTTATATTCCATTGAAGTGATTTGAAAAGAATGTTTTGTTATGAATTGTGGAATGATTAGTATGACACGTTTTATTTAAAATGGATCATATTTGGTTTATTTTATATGGTATTATTGAGGGGATCATATTGGAATAGTGTTTCTGACACCCTAATGTAAGAACCCTATTTTCAATCTGGTATAGATAATTTAATTTTCAGACTAAATCTTTAATTTAGACCTATTTTGGATGCCTAATGGGTTTGTAAAGGGTTTGAGGGTGTCCAGGGCTTGTTTGGAACTCAGATCCTATATTTTTAGAGAAAACAACCCTTCTTCATGGTTTAGATCAAACTTTTATGTAATTCTGCATGGTTTGGAAAACAGTGCAGACCATGTTTTTTTGGACAGATCCACCATGCACAGTTGGCCCACATCTGTGCTGCCTAACCATGTGATCACCCCTTTTTTCTAGTTACCCATGCATGGATTGTGCATAGTTTGATAAAAATTTACAGAGGATGTGATTTTGGGCAGAACCGTCCCACACAGTTTTCACACGGTTTGACAAACCATGCGGAAAAACCATGCAAAGGATAAAATCCTTTGTAAACTTTTCAATACTAACTTAATTATCTTTTAATCCTACTCCTTCCTCTTAATTCAAATTTGTGTGGGATTAACTATTTTCTCTCTCAATTTTGGAAATTTTTAAGATCTAAACATTGAATTAAGATATCTCTTTCGTCTGACATCTGATCGATCTCCCATTTTTCAAGTTGGATGCTCAATAGTTTATACTCGATTCCCCTTTAACCATTATTCATATTTTTTTTATCTCTACCAGTTATCTCCATGTGAGAGTTTTTTAACATTTCTTAGACCTACATCAATCCGAGGAAAATTGAGTGCTGATACCGGAGGATAAGGATTATACAACCCTAAGTTGGGTGGTCTATAACTCATCGCTAAAGTTCATAAATTTTGGGATATTTGTGTGGGGCCCACCGATTTCATCGGGGGCCATTTCATTAATTTAAATTCCATGATTGTACTTGTTAGAATCGTATGATTTTTCTCTATGCAAATATGTGATTAGTTGTTAGTGGTTACACCCACAACACAATCTGCCTCATGTAAAATGTTATTCCATAAATTGGTTTTTAGTGTTTTGACATGTTTGAGCCACCGTTTTGGTGTGCCCTTTTTTGACCTTCCTAAAGGCGAACCTTCATTTAATAAATGGTTTGTGGTTTAATAAGGATTTCATAATGGCATGTACTATTTATGATCACCCCTTGACCTGCCATAGGTAAATTCATCAAATAATTATTGAATATGAAATGTGAAATGGTAGGTATACTTTGTATATTACATAGACCTTTTTAAAAGTGATTCAAAAAAGGTTACATGTCTGTATCACCCATTACCATATTGGTAGAAGGTAGGAGAGTGAACCTAAATAATTGAATATGCCTTAATAGATAACTAAGACGTGATTAAATGGTTACAACTCTAATTGGCCTATACACAATAATGGAAGACCAGGCTTGGGCCAATAAATTAATGGTTTCAACTCTACTTGACATATCATCACTAATGGAAGGAAAGACACGATCAAAATAAATTACTACCTGATTAAAATATAAAATATGAACGGACTGACTCGAGCTCACCTTGGATTTGAGAGGATAATACCTTGGGTCTCGGGAACCCCATTCTGTTTCAAGGATATAGTTTTCTTAGGTTGATAACCTCCAAGATTTTGGATCTTTTCTATTCAATTGATGCCCAGTATACTACCATTGGGTACCTTTCACTTCTCCATGATTCCATGGATACACTCCTTAGATCCATCATTGAGAAGTAGGTGCCTTTAATACACTCCTTGGTCCCAGTCCTTGCTTAGCCTCATTTTACCTTGGATGTACTCCTTGGATTTGGTAGGTGCCTCATTTTGGAATGAAGTCGATTACAATCCTTAGATTACACTCTTACCCCTTATCTAGACTCATATACTATTGAGTTGGCGTTCCGTGAGTTTACGTTACCTTGGTTTTTACCCTGGAACTCCCTCACTGGATATCATTATCAGGATGACTTGTTATGTCTTTGGGCCTTCACTACATATACTATCACGGGGTGATATTAGTGCTAGATATTCTTCACGTGGCCTATCAACATTAAATGGTAATTAATTAATTAATGAACTAGTTACATGTTCCGATACTAGACGAGGGCTGAAGCAGGTAAATAGGTATTTAGTTATATTGTACTACTTTCGTTACTTATATATGCATGCCTACACACTGATATATTGCATTACATGGGCCAGATTTTATAGACACCATTGGTGGTGGCCCGCTGATATTTATCTCATACCCTATCCGGGCACCGTTTGGTACCCGAAGTAGAATACATGGTTGTAGGTATTGAAAAAGAAAATAAGATGGCTTATAGTACCTGATTAATTTCTAATAGGATGGAGCTTTATAGTAGATAACTAAGTTGTATATCAAGATGGTTAGAGTAGTATTGTTTTCCTTTACTTTTTGGAACATGTTATGCCATTTGATTTGTATCCATGTTTTCTAGTTTTCCAGTGACATGAAATTACATCATCATTGTTCAGCTGATATAGTTACTGTTATTCTCGTTTATTTATTACATCACTTTGCTTCCTCTATTTATTCATATTACTTCCATAGTTTACTTTTCATTAAATTTCTTTCTGCTATGCTACACTCTACTAAAGAGGGAATAGTCTTCCCACGGGCACACCCTAGGCCCTCACTACTAGTTGACAACATCTGATGTTCAGGAAGATAATCTTGAGGCCATGTGGCCCACTAGGATGGGGGAAACATTACCTAAAATATAATTTTTGTTTTTTTTCCAATTACAGTTGATATTATTTCACCATTGGGTGACGCACATGTTGTGTGTTGTTAGTGAATATTACTCTGTTTGAGAATTTTTTCCATCCTTAGCCCAATTATATGAAGTAAAGGAGAATTGCTACACGTATCATTATAAGCACCTATAATCCACATTTCTAGAATATTTCCATTCCATATAGATTCATTTCACTATTTCTCATTGCTTTATATGCTTGTGAATGTTGAGTGATGCTATGATATTTGCTTGTAAAGGAATTACATTGGCCTAAATTGAGTGATTTCCTATCTAACTTACTAAGGTGTATGGGACCTCATGGGTTGGGATGAGTAATTTACCAAGTCAAGTCATTATGTTATAAGTAAATGGGTGTCTTTTTTGGTGATAGGTGTATGGGAAATGATTTATCAGAAATGACTATCCATTATAAAGAGAATCCTGAAAAAATAAAATTAATTCTCCGCACATCCTTATCCCGCCTTATCATTTTTATGAAAGGAAAAGATTTAAACCTAGAAACTATCTACAAAATGACATGCAACATATACTTGAGCACTTACTAATACCTGGCCATCTACGTGGGTATTTTTGGGAAGTATGCCTTGGGTGGTGAGTTTTCTTATGTTATGATTCCAATATTGTTTATATTTTTTTCTTTTAATCTTGTGCTGAGGTGTGTGCTTGGAATTTTTAGACTAATGTCGTCATGATGTCCTTGTGTTGTTCTCCAGGAGGGTGGTGACGAACATGCTCTATACATAGTGGGCCATGAGATGTTAGTAATACTTCAAAGAGTGCCACTTTAAGAACTGCCTGTGGTACCTGATTAGGGCACTGATGCCCAAGTATGTGGTAGTTTCTTATGCCTGATGCAGTCCATGAAAGGTGCTCCATGGGTTGCACCTACGATGGCTGATCTGACCCGCAAGTTCCAGCAGCATCATCCTTCCTCTTTTTTATAGGATAATTGTCCTCAGGCTGCTTAGTCTTGGATAGAGGCCATACTCTATATATTTGACCATCTAGAAACCCCTCTAGAGTGTAGATGCAATCATTTTATATACATTCTTCGAGATTCGGATAAGCATTGGTGGGATGTGGTTACGTAGGCTGGTCATCATCAGGGCATATAATGGGATGACTTCTAGACTACCTTTGGTGATAAATTTTTTCCTCAGGCACTAAGATATGACAGATCCAGAGAGTTTAATAATCTTGAGCATCATTATATGCTAGATGTGGAATATTTAGCACGTTTCACTGATTGACATCGCTTTGAACTTCTTCTAGCCAGTGATGAGATTTCGCGTGTTGTATGTTTTGAGGATGGGATCCAGTACGCCATCTGAACTTAGGTGAATATATTTCGCATTCCATACCTTTTCTATAATATTTGATCATTCACTTATCACTGAGCATAAACTGAGGGACAATGCAATTACCAAATTTAATGGATCAGTGCCACATCAGACCAGCAGTTCTTCCAGGGACCAGAAACATTACCTTGAGATTTTTCGTCAGGGTAGTGGCAGCCAAAGATTTCAGTTTGATAGCTTAGTGTTGTTTCATAAGTACAGAAAACTAGGGAATAAGAAGCCCTAATGTAATAGAGACCCTGTAGTGTGCCGAGCTTGCGTCCGTATGGGTTATCTTCTACGATTCTGTAGGACCTTTCAACCAACTTCTAGTGTAAAAGGATCTATGCCAGCTCCACCTTTAGGAGCAAGTTATTTTACGCCGTGTCTAGTAGGGAGTTAGAATAGCACAGATAGGAATGGTCGAGGAGGAGGCCGTGCTCATGGTAGTTCTACCCCTAATCACCAGTAGTGCCAGCAGAACAGTCATGATCATGGTATTCCATATGTTTCATAAGACCGTGGATCAGGTTAGTTGCACTCTTCATAGCCGATACCCAAGTATTAGGCTACATGACAATCTATAGTACGAGGTACTATTCCAGTAGCAACTACTATTATCTCTTCCTTTTTTGATACAGGTGCTTCAAAATCATTAATTTCTGTATCTGTCATGGAATGTCTTAGACGAGAGATACAATATCACTATGGTTTAATGACCCTCAATACACTATTGGGAATATGGACATAGGGAATATGCCAGTGTAGGGACTCTCCCCTTGAAGAAGGTAGTTAACCTTTCTTATGGAATCTCTTTGTTCTCAAGATGACGAGCTTCAATGTCATTCCTATGATGGACTGGTTAGTCTACTATCATTCTTTTATAGACTTCCATTGTCGTAGGGTTTATCTTACATCACCAGATGGTATCAGTTATCTATTAAAGGGTGAGTGGGATGTCTATATTGGGATATCTAGACCAAAGCATCATGGAATAGGTGGAGTGACCACCCAGATTGTAAATCTTTTCTTATAGGATTATGGATTGCTTCAAACTAATTTCCCTCCTGTAGTTTATTGTTTCAGGGAAGTCTTTCCTGATAAATTTTATAGCTTACCTCCTAAGAGAGAGGTAGAGTTTACAATTGATCTTGTTCCAGGAGTATCTTCAGTGTCAATTCCTCTATATAGGATGTAACCTACTGGGTTTTAGGAGCTCATGTGACAGATAAAGGACCTGAAGGCCAATGGATTTATATGTCCTAGTACGTCCTCTTGGGGTTCACCTATTCTTTTTTATAAGAATTCATATGGAACTCTTCATTTATACATGGTTATAGAAGTTTTAACCAGGTTATGGTTAAGAAATGATATCCACTTCCACGAATAGATGATCTCCTTGACCAACTCTGAGGAGAAAATTTTTTCTAATGATTGAATTCATATCGGGTTTTCATCAGGTGTGAGTCAAACCATCAGAAATACCTCATACATCTTTCCATTACAGGTATGGTTTGTATGAGTATCTTTTTATTCTATTTGGTATTAGAAACAAACCTACTATTTTCTTGGCTTTTATGAATAGGTTTTTTCAAACATTTATGGACTCTATTGTTGTGGTATTTGTGGACGACATCTTAGTGTATTACCTCACTCGTAATGACCATGAAAAACATCTTGGTATTGTTCTGAGTACACTGAGAGAGAATAAGATTTATGACAAGCTTGCTAAGTGTGACATTTGGATCAACAAGGTCCACTTCATGGGTCATATTATTTCATAGTCAGGAGTATATGTTGACCCTGAAAATGTTAGTGTTGTAGTTTCTTGGGATCATCCCAAGAATTTTTCTGATATACAGAGTATATTTTGGATGGTTTTGTATTAAAATCATTTAATAATAGACTTATCACGTCTTGATTCACATATTTGTGGACATACAATGAATGGTGTTAATTTCTGGTGGTCAGAAGCATGCAAGAAATCCATTTAGGAGTTGAAAGGGTGGCGTGTCTCAACACCAATTCTGATTCTTCCAAAACTAGTAAAAGGTTATATCATCTAATGTGATGAATAAGGAATTGTCCAAAGAGATGTGTTGATGTAGGAAGACAAAGTCATTGCATATGGATCTCATCAGATGAAGCCTCACGAGAGAAATTATCCGACACCCGACCTCGATCTAGGGGTACTTTTCCATGACTTACGTTGCTGTATACATTATCTATTGGGTGAGCTCTTTGTGGTGTATACAGACAACAAGAGCCTCAAGTACATATTTTCTCAGCATTCCTTGATCTTACAACAACAGATATGGGTCGAATATCTACAATCCTTTGATTTTTAACTTGCCTATATGCCTAGAAAGGGTAATGTGGTCACTGATGCCTTGAGTCGAAAAAATCAGACACAGACTGTAAAGGAAGCTAATGATGAATGGAGGTTAATTTACCACTTTTCTAAGCTTCATCTGGAGTTTCATGACAATCACAATCAATCTTACCTCTCAACCTTAAAAGTTATTTCTTCCCTACTCGAGAAGGTGAAGAGTTTGTAGTTTTTAAATCTTGATGGTTTGGTTCTCAATGAGATTATATCAAGAGATAACCCACCTCTATATTGGTCTGTGGAAAAAGATGACATTTTACATCTACGTGGATATATCTGTGTTCCTGAAGATATGATAGAGGAGTTGATGGAAGAGTCCCATTCTTATTAGTGGGAATTTCATCCAGTCATCTCAAAGATTTATCGAGATATGTGTTGCTAGTATTGAGGGCCTAGAAAAAACATTAGATTGTAGGCTTCATCACTAGGTGTTCCACCTATCAGCTGGTGAAGGCGGAGCACCAGAGACCTGTAGGCTTGTTAAAATTGTTTCATACCCCTAAATGAAAAATGGGAAGATGTTTCTATGGACATTGTAGTCAGATTACATTTTTTATGAGGGGTAGAGATGATATCTGGGTATTCATTGAATTTCTAATGAAATCATCCCACTACATTCCTATTCGGGAGACATTCTTAGTGGATGAACTGGGATGATTGTATGTCCATGAAATCATACAACTACATGGGGTTTCATGTAATAGTGCTTCAGATAGAGACTCTCATTTCACTTCAAGGTTTTCGAAGGGTTTTCAAAAATCTATGGGGACTCAGGTGCTTCTATGAAATTTTTTTCACCCTTATACCAATGAAAAATCAATAGGGACAATACATTTTCAAGATGATATGCTCCAAACATATGTCCTTGATTTTTGTTTCTCTTGGGAGAAGCATATTCTTCTCATCGTCTTCTCCTATAATAAACATTATCAGGTGAGGATCCACATGGATCCTTTTACAGCCTTGTACGGTAGGCCATTCCGATCACTATTGTGATTGCTAGAGGGAGGTGAGGTAAACCTACTAGGTCCTCATCTCGTTCAAGAGGCTTCAGGATGTGTTTAGCTAATCAGAAAGCATATGACTACTACTTAGTCTAGAAAGAAATCTTATGCTGACATCTATCAAATAAAACTTGAGTTCGAGGTTGGGGATCATGTTTTCCTTTGGGTTTCACCCATAATTGGGAATATACAATTACAAAAGTAAGGAAATTTTTCACCTTGTTACGTCGTGACGTTTGAAATTCTAGAGAGATTCGGGCTAGTATCCTATCAGTTTATACTAACTCAGAGGCACTGTGACAGGCACGGTATCATTCATGTCTAATAGATTCTCCAATATGATGTTGAATCATCACATACCTTTGATCCTGAGTAAGTTGAGTTAGATGTCTATGCTACATTTGAGGAGTATCTGGTGCGCATCGTTGATAGAAGCACAAAGGATCTCTGAGGAAAGTCTGTCCCTCTCGTACGAGTGCTATGAAAACATGAAATAATACAGCACAAGACATGGGAGAGGGAAGCTGATGTACTTGTATAGTGGCCAGAGTTGTTGTCATACAATGTTTCTTTACCCATGGAAGGTGGACTTGGGGGTGAGGTCTTTTAAGGGGGAAGACTGTAAGAACCCAGTATTTTTCCATGGGTATGGATCCTTTAATTTTCAGCCTAAATATTTACTTTGAACTTATTTTGGATACCTAATGGGTTAGAAATGGTTCTGAGGGTGTTTGGGGCTTGTTTGAAGTCAAAAAACCATCTTTTTGGAGAAAATAGACCTTGCGTAGGGTTTTGATCAAACCAGGTAGGAATTAAGTATGGTTTTGAAAACCGTGTGGACCGTGTTTTTTTGGACAGAGCCACATCACATGGTTGGTTCATCGCTATGCGACCTAATCGTGCGAGCACCCCTTTTTCCTAGGTAACCGTACATTGATTGTTCATGGTTTGATAAAACAATGTAGAGGATGTGATTTTGGGAAGATATGTCCCTCAATGTTTGCGCACATTTTGAGAATCCATGAAGACAAACCATGCGTTGGCTAAAATCCTTTGTAAATTATCCAAAACTCACTTAATGATCTGTTAATCCTCCTTCGTCCTCCTAATTCTAGTTTATGCTAGATTAACATTTCTCTCTCTCAATATTCGGGCTTTTAAAGATCTAAACATGGAATAAAGTGTTCTCCTTCATCCAGCATCCGATCAATCGTCTGTTTGTCACGTTGGATGCACAATAGTAATTACATAAATCCTCTTTACCCTTTCTTTATCTCTTTTGATCTAGACCTGGTTATCTCTATGTGATTGTATTTCACCTTTTATTATATCTACTTAAATCTAAGGAAAATGAAATGATGATAAAGGAGGAGAAGGATCATACAACCATAAGGTGGGTGGTTTATAACTCATCCCTAAAGTTTGCTAATTTTAGGATATTCATGTGTGGCCCACTGATTTCGTTAAGGAATGTTTCATAATTTTACATTCCATAATTTTACTTGTTATAATCGTATGATTTTTCTCTGTCCAAATATGTGATTATTTGTTATTGGTTACACCCACAACTCAATCCATATCATGTCGAAGTTTATGCCATAATTGGGTTTTTAGTGTTTTGACACTTTTGATCCACCGTTCAGGTGTGCCCTTTCTTTCCCTTACTAATGGAAAGCCTTCCTATAATAATTGATTTTTTGTTTTATAAGGATTTCTTAATGGCATGTACTATTTATGCTCAACACTTGACTCACCTAAGTTAAGTGATTAAAATAATTATTAAATATGAAATGTGAAATGGAAAGTATACTATTTATATAACTTTTCCATTTTTAAATGTGATTGAATAAAAGATACATGTCTGTAGAACACATTTCCTTGTTAATGGAAGGTAGAAGAGTGAACCTCAATAATTGAATATGCCTTAATGGATAACTAAGACATGATTAAATGGTTGCAACGCTACTCGGCCTATCCACACTAATGGAAGAAAAGTTTTGGACCAATAAATTAATGGTTTCTACTCTACTTGACCTATCAACACTAATGGAAGGAAAGACTTGAAGAAAATAAATTACTACCTGATTAAAATATCAAATAGGAATAGACTGACACGAGCTCGCCTTAGATTCTGAGAGGAGAATACCTTGGGTCTCGAGAACCCCATTTCTATTCAAGGACACAATATTATTAGGTTGATACCCACCCAGACTCCTATTATTGTCTATCCCTTCGATTCCCAGTATACAACCATAGGGTCCCTTTCACTATTACAAGATACATTGGATACACTCCTTGGATCCATCATTGACAATTAGGTACCTTGGATACACTCCTTAGACCCAGTCCTTGTTAGCCCCATTTTACCTTGGATGTAATCCTTGGATTTGGAAGGTGCCTCATTATGGAATGACATGGATTACACTCCTTATATTACACTGTTAACCCTTAGATAGACTCAGATGTTATTGAGTTAGCATTCCTTGAGTTTACATTACCTTGATTTTTATCATGGAACTCCCTCACTGGATATCATTATCAAGTTTAATTGTAATGTCTTGGGACCTTTACTACTTATACTATCATGAGGTGATGCCAGTGGTGGCTATACCTCACATGAAATATTAACATTAAATGGTAATTGCTTAATTAATGAACTGGTTACATGTTCAGACACCAGTCGAGGGCTGAAGAAGGTACTTTGGTATTTAGTTCTATCATATTGCTTGCGTTACCTATATATGCATGCCTACACACTGATATATTCTATTACAAGGGATAGACGTTATAGAAACTATTGGTGGTCACCCACCGAGATTTATCTAACACCCTCTCTAGGCGCAGTTTGGTACACAATGTAGATTTCATGGTTGTAGGTATTGAAAAAGGAAAGCAGAAGGCTTCCAATACATAATTGGTTGCTGGTAGGATTGATCTTGATAGTAGATGACCGAGTTGGATCTCATGATTCTTGGAGTCATCCTTCTTTTCCTTTACTTTGAGGAACATGTTATTCCTATTTCCTTGTATCCATGTTTTCTAGTTTTCTAATGACATGACATTACATCATCATTGTTCATTTGACACATTTACTGTTATACTTGTTTTTCTATTGCATCGGCTTTCTTACTTTTTTTATTCATATTTATTCTCTTGTTTAATTTTCATTTACATTCCTTGCGCTATTCTACACTCTGCTAATGAGGGAATAGTCTTCCCACGAACACACACCAGGCTCTCACTGCTAGTTGACAGCCTCTGGCATTTAGAAAGATGCGTTGGATGCCATGTGGCCCACCAGGCTTTGGGCAGAATTAAGTGGTACCTGGGTCCAGGTCATCACACCTAATTTCACCATTGATCATTTATAAACTTCATTATTCTGGTTCTTTGAAAATTAAAATCACCAATTGGTGGTAGTGGGTGTTCATAATAGCAGAACCTTGGGAGTTGGCATTGACAGGTGGAGTATGTGTTTCACCAGTTGTGAGGAGATATTTTTACGATGATGTTGTCGGTTAGAGATGTTAGGTTTTTTTATCTCATCTACCTTGTATATTTTTTCTCTTATTGATTTCATTGTAATACAAACTTTTTATGGAATATTTTTGATATTTTTATTTGTTTGGTTTTTCTTGTGGAGAAATCATCCACTCTTGAATATTTATTGACTCTCAGTCACTAGTATCCATCCCATAGGGATTGGGAACTACCTTTGGACCATGTCATGATTAATTTGGTCTTACATTTAGGTGGGTTATCTGGGTTGGTTCTAGAAAAATGGTATTAAAGGTAGTTTTGTGTCTTCTTGGATTTCAGTATGCAGTTTTAGATGTCTTGGTGTACATGAGATGAGATTGTCCAAACATAAGGGGTGGGTTACTAATGAGTACCTGTATATATTTAATCTTAATAATCCTTATGTTACTTTGGGATATTAGGAAAATGCATCTTTTAGGAGTTGTTTAATATTAATATTGATTTTTTTCTAAGATTTCATATGATATTTTTGTTTAATAGTTGAATCATGGTTGGTAGAGTTGATATTATTTTGTCTCTTTACTAATGTTTCCTTGTTATCTATTAATTCTGAGTTGTACCATTACCAAAAGAATACATCTGAACATACATAAATGTGAGCTTATCAAGAACCACATAATATGAACCCTCTAGTTGACCAGATCCTTATTGAGGTAGTAGTGAGTGTGTTCCATGCTTTAGGATAAGGAGCTACACATGTTACCATTCAGGAACTAGAGGAGGTACCACAAAGGGATGATAATAAAGATTACAACTAATTGTTTCTTCGTTATTTTTCACAATATTTCAAGCGATACAATGATCCTTAAGAGATAGAGTATTTTTTAGGAAAGATTGAGGGTCTCTGAATTTTTAGAGGCACTAGATTCCATTTAGGTGAAATATGTCATCCTAAACTTAAAGACCCTAGAAGTAAATGGTGGGCTATTATTGTTATGGAAAATAAGAATGAAAATAGGAGTAAAAATACTTAAACACCATTTTCATAGTGAAATTATATCCATATTAAATAATATTGGCTAATTCCATGGAGCTTCTCAGCCATTATCAAGGTGATAACAGAGTGACTCAATATGCCAATCGTTTTTTTGAACTTTCTCAGTTATTACCTAAAGTATTGTCAAATGATGTGATAAAGGATGGAGGTTTTAGATGGGTATTAAATAATATATCTACTATCAAATAATTATATAGAATCTTACATCTTATGGTTATTTTATAGAGAGATCTTTAGTAGAGGAAATTTACCAGACTTTTTAGTCAGGGTTGACTAGAGTTCCTCCCACTCACAGTGGTAACTAGAGTGGTACCTTTAAGGGTAAGAGTAATGTGAATTAGTCTTGTGGTGAAAACCTTAGTGTTTTATTTTGAAAATATATTCTTACCAAATCATCATCATTTTCTATTAAAGGACCACTAACTTGTTTCTAGTGTGTCATGTTTGGGAACTCAAAGCTTAATTTAATGGGTGAAATGAAAATTTATAGCTCTTATAAATTTTCAGTTCACTTATAGATTCTTCTACATGTTTTTAATGATCCTCAGAGTGGAAAAGGATCTTTATTACTGATAGGATCTTCGAAATAATCATATGCTTCAAGAACAATGGGGTTTCATCCATAGACATTAGTAATAAAAATTCTTCATATAGCGGATGAGTATCTAGTGGGAACTGATATAGGTATTTTCAATATTGAGAGGTTCCCTTTCTATTACTTCATCTTTAGTTATTGATTTATTTGATACTGGTGCCTCTTATTCTTTCGTATCTACACACATTGATGAATATTCAAATGAAAATTATAAATTATGTGATGGAAATTTTAATGCCTATAAATAAAAATAGATATTTTTTTACATATTTTTCTTTGTATGCATCCTTTTAATTTTTAAAAGGATAATTTTTGGGTTTCAGTGGCATAAGATGTGATCTAAGAGTCTTATAAAGGACTTGGATTGATTAATGGTTATAGTAGAAGGTTTATGTCTTGAATGTGTATTCGTGATATGAATGATTTTTTGGAAGAAATCAGGATTTTTGGTTTCAATACATGAAAAATATTAATGACTTGAGATTATATTTATGTTGTGAATGGGGATTTCAAAATTATAATCCAAGGCGATGATTTTTTTCCTTATCATCCATTCCAAAATTTCACATCATGAATTAATGATTCAAAATATAAATCATGTCCATTCCATGAGATTAGATTTTTTTCACCCATCACATTTATCATTCACCTTCCTCTTCTCATTACCATAACATAGGTTTTATCTATGAGATTTTGGGAGATCAAGCTCTCAGCAATCTCCCTTTCTTAGAGATTTGATCTCCTGTTGGTTAGTTTCCACTCTTCTGGTAATTTTGATCATTCTCTTCTCATTTTATTTGTTTCTCTTGGTTTTGGAAGTACTGTTGAGATGCATTTAAGGGATCTATTTTCATGGTGTGATCTTTTTATAATCTCTTCTAAGTCCATTCTGTGATTATCTTCCAAATTATAGTTCTCTTGTTGAAAGTGGTATAGAAGATGAAAATCGTGAGGTATGTGTTGATATATCCTCTCCACTGGCCATTTTTCTTATGGTAACATGATTTTAAGATGATATAATCATTTTTAGGTCCTCCTATAATTTTTTATTATAATCAATTTTCTTATAGTGTTGGATTGTGTTGTGGGTAGTGTGAATCCCAATTTTTAGGTAGGTAGTTCCATAAATAGACTATGTTCTATGAACCATTAGTGCTATCTGTTTTATTAATTTTTTTATAAAAAAATTACCATAATCATTCAAATGGTTGATTTTCATGTGTAAAATGGTTTTTGATAAAACATGGTATCCCCTTTTTTTATCAAAAAGAGATGTTTTTTATCAATGCCCTATGAAATGGTTTATGAAATGGGTTTTAAAGGAATATTTTTTATAGAAATTGTTCTTTAGAATTATCATTGAATTGTGAGAAGTGTTTGAAATTGATTTTATATATGTTGAACACGGGATCCTTGGGTACCTAGGTGTAGGTTATAGTAATGGGACTTGTTCATTGAGGTTGTAAGGGAGTTCACTTTATGTTTCATTATTTCATTCCTTTATTATAGATACATTGGCTTTAGGAGCTTTATTAATATTATAATGGGTTCACTTTCTGTGGTGTTCCTATGTCCCTGGTTTATAGATTCATTGAATCTAGGTACATGATTTAACACTAGAAGTTGATTGGTTTTTAAGGTATGAGTAACCAGGCTATCCTATATTTTGTTATCCTAGGGGTATTTACCACTATGATCTATCTTTATAATTATTTAATATTATATGACACATGGTTTGATAAATGTAAAAAAAATTAAATTATTCTGTGAAATTTTATCACATAGTTTTGAAATATATATATAAAAGGGGAAGTGTTTATTATGATTTTGATATAAAAAAGTTTAAATAATTATCATGTTTTTTTTTCTTTTAAATTGAGAATATTAAGATTTTTGTACAAGGACATGATAGGGAACACCTTGGTGGGATCATATTGAGCCTATTAGATCACACCTTATTCACTCTTTTAAGGGTGTGTAGACCTTATTTTTTCTTATGACGGAAAGGGTAAGGTTCCACATTAAGTTAATGAGGTCTATATACAATTTTTATGGGTAGGAAGTGGTGATATAGTGTGATATTTTTCACATATCAGTTAGAGTAGCAGTTAATAATATTATATTTCCATTATGTCTTTTTGTGGACTTGTACTTTGGGTGATTTGCATAATACTTTTGGGTTGTATCTCTATCACTAGCTCTCTTTTTTGGGGGAATATTTCTTTATTGGTTATATTTCTATATATTTTTCATGTATCGGTTTTTTGGTTTAGATAAATCATTCTTTCTAGATATCATTCGATGCCCAGGTGCTAGACTCTGACCCATGGGGACTGTGAAGAATTTTCAGTTATTATTATGGTCCAATTCTATTCCTAGTGGGATGGGTACATAATAAAAGGGTTTACTATAATAACTAGGCTATAATTATATCACATTCACCTTTCCTTAACATGTTCATCGGGTCATGGACCACAAGGGACCACCAATTTCCCCACAAATATGTGTTTTCTTAGCTGTGGAGTTCTAATTTTGTAGGATCACAAGAAGAAATGTTCACCTTTGGGACATAGGTTGTAACATTTAGTTTTTAACCATTTAAATTTCATGTTTGTTACATTATTCCCCCATTTAAAGAATAACATCCCCATTTTGGCCCTATATTTCAACCCATGAAGTTCCACAACACTTTTGGGTGGGTACCCCTCTGATACCACTATATCAACTCGACCCCAATGACAGTACAAACACCTTGTCTTAACATGGTAATTGGGTCCTAGAACACTGATTTTATTAATATCTTCATGAATTATTATATACTCCCTTTAATTATTTTATATGTAATGTGCATAATGCGTGTGAAATATTAACATTTTAATACTAAGTATAATTTTTGAGCATTTTTAGATGTAGTCCAATTGATTCAGTTTACTATGTTCGTTATAACTCTCACCGTACTGATCCAAATTATGTGTATTTTGTTTTTTAAGATTCCTAATTCAATATAACATATTTCATTAGTAGGGATAATGGGCTAATTCTTCCATTTTAAGGCTCATATGGACCACGCAAGGAGGCCTACAGAATCTGTGAAGAAACTGGACTAGCCATGAAGATTTAATTGCTAGGATCAATCAGGAAGTAAAATTATTTTATTCTCCTCCAATTTTTTGGGAATAATTAAAGGAGTATTGGATAAAAATTTCAATGCCCAACTCTAAAGACAACAGGACCATCTAATGCTTTGAAACTCATCCAACATTTTTGTCTAGGAATTAAAATCAGTACAGTGTTGATGACATGGCTCTTGATCTTGACATCATTTTAATCTGACAATTTTCAGTGAGAAATCGGAGATATAGGCGGCCGGATTTGTTGAATACATCATTCGGTTTTTAAGGTATCTTAATATACAAAAACACTTTCACATGTTGGACATCAGAAAGAATGGATTGAAATGGAAACATTAAATTTGTATAATCAACCGGACATAACATTGTCTATATAGGTCCAAATGACTCCAAATTTTTAGATTTGGTGGAAAACATTATTATCTACAACTTTGAAGAAGATGATATCTCGAGATTCGGTTGTATGGATAGCCAACATGGCGACGAAAGTGTAGAGACAGATTGAGAATGAAAACAGTCCACTTCCTTGGGCTATAAAGGCTTCCCCCTTCTCTCCTTCAAGGGGGTTGGCATTTCAGAAGAGAGGAGCATAAATTGGAATGACCAAAGCCTTTCCAAAGTCTTGTAAGGACCTTCCATAATCAATTTTTCACTTGAGATATCTTTCCTCCTCTCTTTGAATTCACTCGCATTTGTGTTTTTCTTCATTTGTAATCTCATAAGTGTTGTTTTTTAATTCTTTTTTAGTGCAAGTTTCTTCTTCATATTCTGTTTTAATCATCCACCCTATTATCTTAAATATTAATTCTATTAAAATATTTTAAATAATTTTGAAGCCCTTTCCCTTATTTTTCTTCCTCATTCAATAGAAATTATGTTCTTAATTCTCATTATTGTTTGTGTGTGTGTTCGACGCACCACTATTTTCTTATCCCTTTATTTTTCTTCTATTATTAATTTATCATCATAATCATTATAACCAGACTTTTAAAACCCCAAATGTATGAGTAAATATCTCATTGGGGTGAGTCAAAATTTAGGTATGTTAAGTGATTGAGAGTATTTTCTCGATGAGTATTCGTAAATTTAACATTGTGTATATTGGACTTAACATGTCATGGATTAATGACATATTTTGTTTAACATGTGGTTTCCATGGATTATTGGAACCATAAATACACTACTATAAACAAGTAAGGGTAATTATTATAACCCTAAGTTAATTTAAGACTTGTATTAAAGCCTTAACACTAAGGAATTCCAATCAAAATTATCTTGTGAAATGGGTGTTAATTTAAATGCAATATAAAGAAAATCTCAAGGATATCATGAGATTAACTCCCTATTAATGAACTCACCCCAATATTTATAAATTTTTATATCAATTATAGTCAATAAATCATTTCAATTAATCTTTGAAAACAAACCCCCTAATAAAAATACAATCAACTAAAAACAAACGACTATTACAAAGTATCATCGCCGAGGATTCGACCTGAGTGCTGCTATACTCATTAGTAGAGCAGTGGAACAATGACTGGTCGATGGGCGACAATAGGTCGTGAATTTCAAGTGGTCTCATTGCTGGGGATGGTGCTTTGCTTATTCATTAGTTTCTGTTTATTGTAAAAAGAAAAAATTTTAAAAAAATGAAAACAAACACAAAGAAAAACCAATCTTCTCATTAAAATCACAAACTGAAAAAAATACAAAGAAAAACCTATCTTCCCCTTTCTTCCCAAATATATCTAAATGCCCCGTAGCCTTCCAAATAATCCCTCGGATTTGTTTGACCCTGAAATTGAGTGAACACTTTTCCAACATAGGAGGAACATAAGAGATAATCAAATATTTCAAGAACCCGTCCTTGTCCAACCAATTTAATTAGACATGGACAATCCTAGGGAACAAACACATAAAGAACTTGCTGCCCTTAATATGAATTACCAACCTCTTGGTATTCAATATCCAAATATAGAATCTGACTTAGAACTCAAATCAGGTTTGATTCATCTTCTCCCACATTTCCACGGGCTAGCCGGTGATGATCCACATCTCTACCTTAAAGAGTTTCAAGTAGTCTGCTCTACCATGAAGTCTTAATGGGTTTCTAAGGAACAAATCCAACTCCGAGAATTCCCTTTCTCCTTATATTACACTTCCAAGTCATGGATTTACTACCTCCCTCCTGGTTCCATAACCACATGGAATGACTTGAAGAAACTTTTCATAGAAAGATTCTTTCCTACTTCTCGTACTGCTTCAACTTGAAAGGAAATAAATGGTATCCATCAGTTCCCAAGTGAATCACTCTATGAATACTGGGAGAGGTTCAAAAAGATTGTTCCACGCTTCCCACACCACAAAATTCTTGACCAACTCTTGATCCAATACTTCTATGAGGGGTTATGGGCTATGGAGAGAACTCTCATTGATGCCTCAAGTGGCAGTGATCATGTTGATAAAACTCTTACAGCAAAAAGAGATCTCATAAATAACATGGCTGCAAACACACAACAATTCCATACTCGAGCACATTCTCAAGTAAAAAAATCCCAAGATAATCAATCAATTGAGCCAAAAAAAGATGACTGAGTGGATGAGTGAACTTACAGTTCTTCTGCGACAACTAGCTGTGGCTACAGAATCCCCAATATCATCTTCTCCACAATCAATGTTTTCTGGACCAGTCAAAAACTGTGGAATCTGCAACTCTCCCTCTCATCCAACTGACACATGTCCACAACTTCAAGAAGATCAATCCGATTCATCTGGACCAATGGAGCTCAATGCAGTATATGCTCAGCAGAACACCAATCCTCAACGATCATATCAGTTTGTTAGAAACTTCAACCAACCTTACACTGAGCCCTTATCTTCTTCCTATAACCAAGGCCTTAAGTATGGTAATCCCATATCTCATCCCCATCAACTCCCTCCTCAAAACCCAAACCAGTTTAAATATGGTCTAGGTGTTGGTATCTTCCAACAACCTTATCCTTTTACTCCTCAACCTCAATGGAACAATCCTCCTCCTGGATTCCATTATCCTAGTGATCCTTCCTAATTCCAAAACCAATACAATCGATTTCCCAAGAACCAAAATCTATGTATTCCAAATCTGGGACAAGCCTCTTTTTACATGAAACCATGGTAAAGTGCTGTTGAAGGTCTTTCCTCCTTCACCTGTTCTAGACTAAAGAACATTGAAAGCCAAATTGGTCAACTTGCATCCAACCTTAGTCAGCAGCGACCATCCAATTCTTCCCAACATCTATCTCAACCATTACCCAAACCCAAGGGTAATGTATGTACAATTTCACTTAGATCAAGAAATCAAAATTCTATGCCTCAAGATAATTCCTCCAACCCACTTTAATTGTTGACCTAGAAAATGAAAATAAATAGAAACTTGAAATGGAACCTGAATCCATTCCCCCACCTCCTTCTATTCCACATAAGAACCCTATTCCTTTTCCTTAAGTTGTTTCTAAGACAAAGAAGTCCTTTGAACCTGATCCTGAAATGCTTGACATGTTTAGACGTATTAAATTCAACATTACTCTTTTAGATGCCATGAAAAAAATTCCTAAGTATGCCATGTTTATTAAGGAATTGTGCACCCACAAGAGGAAACTTAGGACCCTTGAAAATGTTTCCACCTAGAATTCTATTCCTATAAATTGCAAAGATCCAGGGACCATTACGGTTCCATGCCAAATTGGATGTTCAATATTTGATGATGAACTCATAGACCTAGGATCCTCAATTAATGTCATGCATAAATCCATCTTCTCCAACCTTGGTCTAGGTCCCTTGCACCCAACGAGTTTTGTCATTCAGTTAGCTAATCGAAACACAGCCAGTCCTGAGGGAATAACTGAGAATGTCCTTGTCCGAGTCAATGATCTTATCATCCCTGCTGATTTCTATGTCCTCGACATGGAAGGTGAGACGAAGTCTTCTCAATCTCCCCTAATTCTAGGAAGACCATTCATCATGTCTGCAAGAACCAAGATTGATGTCCATTCAAGAATATTATCCCTGGAATTCGGTGACCAACTGGTGAATTTCAACATTTTCCAAGCCATGCAATATCCATCTGAGCATCACACTACCTTCTCAATCCATGCTTCTGAGGACACTTCTAAGAGTAAATCGAACCCCAATCCACCATGTTCTTCATGTTATAATGACAATGTATGTTGTGAAATCTGCAGCATGATTAACCAAGTTATAATGGTGATGTTGATGTGGACATCTCATTCATAGACTCCATCAATCTAGAGGAACTTGAAAACTCTCTTGAATCCCACATCAACTCTGATCTCTACTGCTCCACTGTGGACTGTATTAAGAAGAATGAATATGAAGCAACTAAAGTCCCTTCCTCCATTCTTGAGTTTTCTAACCCACAAACGAAAGATGAGTCTAATCTAAAACCTCTTCCTGAACACCAAAAATATGTATTCATTTTCTTTGATCACTCATATCCTATCATTATCTCTGCTTTACTTACTGAAACTAAAGAGTCCAAACTTGTTCAGGTGTTAGAGGAAAACATGAAGGCTTTAGGGTGGACCCTAGATGACATACTAGGAATAAACCCCTCTCTTTTAATGAATCACATCCATCTTGAGGAGTCTTCCAAACCAATTAGACAACCACAAAGAAGACTCAAACCACTCATACTTGAGGTAGTTTGGGAAGAGATCACCAAGCTTCTTCAAGATGGTATTATCTACCCAATTTCTGATAGTGAATGGGTTAGTCCAATTCAAGTTGTACCTAAGAAGGGTGGGATAACTGTTGCTAGAAATGAACATAGAGAGGTAGTCACAACTCGAGTGAAGAACAAATGGTGTGTTTGCATCGACAATAGGAAATTGAATGTTGAAAAAAGAGAAGATCACCGCCCTCTTCCATTCCTTCATCAAATGCTGGAACGATTAGCTGGAAAGTTACACTATTGCTTTCTTGATGGATACACCAGCTACTTCCAAATCCCAATCGCACCTCAAGACCAAGAAAAGACTACTTTCACATGCCCCTTTGGAACATATTCATATAGAAGAATGCCTTTGTCCTTTTAAATTATCATGAAACATTCCAAGGGTGTATGATGAGTATCATTTCCTAATTCATTGAACACTACATGGAATTCTTCATGGATAACGTCACCATTCATGGTGAGTCCTTTGAATCTTGTTAGAATTCACTCTCTCTACTCCTCCAAAAGTGTGTCAAGTGTAACATTGTGTTAAATTTTAAAAAATGTAACTTCATTGTTGAAAATGGGATTGTTCTAGGGAACATAGTTTCAAAAGATGGCATTGAAGTCGATCCTACCAATATTGTAGTGATCCAATCACTTCCTCAACCCAAATCTGTTCGAGACATCCGTTCATTTCTCATTCATGCTGGTTTCTATCAGAGATTCATCCATAACTTCAATAGGATTTCCCTCCCACTCACTCGGTTGCTCAAAAATGATGTCATTGTCCATTTCGATGAGGTTTGCAAGAGAGCCTTTATTGAACTCAAAACTTCTCTAACATCCGCTCCAATAATCCAACCCCCAGATTGGTCATTACCATTTGAGTTGATGTCAGATGCTTCTGATAGAGCTGTTCGGGTGATTCTTGGTCAAAGAAGAGAACATATTTCTCATTTCATCTATTGTGCCTCAAAAACATTGGATGAAACTCAATCTCACTACACTGTCACTGAAAAAGAACATTTAGTAGTGGTTTTTGCCTTAGATAAATTCTGGCCCTGTCTCTTAGGTAACAAAATCATCATCTTCATAGACCATTCTGCTATAAAGTTATTACTCAAGAAAAGTGATTCTAAACCAAGGCTAATAATATGGATCCTAATGCTCCAAGTGTTTGACCTTAAAATCAATGATTGACATAGTAAAGAAAACCCTGTGGATGATCAATTGAGTAGAATTTATAATTCTTCTCTTTCTAAAATCATCAATCTTGAATTCCCCAGTGAGCACCTTTCATCTCTCACTCCAAAAATACCATGGTATGCCCCAATTGTAAATTAATTGGTTTATAGTGTTTTTCCTAAAATTTTTTCAAAAGAACAAAATATAAAGTTGAAAAGTGATTCAAAATACTATTTTAGGGATGAAGATAAAATTTGGAAAACTGGGGAAAACATGATAATTATGAGATGTGTTGATAAAGATGAACATTCCTATATTTTATAATTCTGTCACTCAATGCCTAGTGGTGGCCACTTTGGACCACAAAGGACCTCCCTAAAGGTCCTAAACTTTTGATTCTTCTGGAATTCACTCTCCAAGGACTCAAATGAGTTCTGTCAATCATATCCCACTTACCAAAATTTTGGCACAATTTCCAAGAGAAATGAAATGCCCTAAAGCCTTTAATTGTCTATGAGATCTTCGATGTTTGGGGAATCGATTTCATGGGACCATTTCCCCCAACCAATGGATTCTCATACAACCTTCTTGTTTTTGATTATGTTTCTAGGTGGTTCAAGGCCAAACCCCATGGAAAGGATGATTCAGATACTATTAGTGAGTTCCTAAATACACACATCTTCCACAGATTTGGCATGCCTCGTGCCTTGATCAATGACTTAGGAACCCATTTCTATAATAGAACCGTGGAATCTATTTTGAAAATGAATGGGGTTATAAATAAAACTTCAACTACATATCACCCTCAGACTAGTGGAATGGATGAACTTTCGAATAGAGAAGCGAAAAGAGTGCTTGAGAGAATTGTAAAACCCACCAGAATAGACTGTCCTGAAAGACTTGGTGAAGCACATTGGGCTTATCGAACTTCCTATAAAACACCCATTGAGATGTCTCATTTTAGGGAAGTTTTTGGTAATAATGTCATCTGCCAGTTGAAATCCAACATAAGTCATTTTGGGCAGTGAAAACATGTAATTTTGATCTTGAAAAATCTGGTGAAGAGAGATTTTTGCAATTGGATGAACTGGAAGAGCTTCGACTTGATTCTTATGAGAATTCTATTCTCTATAAAAAAAATCCAAGGTACTCCATGACAAACACATCTTGATAAAGGTATTCCATGTAGGTGAAAAGGTAATTCTCTTCAATTCTAGATTTTGGATTCACCCAGGTAAGATTAATTCTCAATGGGAAGTTCTTTTTGTTATTATATTGTTTACCCATTTGGTGGAGTGAAAGTCCAAGAACCCTATTCCAAAAGGACATTCATGGTTAATGGACATCGGTTATAGCATCACCATGAGAGGATGCACAATCCTGGATCAACATCTACTTCCACTAGATCCCCAACTTCTCCAATCAACCCACCACTGGATGGAGATGGGAACCCACCAAATCAAAACCAGGGGCACCTATTTCCCTTTAACTCTCTCTCTCTCCCTCTATCTCTCTCTCTCTCTCTCTCTCTTTCTTCTTCTTCCTCCCTTATTCTCATTTTGTACCACCTTCCTCATAAATTTTTTTTATTTACTCTTTCTCTTTTGTGTGGGTGTGTCTTTATAAAAGAAATAAAAATACCCTAAGAGAGCTAAAAAAAATAATTTATGAAACAATATGAAAGATCAAGAGTTATGATTAATCACCCTCAAATTTTAATATTTTGTCTAACCATTTTGGGGAGTCAAAACACATGTTTTCATCTCAAAAATTTTGTATTTTCATCATGACATTGAATAAATAATTTTTTGTCAAAACCATCAAATTTTTAATGCTCAATTTTTTATTTGGAAAATGATTTTCCCAAACCGTGAGAACCAACATTAGATTTTATGCCAAGGCTACCTATGGAAATATTTTCAAAATGAGTATTTTTTCACCTATATTTTTGAATCTTGATTTTGTGGACCTTTGATCTGAATTTCCTACTTTAATGTGTATTAATATGATAGAGGATGTTTTCTGAACCACATGAGATTTATAATAGCCAAATAGCCTCCCATTAACCATATATTAATCCTCCTTTTGAAATCCCCTTCGAGCCTATGAAAACATTTTACTTGATAGCCACATTACAAGCCGAATACCTTTTCCCACCGAAAATCAAAATGGATTTTCATTGCATAATTTTTTGAAATTTAAGTCTGGGGGAATAGATTTCATTATTTGGGTACCCTATTATTGATTTTCAACGAGTTATCATCCGCTTGAAGAAAAGAATCCATTTTAGTGTGGAGGAGATGTTGTTATTCAGTGTGTTTTGGGGAATGTAATGTACTTCCATTTATGTAATTTTGTAAATGTTATTGATAAGTGTTCAAAAAAATAAAAAATGATGAAAAAAATCAAAAAAAATGAAAAAATGGATTGTGTATTGGGTAGGTCAAAAATTAATCTTCCAGAACCTTTGATATTGTTATAAATATTACAATTATTGTCGTGAGGAGATAAAACATGGGTTGGGATATGAGTGTCAGATCTGTTTCAATGTCATCTTTCGAAAAAATGAAGAAAAAAGGAACACATGCATTATATTCTTATTGGGAGAAGTTTTTTGGTTTGTAAATATTTCATCTTATCTTCCCCTTCAAATTTTTTTCCGCCATCTTGTCTTTATTCACACAATCATTCCCTTGTAAATATGTCTTTTCATTTCCTTCCATTATTTATTTCAAAAAAAAATGTGCATTGCTTTTTCTATGGTGGTGTTTTACCCCTCTTCTTCTCTCTCTTGGACATTATATTACTACCTTCCCATAGCCACATAAAAACCACTTAAAAATACCTCTTGATTCTTGTGCACTTTGGATAGGGATTGGAAGCTGAGATCTCTTTTCAAACTCTATGATTTTCACTTATGGTTAGTGAAATAGTGAACCTCCACAAATGAATTTTATCATCATGAGAGGTGTGAGTTTTGAGTACCCACATTTTCCATTTCTGAACATGAGCATTAAAAAATGAATTAGTTCTGGAACATTCTTTCTGTAAAAACTTGTGGTGGAACTCAAAATGGATGAGTGAAATAGTCTAAACCTCCCCTGATTGGAGAAAACAAAATTTTAATATTTGTTGGTGAGTGAAAATGATTTTGTCATATTTTTATATTTGTTTCACATGAGGACATGCACAAATATAAGTGTGGGGGATTTGATGTTATTAATATTTTCATGACTTATTATATACTCCCTTTACTAATTTTATATTAAATTTGCATAATGTGTGTGAAATATTAATATTTTAATAATAAGTATAATTTTTAAGCATTTTTAGAAGTAGTCCAATTGAGTCAGATTACTATTTTCTTTATAACTCTCACCCTACAAATAAAAATTGTGTTTTTCTTGATTTTTAGGATTCCTAATTCAATATAAAACATTTCATTGTAAGGGATCATGGGATAATTTTTCTATTTTAAGTCCCATATGGACAACACAAGGAGGCCTACCGAATCTGTGAAGAAACTGGACCGACCAAGAAGATTTAATTGCTGGGATCAATCAGAAATTCAAAATTATTTTTTTCTCCTCCAAAGTTCATGGGATAATTAAAGTAGTATCGAATAAACATTTCAAGGCCCAACTCTAATGACAAGGGGCCAAAATAATTCTTTGAAACTCGTCCCACATTTTTGGCCGGGAATTAAAATCAGTATTGTGTTGATGACATGGATCCTGATCTATAGATCATTTTGAGCTGAGATTTTTCAGTGTTAAGGCAGAGATATAGGCGGACGACTCTGTTGAAGACATCATTCGATTTTCAAGGCATCTTCGTATTCAAAAAACCTTTCACATTTTGGACATCAAAAATATTAGATTGAAATGGACAGATTAAATTTGTTTAATCAACAAGACATAACATTGGCTAAATAGGTCCAAAGGACTCAAAATTTTGAGAGAGGACGGCCAAATTCATTATCTACAACTTTTAAGGAGGAGATATCTCGATATTTGGCTGTCTGGATTTCCAACATGGCGATGCAAGTGGAGGTACAGATTGGAAATGAAAACAGTCCACTTCCTTGGGCTATAAATGCATCCCCCTCCTCTCCTTCAAGGGGGTTGTCATTTTAGAAGAGAGGATCATATATTGGCACGACCAAATCCTTGAAAAAGGCTTTGGAGGACCTACCATAATAAAGTTTTCACTTTAGATAACTTTCCTTCTCTCTTTGATTTCACTCGCTTTTGGGTTTTTCTTCATTTGTAATCTCGTAAGTGTTGTTTTTGTAATTTTGTTTTAGTGAATGTTTTTTCTTCATATTCTGTTTTAATCATCCACCGTCTATTCTTAAATATTAATACTCTTAAAATATTTTAAATAAAGTTGAAACCACTTCCTTTATTTTTCTTCCTCATTCAATCTAAATTCTATTCTTAATTCTCATTATCATTTGTGTGTGTGTTTGATGCACCGCTCTTTTCTTATACCTTTCTTTTTCCTCTATTCTTAATTTATCATCATAATCATTATAACCAGACAATTAAACACCCAAATGGATGAGTAAATATCTCATTGGGGTGATTCAAAATTTATGTATGTTAAGTGATTGAGATTATTTGCTTGATGAGTATTTTTTAATTTAACATTGTGTATGTTGGACTTAACATGTCATGGATTAATGACATATTTTGTTTGAAATGTGGTTTCCATGGATTATTGGAACCATAAATACACTACCATAAACTATTAATGGTAATTATTAGAACCCTAGGTTATGTTAAGTCTTGGATTATATCCTTAACACCAAGGAATTCCAATCAACGTTATATTGTGAGGTGGGTGTTAATTTAAATTCAATATAAACCAAAGTTCAAGGATATCACAAGGTTAACTCCCTAATAATGAAATCACCCCAATCTTTATCAATTTGTTAAATAAGTTATAGTCAATCGGTCATTTAAATTATTCTTTGTAAACAAACCCCCCTAATGAAAATACAATCAACTAAAAACAAACGACTATTACAATGTATCATCACCGAGGATTCGACTCGGGTGCTGTTATACACATTAGCAGAGCACCGGAACCTTGAACGGTCTATAGGTGACAACTGGATGTGAGTTTCAACCACTATACACCACTATTTTCCCCGAATCAAAATTTGTTTCCACAATATGGAGCACCCATGTGCGTGATCAAATCAATATACAAATGGATATCCCCATATGCTAATGTATTATCTTTAATTTTGATTTTTCCTCAGCCACACACACCCTAATAAACATCCAAGGAGGCCACCCATCTTGATACTACTCTAGGAAAAGCCTTAATTAACTTTGGATTTCTAATCAAATCGGCTTCCAAAAATATAGGTTCACCTAGATGACATGAGTAGTAACATTTAGCCTTATAACCCTTTTACATTATGTGGCGTTAAAATCATGGTCTCTGATACCCCTCTTGTGATTTATCTTTATCATATATTAATATATTCTTCGAAATTTTTTTATTGATATGAATGTTCTTGATTTCATTATGAAGATTTGATGGGTTGGTTTCTCATAAAAATCATATACAATGTTATCATCGAAGGGTGTACATCACTATCCATTATGGCGATTCTTATGTTTTTTAGGGAGAATGATACCCATTGTCTAGCCAATATAGACCTCCTATTTTAGGGCTTTATACATTGATATCCATTTATGATCTGGAATTGGAGAAATAATCTCTGTGTGGTGGTCTTACTCTTGTATTTGATGAGTTTTTGAATCTTCTTCCTCCATAATTTATTTCTCTACCACCAAATGGGAAGGTAAAGTTTTCTATCAACTCGGTGGATGGTACTCATCCATTATCTTTTCCTTGCAACCACATAGAACCATAATAGTCGAGGGATTTAATGGAGTAATTGGATGATTTGATGTCCAAAGGCTACATATGACCTAGTGTGTTTCCTTGGGTAGTGGTAGTTTATTTAACAAAGAAGATTGATGATACCCTTTGATTATGTGTTGATTTCCAAAAATAAATCAAGTTAGAATCAATAATTCTATTTCATTTTACTGATAAATTTTTTGATTTGTTAAAAGTGGGGAAGTGGTTCTTTAAGATTGATCTTCGGTCTAGTTACCATGAGATTAATATCATGGAGTGTAATATCCCAAACACACCATTCAGTAGAAGTTGTGGAAACCATGGGTGTCTTTTTATTATATTTTCTTTGAACAATACTCTTATAATGTTTATAGTGTAGATGAAAAGGATTTTCCACAAGTATCCTAACTCTTTTTTTGTGGTATTAATGGATGGCATATTGGATTATTCGAAAACTCGGGAGGATGATGTGCTTCATTTGAGAGTAGTTTTGGACATATTAATTAGTCACTTTCTTTATTACAAGCACTCCATGTGCCAATTATTGATTTGGGAAGTGATTTTTTTGGGGAACATCATCTCAGAACATGGTATCTTAGTTGACCATGAAGAGGTGAAAACTATCATGTATTGGGAAGAACCAAAAACTATATTTGATATTTTATGCCTATGAGGTTTGGAAGGGTCTTACCATTGGTTCATAAAAAATTTCTCAATGTTTTTTGGCATCATTAACACTGAAGTTCGATATGTTTTTTTGGGTTTTAAAATTTCACAATTCCTTCAATGAGTTAAAGAATTATTTGACTTCAGCTCCAATGTTGAATATTCTAGATACAGGGAAGGGCTATGTGATCATTTATGATTCTTCAGGTATGTGGTTGGTTGTTTTCTCATATAGGGTGACCATGTGGTGTATTATGATTTTCTTCATCTTAAACCACATGAGAAGAATTACCCAATATATGATTTATAACATAAAATGATGATTCATGATCATAATAGTTTATGTAACTATATTTTTAGAGAAAGGTTTATTTTTACCCTAGTCATAAAATCTTTAGTGATATATTATCCCAAAATATTTTGAATCTCTATAAGAGATTATGGGTGGAGTACTTGAAATATTTTAACATTGAGGTTGTATACATCACTGGGAAGGTGAATATTGTTTCTGATTCTTTGAGTTGGAAGATACCATCCTAGATCATGAAGGAATTATTAGAGTAGTGGAATCCAATAGATATATTTTCTCACATTAATTTTAGAGTTCAGTTGGATGAGACCGAGTTTTTTTTGTAAGTGTTCAGTTGAAATCCTCTCTTATTAAGTAGATTCTCCATTAAAATTATCTTGATGATGAGATCTATAGAATTTGGAATTTTTTATATGGAGGGGATACCATTGGTGAATGGTATCTATATTCTAAGTGTATCAATTTATTTTTGAACTTTTATGTTATTCTATAACCTATGAAAAATTCTATGATGGTGGATTTTCATCATTCCCATTAGATAATAAACCCCAAAATAATGAATATGTTTTTTGATGTGAGGTTTAAATCCTAGTGTCCATGTATCAAATGATAAATTTTATTTTCAGATTCCCTTTGTTATAAATATGAGAAAAGCAAGGCTGAGCATCAAAGGTCTTTATATTTTCTTCATCCCCTTCCTATTTCAATTTTGAAGTTGGATGAGATATCAATATAATTTTCTTTTGGGTTTCCACATACGTATTTATGAATTTTTTGATTTTGATGGACATTGACAGATTGGCCAAATCATCTCTTGATTTCCCCATTTGTTATACCAACAATACTAAGGAATTTAGAAATCTATATGTGCAGGATATTGTTCTGTAGAATGGTGTTCGATCGACCCTTTTTTCTCATAGGTATGATTGGTTCCCATATTGTTTTTATAGATACCTCTAGTAGGTGGTAATATCCTTGTTAAAATTGAGCATATCATACCACCCTCAAACAAATGGTCATACAGAATATGCTATAAAGATTCTTTAAGACATGATTCATTCTTAAATTATGGACATTTAAGGAGCATGAAATTTATATTTGGGCTGGTTGAGTTTTACTATAACAATAGTTACTAGTCTTCCATTAAAATGGCACACTTTGTATCCTTGTTTTGAAAAACATGTAAATATCAACCTTTTGGTCTAATATTGGTGATAATTTATTTATTGGACCTAGTTATTTGGAGTAGATAATGGAAAAAGTCCAAATTATTCGATAGAAATTGGAGATGGATTAGAGCTGGCATAAATTTTTTATTAATCATCATTAACATACTTGGGAGTTCTCGGTTGGTAAACAGGTGTTCTTAAGTGTCTCACCTTGCGTCACCGATGGCTTCAAATACATGGGAAGTTTGAAATGAAATACATGGGACCATTTTTGGTGGTTGAGAATATTGGGAAGGTGGATTACCATTTGTATTTTCCTCCCTAAATGACTTATATCTATAACATGCTTCATATTTCAGAGCCTAGTAAGTGCCTTTCATACCCATCTCATGTTTTTAATTTGGAGGACCTTGATGTGGAAGCTCATATGATAGTTATTGAGAAGCCAGTTCAACTTTTTGATTCTAAGATGAAGCTTCTTTGTGGGAAGTCCGTACCTTATATCCAGTTGCTATGGTAGCATGGATTGGATTCTCATGAGAAGTGGGAGTATAAGGAAATATAGAGAGAGAAATTGACTCAGATATTTATGAACTAGTCTTATTGATGGGATTTATAGGTGAAGAAATCATTTATGGTGGGGAGGATTATAAAATCATGACACCCACTTTATGGTAATTACATATTTCTATTTTGAACATATTTTGTTTGGATATTCTCTTGGGTTTTTTGGGTGAATTTTTTTAGTTTTTAGTGGTTACAAGCCTTTTAATGGATGAGGAATGATTTGATAAAACCATGTAGGACTATCCATGAAACCATTCCCCTTGAGTTGAATCTCTATAGGAGGGCACACAATATAAAAAAACAGTTTTTTCAAACCACACATACTTCACTTAACACCATAAAAACTATGACAATGTCAAGTTCATTATTAGGTGCACGGTTTATCAAACCACATGACAAAAAATGTGTGGCTTCTCCAGTAGCCTAGAAGGGGGAACATGATGTGGAAAAAGCTTGTATCCAAATAGTATGACACAGATTAATTTTTTTGTTTTTAAATTTAATTCTTAAACCCACCATTTTAACTCTAAAATCCTATCCTTTTCTCCCTCACATGATTCCCTAGATTTTGGTGGCTCTCTTGAGTCAATTTTGACCCTTTGAGTCATGAATTTTCATGTATCAATGTGATTATGGAAGCATTGAATATCTTTCATAAAGTATAACAAGGATCTATTAGTGATTTATCCTCTCCTCATTCATCTCCTTAATTGAGAGTCGTGTATCCCTGTGAAATGGATGGATTTTGATATTGAAATGGTTATTTTTGTTTTTAGGATTCTTCCTTGATAAGTTTTATTCATTTGAATCTTCTTTTGAGGACCTCTAGTTGGTTTTTTGTCAATACCATGATTGATGTAGGTGATTTCATTATGTGATTTGTATCAATTGAAACTATTGTTGCTTTCTTGATTTGAAATTTCATTTCAATTTATTTCCAAATAACGACTTCAGTATTTTGATAAATGTTTTAAAATATATTGTCTTATGTGATTAAATACCTTTGATAATGTATTTTCAAAAAAAATGTTGATTTATAGAAACTGATCATGAATTGAAATTAATGATCTTGAAGATTATTTTTAATAATAGAAGGAATAAAATGTTTTATGATTTTGAAGTAAGATGAATTGTTTTGAAAGGAATTAGTTTTTATGAAAATCATTTAAGTCTTGGTTTTCAAATAAAAAAGAATGTTTTGAAAGATGAATTTGGGGATGATTTAAATTATTAATTAAATTAAGTAGTGATTTACTGAAATGAATTATATACCCTTGTATGATTTATTTAATTGAAGCACATGGGATATTCGGTTGTTATATGGGTTGTATAGGATAATAATTATAGTCATTTATTTTCTCTACCAATCCATGGATTGAATATAAAAATGATACTAAAAATTATGAGGGTAGGGAGTTTAATCATTATGGTGGAGTCTTATTCCTCCTAGACTTGTATTTTAGGATGTGTGTACACCGGGTTCCATATTTCACCGATATATGTGAGGAATCATGAGTATTGAACTAGAAAACCCAAAGAATTATATCCATGTTTCTATAATTTAAAATAATTATTGCATTATAGTGTTTATAAAATGAATTCTTCATTCATGTTTCAATGAGATTATTTATTAATTAATGTTTTGACTGTTATTCTTATTTATGGCTATATTGATGGAAATTCACTTTTCTTTTCTTTTTTATACCTTCCATTTAAGTGATCTAAAAATAATATTTCATTATGAATTATGAAAATATTACCATTCCATGTCATATTTTTAATTGATCATATTTAATTTATTTAATATAGAATGCTTGGTGGGATCTTACTTGGCTAGTGTTGCTCACACACTACTTTTATACTTTAGGTGTTTTTCAACATTATTATGCTAGGTCTATAAAATAGAAAAGCAGTGTTTGGAGGTTATATGTGCTATTAATGGTGGGTGCATTTAAGTTGGTGGTGATAGGTGGAGTATTTGTTTCTCCTATTGCGAGGATATTTCTTGCTGATGTTATGATTGGATTGAGACGTTGTTGGTTGCCATATCTACATTGTGGAGTTTTATCTTGTTGACTATATTGGTATACTAACTATTTTTTAGATTATTTCTATTTATTTAAATTATTTGGTTTTTCATATGGATAAATTTCCCCCCATGACTGTTTATGGATGCACAAATTCTAGTCACTATCAGTTGGGGATCATAAATTCCCTAAGGGCCATGTCTATATTTATCTGTTTACCATTTAGTTGGGTTAACCATTCTACTTCCTAACACATGGTCTTTAAAAAATTGATAAAACTGTAAGTATCATAATACATGATAATATTCTGACATGTAAATCTTATCTTCCTGATTATACCTTTCAACCATAACAATTCCTTAGTTTGTTAATATATTATTTACACTTGACATCATATATGAATAATGTCATAAAATTTTGTATAATATATTTATAAGAAATATAACTTCTATTAAACATCCATCATTATAGTGAAATTAATGATGTAATTTTTTGTGATATATTAAGGGATTTTTTTAAAGTTATAATCCACGCATATTGTATTAGTTTTGTGAGGTATAGGTAGTCAAATTTGGTTCAATCCATGTGTAGTGTTTTGAATTGGCATGAGTATTATTGAGTTATTGAATTGAGATTACTTAATTGGTCGATTGACTGGATTGGAGATAATTTTCAATAGATGAGATCCTTAATGGCTGTAAAAAAGAAAAAAACCATTATGGTGTCAATTTTTATTTAACCAAGGGTGTTTTAAAATAAATTTTATGTATTTTCATGTATCGGGAATGTTCATGTGAAGATTAAAGGTTAATTGTAAAAATTAAAGATGAGTAATGAAAATTTTATAGATTCACAATTTATTATTTTTCATTTATAATTAGTGTAAAATTAAATAACATTCTATTTTTTGACTTTTATGGTAGTTATGAGTTCTTAGAATTTCACGGTTAAATAATCATGTACAAAAACATTGAATCGTGGAAAATTATTCCTCGAAATGTTACCCCTATAAGATCCCTATAATTAATTTTAAAGAATTAATTGAAATTTTTAGGAAGGTTATTATATTATAGATTGATATTTATGGTTATGAGTGGATGTTGTGAAGTTATAAAGTTTCCTTATTTAATGATGATGAAGTTTTTTTAGAAAAATAAGTTTAAAAGGGGGATTAAGGTGAGGATTGTGTAAAATATATTGGGGTGTATCTCCTTGTCTCTCTCATACTTCTTCTTCTTATATCCCTCTATATTTAATAGAGGATCCACCATTTTTTAAAACCATGATATGTCTAGGGAAATGTGTTTCTGGAGGTGATGTAAAGGTAGAACATATGGTTTCATGGTATTTCTCTTTCTCATTCATTACTCATTTTCAAAAGATATTATTTAGAAGTTTTTCAGCTAGGATCATTTAATACAGCTTGATGTGAAATCTATAATTGATGATATCCAATTTATAGGCTATTATGGATTCCCATCGTTGGTGGAAACAACCATTTTCAATGATTTTTTGATTCTATATGTGTTTTAGTATGAATGGTGTAACAACCCATATATGTCACGTTATATCAATTTTTTAAAAAATTCCATACTATCTATATTTTGTTGGTTTTAGATGATGTAATAGTTATTATAAGTTAGGGATTACCTTTAAAAAATTTGGTTCTGTTGTAAAATTTTCAAATTGATGAAAAATACCACTGAGTACCTATTGACCTAGTATCGGGTTTTCAATGTGAAAAGAAGAGAGGGTAGTACCCTAGGTGAGTCACTAACCAACCAATGACCCTAGAACATGTAATCGATATGGTACCAAGTACTTAGTTTATTTTTTTACCAGGAACCATGTAGCTTGATGTTTTATTTGAAAATTTCAATTTAAATTAATAAAATTAAATGTTATAAAACATTTTCTCCCCACATTTCTTTTGTATTTTGAAACAGACTCTTCTATTCTATCTTTTATCTCATCTATATAGTAAAACTCCAACTTTTGAGTTTGGATAAGTGAACTATATATTATGGTGGTTCTTTATAAGAAATTCTATGATTCCTCTAATGTTAATTCTAGGATTTTTTGATTATTTATCTTTTTTCATAAATGTACCCAATTTTGAAGTTTATATCATATTTTGAAATTCAATATGATTTAATATAAAAAAATTAAATATATTCAATGAATTGATCTTATAAGTATGAGTTATAAGTTCCCTATGATTTCCCATAAACATATATGAGATTTGTATCTAATGTTTGATATACAGGTTATGAATGTTCCTAATAATGATTCGTAATGAACCTAAATTTTCTTTATTATTACATTAAGAAAACATAGTCAATTTTTTGGTTTATTATTCAACCCATGAATGATATATTATGATTCCATGGTCAAAAATTACCATGATTGTAAATAAATGTGTTATGGTAATTTGTAATAGAACCTACTTGTTGTATCCTTGGTTAAATTATAACATATAAAACCTTGAGAGGCCCCCTAGAGTATTTCCTCAATGGAATAAATCTCATGAATGTGAATGATAGTCTATTGGTTTTAATAATATAGAATGGAAAATGAAAAAAAGGTTGTTTTTTGGTAAACTAACCGAATAGAAAGTGTTAAGTAGAGGGTGAATGGAATGAAAATCTATGTTCTTGTCTTTTTGTGAAAAACTTCAGTATTTTATGTTTATATGAATTTATGTTCTATGAAATATTTTTGATTTGATATGAATCTTCATTATTGTATTGTTTATAATTGATGTGTTTTTTATGTGGTTGGGTGTAATTCCAACCATGAATATCATTGTGAAAAGGGTTGGGTGTAAATCAAATAGTGTCTATCATTTCTTTAGGGGTTTGATGTATTACCAATTGTGATTTCTCATATTATGTGGGTAGTTGTAATGTTATCCATGATTCCTCTTATTACGTGGGTTGGATATAAATCCAATGTTAGCTAATTTGGTGATTTATTTTGGGTTTAATATTAACCGTATCTATTTTGGTGATGTAGGTTATGTATAATTTCATCCATGACTCTAGTTTTTAATTGAGTTTGGGGTAATGGTAAAATTTTTTGTTATTATATGAGGTTAGTTGTAATTCCAAAAAAAAATTAGTACTTGGTTTAGTGTATTTTTAACTCCTTGTGTATTCTATAATGGGTTTGGTGTATTATAAACTCTTATATTTTATTTTTACACAGTTGAGTTCATTTCTAACTATTATCTTCAAGATATATGATGCAATGTTGTGGGTAGATTTTATGCCAACCCTTTTTATCCTTTTATGATATGTCTATACAGCATACTAACACTATTCATAGTATGTTTGGTCAATCCCAATTAGCTCATTAGGAACCATGAATGGGATGAGTATTTATGATTTATGTTATTATTACCTCATCACATCACTCATTGTCTTATATATTCTAGATTTTTTATTGCCACTATTAGTGGTGGAATATGAAGTTATAGTCAAAATTTTATTTGAATCTCGGTGCACATACATATTACTGGATTAGAGATTCACATTAGGGAAAAGACCTTGTGGTGGATGAATGAGATAAGTACATAGTTGGGTAGGGATATGGGACCAAGAAGTGACACAAACATAATTTAGTTATTTTATATCCATTATTTATTCATTTTAGGAGTGTCATATATGGTGCAACCATATGAAAATCCTTTTATCTTATATATTAATTTTATAAAATTAAGGTCTAAATTATATTTTTAATTCCTTGAGATATGATTCTTTATGGTTCGATCATTGGTGTAATGTCAACATTATGTTTTTTACAATGTGATAATGGTTTATTATTAATTTTATTCTAATCTTTATATTTATATAAATTACAAGGTTTAGTGTTCCAATACTACCCATAAACCCTCATCGCCAATCAGAAACCTTTGGAAGATGAGGTGGAACAATTGAGGCCATGTGGTTCCACTAGTTCGGTTACTATTAATGTACTTTGGTTAAAGATGTTATAATGTGGTATTCGAGAATTTTTTTTATTTTTATTACTATTTGGGATATAATATTTAGAGATAGAATGTGGTTGGAATATGTGCAGGACCTTATGCATGGGTTTTTATAACCCATGTTTAGTGAAATTAAATGTTACAAAGAAATGATTTTTTATTAGTTTTGGATGTTGTGATTTTTTTATTTTTAAGGAATTTGGTGTGTGATTTATAGTTTATAGTTTTACCAGCATAGGGTGTAAATAGGGTATGTGTTTGTGAATCATATTTGGAATCTAAGATACACATGACATTTTTATTCCAATATATGATTAATATTTCGATTAATAAGAGGAGTTTAGTCATTTAAAATGTTAAAAATAAGATATAAACATTTTATTATATAATTTATTGGTGGAATTATTCTTTACTGAATTCATTTTTTGTTGACCATTTGAGACCCTTATATTATAAGGTGAGTGTATAGAGTGGTGGTTTTCAATACATATTAATCCTTATTTAAAAATTGTGATACCATGAATTATGATAGAAATATTATGAGTCATATGTTTTTAGTCTCAATGACATGCCACCACATATACCTCAAGTTGAGTTCCAAGAGGGTGGGGACGATCATGCCCCAATGATAATAGATCCCAAAAACCCTATTGTGTTGAGACAGACTATGGAATAGATGTTATAAGATACTCTACTTCATGTGGTATACACTATGGATAGTGAGGTTCGATGAGTTGATTCGTCTACCTCTGATTTAAAGAGGGATTTCTAGATATAGAATTCACCTCTCATTGTATATAAGGGTGTTCCATGGGCTTCTAAATTCTAGATATAGTTCTTATATGCTATTTTTTTACCATATTGAGACACCCATTGATAGAAAGGTGAATTTTATTATATATATATTATGAGGGACACTTGAACCCAACTAGATTGTATTCATTCATGACTATTTACATGGGGGATTATTCTATATTTATTTCTGGGTTTATTTCTATGAGTATTCATTTCCCAAGATATTTAGGAAAGATATGGATTGAATGTTTATTTATATCACATAAAGGGAGATGTCAGCTATGAATCATACAACTTGTTTCATATAGAGTCTCCATTTTTCTCTGATTTTAGATAGATATGAGGACATTAGTGTTAGTTTTTTTGGGGATAGGTTATTTTATATTGTTCATGTTTATATGAATACTTTCCACCTAATATATTTATCTAAGTTGGTTAATCAGGACAACATGGATGTGATAAACTTGATTGATGGTAGTGATGTAGTGTATTTTTATTCTTCTATGGAGATTAGTAGTGGGTCTTCAGGTCACAAGAAGTTTTAGTTTAATGGTTCTTTCCAAGAGGTGATGGATAGGTTGGCCAGGTTATTAGTTCATATCTTCCACCTCAGGGAAGATATCCTACTTAGTTTTTATAATATAGTTGTCTAGATCATATGAAATACTAGTGTCATCAACATCTGATGTGATTCCAATCATATAGACATATGGGGAACCTACAATGATTTTATCGTAGTTTATTATAGAAATTTAGTTGTAGAGGTTCTGGTAAAACATAGGACTTGATGAATATATTACCAAAGTCTCATATCATATCATAAAATTTGAGCATTTCATAGGGTATGAGATGCATGGTTACAAAGTAATATCAAATTTATTATTCCTATATTGTAAGTTATGGTATATTATTCAATATCATTACCTATGATTGACATAAAAAATGAATATTAAATTTTCAACATTCAAATTTCTTCCACCAATAACCTATAATTATTTTAGAGATTTCATAAGATGAAACACACGATAGTATTAATGAATTAATTTAATGAATTCATGAATTAAGGAAGGATTACTCATGTATTTTGTAATTTATGAATTAATTTATGGGATTAGGGAGAGTCTCTCAGTGATTATATAGAGGAGGCCTAGGGCCATGGTTTTTTCATGAAAACCATATGAAGCTCATATATTATTCTCTTTATGTTCTAAATTCATCTTACTCTTCCACTGTTAGACTTCCTAAGGCACTATAATTTTATGGGTAATAATAGGGTCTTACTCAAGTGTCAACTGATTCAGTATAGCTCATGGATATACCAGATAAGATAGATTTTGGTGGCTACCTTTTAATAATCCTCACCAAACCACTATGATGAGTACTTTTATAGTAACTCTAAGGTGAAAGGTACAGAAGTTGGTCTTTATATTATTGCGAATGGTTTCAGTTTCAAAGGTATGATGTTATTGGGATTTGTGGTTTCTAATTCTTTTCATGGAATTGATTAAATGTTAATCAATCCTAAGAAACCAAATTGTTGTATTAAATAATTACAATACTAAATGATTTATGAAATCATGTTTAAACTAAACGAATTTTATCATTTTTCATACGGTATTTCAAGTTATAAAATATGATCAAAAAATTTAACTGGGTTATATTTACAATATGTGGTATCATTGGATATGTATAGTTCCTCATAAATGATAACAGAAATCAAAATAGTTGACATAGTTCAATTTACTCTTGTACTTTAGATCATAATATATGACATGAGATGTTATTTTCAATGATGTTGTTGATCCAAAAAAGGGAAAACATAATATCATATTTCCATAGTGGTACTATCACCAGCTATAAAATACGACACCTCATCATGTCCATACTACACAATGGCATATCAAAGGGAATGATAAGAAGGCATATGATATTATTTTTGTTATGTGATGCAGGAGTTAGTTATAGATGGTGAAAACTATTTCCACTTTGTTTTTCCTTACATAGGTCCATGTTTAGTGGATTAATATTACAGGATCCATTTTATAAACCTAGGAAAATTTAATCCAACATAAACTACTACACACTTAGGTTAAACTCAAAAAAGGACCAAATTCACTAGGTTAATCATACACAAGGTATTTTTATGGCTGGTTAACGAAAAACATGCCCTATATATTAGGTCACGATAGTTTGGCACACTATATTTATCCTATATAGATACATATTTTGGGTTATGATAGCCAGAAATGGTGCTATAAATCAAAAAATACAATTCATAGCACTTTAGATATTTTGAGTGTTGTGGATTATAAGTTAAAAATGACTATATGCCATATATCATGAAATACAATATGATATAAAAATATGGTTTTTCTTAAATCCAATTGGGAATTGATTAATTTTTTTAAAAAGTTATTTATATATCATGAAAAAATGTATTATGTGATATTTTTAATTTATAACGGTGTTTATAAATTAAATAATTTGAAAATGTATATAATTAATTAGTAATTTTTTATGAAAAATACATTAAATAAATATTCCTAATATTAAAAGTTATTTTGAAATAATATTATAAAATTATTTATAATGAATTATAATTGATATATAAAGTGTTTATATAGATATTATAAGTGTAATTTATAAAGTTTTCATAAATTAAAATATAAATCTAAATATATAATAGTTTATATTTAATATTTTGAATCATTCATAATATTTAATTTAAATTATTTAAATTAATGGTCTTATTTGATAAATTATTTAAACCAAATAAAATCAGTTTAAATGATTTATTTGATCGTGGTTCAAAGGATATTAAATATGTGATATAAAGAATATGTAAATTTTAGACATAATATAATTCTTATATAAATTTTCTATATTTCATATATTATCATATATTTAAAGTAAATGTTACATAATGAATAATATGAAAGAGTTTTTATTATAAGTAAATAAAAAATTATATTTATTTTATTATGCTTTTCCCTTAATTAATTGTTATATTATAAAATGAATATAATTGTTTAATTATAAATTGTTCCTAAATAATTTATCTGATTTTTAGATTTATGAATAGTTCATTTATTTATTTTATTCTATTGTTTTTATTCATATATATAATTTTTATATTATGATTATTTGAATTCATTAATTTAAGTAGTCATACATTTTATGAATTGTCACACAAGAATCTATGATGTTACATGATAGGTATTGAAGTCCCTTAGAGTTGTTGATGGTTTTAATTTGTTGTAAATAATTGTGAGAATCATTAGAGGATTCATAGAGGTTGTTTAGAATATTTTTGAGGTGTTTATGAGTGATTGAGATGACCTCAAGGCCAACCAAAAAAGTTTTGAGTTTAGTTGACTGAATTTCAAGCAACCATTACAATGTTTATGACATTGGCTCCAAATTGTTTGAATTTCCCAAATCATAGGATTTCATGAAATAATATATGACATTAGAGTTACACTTTTGTGCATGAATTTAAGGAACATAATATTTATTTGAATACATATGACATGGTTAACATACCCATTGTCTTCTGGCTAACATATTTGTTTGATGCTCTAAGCATACTACTTCTATATATGACTTTGCGAAGTAAAATATGTCTTTGATAAGTTTGGTATGATTTTATCATGAGAATTTAACATAAGTATGTAGAAGTTTCATTCATATAACATCGTCCATATCAATATGTAATTTTTTTAAAAATTTAAATTCATATAAAGCATGTTAACATTATATATGAGGATAAAAATTACTTGATCCTTCAATTTCAAAGTGATACGATATTCTTTAAATTTGTAGAGATACATGAATTTGATTTTTTTGAATAATTAAGAAAAAAAATTCCAAAGATGTTTCCAAATGATTAAAAATTCAAAAATTGTTTGTGATTCAATAAACATTAAATTTCTATTATTCTAAAATCATGAAGAATTGTATCATTGATGATAAAAACCAAATTTAAGGAACATAAAATGAAACTATATTGGTTTCCAAGAATAATGAAAATATCAGTTTAACTATGCATTTTTCTTCCTATGATCCTAAAATCACTTTTAAATAGTTTAGTGACTCAATATGAGTTTTTTTTGAATGTTTGAGTTTTTAAGATGCTGTGATATTTAGTTCAATTATGCCACATGTGTTTCATTAATTCCACAAGTATGTTGAATTACCTATGAATGCATCAAGACTGTACTGGTGAAATGAAAAAGTATTGAGTTTAATTTAAATGGATTTTGAGATAATACATATCTTAGGTTTTTATCTTTTAGGAATAAGAGAAGTGTGGTTTTAGAATATTTTATATGGTAAGTAGTCGCATGTGATAGAGTTGGTTGTAAATCCATGAGAAATCATATGGAACCAAAAAATAGCAATTTTATAATTGCGGTTTCAGCTGGTTTCTTAAAATTTATATTGGTATTAGATTTTTGGAACTTGAAAATTGAAGGATCAATTTAATACTCAGTTAGAGAGATTAGGAAAATATTATGGAATATAAAAATATGAGAGAGTGAGAAGCATAATATCTAGATACATTAATGTACCCATTATGTGTGTGCATGTGTGACTTGAAAAATGAAGAGAAGTAGTGAGTTCCTGTAACCAAAGTATCTTTAATGTAAATATTTTTTTGAGTTCACAGTGATGAGTTTCAGAGAATAAGATAAGAATGTTTTTGAATAGATCATCATCCAGTGATTTGAGAAGTTTTAATTACTAGGTAGACTCTGAAGCAGATGTTCTTCAAGAAGGAGAGTTTTATTTTATTGATTTTATCTTGATGGATGAAGGATGGGGTATACATATCTATTTACAAGAAACCGACATCCTAAATATTAAATCACTATCCTATAGTGATCATTATATTTTATTTAACTTGTATAAGGATAGTGTATCCCATGAACTACTACAAAAACTGTCTTTAATAGCACTAGAAATGGACTTTATCACTGTTATAAAAGAACTGACAATGTCAGCAATGTTAAAATTCCAAGACTTTTATCCGCATGGATAAACAATAAATTTATCAGTGCTTCTTAAAGTGCCACTAAAATAATCCTTTATCAGCATGAATAAATTATACCTTTATCACCTATTTTAGAAGTGCTAATAAATGTGTTTTAAAACAGTGATTTAAGAGGTGATGATAAGGATGTTCTTTATCAGTGCTTTCAAAAGTGTTGATAAGAGGCCATACTACAGGAAGGTGTAAGAGAACACTACAACACCACAAAAGTGTGCTGTTACAGCACACTATAGCAGCAAAAACACCAAAAACATACCAAATATAAAAACAAACACTTCCGAATACACATTTTAAATGAAAAGAGATTTCAAACACAAATACTAGAAAAAACACAATATTATAGACATTTCAGACATTTATTTTTACAATTACAAAAAAAAAATTATTATATACATTCAAAAACAATCCTAACTATCAATGTTACCTTGATTTCCATTGACTTTGTTTATCAAATTGTAAACACTTCACGTGAAGCTTCGAACAAACAACATGAACTCGAACAAAAGAATACACATATATAAGAAAATAGTTATTATGTGAGTAATACAAATAAGAAATATATTAAACAGAATATAAAATAATAAATTAATTTTATGGACTATACTTTTACTATGTATAAATCAAGATTACCTCTATGATTGAGCAGAGGTTGTGTCATTTCTCTTCCTATAGATTTAGTAGAGGTAATTTGAAAAAAAAGTGATAAATGAACCACTATAGGGATGAAAAGGTTTTAAGGGAGAAGAATCATGAAAGTTAGAAAAAGAACCCCAACTCGAAAAAAAGAATCCACCTATTTAAGAAAATAATTATTATGTGGGTATTAATAAAAATAAATAAGTTAAAAATTAATATGTAACAATAAATTAATTCTATGTACAATGATTTTACTGTTTAAACATCAAGATTACATCTATGATTGAGTAGAGGCACCATCATTTCTCTTCATGAAAAGGTAGTGGAGGTAACATGAAATAAACTTATAAATGCACCACTATATGGGGGAATTGATTTTGAGGGTGAAGATGCATGAAAGTTGGAAAAATCACCCCAACTCAAAGAAAAGAATGCCATTGTATAAGAAAAAAATTATTATGTGAGTAATACTAAAAAGAAATTAATTATACATAAATATGAATAAAAACATTAATTTTATGGACAATTATTTTAATATACAAACAACAAGATTACCTCTGTTATTAAGGAGAGGAAACATCATTTTTCTTCTTGCAAATGAAGTGGTGGTAACATTAAAGAAAGGGATAAATGCACCACTTTATAGTTGAAAATATTTTAAGGGATAAGAAGCGTGAAAGTTATAATGATACAATTATTACTTGAGTAAAACTAAAAAAAAAATAAATAAAACATAAATCTAAAAGATACATTAATTATATGGACAATAATTTTGCTGTGCAAACAACAATATTCTCTAAATTAGCACAATCATGTTACCCAATTACCCAGGATTTCCTTTTATTTGTTCTCAATCAAGTTTCACATTCACATGTCTTTATGAGTGAAAATTTACACACACAAGTCATGACAAAAAAAGTACACATAGTGTGCCACTGCTTGCACAACCAAACCCCATTTGAAAACACACTCACACCAAATATTATCAAAAACATTCCTCGAACCTATTATCTGTGTTAAAAATTCACTTAAAAAGTTTTCTAAAATAACCCCCGGAGGCACCATATGGCTTCACATAAAAAAACACACCCATGTTCACACGAAAATGACAATTTTAAAATAAAAAACATCACATAACTGCATCAAACATAATTTTCAACACTTATATAATTTAATTAATCTATTATCAAATTTATAGAACAATTCCAATTAATAAAACCATAGTTTACACCAATTTGCAACCAATTCCATAGAAAGTCCCTATTTTTTACAAATTTGTACACAACCCAAAATCATTTTTAAAACATGCCTTCTATCTTTTAAAACAATTTACAATTCACAGAAAAAATGTAGAACATGTTAAATATGGAATAGTTTGTCAACTTACTTTAAGAGCTTATTTCCTGACCTATCTCCATGTATAAGCCATTGAAAATGTGATTTTCACCTTCTAAACAATGCATAAAACCCTTCCATGAAACACCACAATAAAACACACACACACAACATATCCATTTTCTGTTACAAAACCTAAAACTAACCCAAAGCCTAAAAAAACCTTCAAAAACACATTTTTCATCACTCATACCATTTAATAATCCATTTACACATCCCAAATTTCATTTCTAAAACAAATTATTCATTATTTAAACACGTCAAAACTCATACTCAAAAGCACACAACATGGAAAACATGCCCAAAATGATCCATTTCGAATCAAAAACCATTTTTCAACACACGTGCACCTTAAGAACCAACATAAACACATTTATCTCTACTCAGACATTTAATTGAACACTTCAACTGATTTTTCACAACAATCCCTATATAGAAACATAACAATTTATCTTTAGAAAATTTATTTTCAACACAAATACATTACAAAGAATTTACAAAACATGTTCATACCACCATAATAAACTATAGTGAATGTGAAAATTAACCAATCAGGTAGATTAAATTATCTAAAATTTTAAGGGCATGGAACCACCTACCTCAGGTGGAGAAATTGCGAAAAAGTGTTGTGAAACCCCATCCTCCTTGTAACTGTAATAAAAAATCGAATTTCGGACGAGATTTTCATGTGACAGGAGCACCAAAAATAGTAAAGTGGTGTGATTGGATCTTTGATTCACCGAGGAGGAGCACCAGCAGCATGTTGCTTCCATATAAATATTATTATATCGTGAAAATTTCGCAAATGGTCAGGGTTTTTAAAATAGATCTGGATACTTTTATCATCACTTACAAATAAGCACTGATAAAGATCCCTTTTATTAGTGCTTATTACTTAAGTGATGATAAAATGTCTTTTTATTGGAACTTTCTTAGTGCTGATAAAGGTAGGTATTTAGAAGCACTAAAACTTTAGCACTAGTAAATGTTAATTTTATTAGTGTGTTGGTTAGTGGTGATAAATATGATTTTATCTTCACTTATTACTTAAGCGTTGATAAAGGATTTATAATTATAATTATTAACAAAAAATTGTAAATATTTCTATATACTTAATAAATATATATAAATATAATTATAGTAAATATATTCATGTTCAATATATTTATTATAATTTTATAATTATTTATCTATAATTATAGAAAGATTTTTAAAAAATAATATATGTCATTATATATATTTATATAATTATACATATATATATTTAGTAAATATATATAAATATGAAAATAGTAAATATATTCATTATTTAATTAATTTTATTATAAATTTAATAGTTATTTAAATATGTATATATATAATATTTATTTCTAATTATATAAATAATTTTAAAGAAATATTTATTTATTTATAATTATAAATTTATAATTGTATAAATATTATAAATGTACATTTATAAATATATTTATTTATAAATAGTTTTTTACAAAAATTATTTCAACATTATTACTGAATATCTCCTTTTAGGTGAATGCTTCTATGTTAAAATTGAGTGAAATTAAATAAATTAAGAATAAGTACACATTAACAATCATAAAAAAATGGATTTGTTTGGTGTATGCGAATTGTGTATCAAAATGCATTAATTACATATATATAAAATCAATATAACTCACAGTTGATCTATGTTAAATTGAAAAATCAAATGACAATCAGTTATATATCGAGTACTAAGCAATTGTAATTAATATTTTTATTTCAAATTAATTTTTAATTATAACCAACTATTCAATATACATATGAATATTTAATACAAAGAACATATATGTTTTATAATAAATAAATCATAATTATATACATTAATATATACCTATACATTTAATATATACAATTTGATAACATTAATTATCATAATTATCTATTTAATAAAATATTTAATAATTAATATTGTGTAATCAATCTATTTTTTTTATAAATCATTATTTAATTAATAAAATTTGTAATATTTTTTTAATAAACATATTTTTTTATTTAGTTATTTAATTATTTCATTTTATTATTATAAATATTAATCAACACTAAAAATAAATCAATATTGAAGGATACCCATTGTCAACGATAAAATTAATGCATTGATAAAGGATACCCTGAATCAGTGCTAAAATTAAAGCGCTCATAAAGGATAGTTTTTATCAGTTCTAAAAATAGAGCACTGATAAATGTTTTCTTTATAAGCACTAAAAAATACAAGCTTATAAAAGATCAAAATTATCGGCACTTTATTTAGCGTGGATAAATATACAATTTATCAGTATTTTGTTATATCACTAATAAATACCAGTGCTGTTAAAGGCATTTTTTGTCATAGTGATGGGAGTAGTTTATCTTTTAGAGTTCCATGTATTAGAATAATAACTAAACTAAAGCAATTGTATTAATAAAAATATATTTGTGGAAAATAATTATCCAAGGATAAAAAACTATTGTATAAAGGAGTAGGATTACACACTGTTGATGATCCTTCTAAAAAACTATTGTGTTCCTTTTTATTCTTCACTTTCATATTATTTGAGTGAGGCAAAGTTTAAAGAAACTAGATTGTGTAAAGTACCAACTTAAAACATATGTTAACATCAAATAAATAAATTATAAAAATAGTGTTACACTAATTCATCCTCCCCTATCATTGTTGGGACTTATAAGTGGTATCAAAGCAAAGGATTACCTATGTTAGAATCTCTTTATGAATAATGGAAAACATAAAATCTAGGAATATTAGTGGTGCATCAATATTTGATGTAAATATTTTCCATGGATGAAAAAATAGATTACTAACATTTTTATTATCTTAGGTTTTTTATGTTCTTGATGTATCCACAACGGGACATTCATTGATTCAAAGAGATGTTAAAATGAAATTTACTGATATAAAAAACCTTGAATTTGATGAATATTATAGTAATTACATTTTTCTGTATGTCTCTAAGAAAGTGTTTTCAAAAGTTATAGGATTACAAATTTCTAAAGAGATTAGGGTTAAAATTGAAAGCAGTTTTGAAAGAAATGATAAAGTTAAATACTATAAGATACATATTTGTAAAAGAAAATTTGATGATATGAATATGCATGAGGATGAATCCATTTATGATTACATTACTAGACTTAAGAAGATGTTTTGAAATTTTAGAGTGTTTGGGGAAAAAATAAAGAATCTATTATTGTGAAGAAACACATGAGGAATTTAACTGACTGATTTGATCAAATAATTTATACTCATGAATAGAGGAAATATAACTCTTTAAATGAGATTCAAAATATACTCATAGCCTATAATATGATAAAGAAACCTAACTCTAACACTACCACAAAACTGGGCAAGGCCAGTGCCACCCCTTTATCAGCGCTGACGAAAAATCGCTGATAAAGGGGGGTCTTTATCAGCGCTAACGAAAAAGCGCTGATAAAGGGGGGGGGGGCTTTATCAGCGCTCAAAAAAGCACTGATAAAGGTGGGGCCATTATCAGCACTTTTAAAAAAAGCGCTAATTAAGGTTCGACTTCAAAAAAAAATTAAAAAAATAATAATATATAAATATAGTTATATAGTTATATAGTTATATATTTATATTGATATAAATATAATATATAATTTTTAAATATATTTTAGATATGTATAAATGTACATTTATACTTATTATAGTTAATTTATAAGATATTTAGTGAAAATGACTTCTTAAAAAATTTAAAAAATATTTCTAATTAATAATTTTCTAATTATTATGGAGTAATAGTCATTTAATAACAATTTGAAGACTAAAAAAATTAAAAAAATTAAAAAAAGATCCAACATATGTTGAAAACGCAACTCGAACTTCAAACGACCATAACTTTTGATCCGGGTTTCCGTTTGAGCTATACCACATATCAAATAGAAGCCTGCGACGAGCTCTACGTCGCTGTGACCATTGGGGACCCCGGTCAAGCGTTTTTCATGGCCAAAAGAGGCCCAGAAGGCCTACAAAACTGAGTTTTTTATCGGGGTACCCAGATTTTTTAATATTTTGTGGATTTTCAGCCTCGTTTAAGGGGGTATTATTGGATTTTTTTGGTGGGGACTGAATTTATTCCAAGGTATTACATTCATATTGATATTATGTCTTTTAAATTTCATCTTTTTTTATAATGCACTGCTATTTATAAACAAATATATAACTATATGTACATATTTGTTATATATTCACACCGAAAAATTAAATTTTTTAAATAAATAATTAAACATATTTACATATAAAATATACTAGATTTATCTAAATAATAACTAATATACATTTTATTTAAAATACCAATATATGAATATTTATATAACTACTATATATTAATATAACTATATATATGTTAATATAACTATATATATATTAATATAACTATATGTATATATTAATATTACTATATATATATATTATTATAACTATATATATATATATTAATATAACTATATATATTAATATAAATATATATTACTATAAAAATTAATATAACAAAAAATATATATAATTAAATAGATATATCATGAATAAGAGAACAAATCAATATAGGGTAGTGGCAAAGGCTTTAGGTGCGCAGAGGGGGGGTCTCAAGATCAAATCCGGGTGGAGGCATGGGTGCGTGCGCAAGGTTGATTTAAAGGGCTAGCGCTGATAAAGGGTGTAGGCGGTGCGGGCGGGCGCTAGAGGTTCAGGAAAGCACTTATAAAGGGGGGCTCAACCACTTTAAAAAGCCCCCCCGATATTGGCAGTATGTTTTTAATTTTCTTTATTTTTTTTTATCAGTGCTAAAAAAAGCGCTGATAAAAGTGGTCTTTATCAGTGCTTTTTGGAGCACTGATAAAGGGGACCCCCCCCCTTTATCTTCGCTGGATTTATCAGCGCTTTTCTAGCGCTGATAATGGCCATTTTTAGCGCTGATAAAAGCCGTATTTGTAGTAGTGTAAGTATAAACTGAAAAAGATATGAATTTTAAATCCATCAGAAATCTAAAGCTAAAAGGATAAGAACATGAAGATTTTGTTGAGTCTGATGATAATAATGATGATATAGATATTGATAATAATATAATCTTGTATCTCATCACTATAAATTTACAAAAATTCAAGGGTAAATATAAAGTGAATATACCCTTGAAATGTTTTAAATGTGGAGGCACTGGACACTATTTACTCAACTTCCAAAATAATAATAACTTTGAGTTTGATATTGATAACCAGAAATAAATTCCTCAAAGGAAGAAATAGGAAAAACTGTGTAAATTATTGATCAATATAGTTTATAATATGAAAATATTTATAATAATAAATTTGAGAAATATGATGGGAAATAAAAAAGTTAGACTCCTCCTATAGTATCCAATCTAAAGATATATATTCTAAAAAGTATACAAAAAATTTGGATCTCATGGAAGAATAAGAAACCTACTCAAGTAGTGATGAGTAGGGTCGTGATGAGACCTACTTGAAAGCATATGAACATATCTAAATTAGAGGCTTTTCTTGAGTTACATGATATATTGAAGGAGGAAGTTAAAATCTTGAATACAACTCATAAAAAATCTCTCAAAAGAGATACTGAACTCATTGGAGAGCTTACTAAATTCAAGAAAAAGGCTAATGAGTTTGAAAAGATCAAGATTGTTCTTCAATGAAAATTTTTTATTAAAAGAAAAATAAATTAGAATGATGTAATCAAAACTTGTTATAATTTTATAGATGATAAAATGTTGGGAATTATACTTCAAATAAGATATTAAAATAATTGGTCAATCATCTAAAATAGAAAATACTTCTAACAGATCAATTCAAGTAACATATATATCTGAATCTACTAAAAATTTTGGATCTATTTTTACTAATAATGATGTTCTTATTTCAAAATATATACATGTTTGAGGTAATAAATATGATGGTAAAATTTCATCTACATTTAGTAGATAAATAATAATTGTAGAAAAATCAATATCCTTGTAGAATAAGAAAAATCAAGTCAGATCTTGATAGAAATTTCAAAAAAATAGAATGTTATTTTTTTGGAAAACATCACATATTTAATAAAAAATTTAGATTTAGTTAATATCGTTAATACTATGGTTTTTTTCTACAAGGTTTAAATATGCTGGTAAAACATATCCTTACCTTGAAGAAGTCATGAATCAAGGTTGTGTAGCTCTAAATTAGAGATTAATGATCTTATAAAGAGGAAGCCTATAAAAAAATAAATACAACTCTTCCCATTAAAAAAAGTGAAAATTTGAGAGATGATTGTGTAATATTTTTGAGATAAGGGAATCGTGTAGAGAAGTTAATGGAAAATATCACTGGATTTCTCTCATACAAAAAAATTGGGAATTAAGTTGAAAATAAAATCCAAGAAGAAAAATTATTCATAGTCGAAGTGGCACTAAAATCAAGAAATAGATGAACATCATGGATCCTTGATAGTGGGTGTTCTTCACAAAATACTATAGACACCAAAATATTAGAATGTATGAATAATAATAATGAAGGTGTCATTACTATTGGGATTTAAATATCCAAAAAAATTAATGGTATTGGAACTATAATGATTGAGTCAAATGAGTTTAAATAAAAAATATGTTATTTATGTACGGACATAAACACAATTTTTTTAGTTCTAAATAATTTTGTGGTGAATGAAATTAGTATTTTTAAATAAATCATGTATCATCAAGGGATTTAAATATGGAAGAGTATTCACTAGAGGAGAAATAACAAGTGGGAAATTGTTTCAAATTGGTGATCATCAAATTATTTCTATACGAATGATAATGATGAGAATGAATTAGTTTATAGAATACTTTATATTCTTGTATAGAAATAATGAGTAATATTTTTGAATATTAGTAGGTAAGAGAACATCCCAATCTAAAAAGTGATAAATATTTTATTTTTGAAAGTAGTAGGTATAAAATTATTATGAGAGACATCTATAAAATTATTGAATAAATCACTAATTTATAATACTATACCATCTAAAACAATATAGTGTTTCTCAGAGGGAAATATAATAATTATAGATATGTGGAAAACTATTTTATATAAAAAATGGTTTTTATTTATTTTACAGAGAATATATGTTGACTATTGTGCAAATTTATTATAGAATTTATATTATACCTAAGGAACAGATGAATCTATATGATATTTTATACCAAAACAATATTACTATAACATACTAGAAAGTATCTGTAAGTCCCTATTATATGAATATAAAGAACTTAAATCAAATAAATTTTGATTAAATCACTAAATTAGGGACCTTTATTAGATATCTATCCAATGGAAGTTTCTTGAAATGAAAGAAAAAATATCCACACAACATTGTAGAGTAAAATGATGTAAAAGTTATTGAAATAAATCAAAAAATAGATGAGGTTATTTAGGTTTATATTTAATCTATTAGAGCAAGAAACATAGATATTTCTGATTAATAGGATGTAAAAAATCTATAAATGATCAGGTTGTTGTTAAAATTGACTCATTATGAACAATGACGAATCAATAGCTTATGAATAGAGGCAAAGAGGTTAGAATAAACATGTTGATTATGGGAATACAATTGTCTCACAAGATGCACCAAAATAGAATAGATTAATACTTAAGAACCAAATTACTGTAATCTCATAAGTTTATCCTCACACTATTTATGATGATATTGAACATGAAGAATGGATTGTTTCTATAAATTAGGATCTTGATCAAATTGATAAGATATCCATTTTGGAGTCAAGTCCAAGACCCAAAACCAAAAACATAAATGGTACTAGGTGTGTTTTCATAAATAAGATAAATGGGAAAGGTAAAGTCTCCAATAATAATTTAAGGATGGTTTGAAAGGGTTTATTACAAATAGAATGAGTTTTATTTGAAGGGAAATTTTCACTAGTGGTAAGAATTGATAGAATTAAGACGTTCAGGGTAGTGGTAGCTCATAAACCATAAAATATTTATCAAATGTATATCAAATATTCTATTTTAAATGGTGTTCTTGAAGAAAAGGATTATATAAAATAACTTGATAGATTTCTTCTTGATAAATATGGAATTATGGTATGTAGTCATAAGAGACAAAATATAGCATAATACATGCATAATACTCTAATTTAAAAAGATTCATGAGAATCATAATATTGGAAAAAGGAAAAGATGATAGTAACATATATGTGAATGACCTAACCACATGGACTCTTCTTATCATAGTCAATATAGATGAAATAATATTTGTAGGAAACGAAGATAATATATATGACTCATTTTATAAGGAAATTAAGAGGCATTTTGATATATTTATGTTGGGTAAGATTTTACATTTTTTGGGATTAGAAATCATTCAAGGTGTTGATTTTATTATTCTATCCAAATAAAATTACCATAGAGATTCATTGAATAGTTTTGTAATGGAGGGATTAAAAGGTATTTTACCCCTATATCTATTATAATTAAACTAACCAATCATATGGCCATAACGTGTGTAAATAAAAGGGATTATCGGAAAACAATTGGAATCCTTATCTATATAAAATCTTTAATTGATGACATTGTATTTTATGTGAGACTTTTTTCTATATTTTAATGTGATCCAAAGATATCTCTCTTTCTAAAAGCCAATATAATCCGGATATGCATTGAGAATACACTAATATATGACTTTATATATAAAATTTGTCCATATTTGGCATTGCAGGTATTTATAGATGTTGATTAACGAAGGTAATATATTGAAAATAAGTCCACTTCTAGTGGAAAATTCTTCCTTGGTGAAGGTTTTGTGTCATTAAATATAAAGAAATAATGTTTTGTGGCACTCAATAAGGCTGAAGTCGAATACGTACCTTGGAAAAATTCATGTAGTGAAATGATATTGATGAAAGTAGAAATTTATGATTTTATAGTTGAGGTTGAGAAGATATTATATATTACTAAAGGAAATTATAGTTTTATAGATATTACAAAAATTTTGTTTCAACACTCCAGATTAGGTCACATTGATCCCAGGTATTATTATATCAAAGAGATGGTTGTAAATGGTATTTTGAAGCATGAGTATTCTGGAACCAAAGATCATATTATAGATATCATCCCTAGGGAATTAAAGAAGGATAGTTTATATGAGTTAATGTTGAAAATACATTTTTATCCTCCCCCGATCTCATAAACATATATTGAACACCACCCGCATATGGCTTTAGATTCTATTTTCAAAGGGGGAGAATATTATGACATAATTATTACTTATTCTTAAACGTTGTATCAATGAATAGGTTGTTTAAGGATTTATATTCATTTAATTTTAATTTATAAATTAGATGTTATTAAAAAATAGGTGGATCATTTTTTATGATTTGAGGATTAATTTATATAAGTTAATTTTCCAAAATTACATGACTTTAAGAGATGAAAATCTATGAATTTTTTTACTAATCTGGTAATTTGGTAAAAGAATAGTCTAATAAGATAATATATGTGAATTGATTATTCTCATGGGATTTTTTATTTCTAAATATATTTGTTATTATTTGGAAGAGTTTAATTAGGTTTCTAAAAAATCAAAAAAGGGTCAGATTAAAGTACCCCTAGAGTGGTTAATGATTGAGTTTGCTTTCAATCTCCTTGAGAATCATTGGTTGTTGTTTGAAATGTTTTTGTGGTGTTTATGAGTGATTTAGAAGGATGTAGGATCAACTAAATAGGATTATAGTTTAGTTGATTAAAATATAAATAACATATACAAGTCATATGACTTTGACTATAAATCCTATGAGTTTTCCCAGATCGTATGACTTCATGCCAGATCATATGAATTTAGCATCTGAATTATCCATATGTATTTGATGGATATAATATGACTTTTAGTGATGATTTTATGAATGTGGGGGCACATAATATGACTTTATTTCAATATATTTATTTAAATCTATGAGTCTACAAATTTGGAAAGTGTCATATAAATTTAAGACGTTGAATATGACTTCCTTGTGAGAATTCAACAGTATTTGGAAGTTACAAACATATGAAATTGATCCAAGAAATTATTTGGAATTATTTATGAATTTATTGTCATTAAAATATTTTTACCTACATGAATGAGAAAAAACCTTTTATGATTGTATGAATTTCAATGACATATGATATTATTGATATTTTGAGAGTGTTTGGAATTTTAATTTTATAAAGAATTAATCTCGACAATTCCCAAATTGTCCCTTAGTGTTTAAAAAATAAAAAATCAATAGTTATTTAGGAAAAATAATTTTTACATGATTCTAATTTCAGGATTAAATCCATCATTAGTGAGAACAACTGATTAAGAATAACATAAAATTAATCTGATTTGTTTCTTAAAAATAATGCTGATATTAGTTTGTAAATTATTTATTATTCCTAAGTTACTTAAATAAATTGAAAATAGTGCAGGGATTCATGATGAGTTTTTTTTTCAAATGTATGAATTTTTAAGAGGATATGATATGTATAGATATTGCACCTTAAGTGTTTCCTTTGCCCTATAGTCTAATTGATGAACTTGTGAATGAATTAAAACTATACAAGTTAAATGAAAATGATTGAGTTTTGTTTTTAGATAGATGTAATGTAGATTTTTATATGAGTTCGATTATTAGATGATAAGAATATAATGGTACTATTAGAGTAATTCGGATTCGAAATAGACCCATGCGATAGAGTGGTGAGAAATCCATGACAAATCAGAGGGAATCAAATAATGGAAATTTTATAACATTGACTTTCATTGGTGGATTAAAATTTCTCTGGGTTTTAAATTTTTGGAATTTAAAAATGAAAGGAAAAATTTAATTCGATTGATTGGATGTAATTGAATAATATCAAGTTAGAAAAAAATATTAGAGATTAAGAAGTATAATATCTAGATACAATGTGGTACACTGCGAGTGTGTGTGACTAAGAAAATTAAGAAGATAAGTAGTGAATTCATGAAATAGATGAAAACATTATTTTAAGATCATCCTTTTTCAGAGTTCATAGTGTTGAGTTTGTGATAAAAAGAGAACAAAATCCATAAAAAACTACATGCAATGATTTGAGCACTTTTTACTCTTTAGATTTTATTGAACAGGTAGATTATGAAGCATTTATTCTTTAATAATATGATTTGTGTTCCATTTATTTTTTCTTGCAGGCCCGAAGAAATGGTTCACACTTATATTTAAATATATATATATATATATAAAAGAATACCACACTCAAATTTGGTGTGTTTTTTAATTCATTGGGACTATTGGGAGATAGTGTATCATGAAAGAGATATGTATGTGTTAGAAAGAATTTTATTATGAAAATAACTAATCGAGACCTCTTCTATTGATAAAAATATATTTGTGGTAATATGTATATATGTATGAAATTAATATACTGTTAGGAGTAGGATCACACATTATTGTAGAACCATATAAATTTTTATTGCTCATTTTTTTCTTTAATTTTATATTATTTAGGTTATAAAGAGTTCAATAACCCCATTTTTTGGATCCTATAAATTAATACTATGTTCTATAGTTTGTGTCACATGCAACACCGATCTAAAATAGAACCCGAGTAAAATGATACATGATATATTAGATGAATATTATTAACAAAATTTAAGAATAATAAAAACTATTTTAAAGTAGAATATTTTAATCAACTATAAATTCATACAAAATAGGATTCAGAACACTTAAAGTTTTAAAAGGTAATTTTTCAATAAAAAAAATTTTTAATTATATATTTTATTTTCATTTGATTTTTTTAATTTTAAATTATTAATTAAATATAAATAATATAATTTTTTAATTTTTAGTTTGAAAATTATCTCATTATGAATTTTTACGATTTTTACAAAATAATTGATTTTTATAATTGTCTCGCTGCGCATGACAGAATTGTGTAGGGAGAAACGTCTTCTACCCGATGGTTGATTAGAGAAGATTCAGTTTTGCTTAATCACTCATATCGGGTGCACCGTTTTTGCCTCGAAATGCCCAACAGTTCTATATCTAGCAATACGTGGACCTGCTTTCCAAAGGAAGGCGTTTGTTGGATGGGTTGATCAGTGATGCTTGAGAACTCACATTGGTCGAGAGGATGAGAAGTCATGCTCATCGCACACTTTTGGGGAGAATTATTGCATGTTACGTGACTCTCTAATAGATTTAAGACATATTCATGTGTTTGCGAATCTTTGGTTTATACCCAATCATAGTATCCATGGATTATTCATGGTTGGCAATGGTCACCTGGACGTAGGGGTTTGCGATCAATTACGCCCGAGATTTACCATCCCTCGTTGAATCAGTGACCTCGAGGAGTCTGGACTCATTGAGATGGCAGTGGTCTAAAGCCTTGTAACCAGGCACTCTGGAGTTTATTGTCATCCTGGGGGGACAGATAATGACTTGAGAATTTGGATCAAACCCGTGGTATGGGCCTCCTACGTATCCCTGTGAGAGGAATCAGAATTCACGTGGTTCGGTTTGGTATGGAGCTTATGCTCTAGGTTGCCTAGGGTAGGTGCGGTTAACCGACGTGAAGATGTTTGGATCGACCGTGTGTTGGGCTTGAACCTCGGGGAGGATTCCTACGTACCCTTCCTAGGAGACAGGGATCAAAGTCCACGTAGTTCGGGTTGGGATGTGGCTTACACTCTGAGGTGGCCCAATGTGTGGGTAAACCGACATAAAGTGGGTCAAAATGACCGATTGTTGGGCTTGAAACTCGTGGAGTCTTCCTACATACCCTACCTAGGAGATAGGGATCAATGTCCACGTAGTTCGGGTTGTGATGGGTCTTACACTCTAAGGTGGCCCAAGGTGTGGGTAAACCAATGTAAAGGGGGTCGGAATGACCAATTGTTGGGCTTAAACCTCAGGGAGACTTCCTATGTACCCTACCTAGGAGACAGGGATCAAAGTCCACGTAGTTAGGGTTAATCCACCGTCGTTGTGTGGGTGCCACGACCATCACAAATCTCTAAGACCATGTGAGTCATGCTCGGTGTGAGAAACAAAAGAATGAAACAGACTTGGCTAACATCACACTTTCTCTCTGCCGAGGAAAGGGGAGACGGACGATGAGCGGAGAAGAAGGCCGGTACCGCTGGAATCTCTTTCCTGATGTTTGCGGAAGGTAGAAGTCGCACAGTGGAGCAATGAACCCTCCATGTTGAAAAGAGCAGGTTCATTGGCTTCTGGTGAGGATGGTGTAGGGATTACTCCAGGAGGGATGCCCAGTGGTGACAAACAGCAATGGGTGAGGGATTTGAGACAGAAGAAATGAGGGGCGCCAATTCCCATCCCGCCCTTCCTTGGCGTTTATCCCTAAGGAAGTACAGAGGGGCATGGGCGCTACCTCTAGAAATAAAATCTTGGGGCTTACACCAGGATGGTTTCCCATTAACTCCCAGAAGGGGGGAGAAGTGGTCACCACCGGAGCTGAAGGGTAATAGACGTGTGGTCCCCCTCCTGGCGAGTATTGAGCCAGAAAGGGGGCTCCTAGACTCAGACTCCGTATTACAGTGGGAATGTGAACCCAGGAATGCTTCGGGAATCCGCTCAAGGGTCGGATCAACCCCTTTGCCCTCGCTTACCGTGGGTATGTGAACACAAAATGGAATGATGATGCACCTTAAGGTTACATCACATAGGTCTGGTGGCTCTGGTGGATGCCTCGGCTTGAGGCCGATGAATGGGCCAATGAGGAGGTTGTGAAGGATCGGGCCGGATTGGAAGGATTTTATCTGGCTTAGAGAATGGGAACTCCGAAGGATTTGGCGAGCCACACGAATGTATGAGGGGTGGCGCCCTTCGCGCAGAGAGGTGCTACGTGGCTGGAGAGGCCGTCTGCGAACTTGGCTCGTCCGCGGACTAATTGGCATCTCGTGAACCCGGGTGGTTCGCAGCTTTGGGTTCGGCCTACGTACCAGGTTGGTATGTGAAGGGGTCCATGCGAGCAGCGACAGCCAAGGGTGACGTCGGTCGGAGGTACATTGGTCGAGGCTTCTCCCACGTAGAAGGGCGCTACGCAGTGCGAAGGATTGAAAAATATGCATAAACTCCCTAGTACACGGGGAATGCATCCACGGAGGGGCCATGGTTCGCTGTCTTCTTTTCATTGTTATTTTATGTTCATAGTTCACCAAGTAGTTATGCATTTTCGGTTACTTATTAATTCGTTTCTAGCATCATACCTATTCTGGTTTGCAAACTGGAACTTCACTATTTGCGAAATCCTAAGATCCTTCCTTCAAAATCCTTCCACCCGAATCTGATCGATCTCCCCTCCTCTTCTCCCTCCATCTCCTTTTATAGAGTGGGGAAAGAGATGCATATGTGGTCATGCAACACCTTTTGTGGAGGCCAATGACTGGAAACCTGGTTTACGGATGACTTGGTCAATCCACAACTCACGAGGGACATTGAATGCAGCACCCCCATGAACCAAATTTGCTATGGGAGTGCTTCACGGCCGTGCAGGGTACCGCCTCCATTCCACGAACGATAGTGGATGGGGTCCGGGACGGTTGATGCGGTTTGCGACTGGGTTGGTTCGTGATGGTGGACCAGGTTTGTGCCCATCCTGCTTCGTGCCTGCGAAGGATCCCTGCCTCTGTTCCGCGAATGACAGCGGTCTACGGAGGGGGAGCATCCAAGAACTGGCCACGTACCGTTATCATTGTACTGGTCTGCAACCGGTTCATCTTGTGCCATCATTTGAGAATTTTCCATATATTCCATCAATTCATTAAGGGAAATTAGGTTGAATCTCCCTTGGATTAAAGGTTATTCTCATTCTCCTTTGCGGATTTTTCAGGACCATACAAATTCCCTCCATCGGAATCGAGTCCGATCAGAACGAAGAGGAGGCCATTCCGAAGTAGAGTGGTCCTAAAACTTGGATGGTTTGCGGTAGGGGAGCGAACCCGGTAGGGGACCACACCTATAAATATGGGGGCCCTTCCTTTGTCATTTACCGGATTCTTCGTGAAACCAAATCTCTCTTTCTTTTTGTCTCTACGTGCTCATTCCTTCGCGAAATGCCTCGTCCACGAACCATCTTCTACTTCCACAAGCCATTCCTAGTTCGCGTCGTACTTCACCCACGGACCAATCTCCCAGCCACGAACTAACACTTTTACTTAATTAAAAAGTAAGTCATGATAGGCTGAATAGGAACTCACTCCGCGGTTTTGATGGTCCGTGGGCAGAAATCTTCCATATTTGAAAATTTCTTAAGTCTTCTGAACCTAAATATTTAAATCTAGGATTAAGATTCCGTAGAGCAACCTGGTTCGCGGTTATCTGTCCAATGCTCCTTGGGCCAGAGTACCATGGACCTCTTCCACGTTGGGTTGGTTCGCGGGATTCAGTTATCGCGAACCACATTTTGAGGCCTACTTGAGGACCTCTTCATGGAGTTTTCTTGACTCCTTTTCCATATGCATGGTATTTTTGTCCAGATTTTATTATTCCAGAGTAACAATTTTCCTGGTTTTAATAAGGCAGGGAGAAAACATGGTTCCCCCTCACCCTGCACCCATGCCTGCTGTCGAGCCTCTCTCAATTTGTCCAAGGAGACCTCTAGCTATGGCTCGTAGAGCAGATAGCATCAAAGAGAACCCTAGTCGATCCATCATTCCCAACGATGGTGTCTTGAAGGACTTGCTCTCTCCTAAGATCCTGGGTTATCAACTATAAAATCAACTTCCGCTTTATGTCTTTTGTCTTCAAGATGACATCCCTATCCCCCCTAATTTCTCTAGTCTTCTGTCTCCTTTCTTGGAAGCATCACCAATGTGCATTCAGGCGAACCTTGCCTCACTGGGGGAGATGATCTCTGATTCTGATCCGAAAGACACTTTCATTTTGAGAGGCTCTGTTTGGACCCAAAGTGATAAGTGCACTCAAGACTTCTCTCAAGAAGCTATCTTCAAGAGTTTCCCCTATATTATCAACCTTTCTTGAGTGGATCCTGACGCGGGGAGAGGGGGGATTCCTAGGCGGGATATCTGGTCTGGTGGGATTTTCCCAAATGACTGGGCCTGGGCCTTCTGGGTCCATCATCATTGTCGGGAATCTCCTGAGTCATTGGAAGTAGTCAATCTGTAATCCACAGTGTGGGCCTCCCAGTTTTTTGTCTACCCACCATATTTTAACCTCCTTAACCTACTCAGTCGTTGGTGTTCAAGAAATTATAATTTCCACCATTCCCATGGTGAAGTTGGCATTATTTTAAGGGACATCTAACAATCGAGAGGGATTTCGATCATTGGTGAGATGTATGACAAGTTTCTTCCCACTCCTGACATATGGGACGACGTTGAACAGGTCCCTTCGTTGGCGAGGGATCGACTAGTTATGGTGGAGAGGTCACTCAGCCAGGCCTTGCATGACTTCTCTCTTATTACCTATAAAACCTGGATAGGGTTATTTCTGAACACCACTGGTCCTGTGCCGAAGTTCAAGCACCCCAGGACTCATCCTTCTCAACAGTCACGAACCATCCCAGGTTCCTACTGGGCAGTTCTACAGGCAGGCGACTACCTTTCATGGGGTTACGAGGTGTGCCATGGTGTGCTGCCTATGCTCAGGCTGGCATGTCTGTTTTCTATGTTTTCGAGTAGGTGGATATTCCCTTCTTGGGATATCAACCCAGGTGTCAGGGCTTGCACCTTGATGATGGAGGTTGATTTGGTAGAGGGTCACCCGGTGAATTTGGTCGTGCCCACTTTGGCTCGTATTTACGAACTACTGAGCCACATACATGAGGGCATGTCACCGTACCGTATGAGTGGGCCATTTCAATTAGTATACAGCTGGATAGAGAATCATTGTCGCTGTTATGAGTATTGTCATAACACAGTCATCCTGCTTCCTACCTTTCAGCCTACCCTGCTCGATATAGCTGGGGTTCGCTTGAAGTCCCTCAGTTCTGATGAAGTCATCATGCTTTTGAGTGAATTATCCCAGTTTTCTTTCTCTCTCTACCCCACCCCTTCCGGCATCGTGGTTGACAACCGTAGGGGGATCCTGGAGGAGATTTCTAATGTGATTTCACTATGGGATGGCTTTTTGTTCGCTTGTATTGACTAGGTTTCTTTGTGCGACTTGTATGCCCCCCAGCATTTTTCACTCCAGTTCGGGTGTATGAAACTCCAGGTTTCCCATCCCCCTCCTCAGGCTTGAGGATTACACCCAGCCACTCTTCTTCAATGGTGTTTGATGCTATTGTGGGATGGATCTGACATAAGTATTCCCTTACTTATCATAGGAGCGGCTGCCAGCCTATCCTTGGAGTACGCAAGAATGTGGGTAAAACATTATCCCGATGGGATCTTGGGGAAGGCTGTCTGGAAGGTTCCCAAATCAGGAGTCATTGCAACTACTTTTCTTACCACACATTACTCATCGGCTCTGAGGGAGGACAGACTAATGGCTCGTCGGTCAAAGCGACTTAGGGGATTTTCCTCTCCCAACACCTCTACAGCCAAAGTTCAAATGGACCCAACCTTCTTGGACATCGATGAGGATGACGTTGTGGCTTCGGGTCCCAACGAGACAATTCCTGATGTTTTGTCGGCCGATATCGGACTTAGCAACATCAATCCCAAGCCCGAACTTGGGTTAGATGCATCAGACCTTCCAGCTTCGGAACCATCTTCTAGCATACACATATTTTCACTGATTGCAATGCCAAAATTCGTTCTTGTGCTATCTAATGAGGATACCAAAGATCCTCATGTCATGGTGGACCACTGAGCAGTTCACAGGTGGGATTGATCCCGGATTTGCGAGATTGTTGCTGAAACTCCTCTAGATGATATGGAAACTAAAACTGACGCTCTCCGATAACTTCTCCTGGGTTTGGGGTCAGGTGTCTTTGACTATTGGAAGTTTCATTACCTCTATTTTCAGGTTGTCATGGCCCTTCAGGAAGTTTACACTAATGAACACAAGCTTTCTCACCTCGCTGCCTCTCATTGTGAGACCCGATCCTTGGAGGAAGCCATGATAAAAATCCATCAACTGATAGCATAGGAGGTGAGTTCTCGAGATCAGGAGGGCTCCCTATCTACCGAGTTGCATGAATGTGAAGTATGGGTAGTGATTATGAGGGTTCAGTTTTCATCTCTGAAATGTAACCTTGAAGCCACCATGAAAGGGATCAACGATCTCCAAACAACTGTGGGGAATACTCGTTCGGTGGCCGAGGTTGAGACCAGGGAGAATGTCGTGCTGGAGAAGACTCGCAACGACCTCGGCTGCACGGTTTCCAATATGATGGAGAGGGAAAACCAGGCCCCTTTTTGATGGTCAGAGACATTCTTGTACACTCTGTTTTGCTTACCCCCTTTTTTCATTACTGTGAGGGAGAGGCCCCAGCTTTTGGACGTCGTCCCTTTTTGTTCAAACGGAATACAATCTATGTTAATCTTTTCTTGCTATAAAATTTGATTGGTACTGGAATATTTGTTGCATAAATAACAACTCACTGAATTAGAATTAATCATAATTCAGGAAAATAGAAACAAACTATATCATTTCCCTGGACCAAGGGATCCAACGAGCATAGATTGACTATTTCTAGGGTTTTGTAGAAAACACCCACAAACTTATTGTCTTTTCTGTTAATACCCTAATTTTTCCGGGGACCATTTGGTGTGGACCCAACAAGTATGACCCTACTTTTACTTAGGTCTCCCTTTTCGGGTTTTCAGCCAAACAGGATTTGTGCCTCTTTTTGTGAACAGTTTAAAGTCCCACCGAAAAGACTATAATTAATGATGTTTTAGGTCGAACAGCTTTGACTAGATATGGTGGGGTGGGAGCCCCAATGAGGTTTGGTTGATTTAAATATGTCTCGATACCCTTCAAACACACGTGGGGGGGATAATGTTTAGATTTGAACGACATGCAAGGAATGTCTCAAGGCATGGGAGTTTTATCGGCGTACAGAGGTAGGAAGATCATCGCACAAGGAAATCTTGCCTTTGGTAGATGGGCCAGGGGAAATCAATATTCAGAGCCGCTGAGGGAATGGTATTTATAGTCATGCAATGGTGTCCTTAGGTAAACGAATCTCCGTTTATGATGTCCTGAGGACATCATGGATGTCCGGCTTATGGACCCCACCATGGATGGCTTAGAGAATTATGAAAACCACCAGGTGTGGCTCGGAAAGGGTGTGTGATGTCTGAAAGGGTTTGGTACCATCTTTATCAATGAGGAGTGTGGAATCAAGGTCCCTATTCTATGCATTTATCTATCATAAAGGATGGTTGGAGCTTGGTGTAGTTTAAATTAATGCAGCTGGGACATCATCTAGAATAGAACGGCTTCTCCTGGTTCTCGTTAATCTCGTCAGAGACGTTCCGCCATATTCAGACAGGGTCATGAAAGTGGCTGGTAAACTATAGCTCAAAGGGTTTCTGAATCCCGGGATGGACATGGGGGCTTAGGGGCCAAGAGGCATACGAAGAGAAGAAATGCCTAAGGAAATATTTCCTTTGGTAGATGGGCCAGGGGAGACCAGTATGCAGAGCCACTGAGGGCATGGTATGCATAGTCATGCGAAGGTGTCAATGATTGTATCCTACCGATAGCTGAGAAACTTCAGGGAAGTCAACATCCAGGACCATTAGGGTTGGTTTATGAGAGTTTGGATTTTTCTGAGTACAGAGTATGGTTTCTCAAGAGAGGGTGCCTAGATATGTGTGGAATGTCTAGGATAAATTTCCCAAGAATGGTTGAACTCATCCCTTCTCACGCTGGTGTGAGGAAGTGGTTTTTTCAGGTCAGACTCATGCACTGAGGGACCGAGAAAAGCCTCTGTTCCTTACGGAACCCATGACAGGTTTGACGGTACATTTTAACTTCATGCAGCAAGGACGGATTCTGTGCAGTTTAACATCATGCGGTAAGAACGAGGAGCATTATTAAAGGATGTTGTGCAGTTTAACGCCGTGCAGCGTGGATGGGGGGAATTTTTTCCGATTCTGTGCAGTTTTAACGTCGTGCAACGAGGAAAGGGGGAATTTTTAAACTAGTGACAATTCTTGTAGTTGGATGAATTTCCCCTGATGATTAATGGTTGGTCTTTGCAGCTTTACGCCAAGTGACCAAGATGTTCTGTTCATTTTAACGTCATTCGGTAAGGACGTAGTTGCGAAGTCCACTCGTGACTAGAATGTAACTGGGCTTGAACATCCAGGCATGCCCAAGATGTGGAGAGGGGTTTATTATGTAAATTGTGGTTCCAGGGCCTCTCGGATCAATAGAGATGATATGGGGGATCTGAGGCCAGTAAGATTATGGGGATGGGAAGAGTATTGCCTAAGGAAATCTTTCCTTTGGTAGACGTGCATGGGCTATCAATATGCAGAGCCACTGAGGGCATGGTATGCATAGTCATGCAAAGGTTTCCACGGGTTGATAAATTTCCACTTCTGATGGCTATGAATGGTTATGAGGATCTTCGATTGCCTGGTCCACAAAGTCTGTCACACATGGTACGAAAATAACTGGACATGTCATCGATATTTTTCCCTGGTTGCTGTTAAAGCTTTGAGAGCTCCCTGTGCTGATTTATCTTGCATGCGGGGGTGTACTTTCACTCCATGAAATTTAACGTCGTGTGTTAAGGAATAAGTACTCTTAGTTTAGTGTTCATCGATCTTGGACCATTGGGTGACTATTTCTATAGTCCCTCGAAGGATAACTGAGTTAACATTCTCTGATATAATCTGAACAGGGTGGGGGATGGAGGTTGTAAATTGTAACTCTGTGGTTTCCCAGATTAGGAGATGTGGTGTCTTGGCTCTAAGGCCGGTAAGCGTACAGAGCTAGGAAGAGTTTCTCCCGAGGAAATATTGCCTTTGGTAGATGGGCCAGGGGCTATAAATATGAAGAGCCGATAAAGGTATGGTATGCATAATCATGCAAAGGTGTCCCCAAGTCGATGAATTTCCACTTCCGATGGACACAAATGATTATGAAACTCTGAGATTTCTTATAGTACAGAGTTCAGAATGTGGGGATAATAGTGTTCAAGCATACAAGAAACATTATCATCGCAATTTTCAGTTGATTCAAAGTATCCTAGCACTGGCTTGATGTTCATAGATACTGGTAATCATGTAAACCATGGGTAGATACATAGGATAAACGGGTAGGGATACCCTAGAAATGTCTGGATGTGAAAAGGGGGATGAACTTGTAAACCATTACACCATAAATTTCTGGATTGGGATATATGATATGGGGGATCTGAGGCCAGTAAGCGTATAGAGCTAGGAAGAGTATCGCCTGAGGAAATATTGCCTTTGGTAGATGGGCCATGGGCTATCAATATGCACCGCCACTGAGGGCATGGTATGCATAGTCATGAAAAGGTGTCCCGGGTTCGATGACTTTCCACTTCCGATGGCCGTGAATGGTTATAAAGATCCATAATTATCTGGGTCGTGGAGTCTGATGTATGGAGAGGATGCATCCAAATGCGCAAGGATTATTTCCATTTCGTTTTGTCATATATCTTGGGTGGGTCGTGATGAAGCCCATGCAGTTTTAACATCGTGCGGTGAGGACGAGGTCCGTGTAGTTTTAACATCGTGTGGTGAGGTCGAAGAATACACCCCATCCAGTTCTGGTCCGTATACATGGGAAGAGGTATTTTTATTAAAAAAAATCATCACTCAAGAATGGCTGGGCCAGGATGGGAAACACTGACATCACTATGAATCCTACGAGGGCATGAATCAAGCCACGCGTAGTTCCCTAAAGAAGGTACACCCCACGCAGGGTTAGTATGTACACGGGGGAAAAGGGTATTTTTGACTTTCATTTGGGGATGACTGGGCCAGGGTGAGGGACCATGGCGTCACTACGTATCCCATGAGGGAAGGAATCAAGCCTCACGTAGTTCTCTGAAGTCAGTTTAGTTTAACGCCGTGCTGTGAGGTTGAAGAATACACCTTCTGTAGGTCTGGTCCGTACACGAGGCGAGAGATCATTTTTTTGGGTAATGGTTGGGCCAGGATTGGGAACCCTGGAATCACTACATATCCTGCAAGGGCATGAATCAAGCCGAATGTAGTTATTTTGGGGAACACACCACATATGGGTCTCGTCTGTATGGGGGAAGGAGTATTTTTTTCTTCATTTCAGGTGGGTGGGCCAGGGTGTGGAATTCTAATTTCACTACGTATCCTACGAGGGAAGGAATAAAGACTCATGTAGTTCTCTGAAGTCCGTGTAGTTTAACATCGTGCGGTGAGGACGAAGAATACACCCCATGAAGGTCTAGTCCGTACACGGGGGGAGAGAGCATTTTTTTGTGGAATGGCTAGGCTAGGATGGAGAACCCCAGCTCACTACGTATCCCAGGAGGGAAAGAATCAAGCCGTACATAGTTATTTTGGTTAATACACCCCGTGCGGGTCTAGTCCGTATGGGGGAAGGGGTATTTTTTGCTTCATTTGAGGTGGTAGCACCATGGTGTGGAATTCTGGCATCACTACATATCTTGCGAGGGTAGGAATCAAGCCTCACGTAGTTCTCTGAAAGATAATACACCCCGTGCAGGTTTGGTCCATACACGGGAGAGATGGGTAATTTTTTTTCTTTCTTTTATCCTTATCTGTGCAGTTTAACATCGTGCAGTAAAGATGAGGAATACACCCTGTGCACGGTTGTTCTATACACGGGGGGATAGAGAATGTTTTACTCTTATTCGGGGGTGGTTGGGCCGAGATAGGGGACCCTATTGTCGATATGTATCCTACAAAGGCAGGAATCAAGACGTACGTAGTTCTATGAAATAAGTACACCCCGTGCAGGGCTGATCTGCACATGGGGGAATGGGAAATTTATAATTTTATATCATTTGGGAGTGGCTGGGACAGGGTAGGGGATCTCGGCATCACTACGTATCTTGTGAGAGAAGGAATAAAGATGTACGTAGTTCTCTAAAAACCTTGTAGTCTAACGGCGTGCGGTGAGGATGAAATACTCTTAGTTTAGGGTCATAGAGTTTGGACCGTTGGGTGCTTGGCAGTTTAACATCTTGCATCTCATACGATAATTGCTTTTAGTTATGCCGGTGAGGACAAAATAATATTAGTTTAGGCTCATAGAGTTTGGACCTTTGGGTGCATGGTAGTTTAACGTCCTGTAGCTCGGAGGATAGCAGCTTTTAGTTATGCTGTTGCAGATGAAATACTCTTAGTTTTTGGGTCATAAAATTTGGACCATTTGGTTCTTGGTAGTTTAACATCCTGAATCTCGGACAAAAGGAGCTTTTTATTTTTATGTGAAATACTTATTCAAGAATCTCACATTTGAAGGAGCGGTAGTGAACTGCCTGTCCATGGAGATCATGGAATATGCTCCATTGGAGTATATCTTGTTTATAACATATGGTACCTCACACTTGGGCTCCATCTTTGGAGGTTTATTTCCAGGCATTATTGGTGTCCGGAGGACCAATACCAATTCTCCTTTCATGAAATACCGAAGATGAACCTTTTTATTGAAGGCCCGTGCAATCCAGTTCTGATATACTTCCAGATGGTGCAAACTGTGCAACCGCTTCTCGTCTAGCTATTCCAATTCACCTATCCACTTTTCTGATTTCTCATAATTGGATAATTGATCGCAAAGGGCAATGCGGAGCGAGGGTAATTGGAGCTCAATGGGCAGGACCGCTTCTGTTTTGTGTACTAATGAGTACAGAGTATCCCGAGTACCGTTGTAGATCATGGTTTGATAAGCCCACAATGCGTGAAAGAGTTTATCCAGCCACAATTTCTTGTCTTTTACCACCATTTTCTATAGAATGTTGGATAATGTCTTGTTGAAAGCCTATATCTATCTGTTAGCCGTTGAGTGGTAGCAGTATGAGTGGTTATCCGTGATACCATATTTTTCATATAGTTTCTCTAATACAGCAAAGCAGAAGTTGGTGATGTTATCCATCAGTATGTTATGAGGGAAACCAAATCTGGGGATGATATTGGTTTTCACAAAGCTGAAAATGTTTCTTTACCCGATATCCTTAAAGGGTACATCACTTGTCCATTTGGAAAAGAAGTCAATTACTATGAGGATATACATAGGTTGTTTGGCTGTGGCGGGAGGATATGGTCCCATGACGTCCATTCCCCAGACGGAAAATGGCCAGGAATAATTGGCCTGATGAAGTAACTCTGGGGGTTGGTGTATGAAGTTGGCATGAATTTGGCATGAGTAGCATTTTGCGGTAAATATCTCACAATCTCATGCCACTATGGGACAACAGTAACCAATTCTTCGAAACTGATGGGAAAGCATGAACCCTGGTTGATGTGCCCCAAATACTCTGGCATGTGCATCAGTCATGACAGTAGCAGTTTCTTCTCCATCAATGCATCTGAGGAGGATTCTGTCGAGGCCTCTTTTATAGAGGACCTCTTGCTAACCCACACCTCCATATAGGACAAAGTTGATTTCCATTCTCCGTATTTTATCTTGTTCAGCCCTGTGCGATGGAAGTTCTCCCCATTGAAGGTAGTTTGCAATGGGGGTCATCTAGCCAGTGGTAGATGTGTATGGATCTGGGACAGGACTGATTTCGTGGATTTCTTCTGTGTTAGTCTGAACAAACGACAAGACCATTCAATGGTGAGAAATACTGAAAACTATTTCATCCCTTTCTAGGCCAGCTATGGCTGTGGCCGCATTAGCTAATGTGTTGGCCTGAGCATTCTGAGACCGAGGAATATAGGTCAATGTTGGTTCTGTGGATAATTCTGCCATTAACCCTTGGACATGGTTAAACAGGGGAATCAGATCCTCCTTTTTAGTAGCATAGTCACCAATGACTTTCTTGATGACTAGTTCCGGGTCACCTTTTACATTAAGGTGTTGTACTTATTCCTGGAGTGTGAGATCCAGGCCTGAAATGAGGGATTGATACTCCACTTCATTGTTCGTACATCCTCTCGACAGTAGGAAGGAATATGGAATGATTGCCTTATCTAGGGACATGATTATTATCCCAATTCCCACCTTGTTAAATTTGGGATATTCTATCCTCTTCCCGGTTGGGCTTCGGGATGTTCCGTCAAATTACATTTCCCATTCTAAGAACTCCTCTTGAACTGAGAAGATGTCTTCATTAGGTAGATCAGTGTCCAGAGCGGTGTTACCTATTGAAGGTTGCTCCGCATGAAAATATTCTAATTCCTAGACCTTGATGACTTTCTGAGGCACAAACCGGATGTCGAACTATTGCAGGATGACTGACCATCAGGACAGGCGCCCGACCAGCATTGGGTGGCTAAGGATGTACTTGAGCAGGTTACTACGCAAGAAAAAATGGTCCTCATGATGCGGAAAATAATGTCGGAACTTTTTAACTACGGAGACCAAGGACAAACAACTCTTCTCGATGTTTGAATATCAAGTCTTAGCATCAATCATGGTTCGGTTGAGGTAATAGAGACTGTTTTCACTACCTTGGTCATTATTTTGTGAGAGGAAGGATCCCAATGACCGATCTAGGGATGTCACGTATAGGATGAGAGGTCTTCCTTCAACTGGGGGAATGAGAACTGGTGGGCTTATGAGGTAATTCTTTAGGCTTTCAAACGCCTCTTGGCAGTCATCTGTCCATTGGTACGTGACTCCCTTCTTCATTAACCTGGTAAAGGGAAAACATTTTCCTGACAGGTTGTCTATGAACCACCTGATATAAGCCATGTGTCCTTGGAATCCCCTATACTCGGTGATATTTTGGAAAGGTGGTAATCCAAGGATAACCTTTGTCTTTTCAGGGTCGACTTTGATGCCATGCTGGTGTACGACGAAGCTGAGAAATTTCCCTAAGGTAACCCCAAATGTACATTTCAAGGGGGTTTTCATCAGGATATGCTATCGAAGTTTGTTCAAGATGGTCTCAAGGTATGAAAGGTGATCTGAGCACTGTTTGGACTTAACCACCAAGTCATCCACGTAGCATTCAACGATTCTCCCTAGGAATGGTTTAATGATATGATGCATGGAAAACTGATATGTGGTGCCATCATTCATGAGACCAAAGGGCATAACCCTGTAACAAAATACTCATTGAGGGGCCATGAAGGCAGTGGATTCTTCATCTTCTCGGGCCATCATGATTTGATTATACCCAGAATAGTTGTCCATGAAGGATAGCGCCTCATACCTGGACGTTGCATCGATTAACAATTCGGTGATCCAGACTGGGAAATCATATTTCAGACAATGCCTATTGATATCTCTGAAATCATTGAAAACATGGATTTCTCAATTCTGTTTCTTGATAGGGATGATGTTGGCCAACCATATGGGGTACTGGACCTCATGAATGATGCTTTCTTTAATGATATTATCAACTTCAGCCTCTATTTTGGCAGTATGTAAGGGGTTTGTCCTTCTGGCGGCCTGTTTAAAGCCCCGATAGTCTTCTGGCAGACCAAGGTGATGCGTCTCCATTTCAGGATTGAGTCCCAGTATTTCTGTGTAATTCTAGGCGATAACATCTTTATGTTTCCTTAAGAAAGAGGTATATACCCTGTACTCCTCCGAGGACATGGATGCACTAACAAGAGAGGGCCTCAGGTCTTCCTCATTACCCAGGATTATTTTCCTGAGCTCTCCCACCATGGTGGAGATATCTTCCTCATATGCGGGAGGTGTATCTCTGAGATCTTCCATCTATTCTACTCCCAAATCGTCATCTTCTTGATCAGACGAGGGGAGAGCTCTTGACTCGGGCTCCTGGGAGTCCGGAGGCGAGGAATTGTGGGCGTCCTCGCTCAAGTATTCACCCCAGAATTGAGGGTTGGAATATGTTCCCACATTTTCACACTCAGCCTTTATGTCTGATGTCATGAGGATAGCTGAGTGCGTGTCCGAACTTGAACCCCTTCTCTCAACATGGTTGATGGACAATACGTAGTCTCTACCAAGCTGTATGAGGTGGTCGTCAGGACCCATTTCCAGACCATTTGGAGCGGCGATCGATTCAAAACCATCCACCAAAGGATTATTATTCTTCTGGTCATAAAACCCAGCGTAAAATGTAGTCTGACTCAGGGAGATCGAAAGGGGCCTTATCGGCGTGCAATGTCCAACTTTTCTCATTGATGCAGTACTTAATACACTGGTGGTAGGATGAAGGAACGACCATGTGGTTATGGATCCATGTCCTTCCCAGTAAGGAATTGAATGCTTTGTTCTGCCAGACCACTAGGAATTCCGAGTAGGCCACAAGGTCACCAAAATGGTTCTTTATCTTAATTTGTCCCATTGGATTCTGTTCACTCTTATCATAACCTAGCTGAGTTGTGGCTGAGGGTATTAAATTACCCTCACTATAGCCCAACATACGGAGCGTCCGTAGTGGAGGGAGGTTTACTCTAGATCTATTGTCAATAAATACTTTTTGGATCTCAACATAATTTTGTGTGTCAGACACATATAGTGGTTTGATGTGTCCTTGCATGATGGAATCTTCATCCTGATTAGTGAAGGAAATTACCGCATTGCATTCAGCCGGGCTGTTCTCCATCCAGTAAATCTCAGCGGAGGCTACCATGGAGTGAAACTCTTGGGGGATGAGCAAGGCTTTTATAAGTGCCTCCCTGAGGTCTGCTGACAAACTAAGGGAATCCAGGATTGATAGTGTGGCTGGCACCGATGCCAGCTGCTTAAGGATATCGTATTTCTAGTCCAGCAACCGACACTTCTCCGTTTGTGGGGGAGTCCTAGCAGGCACTTTGTGAGTTGGAGTATGTGATGAGGAGAGACCGGCCTCTGGGTCGGATTTCAAGGGTGTTCCCACGTTTTGGGGACTCGGCCTGACTGGTCTGTTTATGGGCACTAGGTGTCTAGACGCTTGTTCCTCCTATGATGGGAACCACAGAATAATGGGTCCAGAGTTGCTGCTTGTGGAGGTATAGGGACATTCTTTCTCCTGATGAGTCCGTTGAAGGGCTCTCCCATGGGTTTCCACGATATTGACGGTTTAGGCCGAGGTCCAACCGTAGGGTTGGTTTCGCCGCGACTGCGCCTCCCATGTTTTCCCCTGCCTCTGCGATTCCTCATCCCGGCTCCGTGTGTCAGGAACTCGGGTTCATAACCATACCCTTCATCAGGGAATGATTACATAAGATGGATGACGTTTATGGAACCAAATATTGGCTCCTCATATTCTGAAAAGTCAACCCGGTCGGTTGTCCTTGATGGTGCCGTTTGGTGGGTTGGTGCTCGTGGCGCTATGTTTTGGGGCATAAAATCAGCCACTGTCGGGGAAAACTTCGGCCTCGTTGCGGACTGCTCCTCTTGTGCTTGTTTCCTTCGTTTTCTATTATGCCTGGATGACCGGCTCATCAAGGTTTGTGAGTCCGATATTTTATGTTGTGTGGCATCAGGGGATGTTGGTGGCAAAACCGGCTGCTGTAGTTGAGCTCGGAGTATGCCCTGGGATCGATTGATAGTCTTCTAAGTCATCCAGTCATCAAAATTCTGCCCCTTCTTACTGGTGACTTCCTACCACCCCTCCCCTTTGTCGGAGTCGGTGGTAGAAATATATGTAACATGTGATGGGGGTGGTCCCAACTGAACCTGCCCAGAGTCTACAATCCTTTGCAGGAGGACTTTAAAGATGAAGAATTCCCGAATATTGTGCCCCAACATTCGATGGTAGGAACAGTAATATGGCCTGTCATCGCGGCCGACTTCTTCAGGTTTCCTTGTCTCCAGAAGGCGGAGCATGTTGCAATTCATGGCAGTGATGAAGTAGCCGCGGACTTGGTCCTCTCGGAACAAGTATACTTTGTGTCTTCGTTCCTAAAACTAGTTCGGCTTCGATCCTCTCTAATCGTGTTGCTTAGGAGGAGGGTGACACTGATATAATTGGAGCCCTTGGCGATTTGGTGGAGGCCTGAGTGGGGGAGCAGGCACAGGGGCTAGCTTGAGCATGACAGAGGACACTTCACCTCTAATTTCTCTCTTTGTGGGAGCCTGCAAGGCTATTCGGGACATAAAATTGGTCCACTATAGGGAGTCCTCAATTCTCTAGTCAATGGCTGAGCGATGGCAGAAGCTAGTGGTGCAATCCACTGGTATGAGTAGTGTCAATAGCTCATATCGAAGATTATTGATGTATATGGCAAGCATATCATCTTGAGGCATTGTCCTGTTCAGAGAGTTGGTCAGACCTTTCCATATAGAGATAAAATCTGAGACCCTATCATTCTCCCTCTGGTTCCAGTTCACGAGGTTGCTGACTGTTGTTTTAGGCAACGTTGACCTGAAGTGGAACAGGAACTACGGCTGATGGTCTTCCTAGATTTTTATTGACTGGGTTGGCAGACTCATATACCAGACGAAGGTAGATGTTTGTAATGTCCGTACGAAGCATCTGAGTTTCACATCTTTTTGTTGTTCCAGAGTTCCCATCATATGATTGCAATAAGTCGCATAGTGCATCAAATGCTATTCTGGATCGCCTGATCCATTGAAAATAGGGAATACAGGGCTCCCAAAATTGGGTAGAGGTGGTTTATTTCTCACCCAATCCGGGTAGGGCTTCGGCTTTGGATGTATCGAAGAACATTGACCTTCCATCGCTTCCAATTGAGCTGTCATTGCCTCGATGGTGTTGGTGAGACCGTGTTTTACATCATGTTGGGCCCGGTCCTGGGCAGGTGTAGCCCAAGGAATTGCTTAAGGATCCACCTTGTTCGGAACTAGGGGTTCATGTGCCGTTTGTGACACCTTCGGAGGGTTCATACATACTCGCTCTGGTTTCTTTTTGAGTGGAGGGAAGTCTTGGTATTAATCGAGATCCACATTTAGGTAGTTGTACGGGTCGAGAATCTCATTGGGCGGTATCCCTGACCGTGCTTCGTTTTCTAGGGAAAACCTTGGTCCTTGAGGTGCACTTACTGGGAGTGTGAGGTGTATTCCTTCTTGGGAAGAACTTTCAATAAGACGGTTCCTCTGGAGTAGCTCGGTGTTAAGATGCCTCAATTATTTCATTTCCTATTCATGTCGAGCGAACATCTCTTCGAGCATAAGTGGCTTGTTCTTATCTAGAGAGGGAGGTGGGTTAAGGTTAACTGGTCTTTTGTTCTTATCCTTTTTGGAAGCTCATAGGGTAAGAGGAGGAAGGTTAGCTGAATGGGTGGCCATATTTAGAGTGGCCCTCTGGTTCCAGGTGTGCACACCTGGTGGTTCATTGTGAGTCATAGCCTGACCGGAACTATCGTCTCCCAATCCATCCATATTTGCACCATCTTCGGTGTTACCCATGGGGTTTACCTCTGTGGTGTTGATGGATGCATATCGCGTGGCGGATAAGATTTCATCTTCCAAATAGGAAGAGGATCTCCCGCGTCTTTTACATGTCTTCCCTTTCATGTACCGGAATCACTTTTAAACTCCTTGACGAAGGGTGTCACGAAGTGTTATTTGATGCGACCATACGGTATGCCTCCCTCTTGGAGGGGGAGATGATTCAAAGGACGGGATAGGGCATGAACCTCCTCTTTTGACTATACTCCCCAGATGAAAGAATATTGATTCTCGTGGGGGAGGTTGTTGTTGAGGTTGTAAAAATGCCCCCAGCCTTGAGGGCTGGGGTTGCCTCCATTCCTTGGAAGTTGAGTCTCTTCCCATTATTATCGGTCTTATGGGGGCATTTGTGGTTAAAAATGCACCCAGCCCTGTAGGCTAGGGTTGACCCTGGGATGAGGCAATGGCTGCTGCTATCGCTACCTGCCTGATCTTGCATGCCCCCATTCGAAGGTGAACTGGGTTTGTTGTCGAGTTCTTCTATGAATCAACCCCTTCTGGGGAGGCAGGCAATGCCCGCTGATTGGTCTCTCTTAGGCGAGAGGCCTATTGTATGCACTCGGTGGCCTGATTTAGGAGTTATTGAATGGCTTGTTCCCATTGGGCCAGATGCTTCTGGGACTTACTCAAGGCCTATCTCTGTTGGGTGTGTTTTCTTTCCTGAACAGGGAACCCACTCGATTGTTGTCTTGACGTAATGACGTTGAAGAAATTATGCCGAATGGGTTCTTCTGGGTGGAGAGTGGAGTGAAATGAAGAGCTCCATGTTCCCCCCATCCCTTGATATGGACTCCCGTAAGAGCCTCACCGATGAGGCGGCGTAGTAGGTGCAGCGCATGGAGGCAGGCTATCTCAATGTTTCCTTTACGCCTCTCGGGTTGTTGTTTCCATGCTGAAGGAAGTGATTCGAGGTCGATGTGACGCTGGAGGTCTCCTATTGTCTTGACATGGTCTACATACCTGTCGTAGGGCAGGAAGCTTGATTTAACCCAGTGGAGGGTTGTCCATATATTGTAGCAGATGTCATGAAAGCATTTTGCTGACAACTTTCTGGGTATGTCGAATTGAGAGGTGGTTGTGGGTCAAATCATATCTGGTATATCATCCCTAGCTAGTCATTTCCTTAGGTGCAACATGTTGGAATACTCCTCATCAAGTGATTCCTTTACATGGTCAGCCCAACTAAGATGCTCAGTGATAGTGTGGTTGGAAGCAGTGGGACTCGTAGGTCTCGAATTATCATGTGGGTGATTCTGAGGTGGTTTAGAAGATGAATGTGGCCCTGGAACGTCTCTCTATTGAAGAAGGGTGTCATTGGAGACAAGCTAGGAATCTGACATGCTTTATCTCATCCTTCTGAGTGCCTCAACATACAAGGGCTTTTCTACGCTTGATTCGGCAGACGGAGGACCTTCCTGTCGATATGATATGTCATTGTGGGGAGGACCTTCACAATGGCGGCTACAATGGCGAGGACTACCATTACTGCAGGACACCTTACTGCATAGAGGACTTTTTCAGTGCATACCCTTGGGAGGACGTCCAAGGTGTGTCGAAGCAAGGGGAGTGCCTTCTAGCTGCATAGCATTGTTACAGGGAGTGCCTTTGCGACAATTGAGATCATGGTAAGGATGACCATCAGGGTTTGATGTTCGATGTGTATCCTGGGTGGACCTTCAAGACACACTGTGACAAGGGGAGGACCTTCTTGTCTCTCGAGGCCACTGTTGGGAGGACCTTCACAATGGCAGTCGTGGTGGCGAGGAATACCATCACAACTGCTGCAATGGTGAGGAATACCATTACAGTAGTCGTAGGGAGAATATCTGTGGGGTACACCCTGGGAAGGGCCTTCAGAATATACCACAATGAGGGGAGGGCCATCTCATTTCTTGACATCTCTACGGGGCGGACCTCCATTATCAGGGTGGAGAGGACTACAATAGTGATATGATGCCCGGCTACGCGGAGTGTCGTTGTAATGTAACCCTTGCGGAGGACCTTAAGGGAATGCCACGCTAAGGTGAGGGCCTTTTTGTTGTGATGAGACGTTACTTCAGGGAGGGCCTTCGTAGTTGCGACTATGATAGCGATGACAATTGTCATAACCATTGGTCCAACTACATGGAGAGTGCTTGTAGTGTATACCCCAGGGAGGACCTTTAGGGAGGACCGTAGAAAGTGGAGGTCCTTCTTGCTGCTCGATCTTCGGGTCACGCTGAGGGATTCCGTGACTCACATCAAAAGTGAATCTCTTGTGATCTATCGTTATATGCCTGTGGGGGAGGCCCATGCAGGTGCTCTGGGGACGACCTTTAGAGCTTCTGGTAGCAACATTGCGGGTAGGACCTTCGCAACTACTACTGCCACTCCCATAATATGGTAATGGGTGGGTGGGGTTTTGAGCCTTCAATATGTTCTTAGCGGCATCAGGAACCCCTGCTTCCAGTAGAGCGGAGTCATGAACCTGCTCTTTATTTTCCGGCTTCCTTCAGTGTGTTCGAGGCACTTTTTTGCGGGCAGCGGGGACCGTTTGCTGTTGAAAACAGCCTTGACCTTTGGGTCCCTATATAATTGGGTCCTGTGATGATGCTGGGATACGCCAACGAACATCTTCACTTTTAGCAGGAATATATGCCTGCTCTGGAGCATCCACCGTGATGGACTGGTGTCCCCAAGTTGGAACCAGTGAAGATGCATGATCAGGTTGCCCTTGTATCGTAGAATATAGCTGATGTCCCTCGTGGGAGGAAGCATGGATGCATATCTACTCTGAGGTGGATATCTCATCTCTTATATGAGTCGCCTCAATTGGGGAGATGGGCTCATGGGCCCGAGTCCTTACTATTGTCGCTGATGCAATTACATTCTGGAAAGTCTACAAGATAAGATCTGGGTTCGATACCTAGTCTTCCATCATTTCCTGGATATGAAGAGAGACATATTTGGCTGGAATGGGTATGAAGGCCGATTCCAGTATCAGAGTAGGAATATCCTCCTCCATTCCTCTGGTGGTCAGTGGGTACTGACAATTATCCTGTGTCAGGGCCGGTGAAGGAATCTACCCCTGGGATGGGATATGCCGGTTTATCTCTCCATTTTCCACCACATCAGGATGGAAGACTTTACTTGTATCCGCATGGAGTTGGCCCTTCATATGTTGTTTTCCCACCATATCCAGTCAGTGGCCTTTGTTGGGAGGGAGATGTGTCCGCCTATTAATTTCTTCCACATCTGGATGGCCGACTTTTCTGATCGCCACTACATCAGGGTAGTAGGAGTTAGGACAATCTACTAGGAGCTAATCCAGCAGGCACTGGGTCTCCAACACGTCGGGTTGGTGGGCTTCACGACCCTGGGAAGGGAGAGGTGCCTGCGGGGTAGGTGTTGTCCTGTGTGAGCGACGAGCTTGATGGAGCCCGATGGGGATGCACGCCTGCTCGTATGATGCCGCCATGTCGGGATGGTGGGCTTTGGAGGAGCGAACATGTGTATGTGCCTGTTCGTGATATGTCTCTGTAACTGGGCAGTGGAGCTCCTCCTCAGGGACAAGGGTGATGACCGGTCCCTGGTTGTACGTTTTCTACCCTCGTCGGGCAGTGTAAGAGGCCAGAGCTTGGGGAGCGTGGGCTTGGATCCTCAGGGCAACATCCTTCTAATCGTGAGGCTGTTGAGTTGCAACATGACTGATATGACGCCTTCCGGCGGGTTCCTTGGAGCGGAACCCCCATTTAGCAGGGATGAAGTCCTCAGCGTCAACCTCATCCACCTCCCTAAGATAAGGGAGGTATGAGTTGTCTCGTTACGGGGATAGACTCCCGAAACGGTTTGAGACGACAACAGGGGTCGTCTGGATCTGCTTTTGTGGCCACTGCTGGGCAGGAGACCGACGAGTCCTGGTGCATTGGAGGGCATGCATAGTTGCCTCCACTATCGAGATAGTACCGTTATATTTGTACTCTCAGATCAATGCATTTGAGACCCAACGTTGAAGATGCTGGGTAGGGGATGGGGTCCTCCATTAGTGAGGATGTCCGGTCATTGTGTTTTTGGAAGCACGTGCCTGTGAGTTCCTTTATTATGCCATTGGATCAAAGGGAGTTCTGAGTGGTACCTTAAAAATATTTTAACAAATACAAATAGCAAACCCGTAAAAGCAGTATCTCATGACCTCATGCGTAATTAATGACCATTATTGGTCCTCCTTGTAAATATAAAGGGGGAACAGGGTAGGATTAGGTTAAATCCATCATGCTTGGTTAACGATTCACATCAGGTTCACCATTTTTTGTATTACGGCGCATGATGGGATCATGGGGGGAGAAACGTACACTACACGATGGTTGATTAGATAATATTGGGTTCTGCTTAATCACTCATATCGGGTGCACCATTTTCGCCTCGAAACGGCCAATGGTTCCATATCATGCAATAAATGGACCTTCTTTCCAAAGGTAGGAATTCGCTGGGAGGCTTGACCAGCGATGCTTAAGAACTGAAATTGTTTGAGAGTATGGGAAGTCGGTCTCATCGCACCCTTTTGGGGGGAATTATAGACTGTTTCAGGACTATATTATAGATTTTAGATGTATTCATATGTTTGCGAATCTTTGGTTTATAACCAATCATAGTATCCAAAGATTATTCCTAGTTGGTAATGGTCAGCTAGATGCAGGGATTCGGGATAATTTACTCCCGAGGATTACCATCCCTCATTGGATCAATGACCCCGATGAGTCTGGACTCATTGAGATGACACTGGTTTAATGCCTCGTAACCAGGCACTCTAGAGTTTATTTTCATCCAGGGGGGACAGATAATGACTTGAGCATTTGGATCAAACCTGTGGTATGGGCCTCCTACGTATCCCTGTGAGAGGAATCATAATTCACGTGGTTCGGTTTTGTATGGGGCTTACGCTCTAGACTGCCCAGGGTTAGTGTGGTGAACCGACGTGAAGATGGTCGGATCGACCAGGTGTTGGGATTGAACCTCGGGGAGTCTTCCTACGTACCCTACCTAGGAGACAGGGATCAAAGTCCACGTAGTTAGAGTTGGGATGGGGCTTACACTCTGAGGTGGCTCAAGGTGTGCGTAAACCGACGTAAAGAGGGCCAGAATGACTGATTGTTGGGCTTGAACCTTGGGGAGGCTTCCTACATACCCTGCCTGGGAGACCAGGATCAAAGCCCACGTAGTTCGGGTTGGTATGGGGCTCACACTCTGAGGAGGCCCAAGGTGTAGGTAAACTAACATAATGGAAGTCAGAATAAACAATTTTGGGTTTGAACCTTGGGGAGGCTTCCTACGTACCCTACCTAGGGGACAGGGATCAAAGTCCACGTAGTTCGGGTTAATCCACCGTCGTTGTTCGAGCGCCACGACCATCACAAATCTCTAAGCCCACGTGAGACTTTCTTAGTGTGAGAAATTAGAGAATGCAATCGAATTGGCTAACCTCATACTTTCTCCCAGCCAAGGAAAGGGGAGACGGACGACGAGCATAGAAAAAGGTCGGTACCACTAGACTCTCCTTCCTGATGTTCGCGGAAGGTAGAAGTGGCACGGTGGAGCAATGAACCCTCCGTGTTGAATGGAGTAGGGTCATTGGATTCCAGTGAGTATAGTGTGGTGCTTACTCCAAGAGGGATGCCCAGTGGTGACAAACCCCAATTGGAGAGGGATTTGAGACCGAAGAAAGGAGGGGCGCCGATGCCCATCCCAACTTTCCTTAGCGTTTATCACTGAGGAAGTACAGAGGTGCATGGGTGATACCTCTAGCAAGAAAATCTAGGTGCTTACACTAGGATGGTTTCCCATTAACTCCCAAAGGGGGGGTGGCAGTGGTCACCGCCGGAGCTGAAGGGAAATGGACATGCGGTCTCCCCTCCCGGCGAGTAGAGAGGCAAAAAGGGGGCTCCCGGGCTCAGACTCCGCATTACCGTTGGAATGTGAACCCTGGAATGATTCGGTAATCTACTCAAGGGTTGGAGAAACCCCTTCTCCCTCACTTACCGTGGGTATGTGAACTAAGAATGGCATGCTGATGCACCTGAATTTTACATCACACGAGTCTGGTGGCTCTGGTGGAGGCCTCAGCTCAGGGCCGATGAATGGGCCAATGAGGTAGTTGTGAAGGATCAGGCCGTATTTCAAGGATTTTTTCTGGCTCAGGGAATGGGAACTCCAAAGGATTTGGTGGGCCACATGGATGTATGAGGGGTGGCACCCTTCGCGTAGGGAGGTGCTACGCATCTGGAGAGGTCGTCTGCGAACCAGGGTGGTCTATGGACTGATTGGCATCCCGTGAACCAGAGTGGTTCGTGGCTTCATGATCGTCCCGCGTACTAGGTTGGTACACGAAGGGGTCCATGCGAGCAATGGCGGCCGATGGAGACACCAGTTGGAGGTTCGTTGGTCGGGGCTTCGCCCACGTAGGAGGGTGTTACGCAATGCGACAGATCTGAAAAAGGGCATAAACTCCCTGGTTTGCGGGGAGTGCATCCGCAGAGGGGCCATGGTTCGAGGTCTTCTATTCTTTGTTATTTTACGTTTGTAATTCACCAATTTGTTATGCATTTTCAGTTCCTTATTTATTCGTTTCCCACTTCATACCTGTTCTGGTTCACGAACTGGAACTTCGCAGTTTTCGAAATCCTAAGTTCCTTCCTTCGAAATCCGTCCACTCAAATCTTATCGATCATCCCTCCTCTTCCCCCTCCATATCCTTTTATAGAGTGGAGGAAAGAGATAAATATGTGGTCATGCGACATCTTTTGTAGAGGACCATGACCAAAAACCTGGTTTACAGATGACTTGGTCAATCCATAACTTGCGGGGGGCATTGAACGCACCTCCCCCGCTAACCAAACTAGCTCGAGGTGTGCTTTGCAGCCGCGTAGGGTTCCGCCTCCATTCCGCGAATAACAGCGGATGCGGTCCAGTCTGGTGGAAGCGGTTCACAGCTGGGGAGGTTCATGATGGAGGACCGTGTTGGCGCCCATCCTGCTTCACACACACAGAGGATCCCCGCCTCTGTTCTGCGAATCACAGCGGTCTACGGAGGGGGTGCTTCGCGGAACCGGCCACGTACCGTTATCATTGGACCGGTCTGCAGACCGGTATGTGGACCGGTTCGTCTTATGCCATACTTTGAGAATTATCTATATTTTTCTTCAATTCATTGAGGGAAATTGGGTAGAATATCCCTTGTATTAAAGAGGATTTTCATTCTCCTTTGTGAACTTTTCAGGACCCTACTATAATGAATAGTAAAAAATTCTATATTTACAAAAAAAAAATTATCAAATTTTTATAAGAAAATGTTGGCTTAGAAATTTATATAACATTGAAGATTCACTTATGGAATAAAAATTATACATTTCAAAATATTAATTTGAATTTATAAATCCTCTGATTAACATTTTAGTGATATAAGTATTATTTTTCGATAAAAACAAATTTTGGACTTTTCATTTGATTAAATATTTTTTTGAAAAAATTTGTTTTTAGATTTTTTTTAAAGACACATAAAATTTAATTTTATTAAAATAAATAAATTTATATCATGTAAATAAAATACATTGTTAATTTTACCCTACACATAAATTCTAAACTTAAAAATACACTTTTTCTAAAAGTTGGTCTTTACGCATTACATGCGCTACAATTAAAATTGAGTTTTCTTACATGTAGAATTTTTATCTAATAAAATTTATTTAATATTTTTAATAATTATGTAATAATAATTCAATAAAGAAATTTTTATGTTTATTCATTAAAATTAAATTACATAGGTAAAAAATCATTTACCACAGTAAAATAAAAATGGTAAAATTGAAAATTCTAAGAGTAAAAGACATAAAACCATTTTCAAACATGTGTAACAATTAATTCTTGAGGAATAATAAAACTTATATCATCCCCAATTCTATAATTTCATATTTTTGAGTCTTAGTGACATGTGAATCATGTTCTCTCTTTATATTAATTCGAATTATTTATAAAAAATGTCATTCTCAGAACTTATAAAAAGGGCCTCTCAACTCTCCTTCAAAACCACTCAATGAATTATCGTTACACCAAAAAATATTTAATTTAACCTTAAATTTTAATCCTATTCCTTTTACTGAAGACTCTTTTCATGGGATATTGGCTTAAGATCTCCATTTCTTAGGAATCCTCTAATGAAAATGAAAAGATTTCAACACGTGTACTCTTGTTTTTCCAAACATATTTTCCTTTATCTATTAATTTCACATATATAATTTTATAATTATTATATAATGAAATAATTATTTAATATACAATTAATTTTATTATTTTATTTTAATAACTATTAACCTTCTTTCCCTTTTTCTACTAAGAATATGGAAACATCCATTCATGCCTTATGTCGACTACCTCCTCCATGATGTCATGACTTAAATTTATAACTAATACCTCTATTAACTAATTATAAAAGTGAAATTGAGTAATAAATATGAAATATATAATATAAATATTTTATTGAAGAAAAAAATTAAAATCAACCTTTATCCCACAAATTCATTGTGAAATGAAAATGTTAACCATGCATTGTGCAAACTAACACCTCCATGAAGTAACATGTATCATTATACATATAGTTACCTTATGATTTATTTAAATAAATTAAATTATAATTAAAACCATAAAATTATCTAAAAAATATCCTTATTATTCTATAGTAATCATATCATTCCCAGATAAATGACTTTCATGATCACAATAATACATTAATTATGGTATGTTCATGTTTGGGGCTATCTAACCACCTACTTGAAAAATGGTTTAAAATAAAATCATGGATGACTATAAGAACCTAATTACTGATAATATATTATATATATAATAAAATAATTATTTTATTTATATAATGGTAACATTATTATTTTTATGATTGATTAAGATACCAACATTCGGTCGTTATAAATTATCGAAACATGGTCCTTATCAACTTTTTTTTAGATTAATAAACAAAAATGACATAGAATTAAATTGAAACATTATAAATTATAATAAAACATCAATTATTAGACCTTTTTTATTCACATAAACAATTTTATTTCTTATTTATTGTGTGGTATTGGATTATTTCTGAATAATGTGAAGGACGTATCTACTATTTTTGAGTAGTGAAAAATTTAAATACTTGTGTTTCTGTGGATGTTTTATTATTTTGTTTTTAGAAAAATAATAGATATTTAATATTAAGTGATGTTTCTTTCTAAAAAAATGAAAAATCAAAGAAAAATATATCCTAGATTCACCCCTCTACCTCTCAGTAATGCATTGTTCTTGGTTGGTTTATAAGAATTTGTATCAGAGTGTTGGTTCCTTTGCATACTATTTTCTGAAATGTTTTTGAAGAGAAGTTGTGATGGAAAATGTAAATTGTGTGAACAGTAAGGGGATTCAAATATTTTTTGTTAAGAACTATAATATTTGGAAATATATATTGTTTTCTTATATTATTTCGCTTATTTATGATGTTTTGGGAGCTACTACAGATGGATTTCTTCCTATTTAGAAAAATTTTCCTCTCACATCTGTGGATTAGAATTTTTTTAAAAATTACGGAAGATTTAAGAATGATTTAATCTAATAACTTCCTAAAAGTTATTTTCTAAGAGTGAAGGTAGTTTCTACCACCAAAGTTATTTGGGAAAATTTAAATAGAATTTATGAAGGCAATACAAAGGTAATGAAATTAAATTAACAAATCTAGAGGGTGATGTATGAAGATCTAAAAATGGGTGAGTAAGAATCTGTTTGTAACCTATTTATAAGGGTGATTGATATTTTTAACACCATTAAATGTCTTGGTGAAATTTTAGAAGATGGAAAAAATTTTACAAGAGACCAATGAACAAAATTGGATTTGTTTCAAGATAGTAATGTTCTGAATTTATATTTTTTAATCATGATGAAGAAAATTAGTCAACACATAAAATTTTGGGACATAAATGTTGGAGAAACATGAGAAAGTTATCAAATTAAGAAAATTATTGTGGTATTCCTATTATATTAAGAATAAGATACTGGTGTTTCACTATTTCTCATAAAGAAATGATTTAAAACTCTGTGCATAAGAAATATGTTAATCATTCAAATAAACTACTAGAAATTATTCATTCTAATATTTGTGGTTCAATGAGAAAATAATCAACTTTTAGAGACAAATACCTCATTTATTTCATTTATGGTTTACTCACATTTCTTTTGTTATGTTTTTAAAAGATAATTCATATGTTTAAAATTTTTAGGAGAAGAGATGATAAGGAATTTGGGTATTTTATGAAGATGTTGATAGCTAATAATGTTGGTGAGTACAATAATGAATATTTCAAAAGTAATATTAAAAAAATATGGAACTCGTCATGAGTTTAGTGCACCATACACACCACAAAAAATGGATTTTCTAAGAGGATGAATAAAAGTTTGGTTGAAATGGGATATACAATGTTACATAAATATGGTATTTCTAATTTCTTTTGGAGGAAATATATGAGAATAAATATTTATATTCAAAACTGATGTTTTTATAAGACAAGTTCTGATATAATTCCTTATGAAATATACTATAAAAATCCCCAAGTATGAAATACTTAATAGTTTTGGGAGTTCCTACATCAGAAAGAAAAAAGTTGGAAACCTTGGAATGTTTGATCAGAGAGGTGAAGATGGAATATTTCATGGATATTCTCTAGATGGAAGAGGATATAGATTTTTCAAAAAGGAAACATATTGATTAGTTGACTTTGATAATGTTAAAGTTATTTAAAAAGATGGTGGAGATGTATCACAAACACATGTAAATGAGAATGATAAATTAGATGAAGTAATGCTTGATAAAATATCTAATAAGGGTGAAAATAATCATAATCCCACACAAGAAGAAGAAGAATTAGACTCAACTATTTATAGTTATGGGGACCAATATTGTACATCTCATCCCACACTAAAGATGTAAGTGGAAGCTAAAAACATAATTGGTGATCAACATCAAAAGGTTTAAATAATAAGATCAAAAAAATTCATTATGCATACTTCTTTATATTCTAAATTTGAACCGAAATATGTTAATGAATCTTTTGAGAATCCGAAATGGATTTGATATATGAATGAATAATTTTATCAAATTGTTAAAATGATACTTGGTAACTCATACATATTAAAAATTAAAAACTGTTACTGGTACCACATGTGTGTTCCAAAAAATTAGAAATAATATGTTGATGTGATAAGAAAAAAATCAAGGATAGTGTGAAAGGTTACTCATTGATTGAAGGCATTTGTTTTGATGATAATTTTGTACTAGAGGGAAGGTTAGAAACAATTATAATATTTCTTTATATTGTGGCACAATGAAGTAACAAAATATTTTAGATGGATGTGACGTCAACATTTCTGAATAGAGAACTACGTGAAGAAGTTTATATTGAAAAACATGTGTATTTGTTGTTATAAATGGTGATAGTTACGTGTTCAAGCTAAAGATAGAAATGTATGGGATAAGTAAATCTATGATGGAATGGTATTTAAAATTGGATACCTACATAAGAAAGATTAATTTTTAGAAATGAAGGGTTTATAGTAATCAGAATGTCAAATAATGTCAGGATATTTCCATCATTTTAATTGTATGCATTAATGATATAATATTTGTTGGAAATTGTGAAAGGTTTGTTGGGGGGATGAAAGAGTTTTTTAAAATTTCCATTATAGGTAAAATTAAATACTTTCTTGTGTTAAAAATATCATAAAAGAAGAAACACATATTTCTTGTCAAGAAAACTATGATAAGGAATTTTTTAGAATTTTTGAATAGAAAATTACAAACCTGTTTCCACACCAATTTTAGTGGGAACCATTTTTAAGAATGATTGATAAAGTGAAGAAGTTGACTTTAAAGAGTTTTAGAAGATGATTTGACATTTTTTCTATTTTATTGCAACAAGACCTATCATTGTTTATGATTTTACATTATGTTCAAGATTTCAAAGATCTCCAAAATAATCAAATATACTTGTTGGAAAAAGAATTCTTAGTCAAATCAAAGGTGAAATAACTACACATATACTGATTGGGAATGGAGTGTTAATGATATAAGATCCACATATTAATTAGTTTAATTTAATAGGAAATATTTTTTATTTAGGAATAATATGAAAAATAATTCAGTAACTCTTATCATGGCTGAATATGAATATGATTCTTTCACTTATGTTGTTACATAACTTATGTTGATGAAGACTAGGTTGGAATAATTTTTTGTTGAAGTAAGGTTACCCTTTATCTTGGGTTGTGATAATCTGAGCTCTATAAACCCTATAAGAAATATATTAAAACATTATCATTAAAAATATATTGATATGAAATATAATTTCAACAAAGATAATATAGAGAATAATGAATTCAAAATGGAGTATATTCCTACATCATAACAATTTGATTATTTATTCAAAAACCTTTAATGAGGGAATCATTTTTTAAGTTGGGGTTGAACATTGGTATCCAAATTATTTCTATCCATGTTTGAGTCATTTTTTATGTCCCCTATCTCATATTGTATTTTGATTGTGTTGTCAAGGGGGATAAAGTTTTCGTAAATATTTCTATCGACATGTGCTAAATATTTTGAGGAAGAATATATGTAGGGGTAGTTATATGGAATCTCTTAAATCATCATGAAAGCACGTAAAATATTCTAAGAGTTTATTGAGATGGTTTTAGGAAACATTTATAGGTTTGAGTAATAATTTTTTGAAAATATACGTGTAGGAAGGTTGATAGATAAAGAAGTTTTATATGTCACTACATTTAGACATCATGGTTTTTATGTCAAAGATATTTGTTTCATAAAATGAGTTAACTCAGATAGGCTTAGAATTTTTGATAATTCATCCATTACATGAGGTTACAATTTTCAATGATTTATGAATCTTGGATGAAAAAAAATCCAATGTTGAGATTTTTGAAAACAAGTTGGGTGGATGTTGTTTTTGGATGCTGAAAAACGTTTGTGTTGATTGTTTTTTATTTTTCTGTCATTATAGTAAAATCAATTAAATTTGTGAGTTATGGTGATCGAATTAAAGAAGGTATTGTTATTAGAATATTTGATGTAATTGTTGTATGAAATTTCATCAGTATCAGTTTTCTATTATGAATAATGTATAAGAAATAATTTTTATTTCAGACTCACATTGTGTCTGAAAAGAAATATTCAATATGTATGATGACGGTATCAGTGTATGATTGCCTCCATACTAAGTATGATTATGCTTTTATAATATATTAATTCATAAATATCATAATTTTTTTGATAGACTTTTAATAAAAGTTTTGTGATAGAATCGTGGATAAAAGGTGGATGATTCATTCCAAATGGTTCCAATCGGATAGAGGTTTGGATGGAAATACAAAAGGTTATAAAAGGATTAAAATTCATAGAAAATTTCCCATTTAAGTCATAAGATTCTATTACAAATCATTAAGTACTAAAATTTGTGAAGAAATCATGATACAAGAAGAAGTTTTGGGAATAAGAAATTTCTCTTGATACCTGTCCATCATACAAGAAGTGATGCGGACTCAACAGAATGGTATTGATACTTATTCATCAAAGGTAAATATGAATTTTACTATGAGTTTTTGTAGAATAACTAAATGGGAGATGTTGGGATGAACAAATGAAAAACTGGGAATTGTTCAGACTATATTGAGATCATATACCTATCTACTGGATCATGATCAACAATGTTGTCAACCATTTTTTTAAAACATATGAAATGGTGGTTATATTCAATTAGTTGAATGTAAAAAGAACTCTGAAGTGTTTTCCAAGATGTTCAAGAGTCATAAGATGTGAATTTAAACCAATCCATTAGTGTAAAGAATAGAAAGATCCATCAGACACATTCAGACATCGATACTTCATCAGACGTCAGATCATTGGTTCAAAGAAAAGAAGATTCATTTAAAGAGTTTTGTTAACCTGTTTTTAGGAGGATTTGAAGCTATTAGTTAATTTCTTTTGAAGGGTTATGATATATATAGAATTTAAAAATATTTTTATGGTAAAATAAAATTAACATGTGTTTAATGAATCTGCAATGATGTTTATGGAATAATGTTTTCCAAGTTTTATGTCTCTTAGTTGCTTTAGAGCATTGAAATGGGATTTTTTAAGAAGTTGGTATGAAGGATCGTAATAAGTAGTATTTAGTTCTCATGTGTTTATAATTGGGCCAAGAAAATTATAGTTGGAATATGTTTCCATCATAATGACCTTTCTATTGGACAGAATAATTTCTAAAAATTTGAATCTAGATATAGTTTTGAGAAGATTCAGGAAGTTCTGAGAAGAATCGAGAAGAGTTGAGAAGCCCAAAAGAAGTAAAATATGGATATAGAATGAAATTGAAATTCAATGTTAAGGAAATTTAGCTAAGTAGAAAAACATTTCAAATTCCATCCCATATAACGTTTTTCACACCTATAAATAGTAGAAAGTATAATGTACTTTTAGACATTGGTACTATTCACATGTGAAGTTAGAGAGAAAGCATAAAAGTTTTTTGAAGTGAGAAAAAGTTTCTGGATAGATATTTATTTATGAGGATTACCATAAAGATTAAAAACAACAAAGAATAGTGTCTAGGGTTATAGGATTAGACTAAGACATTAGACATAGATTAATGGGAAAAGAAGAAGTGGTTCAGAATTATTTCCAATCTATTAATTAAAATTGGGTTTTCAGACTGTTCAATCGAATAGAGGAATAAAACTAGTCCAGTAGATTGAGTTTTCATAGAAAATTCCATAAATTTTGTTTCTACCAGCTATATTTCAGGAAAGTGAAGAAGTGTGTTTTGAAGATTTATTCATGTATAAGTTGATAAGGTATAAAAAACATGTTTTGAACCTTCTATTAATGATTTCATTAGTTCTTACCAAAACCATTATTAAATCATTCATTCTATAAGAAGTAGATGTACTGTTTTATTGATCATAATCCTGACAAGTGTAAGGGTATATCCTACTTGTTTTATCCACAAAAAAGGATTGGTTTCTAGTGGATTGTGCGGTGTTGTATTATTTCAAAACCATTCCAAGGATGCAACTACTCTTTTTGAGTAGTTAAACTTATAAATAATTGCGTTCTTTTAGATGTGTGATAGTTTTTCATTTATTAATGTGATAGATATTTAATAGAAGGTGAGGTTTGTTTCAAAAGAATGAAAACATGAATGAAAATGATATCATTGATTCACCCCTCCCCCTCTCAGTGATACATTGATACTTTATGGTATATAACATATAAAAGTTTATCCATATGGAAATGGTTTTTAAATAGGTTATTATAATATTTATGTTTGTTATATTGGAGATTATAATACCTTTGAATAGGCGGGGAAACAAGTTAATGGTGTCTTTTATAAAATTTTTACTCTTGGGAAATATTTGTTTTTATTCACCATGTTTTATTTGTAAAGTTCTATCCACTTCACCTTTAGTATTTTTCATCATGATCCTATCATTATTGATGGTATTTAACTTTTCTTTTAAAATCTTATCCTTCAAGGGGTTTTGAATCAAATGCTTCTATTCTTGTAAGGGGTTCTTTGGATCATTTTTTATTTCTTGGCCCATATTTTTTATTGTACACTACATCATATTTTTTATGGTGTGGTTACTACCTAATGAATTTATTTTAACATATTCATGTAATCTATAAGTATTTAAGAGATATATTGTGTTGTTTATTTTCATGGAATTTGATTCAAATGATACCATGATCGCAACATTCTTTATATACTCAAATACATTCATTGGGTTTGATTGATTCTTCTTGAACTTATTTCTTCCAATATTGGTTACTTCCACTATAAGATTTTATTTCATGTTACTTTATCTTCCTCTCGGGGGAAATTTTAATAACCCCAACTCTAGTAGACCAGATTTAGTGGTTACTTTATTATATTAACATAAGATACATGGAATCACATCCCAAAGAACTTAATAGTTTAGTAGTCTTATAAAACTAGATACATAATTGATACCCATTTTATTTTGGGTATAAAACCTAAAACATAGTAATGGAAAAATTCATCATCCTTTTGCTCATTTAAAGGAATCGCGTTAATATTTTAGGGAAAAGAAAGAATATAAGGGTGTGATCAGATTTTTAGTAAGGGTTTTATATAGTGGAAGCTTGTTTGAATCAATAATTAATAATCCACATCGAAAAGTGAATAACTAAACCAATATTACATTTAATAAAAAACTTTTATATCAGGATAAAATAGGGCATAATAATTATTGAAATATAAACAATTGAAAATAAATACCATTTATTCAACAATTGTTTCTAAATATATATCCAATGATAATATCATAATAAGAATCTCATGGATGATAATAACTAGATTCATAATAGGTGAAATGAATAAAATAAGATGCCAACATTTCTGAGATCATGATATCTACACAGTTAAGTACTTTCACCAATATAGTTTAAACAAATGGGTAAAACCCCATTTAATTTGGAAAAGTAATTTTTTTCATTGGTCATATAGATTCTCTAAGGGGATATATAATTTCAGGCCCCACCCATCATCGCATGTCAAATGCATTCTTCATATATCAAATTATAGATTTAATTCATGAATAGTATGACTAATAAAAAAATCAATATTTTGTAAATAATACATATTTATTAATAATTTATTATATAATAAAATACATTCAAAATATAACACTATATGTGGAAATGGTATATGACTAATATAATAATCATATCCATGATACAAGAATAAGGATATTTAATAGAAATGAAATATCCAATGATCATATGTAGGTTAATTATTCAATAGATAGTATTATTAAAACATATACCCACTGGTGAATAAATAAAATAAATTTTTTTCATTGATGATTAAAATTATCCTTAAAATATCATGAATTTTTTTTGATGAAAATATATTTTCCACTTTGAAATTAAATTTAAAGGAAAAAAAGGCACAAGTATGAAGGAAAAAATTTACATTGAATATAAGATTTTGAACTTTTAAATTATTCTTAAAATAATTAATGTTTAATGATGGAAGGAAAATATTCTCATGCTATCTAAGATAAAAATAACATTCCTTTTATATTTTTGTTTGAAAATTCACAAAGTACCTCATTTGGAAAATGATACAAAGATTCCTTTAAAACCATTTTATGAAAAATAAACCATGGGTAAAAATAACTTTAATAAGGTGTTGTAGAATATTAAAAAACATATTTAAATATTTTTTATAAAACAATAATATATATATATATATAATAAAAATAGATCTTTAAGTGAAACATTTAAATGATAATTTTTAAAATAAAGTCCATTACCACTTCAGTAACTTTGGAATCGTAAGCCCCTTGAAAGAAATAACATTCAATAAAACTTCAAATACCATGAGTTAAAAGGTATTAATGATATAATATATCAAATAGATATTATATACACCCAAAAAAAATAAATAAGTTGTGGATATGATATATATCTCATATATATAAAAGCGAGATAAGAAACCCTTACCTCATGTTCTATTTCCTCTATACATGTTTTAAGCTTATGTATACTAAATATAGATTTATTATACATATATTAAAGAACCATAATAATATATATAATAGAATATATGATTTTCTTATAATATTTTATCACCAGTTTTTTATCTATTCAATGTTAAAATCTTTATTTTATGAGGATACTACTTTGTTTTCCATGTATGTTTTGATTTGGTATTCACGGTCCTTGTAATTTTATTATAGTCCCATAATCTAAAGAATATTATCTATGTTTTAAATATCACATATATATATAAATATATATATTCATACAGAAATATAGAGATATAAAAATTAATTAAACTATTCACAGAGATTGTTGATTATACGTAAGAATAAACATTGTTTTCAATTTTCAATGGATGGAATGAAAGAATGGTAAAGAATAATTAACCATTCCAGAATCATTATATATATATATAAATAATATTTTAATTATTTCTATATTTATAACTATCTATGGAAAGTGTTGATGAAAAATTAATTACATTGATACGTGGAGACGGTAAGCTGTACATATGCATGAGATATATTTTTGATTTTTAGAGGATGGAAACAAGATAAAATATGGTTGTACTATAATCATAATAATATATCAGTATATTTATTATAATAAAGGTTTTATTTTATTAAGGTTACTACATATTAATTATAATTATACGAATAAATAAATTGGGAGAGTTTGGGTAAGGCAATTACCTCTTATTTGGTGGACTCCCATTAGACCTCTTCTTAAAGGACCTAGGGTTTCTATTTTGGAAGGAAAAAACCTCAAGAACATAGATAATTTTTTTAGAAGAGAATATTTTAGGTCATTGTTGATATATAAGGATAAAATTTGTGAAAATAAGCAAGGGAGGAGGGGCCCTTTTATAATTGAGGCGAGGGGCACATTTGGAATTTCTCAAAAAGATAAACATATAATAAGAGTATTCTTAATCCAAATGATTAAAAATGGCCTATAAATTCCCAAGATATACAATTTTAGTCCATATAATATCCTATTTGTGATTATTTAATATTTTTATTATTTTTAAATAATTTAATAAAATTTTAATCCCATAAAATATCATTATTGTCAACTTTTATACTATTCATTACATTGACTTTTAAAACATTTGAACAACAAGTGAAATTAAAAAATCATATTTTATTATATCCAAAACATTCCATGGTAATCTATAAAATTTTTTTATCACATCAAATTTATCAATTTATATTACTTTTTAATATTTTTAATATCATTTATTTGATTATTCTATTAATTAAATAATTATTGCATCAACATTGGGTAATAATTTATGTTTATTATTCATTCACTAAAAATAAAAAATTAATGACCATGATAAAGTTAAAGATTTTATATTTTAAAATATTATTTTTATTTGAACATATATTTTGGATAACTCCATATTAAAATATGTTAGTTATTAGAAACAAGAAGGTGACATGTTTGACTTTTGTTTGAAGAAAATATTATAAATTCCACAATCTTATAAAAGTGATAAAGAGGGAAATATATTTTACAATAGGATTATTATGGTCGATTTTTACTCATACAATAAAATTTAGACAATTTTTTGGTTCATTTTATAGTCATTATCATTTGATTTTTAACTTCAATTACTTGATTTACACTTGCTGTGGTAAAAAATTATTATATCTACTATTCAAAATGACAAAAAAAAATAAAAGGAAATATTTAAAAAATTTGGATCCAATTATCCCAAATATGTCATAAATATTTTAATATTTAACTCATATAAGGTGAATAATTTAATTTAACATTAATCTTGTAAAAAGTAACAAAAATAATATTATAGAAAAATTCATTTTAAGCCCAAAATTTTACTTATAAAAAACTAAGTTATGAGTAAAATTAAAATAAAATAAATTATTTTACATATAAATAAAGATTATGTAGGTTAATTTTAGATGGAATTAAAATCATGAAGGGACTTCTTAATATAAATAAAATTATAGTTTTATAAAAAGCTGAATTCTGTACTATTTACTGGAAAATCAACATCTTCATAAAAGTACAAAAAATCCAGACTAAGAAAATTTTTTTATTTTGATTTTAAAAAAGATGTTTTTTTAATACAAAATTTTTATATGTTTTAAAAAATAATATTCAACCATTAAAAGTATGAAAACCCATTTTTGAAGAAAACATATTTCTGAAGCATAAAATAACATTACTAAAAATTGAGTACATATTTGATAAGAATTAATCAATAAATTTTTATTAAGTAGGTTCATTATATATATATATTTCATAATTTGGTTAATACTATTCATAACAACTAATTAAACTACAATGTTATAATGTTCATAATTAAATTATGATATTTTGGGGTTCATTTAATCTTGGTTCCTTATTTTATATATGATATTGAAAATATTGTTATTTTAAAATTTGGGGGTGTTACATTCCCCCAACTTTAATTAATTGTGTCTTAGAAATCTGAACTTGTGATTGGTAATCAAGGGTAAAAAATTTGAAAATTACTTTCTGAAAACTCCAGATGGTAAGAAGGGTTAATAAAACATCCTCTTAATTAGTGAGAAATAGTAGTATGAAATTCATCCATAGAAACACATACTAGGTTTAAAAAAGGATAATATAAGAGGGAAGTGAAAAAATGGATATAGGAGTGAAAACATACTCCCACGACCTGATAGAGAGTGATAGAAAACATGATCACGAAAAAGTTATCACCAAAAACCATAAATTTGTGTTGGGTTTAAAGGACATAAATTTCTCGACAATAAAATTAAATAAATAACATTTTTTTTGTAATTTGAATCCTTTTTATATATTCATGGGATGATTTTACTATATATAAAAGTAATTCAATAAAATAAACAACATTTTTCTATTCTATGTCATAAACATAATCTCATCCTTTGGTTGTCTTTCGATCTATTTCCACTTCATCTCCTACATAAGGAAATGTATATTTGAGTTTTATTTTTCAGGATTGAATTAATTTTTATGAATCAAAAGATCCATAATCAGTTCATTCATTCTCTGAATATTTACCGAAACAAAATATTTTAGAAGTTGTTATCCTATATGATAAATCATACCTTAACAGCAAACAAAAATATCAAAGTTAATTCTAATCCCTTAAATAAGTACTATATTATAAACCAATTTTTCCTAAAATCATAAATTAGTTCCATGTTCATAATTACTCTCTCATTTAATTGTTCAACTTAAATCTTTTATTTATCCCACCGAAACATTTTTAACTCAACATCCAGAACACCTTAAAGGTTTTCTTTCCCTTTACCTTACCACTAATAACTTTTCTTGGATATCATTAACATTAAAAATATGACTTTAAATACTTAAATAAATATTACTGAAATATAATCATTATTGTAACACACCAATATTTTACACTATCTCTCATTCTCTCTCTCTTTTATAGTTATTTTCTGGAAAACACTGGCCTTAAACGAACACCAAAAATATTATTATTTTAATACAACCTTAATCACCCAAATATTGGAATGGAGGTAATTTATTAGATTATAAAAATTATAAAAATATAGTTTATACATGTTTATAAAATTAAATCATTGTTTAACAATTAATTATAAATGAAACAAAATAATTGGACAAAAAGGATGTGCTTTTGTAAAAATACTATTTTTTTGCTCACAAAGGAATTTTTCCGTGAAAAATTAAATTAATCACTATTATTGAAAGATATTATTTAAATTTATATTTTATATATTTATTATTATTTTTTAAATTAATTAATTATTTTTGAAAGTCTTAATATAAGAATAAATTCAATTTTAAGCATAAAAAGCTTTATTTTTCTATAGGGGAGTTTTGACACCTTTTAATGGAACACCTATTTGAGATATAAATTTTGTAAATTTTATATGTCTTACTTGTAATAAAAATTCATTTTTAAGGGTAATATAAAAATAATATTAGGGTAAAATTTTGGTATTTTTTGTATAAGTTTCATGTTTTGATGAATACTTAAAAATATTGAATTTTAATTAAAATATAATTTTTTTGTCTAATTTATTTATATAGTTAAATTATATTTAAAATTATTTATAATGTATAATTATTTCAATTATACAAAAATAAACCTAATTTTGGTCATTATATTCAATTTCATATTGAAATTTGATATTAAATAATTTCAAACACTTGAACTTTTGACATTAAAAATGATATTTTTCATTGTGTATGTAAGATTAATTTTAAATATAATTTTGAAAATTGTGTGACTTTAATTAGGTATAATGGATTATATATTTTTAATCATTAGTTTTATAATAATTTATATTTTTATGTTGATTTTTAGTTATAAAAATTTATCTTAGTAAAAACATTATTTACCGCGGTATAGGTAAAATAGGGACAGGGGTTAAAGTTAAAAGGTAAAAGATTAAAATACCTAAAATTAAAACCTTTAATAGTTTTTTGAGGTATTTATAGACCCTAAATAGTATAAACAATGTTAATTACCATATAATTTGTTGAAATTAATTCTACCTCAATGTGGTTGGATTTAACTATAAAATAATCATTATTTTAATCACCTAAGCTATCTCTCCTCAAGAATAAATACCTCCCCTAACCTCCAAATTTTGTCCCAAATAACTTGAAGATTCTAAAATATCTACCCAAACCTATATAACTAAATCTTTCCATCTTTATGTGCTGCTGGTATCATGAAAAGACAAAATCCATGGTCCTAAAGGTTCTCTTGAATATGTGGTATTTAAGAGATCATTTTCTCAAAACAACTCTCATATTTTCTTATCTAAATAAATTTTTTCTCACCTCATTAATCCAAAATTATAGGGTCCTAAAAACTTCACAAATATAATTAAATACTCCCATAACCACTTTTTAGAGGGATGCAAACATTCCTACTGATTCAACAAGGAAAATAGATGCAAATTGGATTGTAACTATCAGAAAAACTTGAAGAAATAAATTTTTAAGAGTTTATAGTGTACCATATACCATCACTGGGAATGGTTAATGGGGATCATGAATTGTGAACCCTTAATACGTGGAAGGAACCACAAGGCGTTGGACTACAGGGCAATGACCTACAAACCCAAGATGCAGCAAACCACGTCATTGGCAAAAGTGAACGTATCAATGCCATCTGCATAAAATCCTACGAAATAAGTGGTTCATGAATGAAGAAAGCTAACAGAATTCTGTGAACCACGTCTCACGAACCACAACCTTCGTAAGCCTCAGTTGACTATGATTTCCTCTGGTTGAGATGTATCTTCATTGTCTTCCTCAAATGGTTCCACATGACTACAAATATGATTTCTATAATTCTATATAAAAAGAGAACAAGAGGGATTGAAAAAGGAGGATGAAATATAGATAAAGGATATGGGTGGAAGAGAGCACAAAGAAGACCCTAGAGGATTGACGAATGAATTTAAATACAAAGATGATTCCAACATCAGTTTCAAATCATTAATGATGTGCGATCTGTGAATTAATTTTCCACATGTATAATAATCCACGAACCATAAAAAGAAGTAACTTAATAATAATTTGTGAACTAAAAACCTAATTGGGTCCATTTAGAAACATAAATTTCTCACGGATGAATTCCCCATGAACCACAGGCTTTGGGACCATTCTTCAATTCGGTGCTCTGCGCAACGCATCAGTATTTTGATCAAACCTTATGCTAATAACTACATTAATACATAGATGGAACCTCGAGTGGAGTGCTAAACCACATCTACAATTGTTTACCACTTTGGTTTATGGTGGTTCCTTCCCACATATATGTAATGCATTGGTATGCGAACAACCCGTCCATGCACATAACATTATACTATATCGGGCTGCCCCATTCCCACATGAGAGAAAAATACATGGAATGGGGTGTCTTTGGGTATCCTTACTTGTGGAACTAGTCATATCCCTATATCACCATCCAACCCACCATAGCCCCTCCATGAACCAGTCCAACAACATCAAGACAAAGCCTCCTCCAATTCCACCAGACAACTATGATCAGATCATCAGGTCCACTAACGCAGCTTTCTAGATCTACATACCTACAGAAAAAGGAGTCAGAAAGTCTCTCCCCCAACGGTTTGGACCACCAGAATGTCTTTATGTGTACATTCCCAAGGTAAACCAAGGAACGAATTTGGGATGCCAATGTAAATTTCCCCATTCTCAGGTTTATGAGATACCACTAACCTTTCCCTTCTACCACGGTCCGAACTCAATGACCTTAAATTGTGTATTTTCATCCTGAACACATGACACTAAACTATATGGTATTATTCCCTCCAACATGACATTAAACAACGATTCCATCATCCATGATATATGACTTTAAACTGTAGTATACCCTATATGATGCTGAAAAGGGAACCTATCCTGAGATAAGACCCTAGCATTTTGTGAGAGGTATCACTCTTCACCCTATTCGCCTAAGCTCAGGATGTGTGTGAATATATTACCAAGGAATTCCTATCCTAGATATCAATATTGGTCAGGTTTTAATGTTTCAGTCTCCCCTTTCCCTCTCCCGTCGGGCCTGAAACCATAGAATATGAGGCTGTTATCGTCATCTTTTTCCATTAGCAGATAGGAGAATATGTTCCCTTGTTGAATCTTTCAAATACTCTAGTTTCTTACACCAATCATGACTCACATGGGCTTAGAGGTCTATGATGATACAAAATTAGAAAAAACCAAATGAACTTCGAGAACATGATTCCAAACACAATTGGGATAAGTAGGATTCCTTTATCTAGATCAAATATCCATATCATTTCATCCGTGAAATGAGAAATTATGCATCAAAAAAATGGGCCACCTACCAGGTGTAAGCCTCAAAGTACATTAACTAGGATAACTCTGATTCCAATTCCAATCTAGATACATAGAATTATTATCTAAGGCTTGAGATCAATGGGTATTCTCCTTAATAGTCAGTCCTGATAAAATGTTCCCCCAAATTCAAAGGGGATTCCTCATAGGTATAAGTCCCAAAAATCAAAATATGTGAGCTCTAATTCCTCTCCTGAGGATACATAGGAATCCCATCCTATGGGTCTTACCCCAACATTAAACTACCTTCCATATCTCTTAGAGGATGATAAACCCTAGATCACCTCATTGCATGGATTAATTCAGCATTGCCTCTATAGCATCAAATCCATTAATATCCAGGATGATCCTATGACCCAGGGGTTGCCCATGGATACACTATTCAGGATTAAACTAAGGATTCACGAACATATTAACATGACCTAAATCTATAAAAGAGTCCCGAAATTGGAAATAATTCCCCCTAAATATGTCTGATGAGCCTGTTGTCCCATCCTCTCAACCAATGGAGTCCTTAAGAATCATTATCCAAATTTTCATCCATCGAGCTTCAAACATTGAAAATGAGGTCCATGAATTATGGATACCAGGGTCATTGGTTGTTTCTGGCTCAATGAATAAACATATTGGAGACCATTAGAGGAAATCATATATTAATAGGACCAATTACATAAGGACTTAATCCCCTACAATTTACCACTGGGACCATTCGACTATGATACCTCTTTCATAATGAAAAAGGGTTAAACTGCCCAGTCCTTGTGAGTTCAATCCAATTCCCCTTAATGGATATCAATAAATATTGGTTCGAAACAAAATTGATGGCATGAAAGTCTCTATAATGATAATAAATTAATTTTTATCCATTAGAAATTTTTTTCCCCCACACACACCCACCTCAGGTCAAAAAAATAGTGAATCTGATGTGAACAATCAATCAAGGTGGTGGCCTTACCCCTCTTAATCCCCTATGGCTCATAAAAATATGGGGTCCAAGACAAATCATCAAATATGCATATGATTAAGAGATTCTAATTTTACTAGGTTTTTTGTCTATATATGTCATATATATATATATTATAGGTTTTCATAGAGAAAACATCGATCAAAACGGAATCCTAATAACCAATTCAGACATTCACTTCAGTGATCCCACAAGAGGCCAAGGGCCCAATGAAGAGAAGGACCCCCTTGCCTACCCAGAAGCTCCATTTCTATGTATCTAACACTCTAATTAGAGAGTACCACAAAAAAGTTACTCTCTCCACAATGGAGGGTGCAATACAAGAACTCTAATATGAAAAATATTTCCATTCTCCTCCTCATCCGTGGCCGACACCCCAGCACAAGGTAGCCTCAGTGGTCATCTTGAACCATTTTGGGAGAATATACCCAAAGTGTGACAACACGTTCCTCCCTTATCTCCAAGAGGTTGATAAAGTCGATATTTATTAATTAATGCCAGCTGCATTGGGGTCCTACTCACTGGACCCTACCAGAGAGCACATATTCCAATACCAGGCTTCCAAGTTCCATCACTCTGAAGAAAATATTATACTGAGGTCACCTGCTGATATCCAAAGGACACGAGCCCCTCAGGATTCATGTCGAGGAACTAAAAAATATAACCAGAAGCATTCCATCTCCCTGATACTTAAGGATGAACTCCTCTATAAAAACATGAGGGAATTAAATGGGAAGACATACAACTATTCCCATCCACTCAAGCCTACCAAGGAAATAAGGTAGCACAACACAAGCATGTGCACATTCCTACCAGTGCTCGCTGGTCCCACTGCTCATACATAATGGAGAATTATAAGAAGATGACAATATCTACCAATGTGCAATAAGCCTGACATCAATTTAGAATCAAAACCTGCTACAAGAAGGTACAAATAACAATTGATACATACCAATCCTACCATCCAACTAGGATGGAAAACAAATATGATCAGGGTTAAATTCCTACATATGAATACAAAGTCCGTGAGACAAATACAGTGGACAATGAGAAAATGAAAATTCATACTCATCAATATGAAGCCCACCAGTCAAATACGGTGGCAACCAAAGAAGAAAACTAGTGGAATAATCATTCCTCTATCCCGGTATAGGAGAACTTCTTGTATCCACTGGAAACCTATGGGGGACTGGAGTAGGTAAAAAATACTACTTCGATATCGGAATGGGCCTTCATACATGTTCCAGCCAAAGATGTATCTCCATACATCCTAGAAATTATGGAATATCAGACATCAATTCCAGGCCATATCATCTAGACATGTCAAGATATTATTGCATTGGTGACAAATGTAAGGAACTAGGACTATGAACTAGTTTCCTTGAATGGAATGACTTACCCACAAAATGGGTTGGTCATTCCGGAGAAATTATTTATCCCTATTATAGTCCAAGAGGGTCCAAGACAATATCCCACGATACACGGATAACTGGATCGGGAAAAATTACCTGTTCTATCTGGGGGATGCTGGTCCAACATGGTTGCCACCCTAGGGTAGGCATATGTTCCTGCCAAATATCGAGATGTCTGTCAGCAAATCCTGATGATATCATGGCAAACAAAAAAATAGAAACCTATATAAAAAGGCTGTTACCAAAATCATATGACCCTTGTTTACTGTAATAGAGCACCCAAAGATGAAATGTGCCAAAGGAAACAAAAAAATGAAGAACATATTCATGATTTTCCTATGTTGGAATTTGGATTACTTGGAACCTTCGAGCATATATCAATAAAGTCTCACAGCCCGATCATTCCGTTTCAAAATTATAGAAGTGGAACTATTAGTTGAGAAGGCCCTCTCTGTAATTTCTATACCAACAGCTCTAAAGTTCCTCCCTAGAGCACCCATGGGGGATTACTCCATGGTCCATGAAATATTGATCACAATATCCTATCTCCTGATGCATGTTAGGGTAGCCCCCCCTTTGGCCATAAAATCAAATATTAAAAAGTTCATCCCCTAACTGTTGTCCGCCTTGATGGTCCTCCCCATGGTATACCGTGTAGATATGATTCTCCTTGAAATTGGATGTTAATTCATGATGGTAGTCCTAACCATGATGAAAACAATTGTGAAGGACCTCCATACAATGAATGTTGCTTTGAAGGACCCCCTCAACAACATTGAGCAACGAGAAGGTCCACCCCTTATTGTAGTACATCATGAAGGACCTCCCCATGATGTAGACTACATAAATACTCCATGCAGCTAGATGTCATATTGTGATAGTAGTCCTCACCATCATAGTAGTCATCAAGAAGGTCCTCCCCCAGTGACATAAAGAAACAAGAAGGTCCTCTACTCTTTGCATCCCACCCCTTAAGGTACTCCCCAGGGACAACACCATAGGGACCTTCCCCACGGTCGGGCATCAAATTTCAATGTTATCCCTATCCATTGTAGCTTTGATGTCAAAGGTCCTCCCCACAATCAAAATTCACACTAGAAATAAGGTCCTCCCCTTGTAAGGAAAAATGTTAGAAATCCCTCCTATTTTTGAGGCACTCAAAAATATGGAGTCATATATGTCATACACTCTGTCTATGATGAGTGATATTCTTTCTCAACGAGAGGAAGGTCCAGGGCCACTCTCATCCTCGGCTCCACCCCTACACCGCTCATATATCAATGAGGCTCATATCAACCCTACTTCTTAGAATGAAATTATTAAGATACAGTCAAGCTGTCCATATCATGTAGAGGAGTACCTAGAAGTACAACAATAGGATATGTTTATAGTGAGAATAAAAATAGTTAAGGATGATATAATAGTGATTTATTGGCCCACAACCACTTTTCAACTCGGCATACCAAGGGAGTTTTTTGAGGAATGTATGAATAAAATTATCCACAATATCTAGACGACTATCCACCATCAAAAAGAACAGTTCCTTCCCTATAAAGGGTATGAAAACCATGTGAAAGTAATAGGATAGATTCACTATCTAATTGACCTTGAATCCCTCCCATCTTCATGGTGGAAACAATCAGAAAGGAGAAAAAAACATTGAATTGTCCTGCCTCCACATGTTGCACAGTTTGTATTGCCTCAACATTGACATCCCGTTTAGAGTTCATATCTAGGGATAGGGATAACATGGAGCTCTAAACTTCACCCCATTCCCCATCCAGCATACCTCATAGGATATTATATCTTGCAATTTCATTGCCCAAATGTAGAAATCTAATGAAATCCCTACACCGGAAAGGTTGAACGCTCAATAAGAACCGTAATTGAGTAAGTATAAAAAATGTCAGGCCCGATGAGATCAAGAAATCAATAAGATTTTGAGCTAAGAAACTGAGAGCATCTAGTAGTATTCCCTTATAATAAAATCCAACAAAAAAAGCAATGATCATGTCCTTGAATGTAAATAAATCTCATGAATACCTAGTGCCATACCTGGCTCACAACCAAAAGGGAGTGCACAAAATCAAAAAGGTGACAATAACAGCAGCTACTGCTGAAATATAGGAATATCCCCATCCTATAGGGATGTGGGAATATTGACTCAAAATTCACTTGTATGTAAAAAAATTCCAGACCATAGTGCATTAATGAACGAATGAGAGAAACCCCAACCCATAGGGATGGGGGATTTTTAACTCATCTTCCTGCACAAAAATCATCTATATTCTTTCGTCTGGGAAGAACAATTAGCAGAGAGGTCACATGTTCAGTCCTGTCTCGTGGTTCATAACCCCGGGAGGAAGGAATATTGAATGGATAGATCAGGTATCCCTTAGGGTCTATCTTCATAAAGAAATTCTAAAAATTCCACAGAATGGAAGGAGAAAGTCCAACAAAGGATGAAATGATCTTTCCTACCATTTTCCTCTAGTTGCACCACCCCTAATGCGGTATGCATTAGTGAATGTTGTGAATTTTAGTACCAAAAATCTCATAGGAAATGATACAAATGAAGAGGATGCAAGAGAATATTCTTCCCTCCTGGAGGCTCTCCACAAAGAGCCTGGCGGTGTGCACACCCAAAATCAGAGAGCTTCCATAAATTTGTGTGCACCCTCACCAAACCTATTAATACCTACCATGAAAATCCCCATCAAGAAGAAGAATAAACCCTGGGTCTTCTATGACCCACCTTATACACTCCATAAGAATGTGTCCCTTATACTCAAGGAAATATTTTCAATGCAAGAGGAATAAATGAAAGAGCTCAAATAAATCAATGCTGAGATGCGTTGAGGAAGCTCTCTAGTTTGGTGTGTTACATAAATAGAATGTTAATAGGTATTCGTAGAAGATGTTCCTTTTCCACATGAACTCATCCTTGTAAATGAGACTCATCCCACATTCCTATCCAATCCAGCACTATGAGCATTAGTCTACTTGAATATGGACCTAGAAGGAAATAAAGAATTTTCTGCACTGGGAAAGCAGCCAAAATACATTCATACGAACCCACCAAGGATACCCCAGGTTGGTTATCTACTCCATATTCTAGTAGTAGTGAAACATCATGTTTCCCCCCAACTGCACCCGCCCAAGATCAAATTTGACAGGATATGCATCAAGATCTCTTAAATACCATAGAGAAATTTACAGCCTTACTGGAATCCATGGAAGGGAGGCGTGCTCCAATACAACTAAAATGGAAACCTTACCTTGATTGGGTGAGCAATGTTCTACCACTTCCAAACTCTGGGAACCCCATATTCTCGGTGTTCCATGGTTCGAGAGACCTGCAAAAACATCTAATGCACTAAGCATCTTACCGTGACCCCCTGATGAGAACCCCAAAGAAACAAGAAGCAGTGAAACTTAGGTTCTTCATACGAAATATGTAGGGTTTAGACTTCGTTTGTTATACTAGTTTTTCAACTAACTCAATTATAGGCTAGGAGGAAATCCAACGATAGTTTCTCTTCTAGTTCAGTTTGAAATTTCCCAAGACAACTTTGATTGATCTCATGAACTACAAGTAGTGAGATAATTATAGTGTTCTAGGAATCATCACCATATGTGAAGTCCTAACTTAATCCCTGAACTGAACACTCCCCCATGATGAAATGATCACTATGTTCATCGATAATCTTCATGATGAATTGCAGACACCACTTATCCTAGTGAAGTAAACAAGTGGGTTTTGAGATTACTCCACCATTTCTTAAAGGATAGAAGATTCATTACAATTGACCAATCTCAAATCCCAATCAGCCCCATCAGCCCCAGAAAAAAGAATGGGAAAATATGAAGCTTCCTCTATCATGCTTAAGCCTCCCCCCGCACCATCTCCAGTTGTTAGGCCTCTACCAAACCATTCAGGACCCCCTAGATGCCAACTGAAACCCCCACCTTGAAAAATGAGAGAATAAGTGCCAAAAGAAATCATTTCAAGGAATGGATAAATAAAGTCTACTCATTTATGGATTACCAAGTCTGTGGCCACTTCTAAGTGATCCTGAATTTTAACTTACCTCACCATCCATAGACAATTCAAGCTGATGAAGTGTGTCTCGATGACCATCCAAATTTTTATACCTACCACCGGATACAAGGATACACTATCTTGAAGTTCATCATCATCAAGGTTCTCCGGCAAAAGATGATGTATTCCAGGAAATTCAAGTTATGTCCTCCTCCAACACTAGCGACATATATCTCTACCTTATAGCCAAGTGAGGAATAGGGCTGGGAAACAACAACCGTTAAAAAGGATAACGATTTTGGAGTTGTATGACATAGAAAAAAATCAACCAAGCTCATGACAACCTCTAAGAACAGTTTAAAATCCAACTGTGCCACCAATAGCTCTTGATGTAACAGAAACATCATCCTCAAAACCACAATATTTTGAGGGCCGAAAAGATATATATAAGGATATAGAAGATGAGCCTCCACCAAAGGTGAAACAGTTCTTGAAAATTTCATAATTCATTACAGCAGAATTTAAAAAATATTCACCACCCCATCAAATGGGACCGCGGGCACCGCCCCACCAAACAGAAAAACGAGCACCACCTTGCCAAACAGGACAACATAATCCTCCCCAAAAAATAACATCATCATAAAAACCAGTCATATAGAATTATTATTACATCAAGAATTGATCTTCAGCTCAATTAATGTAATTCTATTGATGGACCCCTTATCTGATGGGGTCTATGGCCATGAACTTGAATCCCCCACATCTAATCGGAGATCCAGAGGAAGAGGTCACATAGGCCAAGGGTTTCTAGGAAGGTCTGATCATGGAAGGAGTCAAATTCCCAGCCATAAATAAACTCAAACTGTTAATGTTGTGGAAACTCATAGACAAACCCTCCAGTACACACAACCAGAAACAGAATATTTATTTTCCCCTACTAGAAGAAATCCAAGCCCAATCATCTTGGAGTATCCGTCAGAGGAAGAGATGAAATCTAATAACCCACATCATGTGGGGAGACCAATTCTTCAAAACTCAGAAATTACATCAACACCATAAGCTCCTATCATAGAGGCCAAACCATCCACTTCCAAAGCTCAAGCCCCTAAGGTACCAATGAACGATCATCCCCAAGGTGGGAAGTTCCATTCTTTAGAATAGAAATGTGATATTATAAAGAATATTGCCTTAGTAAAAGAAAAGATATCAATACTAGATGCCTTGAATCTGTCAGTAAACCTTAGGGATGCAGTCATCGAAGATTTATTATGTCCCTAGGAATTCGAGGCCAAAGTAGTAGTTGTCGAAGTCTACTAGAGAGACTAATCCTCCAAAATGCGATTCTGTCATCTCATTCATAGATCAGTATGATGATTCCATCACACTAGGGAACATCAAACACTTATATTTGTATTAAAAGATAAATGGAATTGATTTCTGAAAAATTTTCATCAACAATGGCTCTAATGTTAACCTCCTGCCACTATGAATAGTTCACCGGTTGGGCTATAATGAGGACAGACTGACACCCTGCACAACAAATCTGAAGAGATATGAAAAAATTGAGAAGAATCCATTGGGACAAATAAAGATTTAAACTTTTTCTTGGTGACCTCATGTTTGATTCTGAGTTTCTGGTAGTTTGAAAGAGTGCCTCCTTCAACATCCTATTAGGGAGGCACTGGCTGCATCAACACGTTGCGATTCCCTCATTATACCATCAATTCGTCAAATATTTTGCTAATGGAAAAAATCAAGACATTTCACACTGATAACTCCCAATTTTATTACTATGAGTCATATTACATCAATGAAGATTTCAATGAACCAAAATAGAAGTAGTATTTGGCCAATGATGCTGATTGGATCACCGCCCCAAATAGATTGTAAATAGATCCCACCGATTCCCACAAACTGCTTGGGAAAGAGTATATATTACCCATCAACTATTTTGAGCACATAATTTCATGTCCAGATGCTGACTCATCCGTCTGTATGACTTCTGTTATAACCACCAAGTACAAGGACACTGTAAAGCACACTAACCACCATGATCATGGTGATGGCTCCAAAAATGTTCTTAGACCATATTCAAGGTAATATAGAGTTCCTTACTTACTCACTACGGTAGAAGATGATATCTTGTAACTAAAATAAATTGAGTAAACTCCTCCAACCACCATTCCATATTCTTCATAAAATTTCCCACTGTCAGCTAGGGAAAAAGGAGCTGTTTCAGTTTCCAAAAATCAAAGTTGTGATTCTTCTCCCAATGCCGGAGATTATATCTTGAGAATAATATATCCATAAGAAGAGGAATAAGTTGATGAAGAGGATAATGATGATGAAGAACAAGATATCAAATATTCCCTTCCCGTATTCAAATAAGGAATCTATGCCATGATCAATGAACTTAGGGAGATAAAACTAGGAACCTATGATGACCTGGACCCACTCTGATTAGTGTGGATTTTCCTTTTAATGAGAAGAAGGTATTTAACTCCTTCCTAAATAATAATTGAGTTGTTTTTTCTTAGAACTACATAGAAATTATAGGCCTTGATCATGAGGTCACCACTCATCACCTAGGTCTTCCGAAATACCATCGTGGTTATAAGCAGGATGCCAAAAGGACACACCTGACACATGATTCCAAAATAAAGGTTGAAGTTTACAAAACATTAAAAGGTAAATTCATTTAGGAAGTCCAATATACAATCTACCTAGAAATCATAGTCCCTATCAAAAAGTAGAATGGACAGATCCATTTCTACATTGACTTCATAGACCTCAATCAACACTGCTCGAAAGATGATTTCCTGATCCCGATCACGAAATTGTTAATCAAAGAGTCCACAAGATATGAGGTCCTCTCTTTCATGGATGACTATTTTGGATACAACTAAATCTGAATGCCATGATAAGATTAATTATCCATTAATTTTAGGCCCCCAATGAGAATTATACTATAAGGTGTTTCCTTTTGGTCTGAAAATATTCTAGCGCTACATATTAGTGCATTATGCATCACATTTTCAAAACCATCCTTGAAAATTTCACTGAGTTCTCTATAGAGCTCAAACCATAGGGAAGATCTTGAAAACCTCTTCAATAAACTGGGACATCAGTGCATAATGATGAATCCCCTTAAATTTACTTTTAGTGTTAGCTCTATGGATTTATTCACCTTCTTCATATTACATTGTGACATTGAAGTCGACCATGATAAGACAAAAGACATCTTTGGAATGTATCCACCTCACAACCTCACCAAGGTGAGGGGTCTCTAGGGAACCTGGCCTACATTTAGCACTTCATTTCCAACCATGTAGGTAAGTGTTTGTCTTTCACCATGTTGGTGAAGAAAGGGGTCTCATACCTATGGTATAATGATTGTCAAGAATAATTCGAAAATATTATAAGTATCTTGTAATCCCATTGGTGTTGATGCTACCAGTTTAGGGAAGGCCACTCATTTTGATTGTAACCGAATAAAAATAGTCACTAGAATATTTCCTCAAACAGAAGAATGATTCCGGTAGTGAATATAGTCTCTATTGCCTCAGCCGAACTATGATCTATGCTGAGACTCGATATTCAAGAATTAAAAAGAACTTCCTAGCCCTAATACTCACAGTTCATAAACTCAAGAATTACTTGTACCACCATGAGGTCCATCTGGTCTCCTACTACAACCTACTCAAGTATATCCACATCCTTTTTTATACTGACTGGATGCCCATCACAGTGGGAATTCATTTTATTAGAGTTTGACATACTGTAAATCCCCTAGAAAACCATTAAAGGCTAAAAATTAGCAGATTTCCTAGAGGATCACACCTCGGAAGAAATGATCCCATTTGATTATGAAATTCTAGATGATTAAGTGTTTTCTGCCTAAGAAGGCCCCCAGGAATGGGAAATGTACTTTGAAGGTGCCTCCATAATCCTGATAGGGAAAAGTATGGAGGATCCCAAGCTCAACAAAGTTGGTTGGGGATTTATACAAATATATCCCGAAAAGGTCATCTTGCCATACTCATTCATTCATTTAGATGGGTACACAAATAATAAAGTACAATACTAGGACCTCATTTAGGCTTGGAACTGAAAATTAATACACGATACGAACGTGTGAAGATAAAATGTGATTTAGAGTTGGTCATTGAGTAGGTTAATGGTGACTATGCCATTAAGAAATAAGTATTGGTTCTTTTGACAAACCATGTTTGAGAGATGACGGTAGAATTCCCATCAAAACAAACACTGAAGTCTGTCACCCAATCACAAAATGATCAAGCCAATGCAGTGGAAAATGTAGCCACAACCCTAGAAGATCCAGACTAGGATGAGATAGTCATCAGCATCGCCGACCATCAGATGGTATTTCTATTCATTCCGAACAATATGAAAGAAATCCGTGAGATTAGCTCCATTTTTTATCTTTACAGTCACACTTGCGGTTGGATGACCCCCCTTTCAAATTAACTTCATAGGGGGTAAATACCACTATAAAGGTATGGAAGAGAATAGATTCAGAAGCGAGTAGACAATTTTGTTTTGTATAATGGCACAAACCCATAAAAATTCCTCTTCAAATGAGACCTTCATAGAGTCCTTCTTAGGTGCATCGATGGAGAAGAGATTGATGCCATCATGAATGAAGTACACACTAGAGCTTGTGGAGAACACTTATCAGCAACCATGCTCTCCCATGAAATTCGAAAGCATGGATACTATTGGACCACTATGATACCAGATTGTGCCACCTTCACCGAGAAGTGATATCCCTGCCATGTTCATGCTATTTTTATTCAACAACCTCTGAAATTACTTCACAAAACTAAGCACTCCTATAAATTTTCTGTATGGTGAATGGATGTCATGGGACCATATCATCCCTCCATAGCTATACAATTTATGCTCATTTTCATAGTGACTGACTTCTTCTACAAATGTTCTATAACCACACCCCTTAAAGAGGTCAGTACAAGAAGAATTTCTAGATTTGTGAAAGCCAACATCATTACCCAATTTGGTTTCCCTCATAAAATATTTATGAACAATAGCTCCAACTTCTTCTCTTCTATGTTGGATAAGTTATTCTAGGAGTATGGAATCAAAGAAAATCATTCATCTTGCTATCATGTTGTTTCCAATGGGAAGATAGATGTTTTCAACAAGACTCTATCCAATATTCTCTAGAAGATGGTGGTAATGGATAAGAAATTGTGTCCAGACATGATCCTTAATTATTTATGGGCTTACAGGACAACATCCTGCACTTCCACCCAAGAAACACCGTACTCAATAATATATTGGACATAGCCAGTTATTCCCATTGAATTTTAAGTGAAATTGCTCCACATTTCTATTTCTGATCAACATTCTGTGGATGAGAAATCCCAGAAAAAATTTGATGTGTTGGAGCAACTGGATGTGAAAAGCGTGCACACTTTGCACTATTTGGATGACTACCAAAATCGGATCGCATGATCCTTCAACAAAAATGTTCACCTTCAATCTTTCCTTGAAAGAGAGATGGTTTTGGTCCTCAAAACCCTGATGATACTCAAGAAGCAACCCCCAAATCCTTAGCCAAAATGGGATGGAACCTATGTCATACATAAGGTTTTTTCTAATCGAGTATATGCCTTGATATCAATGGATGGACAAATCATCACAACTCCCACCAATGAAATGTTCCTGATGAAATATTTCTTATAATAGTGACACATACATCTTAGATGCCTGAGGTCAAACTATATAACAACACTTTCATCCCTACCAAATGATGTTAAACTGCATGGTAAGTATTGTGTTCAAGATAAAAAAATTTCATGTATAATTCGAATTCATGAGAAGAAAATATAGCAATACCCTCCCTCTTTATGTGAACTTGTTAGACCAACAAAGGAAGGGAGTTTTAGAACTTGGTGTGGCTTGATTCCTTCCATTGAAGGATACATAGAGAAGCCTCCCACTCGATTTTATCCTAGCCATCACACAAAGAAGAATTACCCTTTTATATCCTCTATCGCCCCATACTATGAGGGAAATACTTGTCTACACTTGTATCTCATATTGAGTATAACTTACGTGAGCTTAGGACTGGTGGTAAGGGATACCTTGCATAAATAAATCATATAGGAATATGGTAGATCCAACAACTAAGGAGGATAAAACCGAAATTCCCTTATTCCCACACTCTAGTTAGATCTGTATAGGGAGCATATCGAAGAGAAATATATATGGATTGATTCCTACCCGTGCAAGATACACAGTGTCACCTAGATTTAAGATATTATCCCAACCAAAAATTAAATAAAAATTCCCTCTCATTTCTCTACAGTTTGACCAAACCTATGTAGGGAACTTTTAAAACTATGTATTACTCGATTACTTCCCATTTAGGATACATAGCGATGTTGGGAGCATCTATCATACCCTATCCATCAAAACCAGATAAGAAATGACCCCTCCCTATGAATGGATGGACCTATAGCAGGGGAAAATTTGCAGAACTACGTATGGCTTGATCCCTATCTCAGTGGGATACGTAGTGATGCCTAGATCCCAAGTCTCGAACCCAACTGCAATATGGTTATAAGCCACATCGGTTTACCTTTTTCCTTATAGTATGATGTTATGATGCATGGAATATAGTTGAACAATGTATGGATTGATTTTTATCTCATTGGGATACATAGTGACAACTTGACCCAAAATATTGGTCCATCCACCAGGAAACAAAAATTCCCCTTGTCCCTACATACGAGTCAGACCTATATATGGAATTCCTTTCCAAAACTACATATGTCTTGATTCCTTCCCTTGAAGGATACATAGTGATTCTTGTATCCTCCATCATGGTCCAATATCCCAAATAAATGAATTCCACCTTCCTCTATTTCTAGGTCATATTTCCACATGGGAATCCATAAAAGTTCCAACCCAAAAAACAATAAACTGTAAGGTTCCTCAAGAATCATGTGCATCCAAATTCTAAGCATTTTGAGATCCTGATCATGGCCAAAATTCCCTACACAAAAAATTTAAAGAGATTGCAGAGATTCCAAGCCTAAACTCTGACACCCAAAAAGAGTCAAAAGATCATGCTTCCCCCTACATACGAGTCATATCAATGTAGAAGCTTCAATAATTCATAGTTCATCATGGTCTAGATATTTCTCATGTTCCCAAACACATCTTTACTATTTTTCAGACTCTATACTCCTAGAATGTTTGGGTACCCATAACCCTCCATGGGCATCGAAGAGAGAAGAACAATTTCCTATAAACACGTTTTTTTGGAAATTCACATCCTTCCCCAGTAGATATACATATGTTTCCTTCAAAACAACCATCAAACAAAGGCAAATTCGTCCTTAGGAGAATATTCTCCTATTTCTATACACTCAATGGATTCTATTCCCTTTTTCATTCCTCCTGAACCAAGGGACCCCATGGGACCATGGTTTACATTTTCTATCATATCTCATGTCTAAGAAATGTCAAAATATGATGACCCCAATTTAATCAAGGCTCTTTATGGTCTTTGTGACAAGTTGTCTCCAGAATAAGATAGTAATCTATGCTACCAAATTACTTACCACGCAATACTAAACTGTAGGTCCATAGATGTCTTGACTTCACGAAATTAATCTGGATAGCACAATTAGAATGCTTAGATTCTTATCTTGTCTTTACATCCTCAAAAATATGCATTTTTTTTATATATGGGCTATACCTCCATAATGAATGACTTTTTAAATTCTACGTTACTCGGTTTCCAATTGATAAATGTTTGGTAGTCTTGAATCCTATGATCCGGACTCAGCCACAAGATGTATTGAAATGCCCCCTTTTCTGCGCATGAATTGAATCAAAGAAAAGAATCCCTAGAAATGTCCTATTTATAGGACTACTTTAGGGTAATTATATTTCCCTTCTTTCATGAAGATATTACCCTATGTTCACCCCCACATGGTGATAAATTGTGTGGAATTTTTCTCTTATGCACTAAGTTAACTATACATTGTTTGTCTAATCATAAAAATCTCCCCACTATTGATTATTTCATTCTTAAGTGGTGAACTTAATTCATTTTTATCCCATGTTTATCACACTGAGCATTGCTCACGTGATCTTAGGGACCTCATCAGAAGATCCATCATGGCATTATAAAAAATTAGTCTAGGATTTTGTTCCTATCAACACGATCCTAAAAGGTATGTTATCTCTACCTTCCTTTAAGGATCCCTAGGTCCTTGCCATATAAAATTAAACTTTAGGTTACTCTAATGATGGAATATATGCCTATCTCTACGTATGATCCAGATATATATTGAGGATTACTTAATACTATAGGCCAATCACAACCATGAAATTTATATTGTATTAGGATACACTCCTGGAATACATAAAACTCAATGATTTGAGTAATATTTGATCCCCACAACCCTCCATGGCCACCAGAAATGGAATTCCAGTGTCCTGCAGACACCTTTTTTTGACTATGCACATCATTCCCTGGTGGCTCTATATATGTTGCCAAAAAAATGAATGTTAATTAAAGTAAAAATTCATAATTAAGAGATTCATCTACTAACTTTGTACTTCTAATGGATCCTAAAACATGTGACATCCCTCCCAATTCAATATCCCTTAATTTCATGGTTTACATTCCCTTTTCTAACCACCTCCTATATATATTAGAATATCCTGGCCCAATTCACGTCCGGTCTCTCAAGGATTCTACAATATAAATATTCCATATACATATGTGTGAAGTTGATTTGTGTATGAAAAACATAATTCCCCCACTTATTTTTTGTTTTCCTAGTAAAGCGTAGCAATACAAATGCCCCCTTTAATTTTTAGGCGCACCCCCTTTCATAATACGTACACCATGTCCAGAAAGGTTCCAATCTTCATAATCCCTCATGGCCATCAGATATAGAAGGCTAGTTTCTTGCGGACACCATTATTTGACTATGGGCATCATTCCTCAATGGTTTTGCATATATATCCTAGAAAATGACCATCAACCAAAGGAAAATTATTCCTAGGAGTGTCGTTTCCTATTTATGTACGCCCAAATGACATTTTTTTCCATATCACTCCACCGATTTGAAAACCCCCTAGATTACAGTTTATATAATTTTCCCCTTTAAAATTCCCAAAGATAAGAATCATTTCTAATTGAACTAATGAATCATTTACTCTCTCTTGGTGAGAGTAAAATGATCACACATAATGATTTTCAAGTGTCCTGGTTGTATGATGCTAAACTGTACCATTCACTGAAATACTTACACATAAGTGAAAATTGTGTTGGAGAGGTTTCCAAATTAAATCCCATAATAATGTATCTAATACTTTCGGATATCCTTTATTAGGTAGGACACCCACTGTGGTACCCAACCTAAAAAAAATCAACATGTTATAAATCTTCCAAGACATTAGAAATAGATGGCTAGTGTCCTGAAGACACCTTTTTCTGACTACGCACATCATTCCACATCATTCCACAATGGATCTACATACATTTATTACAAAACAATCATCAACCATAGTCAAATTATTCCTCAGGAGAGTCCTTTCCCACCTCTATATGCCTAAATGGCTTCCAAGCCCTATATACCTCTACAACTCATAAAGGCAGGGTCATGATAAATCCTTCATTCTTGTCTGAGAGGTATTAGGACATTCCTGACTGATGAATTCCAAATTGGGAACCCGTACCACATCAATTTGGGTCAAATATGTTCAACATAAAACATCAGTTAAAATTATGATTGGAAAAACTATAAACCACCAACAAAAAATACGCAATACTTGCCATTGTGAAAACCCACAATGGAAACCCCTGCATAAAAGTCGAGTATCAGATTGTTAAACCTATACAATGTGTGGTTTAGGAAAAATGTTGAGATATCAAATATTCAAAAGAAAAATAAATATTTTTCGGTAAAAACCCTACAAAGGGATTCCTAAAAAATTAATTTTATACCCGCTAATTTTTTATAAACCAAGATTAGAGAAACAATTAGGGAAATAATGAAAGGGACATAAAATATCATGATGTTTTCCATGTAACCCAAAAATTCATGAAACTATGCTCCCAGAGTCGCAAAGGTTAAGGAAATAAATTGAGCCCGATTCAATTATTTAAATTTACCAGTTTCGAATCAAGGTTTAAATTAAAATCAGATTGAAATGATGTTTACATGGTGGATTGTGATTGATTTAAATTTTAGTAAAAAGAAAAAGGAAAATCATTAGAGGGATAAATAGTTTCATTATATTCTATAGATATATGGACGATGTACATATCTTAGTGCCTCTCTTTGCAGGTGGGATATGATCATTGCAAGAGACGTTCAACAGACTCACAATGCACCATCAAAAATTGATGTAACTCCTCAGTAACCTAATGATGTTTTAACAAGTTCACAGTCTCATCCTTTGTGCTTTACCATAGTGCCACTGCATCTATCATGGATTCAAGGGCAGTTCTTTATCCTTCTTTCAATGCCATCACTCCTTCTCAATGGAGACTGCGGCACAGGCGCACTCCTACTTAATTCACTCCAACTTCTGCCCCTACTTCTCCACATCCTGCTCAAGTTGTTCCATTAAAAAATCTCTCTTTGTGAGATCATTTTGCATCCTTGCAACCGCTCCAACACTAATTAGAGGATTCATCAATAAATATTTTCCTCACATTAGCAAAATGATCCATTGAATCTACCACAAGAAGTTGAGATTCATGTTTGCTAGTCGGTTCTCTTTCAGCAACCACTTGCCTCACTATATCATAGATTCCATGATAGTTTAATATGGTAAATCCCAGGACCACAAACAAGTGGTGTAATTTCAAAGACTTCACCATCATCTCATCCAATGGATCATGGAAGACTAATCTCCAAAAATTCATTCTTTCATTTTGGTGGGTGGGATGATGGTCGAGAAATCCTTCTTATTCAGTCTCAGAGTTACTCCCCAATGAAAAAATATACTTAGTGATGAACTTCATAATAGAGGGATTCGATTCAGCGGCTGTGACAAGACCCAACACCTCAACAACATTTCCTATGATTATTTTAATGGAGGGAAGAGTCGGATCATCTACCACAACTACTAATTCTTTGGGTTGAAATTATCAATGTGAAGGAAACACAACTTCAATACCTCTCGCCTCCTCAGAAATGTCGATTCATTAAAAAAGTGACACCGCGTCTTCAATCAGTAGTCGTTCCCTGTGGTTGCTCAGGGGAACAAATGGCCCAGGACCATGCCTTACCGAAAAATAAACCTCCATGATAACCTCCAAGAGGTCCTTCACCAATATTATTCCTACATGGGCAATTATTTGTAAAAAGGGTAATGTTCTTGAAATTATGGGGGCTAAGACTACAACATATCTTAGGACTATTGAAAAAGTAACAATAGTCAACTCCATGGTTTCAAGAGTTGGGACAATATCCTCCCGTATGGATGTGACACATACAGTGGCAGAGTAGACATGTGAAAGTAGAGCATCAATCTCTGCAAGGACTCCCCCTATAAGAGAAAAGTCTATTTGACCAGGAACGATTGGTTTCTCAAGACCTAAAGTCACTAAAACATCCTTTAGGTATTGGGGATCTTCACTATATTCAAACTCTACCATTAAAGATGTACTATATTTCTCTTGGGGAACGGGTTCAATGTGTTAAATCAGAGCTTGAACTAATGGATATTTTGTTATCATGGATGTAGAGTTTATTTGAGAAGGATCATGCACACCAAAAGGGTCAACAATACCCCCGGCCTCATCGATTAGTCTCGTTCCACTACTTAGATCAAACACAATTGTAGGGGACCTTCCTCTTCAATGAAGGGAACAAGATCTATAGATTCTTTAGTAACATCTAACTGGTTATTGATAATCTTTTCATCAAAATACATACATAATAATTGGTGAACAAGATAAAGGAATTTGTTTTGACCATTAGGTGATTAAACAATTAATTGTGATTCCCCTCCTAATGCGCCTTGATAGTTGGGATGCCTGTTTGTGTTTCTTGGTTTTCCATGGAGATGGTTCCTAAAAAAGGGAACCTAGGGGATATAGAGGAGGAAATTATCTATAAAGTTCTATGATGAATACTTCAATATGTTCTTGGATGTCAGGATATCCTTCCACATCATCCCTGACAATATAAAGGGTACACTCCCAAGCTACAGTGCCCCTGGGGGAATAAACTGGGGAAAGAAAATTTTCCTGAGACCCTGTAGGATCCTAAAAAGTAAAAAGGGGGGGGAGGGATTTATTTTCTCCATAAAAAAGGAAATTAAAGCTGGGGTTTTTAGATAGAACAACATCTCCCTTGATGGTCATTGAACACATATGTTCTTCCATCAATGCTACTCAGTTGGACTAGTAATTACTGTATTTAGAGGCATGAAAGTGCAAGTCCATTTTTGTCAAATTCGTGGACACCTCATATGGATCTTCTTTAATTGAAATACAATTTGGGGAAACAGATCCTCTATAACCTGGAAGGTCAAAGCGTTATCCATGAAGTAGTCTCCAAATGTCCTTATCAGAAGCGTTTTCCCTTAGTTCATCGCAGAATCTCCAAGAATCTGGAAACAAAATTGTGATTGGGATGTCCAGAGGTAAAGGATTTTCATGGGAGAGAGGATTATGTCTTGTCACCCGTAAACTCTTCCCAGGGGATTCTATAGTCTTTAGAACCCAAGGAGTCCAATTCTTATGAGACATTGGGAATAGGTAAGAAGCCTCTCCCATTGTATCCATAATATGTGTTCCAACAATATCGCCATCCTCATCATTTGTTTTGAGTCAAATCATGGAAAGTACCCGATTCTAGTATTTGTTGTGACTGCTCCGAGGATGGATTTGGGTCTTGATGTATTCAAGGTATTGAACTACCTTCTCAGGATCCTCATCGAAAGAGACATAAACAGGTGCTGACACATAACCAATGTCGGTAAGGGAAACCTCCCCAGTCTAGAGGAACAACCATAAGGCATGGGGTACTAGTCGAAAGTGGATTTCTGGCCTCTAAAAATGTCCTGTTGCCACCAAGAAACTGGAAAATCATCCTCGGGTGGCATAGATGGTTGACTCCCAGTAGAGTCTTCGGTAGCTCATTTGGATATCCATTAAGTCACAACCCCATCTTTTAAAACCTTCCTTAGGGGAGAGTCGAGAGGCTTATGAAAGACTTTTCTTGGATGAGAGTGCCTAATAACTAACTTTTAAATCTCCTTCCCCTTGGCCCTAGATTCCCTGGAAGTTGTTACAATAGGAACCATATTTTCTAATCAGTCATCTGGATACAATTTAACCTCGGCCACACCATTTCTTTTGGTGAGGAAGGGTATAGAATCTCTGGAATCAAGAAACCTAAACTGGAATTGGGTGTCCTCCTGAGTAAACATGAGCCATAAATTATGTGATATCATTAGATGTGTCTCTTAACCACCACTATTGAGAGTGGGAGGACACAACTTCTAGAAACAATTAAATTCATGACTGAATTGTCAATGTGCATACCCATCACTGATAATATCCCTCCTATGAGGGAAACCAATATGCCTTCTCTTGAAGAAAAAAGAATCATTGGTTGAAAAAATCATCAGATGAATTATTCACAATAGTATTAGAAGGGTAATTGTAAGGATGATATGAAAAACTGTGATGAATTTTGAGACTATCCATTAAGTTTTTCTCATTATTTTCATTATTCTCCTCTTGTTTATCCTGCGAGGATCAAGCCATTTGCATAACCCCTCTAGAGCATAGAAGGTATGGTCGGAGGATGGAATGTTGAATCAGAAAGGAATTGATAATGGTATAACCTTATATGTGATCTTTTATCTGGCCCAAAAGGATTTATAAGAGCCCAATCATCTAGTAAGGTGACCCCCTTGGCTGATCCAACCCAAAAAGTGATAAATCTTAGACATCACTCGAATAACCAGATTGATGCATCTACTAGTGGATAATTGAGTAGACATGATAAAATTTGAGACTCTCACACCACTAGATTACTATACTTGTAAGATCCATCTACTCAAAAAATATCCAAGAATGCTACCAATCAAAATAATCGTTCAACATCCGGAATTAGCCCCCATCACCATACATGAAATTTCCTATCTTCCAAGGTGGGCCAATAGGTACCTTCTAATCTATTGGTTTCCTTGGTTGGGAAGGCACTAATTCTACATGGGAGGGGCTATAGACCACTTTTCATAACAAATAAACTAAACCATTCAATGAAAGGAACACCCTGCTTCAAATAAGGATAAAATTCCTTCAAAAGTGTATTTTCATGAACAATGAGTTTCTTGGATAAAGGAGGAGTCTTCTTCTAATTAACCCAAGTTGAGTAAGGAGGTAGAAATTCATCTTACATGTCCCTGAAAATATGGACTCTTGAAATTAGCTGGATTCCCAATGGTTAATGTCGACTTCCCTGTGGGTTAAATGAAAAGTATTGGTGTCTAGGCTCCACTTACTTAAGAGCTGTGTAATACGGTAGTTGGGTCAATTAGTGTATGTATGAGATACCCAACCATCCTGGTATAGTCCCACATGATATATTTCAGTCCAAAATTCTTTGCAGCTCTGGTAGACCCAAAGATGCCACACCCATTCTAAGCTAAATGAACATCCAGAAAAATGGTCCTTATTGGATGACCAACCATGTTGTTCACTTGATGTGTCATTTCTCACAACGATTTGAGAACAACAGTTTGTATTTTATGGATTCTGTTTCACCTCACCTAGGGTTAGAGGTTCATAACTCAGCAGGGACCGGATGGTGATATATCTATGATGGCATTTTTCTCTAGAAGAGATCATGAATTTTGTTTGAGAGGTGCTAGTTATCCATGTAGCAGGCTGATCAGCCTAATTCAGTGTTGTAATCGATGTATCAGATAGTAGTACAAACCCATAAGTTGGAAGCCTATCTAATGTATAATAATACCTTGGGATCATTTTAAATATATTTTCCATAGATTTATTGATATGATGAAATTGGACCTTGTCATCAATTGAATCTACTGTGTTATTTAATATTTTATTTGGAGAAGAAATATGGGCAGTAGCGGTGGCCTCGTCATGAATGAAAACATCAAAAATGGTTGGTGGAAGAACCATTTCAGTCTGCACAAAAATATCCAAAAGGCCACAAAAAATAGTCTATGATAAAATTGTTGGACAAGAGCCTCAAAAATGGACAAGGGACTTAAAAAAAAGTTCCTCATAAGGCTTAGCTTACTGTTTCAAGAATTGGTATATGGAAGTCATTTCCCTCTTACTACATCGGTACATAGAGGCCATATCCCATGTATGTCCTTGGTATATGGAAGGTCCGCGAGGCGCTGCCCCACAAAGTGTGGATAGAAAATTAAGTGGTTTGTAAAATGAAGAAACTATGAACCAAGGCCTCACTACGAATAAATTCAATGTTTTCCAATTGAAATTTTATGTTCTATTTAAAAAATATCATAGTTCAGTTTTCGGTTTAATGTTTGGTATGTGGAGTATGAAAATCTCGTAACGTTCTCCTACGCGGATGTCCGGACATAAGTTCTAAATTCCACATGGAAATTCATGAACTCAAAATTTGGTATACAGGAAAAAATAAATTTTTTAGAATTTGGTTCACAGAACCTACAGAGTGGTTTGGGAATATGGATTTTGCAATGGAGTTGGAAGGAAGATGCAGAGGAAGCTGATGAGTGGTTGAGAGCACTTTTCTCTATGAGAAATAGTAATAGAAAATGACCTGGGACCATATAAATAGGAATACCCCTACCATACCTACCTATTCTCCAACAAACAACATCAGTTCATGACCACTTCTACATCACAATATCCTCCTCTTCATTCTGATCAGACCCCATTATGATCGGGGTCATTTGTAGGGTCCTGAAAACATTAGGAAGAGAAGTAAGTACTACCACAATCACTTTGCAGAGGGAAGAAAACATTTCTACAGGTCCAACAAGGAAAATAAATGAAAATTGGATTGAAATGTGAGATAAAACTTAATAAATTCAAAATATTCAAGGGTTTCATATTTATCATGTACCATCACCAGGAAAGGTTTTCGGGCCACAAGAAATGCGGACCACTGGTACGCAGAAGGACTCATCAGGCACGGGCCTGTGGGGCGATTCCCAACAAACCCAAGATGTAATGAATCGCAATGTTGGAGAAAGAGAACAAGAAAATTCCTTCCTCATAACGTCTCATGAATTAAGATGTTCACAAACGAAGCAAGCTGGAAGAGTTCGGAAAACCAAGTCTCACGAACCACAACCTCCAAAAACCATAGTTTACCGAGTCTTCAACAGGTTGAAATATATCTTCATTGGCTCCATAAATGGTGCTGCATGAAAATTAATATGATTTCTCCAATTCTCTATAAAAGGAGCATAAGAAGGATAAAAAATAAGGATGAAAAAGAGACGAAGGGGACATGTGGAAGAGAGTATGAAGGTGGATCTAGAGGATGGAAGAAAGAATTCATATATCAAAAAGATTCCAACTTTGATTTCGAATCATCAATGAATTGAGAAATGTGAATTTCATTTCTGCAAGTATAACCAGCTATAAAACACAAAAAATAAAGAAAATTATTAATAATTGGTAAAATAAAAACCTAATTGGTTCCATCACAAACCATATATTCTTCACGGATGAATTCCCCATGAACCACAAGCTCCTAGACCCTTCTTCAATTTGATGCTCCGCATAGAATGTTTCTATGTTGATCGAACCATGTTCCACGTACTACATCAACACGAGGATGGAACCTAGAGTTGTGTGGTGAACCATATCCAGAACCACACACCAATTTGGTACGTGGTGGTCCATTCCCATGTCCACGTACTGAATTGGTATGAGGATGAAGCATCCAGCTACTTAGAATTATACTATGCAGGTTGCCCCTATCCTGCATGAGAAAACAATATGCAAAATGGTGGTTCTTCAGGTGTTGTGACCTTAGGCTCCAGTCATGCACCTCCATCACTATCTATCCCTATATAAATTCCATGTGATTCAGTACACCGACATCAGGCCGAAGCCTCCTCCAAAGCCACTAGGCCTGTATGATCAAATCATTGGGCGCACCAACATTTCTTTTTATATCTACATACCTAAGGTAAGCGGAGTGACAAAGGTTTTCCCCAAAATGGTTTGGACCTCCGAAATGTCTCTATGTTTACATTCACAAGGTAACCTATGGAACGACTTCATGATACCTACATGAACCTCCCTATTCCCAGGTTTAGGGGAAACCATTGACCATTCCCTTCAACCACAGTTCAAACACTATGTCCTTAAACTATGAGTTATCATCCTAACCACATGGTGTTAAATTGTACGGTATTAGTCCATACAACATTACATTTAACCGTGATTCCATCGTCCAATATATTTGTCTTTAAACTATAATATACCCCATATAATGCTCAAAAAGGCACTCCTCCTGAGGTAATCCCTTAGGCTTTGGGGAGAGGTATCAATCTTCACCCTCTACACCTCATCTTGGGATGTTTTTAAATAGATCAAAAAGACATGAATATCCAGGATATCAACATAGGTGGGGGTAGCACACTAAAATCTCTCCTTTCCCTATCTTGCCGAGCTTATAGCCACAACATTTTCCGTCATCGTCGTCCTATTTTTCCACCAGTTGAGAGGAGAATATAAACCCTTGTTGAATCATTCATATCATCTTGTTTCACACATTGAGAATGAATCATGCAGGATTAGAGGTCTGTGATGATACAAAATTGAAAAAACCCAAATAAAATACAAGATCTCTAATTACCAACACAACTAGGATATATAGGAAGCATTTATCTGGGCTCGAGCTCCATATCATCTGTTTCATGAAATAAGAAATTAGGACCCTAAAAAAAGGGCCTCCTCCCAAGTGTATCCCCCAAGCTATATGAAATATGAGAAATATTATTCCTGTTCCAACTAAGATATATAAGACGCCTATACAAGGCCCGATCACACGGAGTGTTCTCCTCAGAAGTGAGTCCCGATAAAATGTTCCCCAAATTCGAAAGGGATTCCTACTAGGTATAAGTACTGGTAACTAAACTAAGTGGGCTCTGATTCCTCTCCTAAAGATATGTAGGATTCCCATCCTATGGGTCCTACCCCAACATTAAACCACCTTCCATCTCACCTAGATAATGATAAACCCCATAGTGCCTTAAAACATGGATTAAGTTAGCATTGCCTCCGTAGAACCTAATCCATTTATTTGCATGATGATCCTGTGACCCAGGGGTAGTCAGTGGATACACTCTTCGGAATGAAACAATGACTCAAGAACATATTAACATGACATAAATCTATAAGAGAGTCTTGGAATAGGCAATAATTCCCCCAAAAGGGTGTGGTGAGCCCAACCTCTCATCGTCTCATCCAATGGAGTCCATATGTGTCATTGGCCAAATTGTTATCCAATGAGCACATGAATTTGGAATGAAAGTCCATGAATCAAGTATACCAGGGCCATTGGTTGTTTCTGGATCCAATAATAAACCTGTTGGAGACCATATGAGGAAATCATACTATAGGAAGATCGATTGTATAATCACTTAACCCATGAAATCGCTCATTCAAACCATTAGACTATGGAAACTCGTTCATAATGAAAAAGGGATAAACTGTGTAGTCCCCACATGGTTAATCAAATCCCCCCTAAATTATAACAACATAGATCTTGTTGAAACAAAAATGGTGGCGTGGAAGTCTCTTTAATAACATGCATTTAGTTATGATCTGTCGAACCATTTTGTTTTCCCACACACTACCACCTCGGGTCAAAACAATCATGAAATAATAATTATAGGATCATTTACATACTAAAATATTATTTTTATAATGGAATATCTTATATCCACCCATTTTTTTATCTCATCTTTTTCAAATAAGTGAAACTATTGTCCAAATTATGTCGGTTAATCACCTCCGTAAATAATAGTTGTTTTCATTTTCCCTTACCGACTTTATGGATGGTCCTAAAATTATTATTATGATTAAATAATATTTTAATAGTTATATTATATCATATTTCATCTTTTATAACTAATATATACTCATAATAGTAAATAAAACGAAACTAGTTCGTGATGTTTGGAAAAACCACCAAAATAACCAAACATTTGTCATTAAAATTTTATCAAATAAATCATCCTCATGTAAGAAATAAAAATGGTATATGGGACCATTGAAAAACTTTTCATATCATGAATACTATTTCATTCTACTTTTGGATTTGTAACTCCATTTTATAGGAAGATCCATAATTTAACACAGATGAACTGATAATGAAACCAAGAAACAAACACACGCAAAACCTTGAAAATAATGAAATAATATTAATTAATAGGTCATAATATGTTATAAAATCAGGACATATGGTATTATAAATTTTAATATAGTTATATAATTAATTAATAACATTATTTAAACCATTATAAATTATGTTTAAGTATATAAATATAAAGGGATGTGTGAGGTAAGAGTTTATCATCTCAAGTTTGACATCTATGAGATATATGCATTATTCGCCACTAATTTATTTTTTGTGGTGTATATATAATAAAAATTGATATGAAATATCATGAATATATTTAACTTCATATTATTAAATTTATCATTTTATAAGTATTATTTAATGGTTCATATGATTTGACGTATTACAAGTTGTAAGAGAATTCTTAACTCAATTTCCTTTAATTGGGTTAAACAAACATTTCATTGATTCTGTAATTATATGATAGTGTATTTAATGAATATTTAATATATTATGTTGTAGTTTAAATTTTTTATCTGGACTTATAGTTAATATACATAATTGATTCAATTGATCAATGCACACTTCAATATTATAATAATTATAATGGGATTTATAGTCTCACTTTTATTTCTTTGAGACATGTGCCATATTAACCACTAGTTTATTTCTTATTGGTGTATATACTTACCATGAATGTAATATATTATACTAATTTTTAAATTTATGGGTATTTACCAATACATCTAATGATATCTCTTTCATGGTGTATACGGTTCAAATTTTACCAAATCGATAAGTTAATTTTCTCAAAATCTTCATATTTTTAAACACATGTTATAATATGAACCTAAATTCATATAAAAACTTTATATACTTACCTTTTACATGATTTATTGTGAATATCTTTACTTTCTTTATAATATAAGTTTCATGAATTTTTTTTTGAAATTTCTTTATTAAAAATTTTTTTTTCTAAAAAGGATTTCATAAATGTTTTTAAATGATATTTTACGCATTAAAAAAAGGGTATTTCAAATATTTTTAGAATGGTTTTCAAAGATTACATTATAATTTTTTCTAGTTTATATTAAAAGAATTTTTTTTCTAAATGTTTTATGATTTCAAAATATCTTTTCAAATCAAAAATGATATTTTTATCAAGAAATGATTTAAATACATCATTAAAAATTATTTTCCATATAAGATGACTTCTGTTGGTGATTCTCAAGCCTTACCGTGGATATGATCCAAGGATTCCATTTTTATTATTTATATGAATGGTTTATTTTTACGATAGCTTGATGTTTATGAATTTCATTTCCTTCCTTGGGTAACCATTATGATTATTCCTTATGTTCGATTCTTTAAGTGGCACACATATTCAAGAGCATGTTGTAATTGGAAGACCTATATTTCCCTCCAATGCATTGGGGTAATATTTAGTCTCATAAGACATCATGTTGGGATAAGATAAAACCTAATTCCATTGTGGGGCCTTGTCCACCATGTGATATTTTTTTGTAGTTAGCCTTGACTCATGTTTGTGTCATGTTATATATTATTGAAACAATTGCTTTGTTTATGTTTTTCTCTCATGTTTCATGTGATTAGATTATTTTATAACTCATTTTTTAGGAATATCCATGTTTTATTTCATGACTCATGATTTTTACCTTTTATTTAAATGGTAAAATTTTAAAATGTTATGTTCTTGATCACTTACCATGATGCTCATCTTATGATTTCATATGGTCATGGTTATATTAATAATATATTTACCCTTACTTGGAGTCTTAGTTCACTATTATTATGATTTATTTTACCTATTTTATGAGGAAAGATGTGAAATTAATTACATCTATAAGGATTTAACATGGATGATGTTAATGCCCTATTGTAAAATTTGGGTATATTGGGAGAGATGAACACAAGTTGTAAGGAGTTTGTCCAAATTATATAAATCTCAAAACCTAAATGGTCCTTGAGTTTATAAGTGATATAATATTCCCTTCTTTTGTTGTATGTTTTGAAGGAAAAATTGGTTCACTCTTATCAGTATCAATGTAAGTAATGCAATGATTATTTTTTAGCACCAGACCCAATTGTGTGGATTATGGGCTATTATAGTTGGTATCAGAATATAGTTTAGACAAATTTAGATATTAGGATATTTTCGTTTGTGGTATTCCTATGAATTTTTTATATCTTCACATGTTTATAATTTTAAGGATGACCATAAATTTAGTGTCTTAGAAAACCTTTTGAGGCACAATTTATGTTAAATTTTGTTAGTGGATAATGGTATTTTGGGATACATTCATTTATGAGGTAATTTTGAGTTCTTAATTTTTGGGATGAAAAATAAAAGGCGTGGGATACAATTTTAGGTTCAAAAAATGTGAAGGTCATTTTTTAGGATGTTTCTGGAATTTATATAATTTTATAAGGATTATATTAGTATATTTTTAGAAAAAGGAAAACCTAGTGGATGGGTGAAAACTCATAACATCTCGAAAGTCCATTGGGATTGAAACAAGAATTAAGGGTGAAAAGGGTGCATCACCTGCCACTAGAAAACATGTCCTATGAGTTATTATGAAATTGTTTCCCTTTAGTAAACTATATAACAAACAATGGTTTAGTACATTTTCGGAATATATGTTTTTGATAATGATAACTATGGGATTAGAAAATGATTTAATGATTAATTGAGTAATGTCCTTTCAAAAGATGTTCACAGTTTTGGGAACCCTATATGATTAACGTAAATATAATACTATGGGATTTTATTTGAAGAATGACGATTGATTTATATTTTGGAAGCATGTTTGATTTTATTATGTCTTTGTGGTGAGTCAAGTTATTTATGGAAATAAATAGTATATTTTAGAGATTATGTGATTTAGGAAATTGCATTATTGGTATGAGACATTAAGAGTGATTGATGTTATTTATAGATAAATATTAATATTTATCTCAGAAGACTATGTGATAAAAACCTTCTAATATTTCGGTTTCAATATTTGTCTATACTAGTTTTGAGGAATTTTAAGGATAGTTATTTATCAAAATATCTATGTTTAACTTTTGGTATTAGTACTGAAATTTTGAGATTAAAGTATTTTTTCATCAAATAATTTATTATTCTTATTGGGTGATTATATCTTGTACAAACATTTTTTTGTGGTTAATTCTAGAAGACAAGGGGAATAGATTATTCCATTTAGTAGATTTACTGATCATTAGAATTTGATTCTAGTGCTTCAGGGTTAAAAAATTAATACTCATCCTTTAATGAAAAATATGAGTCTGTCCTAGAAATTTATTAAATGAAGAAACTCTACTTGTCAAGTAAGTATATTTACTCATGTTCTTATATAGTCGAGTAATGAATTTTTTCATCTCTATGATAATAATATTGAAATAAAAATGTTATTCATTTAATTTTCTAAATGAGAAATAAGTGGGTTCTTATCCCATTATATATTTATAGTTTTGTGGTGGTATAATTTTATATAAACATTTTCTTTATCACTATCAATCAGAACTTTATAGTTTTATTTATATTTTATGTCTTTATTTTCACTTTGCACTAATGTTCTCCTAACCAAAATATTATTTAAGTGGTGATATTCACCTTTTACTTCCCCTCTTTTTTAGAGGATGTTTTTTTCACCCATTATCCGATGTGAGTTTCCCAGAAAGGAAAATTTTAAATATCAATTTTTCATTTTTGATGTGAAATTTCATATTTTGATTATGCAATTTCTTGAAATTATTGATCATATGAGGATGGTTACATATCGATTGATGGTTTACCAAATCTCTGTCAAGTTCATTATGTGTTCCATATATCTAATCTGAGTATGTATATACGAGGTCCTTCAAATATAATATAATAATAGTTTATAATGTCGGAGCAAGATATTGTTTATAATGGAAAACCAATAAAGATTCTAGATCATAGAGAGAATATTCTATGAAATAATATCCCACACTTGGTTAAATTTTTATGGCAAAACCACCAATATGAGGAAGTCACATGGGAACCTAAGGATGTGATGATGTAGATGTATCCTTAACTATTTATGTAATTAATTATTTTTAGGGAGAAATATATTTTAAGGGGTATAGAGTGTAACACAAAAAGATTTTACGTGATTTCTCATTTTTTTCCTCACTTAGATAGCTTACTTTTCACAATACATCAAACTTAAACGAACTCCAAAAATATTATTATTTTTACAAAATCGATATCACCTCGATATTGGAATGGGTGGAATGAATGATATTAACTAAATTATAAAAATATATTTTATTAATGTTTATATAATTAACTCATTGTTACTAGTTTATTATAAATTATAAAAACCAATGGAACATAAAGGATTTACTATTATAAAAAAAATACTTTATTCTCAAAATGGAATTTTGTCTTAATAAATTAAAGTAATCAATATTAGTGAAATCTATTAATGAAATTTATTTCTTATATATTCATTCAATTTTTATAAATTCACTAAATATGTTTGATTTTCTTTAGATAAGATTAAATCCGTTGTTAAGCATAAAAATCTATATTTTTATAAAAGTAAATTTCCAAAATTTTGATGAAACAACTGTTTTAAATATAAATTTTGACACTTTATATAGTTTATTTTAAAAAATCATTTTTTAAATAGGAATATAAAAATTATGTTAGAGTAAAATTTTGTTATCTTTCTGAGAAGTTTCATTTTTGGTTGAATAGTGAGAAATATTGAATTTTAATTAAAATCTGCCTTTTAGTATAGTTTATTTATATAGTTAAATTATATTTAAAATTATATTTAATGTATAATTAGTTATATTATAAATCAATAAATCCAATTTAGGTCATTATATTGAATTTAACATTGAAATTGGATATAAAAACATTTCATTCTTTTGGACTTTTCACTTTAATAACCCGTTTTTTCATTGTGTCTGCAAGATGATTTTTAAATATAATTTTTAGAATTATTTGAATTGAATTAGGTAAAATGGATTCCATATTTAGTATAATAAGGTCCAAATTATGTTTTATGGTTAATTTAAGTTTTAGGAATACAAATTTACCATAGTAAAAAAATTATTTACCACATTATAAGTAAAATACTAACAAGGGATAATGTTAAAAGATAAAACCTTAACATACCTAAAAATTGAAAATTTTAATGGTTGGTTGATATATTTAATGAAAAAAACCATAATAAACAAAATTACTTAAAAAATAATTAAAATTAATTCCACCTCAATGTGGTTGGTTTTAATTATAAAATAATCATTATTTTAAACACTTAAACCCACCTCTCCTCAACTAGAAAATCCACCCTCACCTCCCATATTCAACCAAAAATTATTGAAGATATAAAATTATGTAATAAAACCTCTAGTAAAAACCCTATAAAAACATCCAATTACATGTGGTCTCCCCAAAATACCGAATCAAAAGTCCTTAAGGGTCTCTGAAGATGGTTATATTCAAGAGGTAATTTTCCCAAAAACACCTCTCTTATTTTCATTTATTCTTTTACATTGTTCTTTCCTCTATCATCCGTAATAAATAATAATTCAAAAATCATGTAAATATTTTAATTTTATGTTTATAATGTAATATCTTTTATCCATCTCTTTTATTACCTCATCTTATTCAAAGAATAAAAACTATTTTCCAAATTATGATGGTTAATCATGTCCGTGAATTGCTTTTTTGATCGTTTTCCATTACCATCTTCATGGTTGGTCATAAAAATATTATTTTGGTTAAATATGACCTTAATAAGTATATTATATCCTATATAATGTTATGGAACAAATATATACTCATAAAAGTAAATAAAATGAAACTAGTTTGTGATGTTAAAAAAACCACAAAAATATACCAAACATTTTTCATTAACATTTTATAAAATGAATCATTGTCATGTAAGAAATAATTTTTATATATAGTAACATTTAAAACCATATAATTTCATGAATACTATTTCATTTTACTTTTGGTGTTTTAACCCAATTTTACAAGAACATCCCTAATTTAACACAAATGAACTGATCATGAAACCATGAAACAAACACACCCAAGACAATGCAAATAATGGAATATTATTAATGAATTGGTCATAATATGTTATAAAATCATAAAAAAAGGAATTATAAATATTTATATATTTATTTTATTAATTAGTAACTTTATTTAAAACATTATATTGGAGTTTTATGTATGAAAAACTAAAGGGAAGCCTATGGTAACAATTTCACATCAAATTTTTTTTACCTTTGATAGTCATATGCCTCATTCACCACTAATTGTTTTTATATGGATTTACAATGATTACACATAATTGATAATTAATGGTCACTTCAATGGTGTGAAAACTGTAAGGGGATTTCTTGTCTCACATTAATTTTTATGAAACATAATCCGTATTCATTATTAGTTTCATTTGAAGTGATGTATTTACTTACAATTAATGTATTATGTTATATTTATCCTTAAATTTAAGGGTATTTACATATCAATTTCATGATATATCTTTCATGGTGTTTATGGTTCACAATTTACTAAATCGGTAATGTTATTTTTTCTTGACTTTATTTTCTTTGAAACGCATGTTATGATTTGAACCTAAATTGATTAAAAGGTTTATATAATACCATTTTATTTTTTTATCATTAATATAATACATTTAATGATATTATAATTTGAAGTTAATTCTCACTTCATTCAGAAATTGTTTTAATATATAAATCCATGTGTTCAAAAAAGGTTTTCAAAAATATTTTTAAGTGATGTAATAAGAATTTAAAAAAGGGGGGTTTAAAATTTATTTAAAATGGTTTTCAAAGATTAATACATAATATTTTATAGGATATTTTCAAATAAAAATTTAGGCTAACTGTTTATTTGATTTAAAAATTACTTTTCAAAGTTGAAATGGTATTTTCTCAAGAAAAGGTTTTAAAAAGGTATTTCAAAACATTTTTTCTTTAAAGGTGATTTTTGGTGGTGTTTCACATGTCTTACCGAGGATATGATCCAAATATACCATTCTTATTATTTCTTTGAATGGTTTATTTTTATTATATTATGATGTTTGTTAATTTCATTTGTTGCCATGGGTAACCATTATGATTATTTCTTATGTTTATTTCTTTATGTGGCACACATATTTATGAGCATGTTGTAATGGGTGTGCCTAGATATAAATCCAATGAATTGGGTAATGTTTTAGTCACATGAGACGTCATGTTGGGTTAAGGATTAAACATAATTCATTTATGAGACCCTATCCACCACGTGATATAGTAATGGAAATTATCCTTGACTCGTGTTTGTGTATTTTATATGTTATTTCCTCAATTCCATGTTTTATGTTATGCTCTCATGGGTTATATTCTTTGATTATTTTATAACTTATGTCTCATAAGAATCCATGTTTTATTTCACGAATCATGATTTTGGCCTATGATTTACTATTTATAAGTTTCAAATATTATATTCATGATCAGTTACCCTTATGATCATCTTATGATTTCATATGATCATGTTTTGATTACTCTTATGTTTTTCCTTACTGAGAATATGAGCTCACCGTTCTTATGTTTTCTTTTCCCTAGGTTTTGAGGAATTATGTTAAATGAATTGTTTATAGAGTTATTTCACATGAATGATGTTGATGACCTATTGTGAAAATTAGTTATAGTGGGAGATAATGTTGGGACAATTTTTTATAAACCCTAGTTGTTAAGAGTTTTTACAAATTATCTAATGCTTTTATCCTAAAAGGTCCTTAGGTATATAAGTGATCCAATATTTCCTTTTGATATTGTATGTTTTGTTGGAAAAAATTTGGTCACATTTATGAGTTTCAAAGAAAGAAATTTAATTTTTATGTTTTTTCCCTGAATCCAGTCGTGTGAATTCTGGGAAATTATACTTATACATTTCACAATTATTTTAACCATAATTTCATTGAGAAAATAATTCTATAATGTAATTATTGAATCCAAATACACAATCTCTTTGATTATATAAATTCATATGTACTAATATCATAAAATTGACCTTAATCCCTCTTCTTTTGAGGAATTCTCTCTTAATGCTTGGGAAATTTATTTTCATAGGGCTACATCTCCTATAGATGAAAAATTGGAGATTGTAAGCTTCTTTATTTGCTCTAATATCAAAATTGTGGTGTAATTTCTCTACAAACTTGTATAAAACTCCCATTCCTTTCAAGAAAGCACCATGATGTTTCTTTCTACAATTATCCAAAGTGGGAAATTATTTCTTTCCTTTATTACCATTATCATTTTTTTCTTCTTCCATCATTTTATTCTCTTTATTTACTTTGAGACCATAATACTTGCAGAATTCATTCTATGTATTGATGACACATGATACTATATCCTCATATGATGAGAAAGTTAGGTATATTTTCATAATTCATTCTTTGATTTTTTTTAACCACTGTATTTTGAAACAATTAACACCATTATCATATATCCCATGAGATATGAAAATCATCCATGCAAAAATTCTCACTTTCATTACCTCTCAAAGTGAGAAATATATTCTCTTGGAAAGTAATCCTTTTTTCCGTTAAAAATGGATTGTAGTTCCATTGAATGATGAAGGTTTCTGATGCATGTATAACACTAACATTGATACACCGCGTTGTGGATCCATAAGATACCCCATAAGGGAAATGTTATTAAACAAAACATGGGAATGTTTCTCTAATATGTTCCTGATCTACTCAGCACCAATTTCAACTATATTGGAATACTTAATAGGAAAATACCCATATTCACCATGGGTATTAATTATATTTCTTCCAGAAGGAATCATCACTAAATTATTTCACACACTGAGTTAACTCAAAATTATTATGAATAATGATCTATAAACTAAAATCCCATTAATTGTAAAAATTATCATATACTATAATGAACTATCATAGTTCTCATATAAGTTATGATTATTTCAAAATCTCATTCCCAAGGTTTCTACTAAGTATCCCTTGATTCCAATTGTAAAAAACCTAACTCTAGAAGACCGTATTCTATGGTTAATTTATTACATGGGATTAAGATACAAGGAATTGTTTCCCAAAGGACCGAATAGTTTTGTTGTGTTAGAAAACCAGATACAAACATGATACCCATTTTACTTTGGGAATAAAAAATAAAATATAGTAATGAAAAACATTCAGCATTATTGAAACAATTCAACGAATTATCCATCATATGTCAGTGAAAGGAAACAAAATAATGATGACCTCAAATACTAAACAAGGGTCATAAATAATAAAATATATCTTGAGACAATAATGAGTAACAAAAATGGAAATTTAAATAACTAAACTTACATTACATTTAATAAATAACTTATCCATCATGAGAAAATAAGGCATAATATATATGGAAATTAAAATAAATAGAAACAAAATCCATTTAATCAATAGCTTGTAAAAAATCTGAATACATGGATAAATTCATAGTGAAAACCTCATATATAATAATAATTTAATTCTGAATGAAATAAATTCATACTATTGGAACTCATGATTTTGGAGATCATGATATATTTAATTTCAAGACCGTACTATAAGAAAACATAAAACTGTGGGTAAAAACATATTTAATTTGGCCAATTGGTTTGTCTCATTTGACCTTTTGAAGCATCTAGAGGCTATATAATTTTAGGCCCCAGCTGTCATTGTATTTCCAATTCATTCCTCAAAATAAATTGTTCAATTTAATTTATGAATAATTTGTCTTATCAAAAAATATCTGTACTTAGTAAAGAAAAAAGATTTATAAATACTTCCCTAGTTAATCAATTAATTTAAAAATGTAGCACTATATATATATAAATGGTATATAACTTAGGTAATAATCATATCCTTGATACTATAATATGGATATTTAAGAGAAATCTAATATCCATTAATCATATGTAAGTGAATTATTCAATGGATGGTATCATCAAAACATTCAATAAGTGGTGAATAATTAAAATAAAGGATTTTTTAATTAATAAAATAAACATAAAAAATCATTAAAAACATTTTTGAAGAAAATGTCATTTTCACTTTGAAATTCACTTTTAATGAAAAAATTTGAAAGTAAGAAGGAAAAAATTTTCATTGAAAATAAACTTATAAACCTATAAAGTAATGCTAAAATAATTAATGAATCATGGTGGTGGGAAAGGCAAATCTAGACATATTATTTTAGAAAATAATTCCTCCGGTATCTCTGCCCAAAAATTCACAAAAGTACCTAATTTAGAAAATGAAATAAATATTCTTTTAAAACCGTTTTATAAAAATTAACATATGAGTAAAAATTAAATTAAACAATTTTAGTAGAATAGTAAAAACCTTCTTTAAATAATTTTTAGTAAACATTCAAATGGATATTGAAGAAAATGTTTTTTTAAGAGAAACTTTAATATTATTATTTTTAAAATAAATCCTCTTACCAATTTAGTATCTTCTGAATTATAAGCCTTATGAAAGAAATAAATTTAAATGAAAATTTAAATACCATAATGAAAAATTTATTAATGAGATAATATATCAATGAGGCAGTGTATAAATCACACAAAATAAAGATGTGGTGGATATGGATTATGTCTTACATAAGTAAAAGTGAGATGAGTAACCCTTTACTCAGGTTAAATTTCCTTTGTACATGATTGAACCACCAATAAAATAATTATAGTTTATTATAAATATATTATAGAACCATAATCATATATATCAGACCATATATTATTTACTTATAATATTGTATCACCTGTTTATTATTAATTCATTTTTAAAATCACTATTTTAGGTTGTAACTCCTTCCTTTTTCATGCATGTTTTGATTCTGTAGTTATGGTCATTATATATTTTTAAAGTTAAATCCTATATTTAATATTATTTATTATTTAAATAAAATATATATTAAATTTATATATATATATTCATCCACATATATAGAGATAAAAAAATTAATTACATTGTTCATGGTGATGGTAGGCAATCCGTATGCATGAACGTTGTTTTCATCTTTCGATGGATGAAATGAAATAGTGGTAATGAACAATTAACCTTTGAAGAATAATTATTATGTCATATATAACATAATATTTCATTATTTCCATATATATAACCACACATGTAAATTGGATATGAAAAATTAATTACATCATTATCCGGAGACTATAAGATATATGCACGCATGAGCAATATTTTATATTTTCATAGGATGGAATAAATATGAAATATTTTTATAACATAAAAATAATAAAATATAATTATATATATGATACTTGAGTTATTTTTTTGTTATATTTAAAACACATGAAGATTTTTTAGAATAAAAAAGAAATTGAAAGAGTTAGGGGAAGAAAATTACCTCTTATTCGAGAAACTACCTTTAGATATCTTCTTAAGGGACATCATATTGCCATTTTAAAAGAAAAAAAACCAGAAGAATTTGGATATGGTTTTTGAGAAGATATTTTTTATGGTATGGGTGAGCTATAAGGCACAATTGTTTGTTAATAAGTGAGGTAGGAGGGTCCCTTTTATAATTGAGGTGAGAGATGCTTTTAGAATTTCTCAAAAGAATAAAATATAATAAGACCAATCTAGATCCAAATGATTCCAAATAGACTATATATTCACCAAGGATGAATTTTAGACCTTATATTATCCCATTTGTTCTAATTTAATATTTTTATGATATTTTTATAATTTACTAAAATATTAATCCCATAAAATATCATTAGTGTCAATATTGATACTATTAATTACATTGACTTTATAAATATCAAAAAATAAATTAAAATTAAAAAAACCATTTTATTAAATATTAATATATTTTTTTTAATCTAAAAAATTCATGGATCACCTTAAATATCTCAAATTATATAAATTTTAATATTTTTAGTATCATTTATTTGATTATTCCATTAATTAAATTATTACTACATCTGTGTTGTCTAGGAATTTAACTTAATTATTTCTACACTAGGAATTAAAAATAAATTAAAACAATGAATATAAATCTATTATATTTCAAAATAATATTTATAGTCAAACATATCCTTTAAATTGCCCCATATTAAAATAATTTAATTTTTAAATGCAACTGCGTGATATGTTTTACTATTATTGAAATAAAATATTATAAAGATCAAAATATCATCCAAGTGATAAATAAGGCCATAAGTTATAAAATTGTATTATTATTGTAGTTTTACACTAGTAAAATTTAGGTAGGTGATGATATCATTTTGTAGTCCTTATCATTTTAATTTTAACCAAAATCACTAGATTTCCCCCTACCATGGTAATATTTTAATATAGTTACTATTCCTAATGAATAAAATAAAATAAACCAAATAACTTAATTTTAAAAAAATAATTCCTAATATGGAATCAATTTTTTACTATTCAAATCATATAGTTAGTATAATCTAATTTTAAATTAACACCCTAAAACTATATGAAAAGATTTTTTTTACAAAATGCTTTTTTAATCTAAAAAACATACCTATAACAAAATATGTTATAATGATGATTAAAATGGAATTAATTATATTAATTATAACTAAATATTTCATAAGTTACATTTATATAAAATTAAAATTATAAAAATAATTTTTTAATATAAATTAAATGATAGTTTTATTAAAATCATTATTTTATACTATTTACTAGAAAATATATCTTTTCAAAAAAATACCAAAAGATCACCATAATGCGAAATTAAAATTATCATTTAAGAATGATATTATTTTTATAAAATTAAATTTATTGATGTTACAAAAAATATTAATCACTCATTAAAATCAATAAAACCCATTTGTAAAGAAAACGTATTTATGAAGCATAAAATGAATTTACTAAAAATTGAGTACATATTTTAAAAGAATTAATCAATGAATTTTTATTGAGCATGTATATTAAATATATATTTCATAATATAATTAATTCTATTCATTCTCACTAATTCAGTGGCATGATTATAGAGGTTAAATTTAAATTATAATTTTTTGGGGTTTGTTTATGCTCAGTGATGTGTGTTGTATACGCTATCGAACATAGTCTTCTATTTAAATCTAATGGTGTTACGAAATTGAAATGAATGATGTAAATTTTCACTGCAATTAATTTATCCTTATAAATTTTGAAAATATTAATTATAATTCCCATTATCTTTAATGATTCCATATCCAAATTTTTCCTCCCCACCAATGCTCTCCTTTAATTTGGGATCCCAATTATGAGTTATCATATGTAACCATCATATTTAAATTACCAATTTCCAAAAGTTTGTTTTTTATTCTTTTTAAAATATTTAATTTCAATAAAGATATTTCAAAATAATTATAAAATGGTTTTAAATCATTTTAAAATAATTTTTTTTATCTTGCATGAAACATTTTATTTCGTTATCCTTTATATCATTTCATGGATTTATTATTAAAATTTCTTTTTAAAATGTAAGTGTTTTCCTATGTTTTCACTTTAAATTTTTGAAACCTTTTATGTTTTTATATCATTATTGTTTGATGATTATTTTTAAAAAGATAAAGTTTTTAAAAATATTTTCACTTTACCTTTTAAAAAATTTATGTATTTTCAAAGATTATTTATTGATAATTATTTTCAAATGTTTATTTTTGAATAATTTCTTTTAAATTTATCAAAAATTAAAATTTTTAAAATGAATTTTTGTAGGAACCATTACTTCTATTTTTATGATGAAGTTGAAATTTTTTTTTTCTAAAATTACTTAACAATTTTAAAACCATTTCCTTTATATCTTAAAATTTTTAATTTGTTTGGAAATTATTTTTCATGGATCACCCAAAAAATTTTCTTATAAAATACTATTCTGGGGTGACTCAGTCCTGGGTATCAACTATTTACATTCTTGGGGATAGTTTTTGTAATAACATCTAGAAATATTCTAAAACCCATTTTTCATTCCATGGGATATTTATGATGTGAAGAATGAAACCCATTTCCCCCCATGAGATTTAGATATATATTGAATGATTCATTTTTATGGTACCCAGATGTATATATTTTTCATTAAGTGATGTTTAGGACCAATATAACGATATAATACATTCGGTAAAGCTTTATTTATCAAGGGATAATTTGAAAGGACTTTTGATAATCAATCCACCATAGGTTAGTGAAGCCTGATTCACCAAGGGAAATAAGTGAGTAAATCCCGATCCAAAAAGGTAAATAGGTGATTAAAGTTTGATCAACCAAGATAAATAGGTGAGTGAAGTCTGATTCATTAAGGGAAAAAGTTATAATGCCTAATCCACTGTGTTATAATTCCTTTAACCATTATTTTTCCATATTATTATGTTTTGAAGCATATCTATGTTTTGATTTTTGAGGAATTATGCTCCACATTTTATATAAGTATGTTTTCCAAATGTAATATTCATTGATTTTGTTTATGATAACATACCCATATATTTAACTTTTCCTCAGTTATTTTTATCCTTGGTTTCATTTATTTTTCCCTTACAGAGCTTATGAACTTACCTTCTTCTATTGTTTTCTTTCCTAGTATGAGAAAATGTATACACAATGTTTGGTGTTTAGATTTGAATTTTGAGTTAATATTTAATGAAGAAATGTTGATGAGTGTTATAAATTCAACTATTTGTTTAGATAATCCTCCAATACATTAATCCTTGGGTACTCTATTTTTTTAAACTATTTGTGACATTTAATGATTATTATTTTAAAATAATTAAATAAGTGTGTTTATTTACCTTGGATCACTTGATTTTTATCAAAATAATGTTTATTTATTTTTGGGAGTAGTTTTGAGAACTTTAGTGAAAAACCTAGGGGTATGTATAAGGGATAAGTCTATGTATAGGATAACATCCCTAAATTTTGATAAAATAGATATTATATGGTTCTTCTAGATAATTATATCCATGTATGGATGCTATAAAGTGTATGAGTATCTATAATATATTCACTTCATAATAATAACACTGAAAAAGCTAGTTTAGCATTGAATCGATCTACACTTTGGTGTACAAAGAGTGGGCCTAAGACTATACACCTGGAGAAACTCTCCCTGGGGATGTACATTGATTAATCATACCGTTATGAAGGATATGATTATTATTTTTACCAATTAGGTCAAATAAAATAAATGGAAAATGTACATGGATAACTAAATATTGAACAATGAGATTCATTGGTTGAATTGAAATTATCACATGTCAAAAATGAAGGCGCCAAATGGGAATAAATATTTGGATTGATGTTATCATATTCATATATTGGATATTATCCTTACCATTTTGGATTTAGTATTTGGATGAAACAAGGTCATGATAATGAATACAAGAAATATAAGTACCTATAAATGAATATTTATTACAACTAAATATTTTAGAATAATTAAATGAATTAAAATCTTAGTATATGGTTGTTATGATGGAAAAAGTGAGTTTCCAAGTATTACCTAAGGTATTGTGGTTGATATATTTATTAAAATTAATTCATTTTAATTTAATACTATCAATAGTGAATGATAATTATTAATGGTATTCTGGTATCTTTTAGAATTTATAAGGATTATGTGAAACATATAAGGATTGTTCTTCAATTTTTTTGTTTTAATGTTTTGGAAACATATATTAAAGAAACCCTATTACCCTGAAATGTGATTTTATGATAAATTTATATTTTTTGGAATAACTATTCAAAAACACATCATTGAGGGGAGGATAAATATTAGGTTTAATATATTCTTGATTTTGAGGTAATAAATGGTTTATTGATTTTAAGAAAACTAATTTAGATAGTATTGATAGTTTTGGAAATAATTATTGATTTAATAAAAAAGTGTTCTATGATATTTTTTGGTGAAGAATATCTCATTTTTGAGATTATGATATACATTTTCAAGGGTGTGGTATTATGAACTAGTGGTTGAAGATAAGAGTTAATTTTTAAAAGAATAAATGATTTAACTATGGTTTAATTTCTTAAAGATTCAAATGGTTTTGGAAAAATTATGTTGGGGGAAATAAATTATTAGTGAATATAAATATTGGATTATATGGTTATATGAATTATTAATATTGTTCAGAAATGATAAGTAACATGATATGGCCTTAGATAGTAAGATATATTTCATATTAGTATTTATATTCTATATAATTAATCTGTTAAGAATACACTCACCTAATTTCATTAGTGAGTAATATTTAAAATTTTTAAGAATAAATTTACTTAAGGGTATAGAATGTAACAACCTGATATATTGGATCCAATCACTTAATACTTTCTTTGATACCTTGTGGCACACAAAACACCAAACTAACACAATAATGGACTAAAATGATCCATAACATATTAGATGAATTTTATTAATAAAATTTAAGAATAATAAAACTGATAGTTAATTACAAGATTATAATCAATCATAAATTTATTTAAAATAGGATTGAAAACACAGAATGTTCTTACTGGATGGGATGAAGGGATTCATTTTTTATTCATTTTTGATAATCCCCATTTTAAGGGTTTAAGGGGAACCCTTACATTACATTTTCTGTAGGATTTTTGGTATTATAAGACTTGAAGGGCGTAATAGAATACATCCTTGAATTTGAATACATGAAACTACCCCTCCCTAGATTTTAAAGCATCATCATATCTGCACCTCTTTCATGAATATTTGGCTTTCTGTCTTGTGTAAGGATGCATAGGCCTAGTACCGATGGAAAATGGAACACCCTCCCATTCTTCCAAATTAAATAGATATGCTCTAGTGAATGTGCCTTTCTCTAAATCCCCCTCTGGACCACGTTCCTTCTAAAATATTATGGGTTTGAGTCTACACATCTGGTGTCCCAAATGCCTTATGTTGGCCAAAAACCGTGAAGGTGTCCAAAATTCCTTACTGGCCAGAAGGCCTTAAGGGCCTAAGTAATATTTTCTAATAAAAACTATTTTTTGTATTTTCCTTTAATTAAATATTATTCTGACAAAAAATTATTTATTTTATCATTGAAATCTGAATAACATTAATTTTTTTTATAATGATCCAATTTATATAATAATAATCAAAGGCATCGATAATTTTACCCTATACAAAAATTTTACATTTAAAAATACTCTTCTTCTAAAAATAGTTTTTTATGAGTTATATGAATAATAATTAAAATTGAGTTTCTTTATATTTAAAAAAAATTATCTGATAAAATATTTTTAATATTTTTAACCATTAATTAAAAAATATATAATAATTGATATTTTATTTTTATTAATTTAAAGTGAATTACTTAGGTAAACATTAGTTACTATGGTAAATCAAAAATGGTAGAAGTGAAAAATCTAAGAGTAAAGGACTTAAAAACACGAATGAAACATGTTTGAAAATAAATTATTGAACAATTGATCTTACTTATCACATCCATCAATTTATTATTTTACAATTTTTAGTCCTCTTGTCATGTGAAAAATGTTCTCCCTTTATATTAATTTAAATTATTTCTAAATATTCCTTTCACACCACATATATGGGGGCCACTCACCTCCACTTCCATACCACTAAAGAAATTCCATTTCCACATTAAAATCCAAAAAATATCATTTATTTATAATTATAACCCCTTTAATCCATCTTCATGTAAGAATATATTGGATTAATATATCCATTTTTGATGAATTCTCTAAGGAAAATGCAAGGATTTCATTCTGATTACACATTAATTTTCCTAACTTCTTTTCCTTTATTTATTACTTTCCCAAATCTAATTTTATAAATCTTGTATAACTAAATCATAATATATTATATAAATTTATTAATTATAATTAGGAAATAACTATATACTACCTCCTACCTTTTCCATTATGAATAACGAAACTTTTAATAGTTTATTGTTGGGACTACCACATCTACGAATCATAGACTTTAATTTCCTCAAAACTGCCTATATTTACCAATTATAAAAGTGAAATTATGTAATATATATGAAATATAGAATATAATTATGGTTATTGAGAGACACATTTTAATACACCTTCTTTCCCTATCATTATTTGAGAAGCAAAAACCTCAACCTTGCATTGTGTGGACAACCACCTCCATGATGTAACACATTTAATTTTCCATCTAGATTATTTATTATTTATTAAACTATACTAAAATGTAAATCATTTTCTTAAAATTATATAAATAATATTAATATGCTTAATCTATAATGATATTATTCAATAATTAATCACTTTTATAATCCTAATCGTCCCTTAATTTTGGTATGTTCATGTCTGGGTTAGTCAAACAACCTTCTTAAACAATACTATAAAAAATATAATGTATGAATATGATAAATTAATTATTGATAATATATAATATATATAGAAAGTAACATTTTATACATTAAAATTACATAACATTTTGCAAATACTTAAAACATTATACAAACAGATTCCCTTGGACTATATAAGTATAGTTCCTTTGGAAACATGGAAGTATAAAAACTATTACATAAATGAGCATAATAATCTATAACTACGTTCTTCTTAACTATAACCTTTTCTAGACACATAAAAAATAATACAAATCTTCATAACCTGGGGAAGTAAACATAAAAATGGTCGATATCAGATGCTCAGTAAGGGTAATCAATGGAGATATGTAATCATTATCACGATTATAAGGTTATGATAACATGGTCATGAAAATAGATGATCATTCACTTCACATCAAAGATCATATGCATGAAACATGGAATAAATCATGGAATTTTGAAATCCCCGAATCATAACGAAATAAAGAAGATAATCTAAGAAATAATAACATAGGAATAAAACATGTAATTTTTGTAGACACATAGGCACATATAATGATTTCTATAGTAGTGAAGGAATTGATATTGAGACCATCTTAGTAGTATGGGTTCACTACCTATACCATCTTGGTAGTAATTTTTCACTACCATGGACATCTTTTTAGTATGTGTTCACTCGTCATACCATCTTGATAGTCATGGTTCAATCTCATGGACATCTTAGAAGTTAAGGTTCATTCCCAGAACCATCTTAGTCTATCTCATGAGATATAAATATTTATCCAATGCATTGAACGGAGATATAGGTCCCACCCATATCATAGTGAAATAAAAAATACATGTTTTGAAAGATAATAAATAATCATATCTTAATACATGATATAAAATGGGTATTATAAACATGTAATCATGTCATAACCTGTGGAAAACAAAAAGTTTCACAACCATTTCACCTTAAACCAAACCCGTGAAGAGAAGCAGGTTCAAAAAGTATATAACCCTTGAAAGAGAAATGGGTTTCATAAAGATCATTAAATAAAAACATAACCCATTAAAAATATGAATATGAATGGAAATATTTAATAATATCCCCATAAAGGCATGATAAACACCAATCGATGATATCATAGATTAGAAATAATTTTGAAGGATCTTATAAAAGCATTTCTTGAGGGAAACATCCTTTCTGCACTGAAAAAAACTTTTTCAAATATAAAACCTTTTGAAAACCTTTTTATTTTAAAATATATTTTAAAATTTATAAAGTAATCACTTAAAACTATATATGTTTTCTAAAATTATTTTTTTGAAAATGGGCTTCAAATATCCTTTTAAAACCTTTTTTAAATCATAGATTTTGAATATAATAGATTTTCAAATGAAGAGAGAGTGGATCATATTTTAATTGAAAAAAATATATTAAGAAAAAAATAATGTTAAAACTGTACTAATACATGATGATATCTTAAATATATAATGGATAATAAACATCATGAGTGTTCTTGAGATCTGGATCACAATATTTCATTAATTGAATCATAATCATATACAATCTCGAAATGTAATGAGATTGTTTCCATAAAATCATATCACATGGTAGCTTGGGATCATAATCTCCATTTAAAAAATAAAATTAAATTAAAATTAAATATCATTAAATTATGTATATTCATGATATAATACACCTATAATTATAATTTAGGTGCGTAACAAAACTTGTGTCTCAAAGAATGAAAATTGAGACAAAACTATTTTACATACATGGTAACTTTGAAACATAAACACAATGAAAGAAATATCATAAAAGGGATATGATGATACCAAAAATTTAAGTATTATAAACATATAATACATTCATGGTATATACGTACACCATACAAATGAAGTGAGTGGTGATTAAGTCATGAATCTCACAAAAATAAATGTGAGATGAAATTCCCTTACCTTGTGTCTTGACTCTCATCGTACTCATTAAAACCACATCTATAATAAATATAAATTTATTATTAATATTTTAAATAACAATATTATTACATATAATTTCACTAAAGTCATCCTTAATACAATCCATATAGTCAGTGAATGAATCACATATCTTTGATGGGGGGTAGTCCACACTTCCTCAAAGAAATTATCATATTTACAACAAATCAAAAAGTATAATAAAATGTGTTTCAAAAATATTAAATAATATTAAATTCATAATAAATATAATATATAACATATATAATCCTATTTTCCATCATAATGATCACTATGATATTCGGTAACGGAAAAATGGAAAATCATCGTTTTGTGAGATGATATTTCACCATAAACATAAGCAGTATATGCATTACATATTATATGTAAGTGATTATAAGTGTAGGTCAAAGAAATGTAATAAAAAATCATAGAATATTTATGATACTGGTTTTCTTATACAATCTGGAATAAGGATAGTGTAGGGGTGGATAAAGAAAATAAAATAAAAGAGTTTGAGAGAAGATGTTACCTCTAAATCGGGTAACACCTTTTGGTTAATATCAAAAGGATTAATTAAATTTATTTATTACCAAAGGAAGGATTCAAGGAGTAAGGGATAGATTTTGGGAAGTGTACTATGTAAATATTGGGTGAACATATGTGGTTTGATATGTGTAAATAATAGGGATAGGTGGTGGCCTTTTATAATGGAGGAAGAGTGGTACACTTGTAATATTTTAGAAAAAGGAAACACAACCCATGTTTTTTTATTGAATGTGGATCCCATAATGATAAAAAGTAGATAAATTATTACATATTATAAATTATTATTATTATAAATATGGAATCCATTTTTCTATATTCTGATGACATAATTAGAAGAAATTAATTTTAAATTAATCCCATAGTCAATTCAACCATGCAGGTTTTTAAAGAAAAAACTTTCAAAAGATTACTGTGTTTTTATACCTATGTTCAAGGAGAAATTGATCTCAATTACCAAAATTGTATTAATTCATAAAATTATTTTCTAATTAAACTTTAAAACCAATTTAAAATTTAATTTAACCTTATAATTAATTAAATGAAAAATTAGTTTTGAATTAAAATCTGCCATTTTTACTATTCATCCAAAAATATAGTTTCTTATAATAATCAAAAATATTCATCTTAAGATAATTTAGACACTATAAATTCAATAATTAATTTTATTTTAGCAAATTAAATTTCTAAATGTGTCTAAAATTAATTTTATTATTTTTCATAGAAGGACATTAAAAGTAGTTCATTTGAGAAAACTATATTTTTGAACATATAAGTACTTTACGAAAAATTATATAATTCATTATCAATATTTTTTAATTTATAAAACAATTATAATAAATATTTGAAAAGTAGTTATTTCTATTCATATAACTATATTTAATGACTAGGTTATAAGTTTCTCATTTAAATAATCATTACAATAATATGATGTTTCATAGAAATATATGTGTAGCATGTAACATATGTCTAGTCTTAGTTGCATGCAATATAATACAAGTTGATGTTAAATGTAATATATTCCAAGTTGATATTCCATGTGATGTATTCTGATTCTATGTTCCATGTGAATGGAATATTTGACTTAGTGAATTACAAGTCATAAATGATAATTTAATTTATTCAATAAAAAATTTCCATAAAAACTCAGAGTGTTACATTCTGACCCCATAAAAATAAATTTCACCCAAAAAATTTTACTCTGGTAAAAAAAATTAAATCCTTTTGCTTCATCATATACTCAAGTTCCCACATAGATTCCCCTAAGTCGTAATTTCACTACAAAACATTGACTAGGTGAGTTGTCTTGTTTCATTATGATCCAAAATATTAACAGGTTGTTACTTGTATGAAAGATAATTCTCTAGTGGTATGAGCTCTGAGTTCAGTACATGTTATGATTTATGTAAGTATATGATTAAGAGTGGCACATGGAACACATCATGTACTTGAGAGAGATTTGGAGAAAGTTCCAAGTTGTATGCTACCATAATGATTCGATCAAGAATTTCAAAGGGACTGATATACATAGGGATTAGTTTACCTTTGTTCCCATATATCATAACCTTATTCTAGGGAGAGATTCATAGAATCACCTTTTCACCAGCTTCAAATTCTAGACGACACTAAATTTTATCAGCACAACATTTCTACCAACATTGAGCTTCCTTGATATGTTGCTGAATGGTTCTAGATTTCTTGACTACTTCTTCAGTGATATTATATCCCAATACTATTCTTTATCTATCCTAATCCCAGTAAGTTAGATCTCTATATTTATTCCCATAGGGGGATCCATATGGTGCGATCTGAATGCATGCGTATAAGCTATTATTATAAGAAATCTCAACTATAGGAAGGGGTTTATCCCAACCACCTTTGAAATACAAATAAAAAGATCTCAACATATACTTTAGGGATTGGGTTGTTATTTAAAACTAATTTTCTATTTGAGATTGATAAGAAGTTCTAAAACTCAATTCTTTTTCAAGTTCTTACTGAAGGATTTTCCAGAACATTGAGGTGAACCTCAGATCCATATCCAACACAATAGAATATGATACTCCATGAAACCTTACCACTTTATTTATGAATATCCTAAATGATGATCCAGAGAGAAGTATTATATGATAGTGATGATGTATTTTGAATTATTAATGTGACCGATTACCACCCATATAACATTAAACCCTTTAAAGTTTTTGGGTAGCGCAATAAAAAAATTCACAGTGATTTTCTCCCATTTCCATTCTAGCATGGGTAATGAATGCAACATCCCATTTGATTTTTTTCTTTTAGCCTTAACTTTTTGGAATACCAAGAATCTAGATACAAACTCTATGATATATCTCTTCATGCTATTCCACTAGAAGTATTATTTCAAATCCATATACATATTCGTACTTCTATATTGAATATAGAATGAAGAACTGTATGACTTGTATAATAGATCATTCTTCAAATCTGGTATGGGAAGGAAACATATATGGTTTATGAATCTCATCAATATATACTGATCAAGGTTAAACTTAGGAACATTTCTAACTATATTTTACAGATATACATATTGCTACTGCGCCTCCTTAATCTTCCTTGGAATGAGGGTCGAACATTCATTGGAGAAAGATAATATTTTCCCCTTTATTTAGTATTTCTAGATACATAATTTTTATATCCATAAATATTTAATATTTTCTGATCCTCATCATATATAAGATGGAATGATACTTCCAACTCAGAGCGTCGACCACCTTGTTCATTTTCCCAGGGTGGTAATGTATTGAGCAGTTATAAACCTTTTTCATCTCTAACCATCCACTCTGGAGTATCTTCAACTCATTCTATATAAATATATATTTCAGACATTCATGATCAGTATATTTATCACACTTTTATCCATAAAGATAGTTCCTCCATATCTTTAATTCAAAAAATTACCACTGTTAACACCAAATTATGAGTTGGGTAATTTTGATAATGAATCTTTAACTAACATGTTGCATAAGTGATAACCATGTTATTCAGCATAAGAACATATACCAGTCCCTTCTAAGATGCATCATTATAGATTATAAACCATTATCCAATATAGGGTAATATATGCATAGGTTAAATGACTAACCATGTAATCCGTTCCTTGAAATTTTTCCCACATTCAACTCTTCATAAGATCATGACACCCTTCTGAGTTAACTTGGTCATAGGATTATATAGTCATGAGAAATTATCCACAAACCATTAATGATATACAACTAAACCAAGAAATCTATGGATCTCAGTCACTATGGTTGGTCTAGGGAAGCATTCAATAGTCTCAATCTTTCATGGATCTATTGATGTACCATTTCTTGAGATTATGTGATAAAAAAATGAAATCGTTTTCATCCAAAATTCAATTTTTTTAAATTTTTTATATATATTATCCTTCCATAGTGTATTTAGTACAATTATAATGTTATCTTCATGCTCTTCATTTCTATTTGAATAAATAATAATATAATATATAAATACTACCCAAAACTGATCGATGTAATCTCTAAAGAATTTATTCATTAAATACGTGAAGATATAAGGGAAATTTGTAGAAATTAAAGGAATCACTATATATTAATAATGTCCATACCATATATAGATTTTCATGTTGGGTATATCCTTCTTCTTGACCCCCCAATTGATGATATGTAAAATAAAGGTCAATCTTGGAAATTTATTGAGATCTACGTAGTTGATCAAGAAAGTCATCATTATGGGTAAGAGGATACATGTTATTGATTGTGGTATTGTTCAAATCTCATCAATAAATGTAGGGTAAAATTGATCCACATTACGTTTTCAAAAAAAATCGTTGCACCCCATGTTGATACACTTGTCGGAAAGAATCCATTATCATGGTTTTCTTAGAGTTTCTTCTTAAATTCCTATAACTCTTTTGTGGCCATTCAATAAGGAGTCTTTGAAATTATTATGGAACCATGTGTGAGTTCTATTCAGAAATAAACATATTATTTTGGTGTAAGTCTTGCATACACTTTTTAAAAGACATCCCCAAATCCCAAACATTAGTCATATCATCGATATTGATTTTCTCCCCAATCATCTAGGATAAACAACCCTTTTGAATTCAAATTAAGACACATACAATAGATGTAATCTATACCAGAAGATCATGTTTATCAACACATTTATGGATGATCATAAGTGTGTTTGAAATATCAAACACAACTTCCCCTACTTAATTATTGATGTGGGATTTATGTAGAGAAATGGGATCCATTCCTAAGACGATAACAAATTAACCGAAAGGAAGAATGAAAAGATTTTCAATATGAAAATTCCCAAAAACATAAACCAGACGTCAGTCATAGACTTGAGATGCAATCATCATAGTATTTGGGGTTTACACTACTAATTCCATATCTATTTTTGTTTGGGGTAATCTTAACTCCCTTAGAAAATTTGTTAGATTTTTAAGAGTGGGTATATACAGAATGAAATAAGATATCATCATTTCTATAGTATATGTTATGTGTACCTTTCATCACATCGTTAATACACCCCTAATTAGATATAGTGATTTCTTGATATTTTACCTTTTTTACATCGTCTTAAAAGGTTTATAACATAATTCATCATCACTTGCCCTTGGGTTTGGGCACTGTTAACCATAATGTCCCTTATCCTTGGACGTATAACACTGAATTATGGGATGTGAAAATCGTGACACTTTTTCACCATTCACAATGTTATATAACTTCTTCCCATCACTTCGATAATCAAATTCCTGATGGCCTTCTATTACACAGTAAAACAATTCATAATACCCCTTAAGGAAATGTCTTCCATTGTCTATTCACACACTTATAACATTAAGGGAATCTCAAATTCATCTCTTCATGGTATTTAAAATTTTCGTTAAACTTTATATTATTTTTCTGGGGAAAACCATGAGGTTGATACATGACTCCAACCTCCATTTCAAACTTGATTTCCTTATGAAAAATATCTCAGAAGCTACAAAATTCACTTATGGCCAGGCCCTTATGATAATTTTCATTAATACTCTAAAGAACCTATCAACATTACTTTTAGGTTGGGTGATTCTTCTTGAAGCATACATCGCAATTCTTGTGAAATTCTCCTCATAAGTACAAATAGATTCATCGTCACTTTTATTCCACTCATGGAACTCTTTATCTACCATGGTATAACGAATACAAGGAGCATACATATTATAAAATATTTTATAGAATTCATCACAATCCATAGATTCAATCTAATATTCCTGGCCCACATTCTTGATTAGAGTCCATCACTAGTTCGCTTCACCTTCTAAGTAAAAAATATCTGGAATAACTTCATACCACTCTGAACACTAAATAATGGAGAATATCTTTTCATTAGTACCGATCCATTGTTCCAAACAAAGTGGATTAAAAGACCCTCTGAAAGAAGTTGGACATTTCCTCATGAAGGAATCAATATACTGTCATTCCCTCCTTTTATCATTTGGAAGTACACCATGATTCATATCTTGAGATAGTTGTGTGAGAATAAAAATTAGGTTTTTCATTCCATCACTCATAGGATTAGGTTTCTTTGGAGGACAATCATTTAATTTTCCATAAAAATCACCATTAAACTGGTTCCTTCAGGTTCATCCATTGACTAAAAAAATCAAAGAGTGAGAAGCAATTATTTTATCAGGGAACCGCATAGTAGTGAAAAGTCACTTAGAGGATGTCTAAATTATGAAACCTTCCTTAATCTATGAAACCTTATGATTATACTAGGTTATTCATAGAAAAATTATATTTAAATACTTCATGATGGTTTGTGAAGAGTTTTTGAATTCCTGAAGCATATCCTTTGGGGATGTCAAACTAGGTGTGTAGAAAGGCCTGTTATCATTTATAGATTTCCCCAAGTCTGGCCCAACACATATTTTTATAGTTTCTACCCCCAGATATATCTTTGCTGAATCCATATCAACTTTTAGTATCTAGAATAGGATTTATTACTTGGAAACCACTCACTCTCTCCTTTTCCAAAATTATAGGATATTTTTCTTATACTTTTCCTTATCCTTTGAATTTCTCTAAACATGTCCTTAAGGTCCTCACTAAGGTTTTTTCATCCTAGATTTGAAAAGTTAACTAAACCTTGACTCTGATACCAACTATATAAACCCTCACTTTTTATACATTAACATTACATAACTTTTGTGGAATACTTAAAAAATTATACAAATAGACACCCAAAGGACGTACTATTCTAGTGCCTTATAGAAAACATAGAAACATAAACACTAGTCTACAAATGAGCTACATCATCTTCTACTAGGTTCTTATTAACTGGAGCCCTACTCAGAAACATCAAACATAATACACATATTTATAACCTGGGGAAGGAAACATAAATAGGGGTGATATTAGATGCCCAATATGGGTATAAAAAGGGAGACATATAAGCATAATCATAGGCCTAAGGGTATGAGAGTATGATCATGAAAGTCCTAGATCATACCCTATATATCAAATATCATATGCATGAATTAGGGCATAAATATTGGTAGTTAAATAAATTAATCACAAGGGTATAAAAAAGAGAATCCATGAAAGAATAACACAGGAATAAAAATGGAATTGTGATAGACATATAAGCACATATAATTATTTCCGTAATAGTAATTTAATTACTGCTGAGAACATCTTAGTAGTATGGGTTCAGTTCCCATGCCATCTTGGTAGTCATTGTTTACTCCCATGACCATATTATTAGAATTATTTCACTCTTCGTACCATCTTCGTAGTCATGGTTGACTCCCATCTAAATCTAAGAAGTTATGTTTAACATCAAATACCATCTTAGTCTATCTCATGAGATATAATTATTTACCTAATACATAAGAGGGAGATATAGGTCCCACCCATCTCAGAATGATATCATACATACATGTGTAGAAAGATCACAAATAATCATATCATAACCCATGTAATGAAATAAGAATTATAAACATGTAATCATATCAAAACCTATAGCAAAATATAGGTTTCATAATACTTTCATCATAAACATAACATGTGAAAATAATCGGGTTTCAAAAGCATATAACTCGTGAAAGAGAAACGAGTTTCATAAATATCATTCCATCAAAACATAATCCATTTAAATAAATAATATGAATAAAAAAATTGATTTATTTTCCCATAAAGGAATGAGTTACAAATATGGATGTTATCTTAGATGGGAAATAATTTTGTAATATATTTTAAAAACATTTCATATGGAAAATATCATTTCTGCATTGAAAAATAATTTTTAAAACATAAAACCTTTTGAGAATCTTTTTAAATTAAAATAGATATTAAATCTTATAAATGACACATTGAAATCCTCAAAAAAAAATTTAAAACATTTTTCCATGAAAATGGGCGTCAAAAATATTTTTAAACCATTTTTGAAAACATGCATTTTGAATACAATATATTTCTGAATGAAGAGAGAGACGATCAGATTTTACATAAAAACGTTATCTTAAGTAAAAAATAGAGGTAAAATTGAAATAATATATAGAGATATATTTAATTAATAGTGGATCAAAAAATCCATTACTGTTCTTAAGATGTGTATCATGAGATTTCATTAATTCAATCATAATCATAAACAATATTGAAAAGCGATGAGATTATTTCAATAAACTCCCATCACTTGGTAACATGGGATAATATTATCCATTTAAGAAAATGAAATTACATTAAGAATAAAATATAAATATATATGTATATATATATATATATTAATGATATAATACACCTCAAAAAATAATTTATGTGCATAACAAAATAAGAGTCTAAATGAAGGAAAATTAGACATAACTACTTTACCGATTTGGTAACTTTTGAAACTTAATCCACATGAATGAATGATCATAAAATGGATATGTGAATACCCATAAATTTAAGTATAATATACATATAATACATTCATGTTAGTTACATAAACCACAAAAAATAGGTGAGTGTTTATTATGGCATGTATCTCACTGAAATAAAAGTGAGATGAAATTCCATTTCCTTGTGTCTTGACTCTCATCATACCCATTCAAAAAACCTATATTATAAATATAAATTTTATATAAATATTTTAAATAACAATAATATTTTATCCAAGAATATATATTGTTTTATTATGACCTTATATTATCTTATTGTAAACATTTCTATGTTAAGGTTTCTCTTTAGGTAATATTCCCTTTATTCTTCGCATGCGTCTTAATTAGTTATATATTTGGTATTTATACATATATCATAAATTCCAGATTGTAAAACATTATATAAATATCATTTTTATTCATTATATTATTATATAATAATATATATAATATATAATTATGTAATTGAATACACCGTTCATGGAGACAGTTAGTCGTATGTATGCATGGATGTTGTTTCTATTTTTATTATCGTATTGAAAGAAAGAAGGTAAATAAAATATGTGTATATGTATGTATATATATAATTATTAACATAGAATTATTATATCATATATATCATATTATTTCACTAAACCCATACTTAATACATTCCATATAGTGTATTAATGATTCAAATCGTTGTGAGGGGTCGGTAGTCCACATTTCTTCAAACGAAATTATCATATTAACACCCAATGAAAAGTATAAGGATTTGTGTTATAAAAATATTAAATAAGATTAAATAAATAATAAATATAATATATAACATATATAAACAATGTTTCCATCATAATTTACACTATTATGGGTGGTAATTGAAAAATAAATAGTCCTTGTTTCGTGAGATGGTAGTTCACCGAACACATAAAAACTTTGTTCATAACCCGTTAGATGGAAGTGTGTGTATGTGTAGGTAGAAAACATATCATAAAAAATCCAATTATGTTTAAAATACTGGTGTTTTTATATGATAATGGAATAAAGAAAGTGTATGGGGTGGATAAAAAATTAATAGAATAGATCTTGAGAGAAGAAATTACCTCTTAATTGGGTAACTCTTTCCCGTTTATGTCAAAAGGCTTCCTTGGATTCTTTTCTTCCCAAATTTAGGATTTAAGGGGGAATGTATAGATTTTATTAAGAGGATTGGGATGATTTTTTATTTACTAATGTTTTTTTATAGGTGTAATGAATAGGGAGAGGTGGTTGTCTTTTATAATGGAGGAGGAGCGACACTCTTGTAATATTTTGGAAAAGGGAAACCCCAACCACATTGTTTTATTGAAAGTGGATCTAATAATGATCTAAAGTAGATAAAATGTAGTATTGGGTCTAAATAAGGCCATAAAATGTATTTTTAAAAGTTTCTAGGTCATTTTTTACCTTAAGGATACGATCTATTCCCTTATTAAGCTTAATTCAACCTTATTTATTGTAATTAATTTTAATCACATTCAATAATATTTTGGTAAAAAATTTTGACCTTATTAAAAATTAATAATTATACTAATTCAAGATATGGAATCCATTTTTACAAATAATAATCACATAAGTTATAGAATTTAATTTAAATTTAATCCCATAGTCGGGTGGACAATGTAGGTTTTTAAAGTAAAAATATTCCAAAGTTTTCTATGTTTTCATACTCAAGTTCAAAGTGAAATTGATCCCAATGACCTAAATTAGGTAAATTTATAAAAATATTATCTAATTAAACTTTTAAACCAATTTTAAATACAATTTAAACCAATAAATAAATTAAATGAAAAAACAGTTTGGAATTATAATCCTGTATTTTCCACTATTCATCCAAAAATGAATTTTGTCAAAAAAATCCAACAAATTCTCCATAATCTAATTTCAAAATTATAAATTCAAAAATGAATTTTATTTTTTAAAATTAAATTTCTAAATATTTCTAAATTTTTTTTATTTTTCAAAGAAGGACATTAAATATAGTTTATTTGAGAAAATAGTATTTTTAAACATATAAAGACTTTACCAGAAATTATTTATTTCCTTATAATTTTTTCTATATAAAAATATAATAAAAAATATTTTAAAATTAGTTATTAATATTAATATATCTATGTTTAATGGAATGGTATAATTATGTCATTTATATAATTATAACAATAAAATGATATTTCGTATACCCATCAGTGTTGCGTGTAACGTAAGCCAAAACAATGTTGCATGTAACATACACCAAGTCAATGTTTCCTGTAACATATTTTAAGTATATAGTACATGTAACATATGCCATGTAATTTTTTTGTGTGAATGGCGTGTTTGAATTAGTGCATTGTAAAACATAAATGAAAAATTAATTTATTCGAAGAAAAAATAGTCCATAATAACTCAGGGTGTAAAATGATATAAATGAGTAAATAGGTAATTTAATTTGGTTTTAGTATGGTAAAATTATATTAACTTCAATAATTAAGATACCAATATCCTTTCATTAAAAAACACTAAAACATGCTCATTATCGATTTCATCTTTAAGGATCGTATCAAGAACTCCCATAGAATAAAATTATAAAATTATAAATAATTATAAAAATTTATTTCCAATTAATTTTATGATTTCAGAATTATTAAATTTTTTATAATTATGAATAACAACACTAATAATATGAAACTATTTCAAAATAATCAAGATTTCTAACACCCAATTTCGAAAATATTTAATAATAATTTAATATGCACGTTGATAATAGTTATAAATTAATTTTATAAATGATAATGTATGTTAAAAATTTTAATAAAATAGTGGACTAATATATTTATTCTTGTTATACAGGAGCTTATAATTCAATTAATTAATCATGGAAATAATGTATGAGTTTCTTATCTCTAATTTTAACCCGTTTAGATATATTTCTTATTATACACCATATTTTTTTAGAATGGTATATATGCTACCACATTAAAATTTTGTATCATGATCACCTAATTATTCATGGTATATAATTTTTTTAAATCATATAATTCATGGGGTTTGGGCTTGAATGTTTCTTAGGTTCTATGGGATTTATTTTCTCAAATTTAATTTCTTTTGACATATTTATTATTGTGCACAATAAAATATTCTATATGGTGTTATTACTACCTAATGAATTTACTTTTACATGTTAATCTAATTAATTGGTTTTGAAATATATATAGTGTTCTTTCTTTAGATGTATTTTGATTCAAGGGATAAAAAGGTTTTAAGGTTCTTTGTTAAATCCCATTATTGAGTTAAAATCCATATTCTTTAACTTATTTCTTCCATGATTGGTTGATTCCAAAATAATATTTCATTTCCTATTACTTTATCTTCCCCTCCCGAGAAAATTAAGCTTCTGATTCAAATATTCCACCTTAATGAATTTAATCCTCATAAAAGTATAAAACAGTTATGTATAATTCCAAATATCTGTAATGATGATTTTTATTTAATATCAATATTTTTCCTTCCCATTTATTTTTCCTTTATATTTTAAAAAAAAATTATGTATTATCTCATGTGAACTCAATATTTACATTACCAATTTTTAAATGGTTGTTTTGTTACTCTATTTACAATGTGGGTTTTCAATAAAGGTATTTCAAAATTTTAATAAAAGGCTTCTCATCCTTTCAAAATCAAATATTTTATCTTCCACTCTACATTTCATTTCGATAACCCTTATATCATTTCATGGATATATTATTAAATTTTATTTATCAAAATTATGTTTTTAAAAAAATTCACTTCACCTTTTTGAAAACATTATTTACATTTACAAGATCCTCTATTTATGATTTTTTTTATACAGTAAAGTTTTATAAATGAATTCAATTGACCCTTTTGAAAACCTATGATCTTTCCAAGGACTCATCATTAAGATATCATTTACAAATTTTTTTTAAATGACTTATTTTATATGTCTTAAACATTTTCAATCCAAAAAAATATTTTTTAGAATGATTTTATCTTTATATATTAGACGAGAGATAAAATAGTTTTCGAATTGAAATCTTATATGATTTCACTACCATTTCCTCTTTAGCTATAAAGGGTTTATTTCTGTGTATTCTTTTGTTTCTTGAATCATGATCCAAATTTTTCTTATAAAATACACTTTTGGGGTGATTTTTTTTAGTTATCTATAGTTTAAATTTTTAGGAAAATTTTGGTGATATATTTTATAAATATTTCAAAACCCATTTTTATTTCCATGGGTTCTTTATGACATTATGAACTAAACCGATTTTCTCTCCTAGTTTTTCATAATATGTTGAATATTTGTAGTTTTTTGGAAAACATATGTGTGGTTTTTCATTAAGTGAAAATTGGGCCTTATGTAAAAGTAAAAACCTAGGTAATGATAGAATAAATCACTTTCATTTTTTAATATAGTTATGTCCATTATAAAACGTTAAGTAATTTTTACGTGAAAAATAAAACAATTTGAACTAAATTATTTTCTTATAAAGATTTTATTTAAAAGATTAATTTATAAATTTTATAATTTGAATTATAAAAATTTAATTTATTTTTTTAAATCATCATATCAAAATTAACATAGGATTAAATTTTAGTATTTTTCAAAAAATTCTGATTTTTTATTGAATAGTGAAAAAATCGATTTTTTAGAAATTCATTTATTTTAAATAAATTAATTAATTTAAAAGTAACATTATGTTTTTAATGTGATTTAAAGAATCATAATTATTCTTTAGTAATATTTAATAAACATAATTACATTTTAATTAACTTTATTTTTCATTTTATTATAAGTTTATTTTTGGGTTTAGAAATTGTTTTTTCCCAAAAACTATTTTAAAATGCTTCATATTTCATTATTTAATTAATAAATATAATCCATAATTAGTATTTTAAAAAAATTAAATTTATATATTGTATATAAATAAATATCAAATTTTATTTATAAAATATTTATTATTATCCATAGAGTAAATATTAAATAATATTTTTCTTGAAAACACCAATTCTTGAAAACACATTATTTCATCAAATTTGTGGGTTTAATTTTAAATTAAATTATGAAAATTAGTTTAATTGAGTTTATTAAAATGGGTTAATTATTTTGAATCATAATAATATATATTATCTAATAAGTTTAACTTACTTTTTTACCATAATGAATTGTGAAAACATTAATAATTATTTGTTGCGGTTAAGGAGAAAAAGGGTTTACCGGGGGTTAAATAAAAATGATAAAGGTTATAATAACCTAATTTGTTTTATAAAATATATTTTTTGGACATATTTAGACATTATAATGTCTAAATTACTATAATGGTCTATTCAGGATGTTTTTTTCATGTGAAAAAATAGGTATACCATTTTCTTTTAAATAATTACAAGTGTACCACTCACATAAATAATAAAAGTACACCCATATCCTCTACTATGGACACCTCAAAATCTATTTGGATCAGAAAATACCCACCAAAATCCCTTTCTAAAGTTATTTATCTTGACCAAGATCCCTTAGTTTGATCATAAAGGCATACTAAGAAATATTTTTGTGCTTACCTAAAGAGGTTGTATAGAGAATAGGTATCATGCTTAACCATGCATTTTTATTTTATTTCATCATAAACAACCTTAAGTATTAAAAAATCATGATTATATAATATCAAAATTATCCCCCATATACTAATATGTTAATATTATATTTTAATAACCTAAATCCATCTCCTCTTCTATTAAATGGAATACGAAATCACCATTCTTGTGTATGGTGGACTACTGCCTCATGAACTGATGTCATTAGTTTACAATAATTGCCTCTTATGGATTCTTATAATATAAGATTTAAATTTTATATAATATATTTTTAACATATTTAAACATATAGAGTTATTATATCACATATACCTTTTGAATTTCCATTCCACGGGAGATACGACAACGCCACTCATGCGTACAATGAACTAATACCTTACGAAGCGATGTGATTCATTTTTTACTAACACTTTAAATGGAAGGAAATAAGGACAAATTTAAAGAATATATGTTATATAAATGAAATCATTATGATTTTCATGATGTATTTATGATCCATAAAATATAATTTATGATTTTATTTCTTATACTGAAAAATGATAATTCGTTCATGCATTTGTGTCAACTACGACCAACATGAATAAATATGACAATTGTTTGATCAGTAAATCAAATTTATGAAATATATAAGTATATTTAAGAAACTAATATCATATTTATTATATTAATATAATTTTGGATACATAAAATATTACACATATTCATTCTATAATGATTATTGCAAAATGAAAATTTTAGTCATGCGTAGATACGACAAACTACCTTCATGATCATATTGTAATTCATTATTTATAATTGTATTTCATTATATTTTTTTAAAATAATAATTTATGTATAAAAATGATAATTATTTCATAATTATTATTCTGTATGTGTTCAAAAATTATTTCTTTGATCATAGTAAACATACCAAAGTCATTTTGGACAAATAAGACAACTATAATCAAAACAATCGATGTAAACTTAATTGATTAAGTAACTGTATGTAAGTAATAATAGACTTCAAAAAGGTTCTTAAGCGATAAATAATTAATATATTTTTATTCTTTTTGAAGGAAGAAAAATGAGGCAAATCAAACTCGAGGTAATGTACTTCTTATCAATTTTATTTTGTTGAGGAATATTTCTATTTTACACAAATATATTCTTTTATGATGTGTATATACATCCCCTCTAAAATTTAATATCATGAATTTATATTTTGTTAATAAATTAAAAGATTTTTTTAATTTTATTATTCTATGCGGATTATTAGTCAAATGTTTCAAAGTGGTTTGTGGATTTTTATAAAAAAACTCTTTTGAGATTTTCCTTCAAAATATAATTCTTTTAAATATAAATGTTTTTAAAGTGATTTTATGAATAAAATTTGAGAATTTATTAAAGTAAATTTAAATTTTTCTTTCAAATTGTTTAAAAAATGAAATCACTATACAATTTTTTTTACATTCTTTATAAACCACAAAATATAATGTTCTATCCTAACATGTAAAATGACAATAACATTTCCCACCATCATAGTTATTATTTTATATTTGTTTTTATTTATAATATTTCATGTTTTCTTTGACGAAAAACCATATTTCCTTTTTTGTATTTTTGTACTGAAATAGTATTTTAAAAGAAAATGGTATTTGGTTATTGAATTTTTTTTAAAAAGGGTATTTTTATATATTAAAGAGTTTTTTATATATTATTAAAGTGTTTTAAAAGGTTTTATGATGATAAAAAATATTTTGTTATGTATGATTATGTTATGGTTCTATGGAATTGTTTATGATTATAGGTTTTTTATTCTAAACCAATGATGGGTGGTTCAATTATAAATCTATAATTGGTGGTCAAATTATTAAACAAGGATGGGTGGTAGTGTGATAAAACAAGGATGAGTAATTCCATGATTATCCAAGTATGGGTGGGTCCGTGATATCCATCAATTCCATTGGGTACTTTAGAGATTAAAGTTGACTATAATCGTTATTCTATTTGTCAGAGTGATATGAATAATGATTTCACAAGTTACCAAAATCAATTATATGTGATTTGTACTGGTATTTAATTTTTTATTTAAGAATAATGTTTTTGGGATTTCATGTTAAAAGGATTAATTGGATTTCACTCAAAAAACATTGAAATAAATTTTAACACTTCATGGGTTTTTATGTTTTTTATAGGATTAAAAAACATCTTTTTTTTGGTCCCTTATTAAACTTTTTGATATATTCTCATGTTATAAAATGTTTTTCATACGGTTAAAGGGTGGGTAAGGGAAAGTAAGAGGTTAAGCTAAAATTCATAAATATTTTTTATTAAATAAAATCATGTTTTATTTTAAAAGTTATAAATTTTTTGAAAAATGGATACCGATTAGAAGTGAACACTTTGAGTTATGTTGTTTTGTTATGTATGAATTTTAACCTAATTATTATTAAATATAAACCTAAAAAGAAATTAAAATTGAAATAATGTTAATTATTTACTAAAACAATGATTAAGTTATAGTTAAGGTCAGGACCGTATAATAGGTATCATATGAATTGTTTTGGTAAATTTAGATGATAGGATACTGTTAATAAAATTACCTTTAATTATTTTACCTTATGGTTAAGTTGAAATGATAAATAATTTTAATATTACTGTTTTGATTCATTTAATCTATTTCTATTCATAATGGTTTTCCACATTAAAAATAGGGAATCTATTGTGGGAAGGAACTAAGAGGAAAATATCCTTCAAAATTATCATCCTGAGATGGTTGGAAATGAAAAAAATGTTTTTTATAGTGATAAATATTTTTAAAAATGATATAAATAATTTTTATATCATTTCTTGAGAGTATCCAAATATTCCAAAGAAGATAATGACACCAGGGGAGCATTTCATGTTAAAAATCCCCCAATATTCAGTGGATCGTCTTACTATATGGTAGCTGAAGGATAGATCAATTCCCTAGAGAAGATATTTGAAGTCGAGGGTGATTTGGAATGTATAAGGAAACTCTATTTATTTATCATTTTGATGGTAAAACTGATCGATGGTGGTATTTGTTTAACTATATTGGAGAAAAAGATGATTTTGATGTCATGGAATATGACACATTTAAGAATCATTTTCTTGAAAAATATTTCCCAATAGTTGATTGACTAAGAATGGAGATTCAATTTATGGAATTGAGGAAAAAAATAAAAATTTTATTTCCACATATGAATCTAGTTTTACAAGATTGTAAATGTACATAATATATTTTCTTTGGGACCATAATAGTAAACTAATAGATTTTAATCTAGGTTAAAACCATGTTAATGAAGACTTTGATCACTAAAGAATTTAAATTAATTGAGAAAGTTGTTTTTTGTGTTGGGAAAGTAGAGATAGAGTTTAACAATACTTTTATGTCTTGAGATGACAAGGGTAAGTAATGGTAAGGATGGTAGGAAATTGGAAATAATCCATTAGAGAGATATGTAAGTAAGAAAACCATGTTTTCATATTGTGAGATGTGTTGTAAAAAGAAACATGGAGAATGTATTATGATGTCTAGGAAAAAAATTTGATGTGATGATTTATGATATATGGCTAATGACTATAAAAATATGAGTATACAAATAATAAAAAGTCAATGGTTATATTCTTTAGTTTCATTACATTGGGGATTATTCTAACATGATTCCAAAGTTGGTTACTCAGGGGAAAATCCTTAAGACCGAAATCAAAAAGGTGAATAAAAATATTTTTATTCTGCTGTGATAGATGTTTTTATATAATGTAAGGGGTGAAAGTTATGTTATTTGTTTATTAAAAATATTCTAATTCAATGTTTGAATTTGGATCTTCAAATTATTTTATTTTTTATAAATTTAAATGTAAAATTTGAATATCAAAACATGAAAAGAAGTTATATCTTTTGGTGAAAACTCTATGTTGAAATATTAAAGAATCCAAGATTTATAGGAATCTTTATATTATCATTAGTGGGATGGTATTTACTCCAGATTTTGTTGAGCTATCCATAGCAGAGTTTGATATCATTATTGGTATGAATTAGATTTTATTTCATAATGATCGCATAGATTATAGATATAAGAAATTTATGTTCAATGGTTTCATACCTTTGATAACTGTCCAAGAAGCAAAGAAATTAACTAGATATGACAGAAAAATTCACCTTTCACATATTTCTAAAAATAAGAAAACTATTCATATTAGTGATGTCGAAGAAGTGAATGAATTTATTCATGTATTTCCTAATGATTTTTAGGTGTTATTCGTAAAAAAGGTTATATTTACTATTGGATTAGTTCCTGATACAAAGACTATTTATTAACCCCCTTATATAATGGATGAAATATAACTTTTAAATTTGAAAAATAAATAGCAGTAATATCTAGATAAATGATTTTCCCATCCTTTGACTTCACCATGGAGTTATCCTTTTTTTAAAATAAATATAGATTGATGATACTTTTAATTAAATGTAGAGCTTTAAATAATAGTGATTTTAAGAACAAATTTCATTTTCCTTATATTGATCATTTATTTGAACAGCTCTAGGGAGCATAGTATTTTTTCAAAGTTGATCTCAGGTTGGTGTACCATCAATTGAAAGTGAAGGAAGAAGATATCTCAGAGACTACATTTTAGAATAGATATGGAAATTTTGAGTTTTTTGTCTTGCGCTATAGGTTTTCTAATGAACCAACTATATTTATGGACCTTATGAATATGTTTTACATTAGTTATTGGATATGTTTGTGGTTGTGATTATTGATGATATCTTAGAATATTATGAAATTTTGGAGGAATACATAAGTCACCTAAGGAATGTTTTAAAAACCATAAAGGAAAAGAAAATATATGGAAAATTTTGTATGTATAAATCTTGGTTGAAACATGTTTCTTTCCTTAGAAACGTTGTTTCTAAAGATTTCATAAATATTGACCCTTATAAAGCAAATGTTTTTTTAAGAATGGACAAGACCAAAAAATATCACAGAGATTCATATATTTTTTGGATTAAAAAGTTACAATTAGTGTTTTTTTGAAAATATTTTTCAGTTGTCTACCCACTAACTTAGTTAAATTGAAAATTAGTTAAATTAATGTACAAAATTGATTTTTATGGTTTCTATCATGATGTAATATGAATATTGGTGAATGATCTAGTTTTGGACCTGCCTTTTAGAAATGGAATTTTTTTATCTACAATAATGCTTCATTAAAGAGTCATGATTGTATCCTAATTCAAAATGATCATGTAATTTCTTTTGATTCACACAAGTTAAAACCCTATGATTTAAATTATTGTAAACATTATTGAGAATTAGCTATTGTGGTTAGTTTCATTAAAAATATAGAGGCATCAATTTTATGGACGAATGTTTGAAATATATACTGATAAAAAATGTTTGATGTATATATTCACCTATAAATAACTGCAAATTAGATAGAGAAGACGAGTAGAACTAATCAATGATTATTATTGCATAATCCATTATTATACTGGAAAATAAAGAAAGTGTTTTATGCTTTGATTTGGAAATATATTGATAGATTTACCATGTTATATTTGGAACGTGAACGTTTATTAACATATTTGTTTATTTTTTCCCTAGAATTTATGGATGCATGGATATCCTATATATTTTTTCTTGATTTAGTACAATCAAATTTGTTACGAAAAATTAATCAAGATTAGAAGGGGGATCTTTCTTTGTAGAAAAATGTATAATCCATTAATAAGGGAAATTTACATGATTTTAATATTGATGAATAAGGTGTTTTATGATTTCGAAAAAGATTATGTGTTCCTTTTGATTCCCAGTTGAAGAAAGGGTTGTTGAGTAAAACTCATAGTTCAAAATTTTCCATTCATATGGGCACCAGTATGATATACATGGACCATTAGAGGAATTACTGGTGGGATAGAATGAGAAGATATATTGTAGATATTACTATGAAGTATTTTAATTTTCAATTGGTAAAATAATAATCATCAAAGGAAATTATATTAACATCCTGGATCTGGATTCCACTAAACTTGTTCCTCGTACCGAGTTGGTCACACAACCTCAAGCTAATTTCACCAAACACCCGAGGCTGTCGACTAGTAGTGAGGGCCTAATGTATGATAGTGTGGAAACTATTCACTCATTGGTAGTGTGTGACACAATGGAATAAATAATAATACAATTACATAAGTTGTAAACAACATTCATCTAAAATAAATATTGGAAGACTAAATAAATAAATAACCAAGTATAGTTCCATAAAAAATGATGAAGCATGTTATATAATCTAAGAAAGCATCCAAAACAAGTATACTATAGTAATACACAATATATTTCTCAAAATCCCAAAAGAAACAAAAAGAGACTAGGAATAATCTCAAGCCTCGACCTGGTCCCATGCTCTTCTACTCCTAAGAAACACATCCTGTAACTATAGCAGGGCACTTTCCCTAGTCAACACCTGCAATCATATAACCTTTTTAGGCCAAAAAACATGACCCAAACAGGGTGTTATAGTAAATCCCTATAGGCATCAAACCAAGGTCTGTGTCAATTTGTCAGTGGATATATATACCAACCAATGTACAATAGTGAAAGAAGTAAACTATGTTCACTCAAAAGAAATCACAACTGATGCGTTGGATGGAAATGTAAATAAAATTAAGTGAATACTAAAACCAATATTGTGCTTTTTCTTGGAAGACGCATCATAATTCATCCATTTCGTTATTCATGTTTCGTGAATTATATAAAGTTTCGAGGTCCAGCCTAGGCCCGACGAACCCTATATAAAAGTAATCATCAAATTATGACATAATAATCATTTAATCATTTTACAATAGAGCACGACCTGGGTATCCCTCAACGTATCCAAGGTTATCTCTACAGTTTAATTAGACCTCCATGAGCCCAACCACCCTATCTATTGACCAATCATGACCATTACATAATTAACCTCTTGAGCTCATCCATTGTCTTTTAACTGAGACAATGGTTCAATGAAGGTATATATGGAGCAATTATTCACATGAGACCGAACTTTTCTTTTAACTGAGACTGTGTCTTTCCCATTGCCAATTACCTCTTTTAATTTAATTTAATTACACATTCCATCTCAAAATCAATACATGTGAATTAATGTATCACATGGAATTAACATAATCAACTCACATGGGCTCAGTTTATATAATTACAAACACATGTAAATTAAACTATTAAATGGTTAAAAAAGGATAACTCACATGTAAAAAACATTTAACAGGAATATTATACAATTTAAACATTTAAAAGGATTAACATAACAATAATCACATGTGGGAAATTAATATGATGAGAAAAACGTTTCTAACAAACTAAGTATTGGAATTCAAGTCAAGCCTCATAGTAATTCTCAACCAATAGACCATATAAGGGAAACAAACCCATGTGGTGGCTTTAAATAATGGTTTATATCCATAAACATGCTTTCAAATCATCTTATTAATTTCATAATCATTAATAGAAAATAACATGGTATATTATTCAATCAAGATACACCATAAAAGAGGGTGCACATGTAGAGACCCGAAGCATGACGTACATTGACATTGCATTTGCGGAATACTTAGTACATAACAAAAACACACACACAAGGATCGTAATAGTTTAGTGTCTTTGGAAACTCGGAATATAATCTTCTAATCCTGGTGAAAGATCTTCAACATCTCCCATAAAGATCTTCTTTTTTTTATACCTAAAACATTTCTTTATATCCTGGGGAAAAGAAAACATAAAAGGGTGAGCTCAAATGCTCAGTAAGGGTAAAAAAAAAGAAATACCAATCACATCATATACATAAGCACATAATTTTTGGAAATCTTAACCTGCAAAAGAGATCATAATTTCATAACATGGGATAAATCATGGAAGTGAAATGTAATCACAATAATCATAACTGAAAACATGAATCTTTGTGGCATACACACATAATCATAAAGAATCATTTCTTGTTAGTCAAGACTCATTGCTAAGACTATCTTAGTGGACAAAGTCCCTTTCTGAACCGAGTCACCCTCGTTTCAGTCCTGTTTCACTGAACCGGTATAACCTACCGTTCCAGCCATGTCTATCTCATGAGATATAAAATCATTACCCAATGCATTGGAGGGAGATATAGGTCCCACCCATCTCATAATTATACCATTCTTATGTGTGCCACAAAATCATAAATCATACATCATTGCATAAACCATGTAATACAAATGGGAATCTTAAACATCATGACATCATAAAACAATTCATATAAGATAAAGGAATTCATAAAAATAATTCCATCACAACATAATCAAATCAATGTAATAATAGGGATAAAAACATAACCCTTTATTATCTTAGATGGAAAATAATTTTGATAAAACACTTGAACTCCATTCTTGAGGAAAATATCCTTTCTTCTTCAAAAACATTTTTCCTTTCTTAAAATGTCATACAACTTTAAACTAAAAGAAGTTGATTAAAAATAAACTTGAAAATTTTTAAAGTATTCTTCTTGGAAATAATGTTTTAAAAATCCATTCATGTCGTATAAGTTAAAAAAACATTCTTCATACTTTTTTCGGAAAAGTCAAAAAGTACCTCGTACGAAAAACGAAAAAAGATTCCTTTCATATCTTTTACTAAAAACTCACCGAAGGGTAAAATAGGTTTTAAAAAATTGTAGGTGGATGGAAATAATATTACATATTGAGGGAACATGGATGTGGATGATAAAATACACCCCAGTAAATACCAAAGTATAAACAATCTCGGATAAAAATGAGATTGTGATATTTCCCTTACCTTAGGTCTGATTTGCTTCGTAAGTGTCTGAACCTCCTGTATAATGATTTAAATAATTTCATTGAATTATTACAGAATCATATTCATTGTTATGATATCATATATGGTTCACTTATGACTTTATATTACCCATTCTTTTGTAAATTCCATGTTAAAGAGCGTTTTGGGTAAAATTGTTTCATTTGTCGTCCGTGTTTTGACTTGTAATTATTCATATGATTACTTAGAACATGATTACTTAATTCCAGAATATAAAACATGATTTATATATATATATATTCAGAATATACATATATATAATAAATCAGTAAATGGAAATAAATACACCGTTCATGGAGACGGTAGGCTGTACGTACGCATGAACGCTGTTTTCGTTTCCTTATTGAGTTGAGCGGAATTAAGTGGATGACATACATATATATATACACATAAATCCTGTATCATTATTATGTCATATATTTCATTATTACTTATTATATATATATTATAATCATTCATGAATGGTTAAAGTGGAGAATGAATCTCATCGCGTCGTGGAGACGGTAGTCCGTACGTACGCACGAGCAATGATATCGTTCTCATGATCGTGGGACTATATTGGAGTGTATGTATACTATTTCAGAATCAATATCATGTTAATATAATAATATATAGTTATTATTTACACCATTATACCCATCCAAGAATGGTGGTGGTGGAAAATAGATTTCACCACGGCGTGGAGACGGTATTCCATACGTACGCACACGCGGTGATTTCGTTTTCCGTAGGATGGATAGATGGTGAAATAGGATTGTTTCATAAATATAATAACATATCAGTATATGAGTGATACTGATGTTATTACTTCATAATGAAACAACCTATGAAGAAGAAGTGGAAGAAGAAATAAAGGTGAAAGAATCGGTAACGGAAATTACCTCTTCTTTGAAGCGCCTCTTTGAGACCTCCTCTTAGGGCACTAAAATTGGTCTTTGAGGAAGAACAGAACCTCTAGGATGTTTCTAGGGAAGTGGAGAATAGAATTTGGCAGGGTTTGTCCGAGCTTGAAGGCTCAAAGTTGTGTGAGGAAGAGAGGGAGGAGGTGCCCTTTTATAAGGGAGGAGAGAGGCACCTTCGGAATAACTAAAAATATTATTTTATTATAAAGTCATGTTCGGTTTTAAATAGCTCCAAATTGATTTATTTCCAGTATAAGGTGGGGATGGGTCTAAATCCTCTCATCCAATAGAATTTAGACAAGTTTAGGTTCCTAATTTAACCTTATCATTTAGACTTAACATTAAGTTAAATAATTTTACTTTTACCGTGTCTTCTTGTGTTCTTACACTATAAGGTTAATAAACATACAATAAGAAGCCAAACGAACCCCAAATTGTTTATTATTAATATATATAACCTTATCTAAGTCATTTTGCCGAACATTATATTTTTAGGAATAAAATAACAATTAATAACATAATATTTGTTTTAAAAACTATTTTATGTCAATTTTGACACTATTTAGTAATTGATTTTTGTGAAAATCATAACAGAATGATAAGTTCTAAAAAAGTTAATTAAATCCATAATAACATGTCATATTAACCTAGAAAATTAGTGGAATTCATAAAGTCTCAAATTATATTTATTTGGGTATTTATAACATCAATTATGTCAATATTTCATTAATAAGATAATTACTGCATCATCGTTGTGTCATATATAAATTAAATTATTTAATGTCTAAAAATTACAAATAAAATACCATTATGTAGAAAATCTCTTTATCTTTCTAATTAATATTTATAGTCGAATTTATCTTATTTATAACCCCATATTAAAAATGTTTTAGTAAATAAACTTTGATTTTAACTCTTTTAACCCTTCTTTAAATAAATTAATAATAAATGTCCTAATCTAATCCAAGTGGGCCTAAATGGTCATATTTTATTCCTAAGTTTGTTTTTGGTCGAATTATACTTGTCCAATAGAATTAGGACATGTGTTAGGGTAATAATAATATCATTTCTACCCTTAATTACCCTATTTACTTTTAACCGTGGTAAAAAAAGTAAAAAATTACTATTCACCAAAAAATTATTTTCATCTCATTGAACGACATTTTACTTACTGACATCAACCAGGTCTCTCGGATTTTTGAAATTCCACTCACAGAAGCGGTAAAATTAAGTTTTATGAACAATTCAGTTTTTTTTAACTACCACTTAGTGGTTTCACTATTCATCAAAAATAGAAAGTTTTCAGAAAAATACCAAAAATTAGGCCTAAGATATATTTGATATTATGAACTCAAAAATGATGTCTACTTTACCAAATTCAAAACATATCAGTTGCATTAACTAATTTAAAAATTAATTCCTGTCGTCAAAACAAATAGCGTGTTTTTAAGAAATAATAACTATCAAAAGATTGACACTTGTTTATAACTGGTTTAAATGTGAAATTACATCCAATGACCAACATTGTATTAAATTGTAAAAATATATTCTAAATATACTTTAAAACCACTCAAATTAATAATTTATCACTATTAATTATTTCTATTAAAAAATTTGTTTTCAATTTAAATTTAGTAATTTTCACTATTCATCAGAATATGAAAGTTATCCGAAAAGTACCAAAATTTTACCCTAAGCTAATTTCGACCTTCCGAATCCAAAAATGAAGTCCATTTTGAAAAATAAAAATTACAAAATTTCAAAAAGTGGTTATTACTATTCATAACGGCTAGTTTTAATAATATTTTAATAGTATATCGTTGTTTAGTGAAACTCATTATTGCGTACTACACACGCTATCAAGGAAGGTCATGATTGCGTGTAATGAAAGGCAAGTCAAGGATGCATTTTGTGCAAGCTCCTTTTGGTGTAGCGTACAACACAAGACATTGATGAAATTAAAAAAGAATATTTTTCATAAAATCTCGGGGTGTTACATTCTACCCCCCGTAAAAAGAATTTCTCCCTCGAAATTCGTTAGGGTTATAAATGGTTTACTATTCGAAAGTTTCTTTAATAGAAACCCACATCGTAAAAAGTAATACCAAAACCAATCTTTAAAAACAAAAGTATGAAACGTAACGGTTACCCAAATAAACTAATCACTGGGTTTCCACATAGGTGAAAATATGGATATGGAAGAGAAATCTAACCATCATGTTCTGATGGAGAGTGGTAGAGAACATGGCTATGGAAAAGCTAGCAATCACAAAGCCATAAATTTTGAGACGATCTAAGGTACCATCTGATTCATCAGATATAAGAGCACTAAGACAACATTTTTTGTTTTCGAGATCATTTCCCTAAAGTTGATGAAATTGGAATTAGAAGAAATACTTTCATGATTTTGGTATAGTCTCACCGTTTTTCGTTCTTTGGACAATTTCCACTTCATCTCTTAAAGAAATGACGTTGAATTTTTCATTCGTGATGTGTTAGCAGATCATGTGATAGAATTATGGGTCATTCCATCTCTTTCAAACAAAAGGTTAGCATAAGTTATAAGTCCATCTTATGGTTAATCGTATATGGTTCCACAAATGAACTTATACTTCATATATCATACCGCTTAATAAAATAAAACAAGTTTCTACTAAACAAGGACTTTCTATAGGCCAGTGGTAGGGGATAAAGGCCAGTCTCACTTCGGTTGTGGGTTTGATTCCCACAGCCTTGTCTGACGAGATGGGTTGTCGCCCGTCCTGCAGGTTGTCCTTTTTCTAAAACTACATTACTATATCATCCCATCAATAATATCGAAAAAAGGTTCTATCCTTAAACAATACTAACTTATGTCCAATATAATTCATTCCAATCTTTAGGCTTATCCAAAATACTTCAGTCCAAGCTCATAGTATAGAGAAAATGATCACGTGAATGCCATCATTTATCCCTCATATATCTTGTTCGTCACATTCCAGTCATGTGTATACCATAATCAAGTAATCTCTTGAAAAATGAATACCCATTGAATCTTAGTAAAAACATGAGTGCTGTCAAAAGTTAATGCATTCCACATACCAAAAACCCAAAATTCTATATACTCAAACCATGATATAACAATTTCCTTATATCAGTCATGAGCTCATGAATACTATCAAACATTTAATTTTCTCCTTATCCCTTCATTATGCACATATCATCTTCATTAACAAAATATTTGAATAACCTCCCATGGATACTGGTAACATTAATCATACACTTTCAAAACTCAAGGAAATACAACAGTGTAACGATCCTTAGATGTCTTTTTATTCCATAGTACCATGAGATTACTTATACAACATTACACATGATAAACATGTAATCATTCCACGACATTCTTAAACCTTTGACCGAGCTTCAACAATTCTTTCATCTCACATATCATTTGTAGTCTCTTCATCATCATCAACATAAATACTACCCATACGACCATACTGATTCTCTTCATGAGACTTTACCTTAGGGCATTGGTTTGCATAATGCCCGTACATTCCACATTTAAAACATTTAACCACTTTTGATGTCATAGCAATACCATTATCCTCATCCCTGGTGTTAACTGAACCTTTTCCTTTGCACTTACTGGCTTTGTGTCCTTCTTTTCCACACCCAAATCATCTTCTAGTTCCTTTTAAACATTCTCCTTGATGCCTCTTCCCACATGATTTACATAGGGGAAATTGAACTTTCTTTCCTCTGTGATCATCATGAAACTCCATCTTTCTCTTATTATCCGAGTCAGGAAACTTACCAAATTTTAATTTATTGATCATATTATGAGATTGCTGATTCGGCATAATAATTATGTTTGGACTTCCAAATCCAATTTCATTTGGTTGCTCATGAAAAATATCATTCCATTGTCCATAATATCCTCCATTATCATTAATCATCTTGTTTCCAGCCATTTTCTAAAACCCAAAAAGAATAGTGTTAGAGGCAAAAATCATAATAAAGGGGGAGTAAATTCAATATCTAACATCTTAGGTTAAATTATAAGATCGTTACCATAGTTCTAGGACTATATCCTATATGTATACTTATCCTTAGAGACATCCCTAGACATACCTTAGAAATATCTCTAGGGATCTCACTAACGTTTTCGCATCCTAGTTTCCAAAGGTTGACTAAACCTTTCCTCTAATATCAACTAAAGCGACCCAAACATTACATAAATTGTTAATACTTCAAAATTGAAGCATACTTATTACAACATATAACAAAACCACGAAAGGACCGTATAGGTATAATGTCTTTAGAAACTGGGAAACATAAACAACTGGTTCATAAAGCGTCGACACTGTCTCCCATTTATTTCATCATATCTATAGTCCCTTTTGGCATATCTTACTTAATAACCTTCTTCCTGACCAGGGGAAAGAAAACATACAAAAGGGTGAGCTCAAATGCTCAGTAAGGGTAAAAAAAGAAATATCAATCACATCGTATACATAAGCACATAATTTTTGGAAATATTAACCTGCAAAAGAGATCATAATTTCATAACATGGGATAAATAATGGCAGTGAAATGTAATCACAATAATCATAACTTAAAACATGAATCTTTGTGGCATACACACATAATCATAGAGAATCATTTCCTGTTATTCAAGACTCATTTCCAAGACTATCTTAGTAGACAAAGTCCCTTTCTGAACCGAGTCACCCTCGTTTCAGTCCTGTTTCACTGAACCAGTATAACCTACCGTTCCAGCCATGTCCATATCATGAGATATAAAATATTTACCCAATGAATTGGAGGGAGATATAGGTCCCACCCATCTCATAATTATACCATTCTTATGTGTGCCACAAAATCATAAATCATACATCATTGCATAACCCATGTAATACAAATGGGAATCTTAAACATCATGACATCATAAAACAATTCATATAAGATAAAGGAATTCATAAAAATAATTCCATCACAACATAATCAAATAAATGTAATAATAGGGATAAAAATATAACCCTTTATTATCTTAGATGGAAAATAATTTTGATAAAACATTTGAACACCATTCTTGAGGAAAATATCCATTCTTCTTCAATTTTTTTTCCTTTCTTAAAATGTCATACAACTTTAAACTAAAAGAAGTTGATTAAAAATAAACTTGAAACTTGGTAAAGGATTCTTCTTTGAGATAATGTTTTAAAAATCCATTCATGTCGTATAAGTTTAAAAAACATTCTTCGTACTTTTGTCGGAAAAGTCAAAAAGTACCTCGTACAAAAAACGACAAAAGATTCCTTTCATATCTTTTACTAAAAACTCAACGAAGGTTAAAATAGGTTTTTAACAATTGTAGGTGGTTGGAAATAATATTACATATTGAGGGAACATGGATGTGGATGATAAAATACACCCCAGTATACCAAAGTATAAACAATCTCGGATAAAAATGAGATTGTGATATTTCCCTTACCTTAGGTCTGATTTGCTTCGTAAGTGTCCGAACCTCATGTATAATGATTGAAATAATGTCATTGACTTATTACAGAATCATATTCATTGTTATGATATCATATATGGTTCACTTATGAATTTATATTACCCGTTCTTTTGTAAATTCCATGTTAAAGAGCGTTTTGGGTAAAATTGTTTCAATTGTCGTCCGTGTTTTGACTTGTAATTATTCATATGATTACTTAGATCATGATTACTTAATTACATAATATAAAACATGATATATATATATATATATTCAGAATATACATATATATAATAAATCAGTAAATGGAAAGAAATACACTATTCATGGAGACGGTAGGTCGTACGTACGCATGAACGCTGTTTTCGTTTCCTTATTGAGTTGAGCAGAATTCAGTGGATGACATACATATATATACACATAAATACAGTATCATTATTATGTCATATATTTCATGATTACTTATTATATATACTTTATAATCATTCATGAATGGTTAAAGTGGAGAATGAATCTCATCACGTCGTGGAGACGGTAGTCCGTACGTACGCACGAGTGATGATATCGTTCTCATGATCGTGGGACTGTATTGGAGTGTATGTCTACTATTTCAGAATCAATATCACTTTAAAATAATAATACAGAGTTATTTTTTACACCATTATACCAATCCAAGTATGGTGGTGGTGGAAAATTGATTTCACCACGGCGTGGAGACGGTATTTCGTACGTACGCACGCGCGGTGATTTCATTTTCCATAGGATGGATAGATGGTGAAATAGGATTGTTTCATACTTATAATAACATATATGTATATGAGTGATACTGATGTTATTACTTCATAATGAAACAACCTAAGAAGAAGAAGTGGAAGAAGAAATCAAGGTGAACGAATCGGTAACGGAAATTACCTCTTCTTTGAAGCGCCTCTTTGAGACCTCATCGTAGGGAACTAAAATTGTTCTTTGAGGAATACAAGAAACTCTAGGATGTTGATAGGGAAGTGGATAAGATAATTTGGTAGGGGTTGGCCGAGCTTGAAGGCTCAAAGTTGTGTGAGGAAGAGAGAGAGGAGGTTCCCTTTTATAAGGGAGGAGAGGGGCACCTTTGGAATAACTAAAAATATTACATTATTATAAAGTCAAGTTCGGTTTTAAATAGCTCCAAATTGATTTATTTCGAGGCTAAGGTGGGGATGGGTCGACATCCTCTCATCCAATAGAATTTAGACAAGTTTAGGTTCCTATTTTATCCTTATCATTTAGATTTAACATTAAGTTAAATAATTTTACTTTTACCGTCTCTTCTTGTGTTCTTACACTATAAGGTTAATAAACTTACTATAAGAAGCCAATAGAACCCCAAATTGTTTATTATTAATATATATAACCTTATCTAAGTCATTTGGCCGAACCTTAGATTTTTAAGAATAAAATAACAATTAATTAATATAATATTTGTTTTAAAAACTATTTTATGTCAATTTTGACATTATTTGGTAATTGATTTTTGTGAAACTCATAACAGAATGATAAGTTCTAAAAAAGTTAATTATATCAATAATAACATGTCATATTAACCTATAAAATTAGTGGAATTCATAAAAAGTCTCAAATTATATTTATTTCGGTATTTATAACATCAATTATGTCAATATTTCATTAATAAGATAATTACTGCATCATCGTTGTGTCATAAATAAATTAAATTATTTAATGTCTAAAATTTACAAATAAAATACCATTATTTAGGAAATCTTATTATATTTCTAATGAATATTTATAGTCGAATTTATCTTATGTATAACCCCATATTAAAAGTGTTTTAGTAAATAAACTTTGATTTTAACTCTTTTAACCCTTCTTTAAATAAATTAATAATAAATGTCCTAATCTAATCCAAGTGGGCCTAAATGGTCATATTTTATTCCTAAGTTTGTTTTTGGTCGAATTATACTTTTCCAATTGAATTAGGACATGTGTTAGGGTAATAATAATATCATTTCTACCCTTAATTACCCTATTTACTTTTAACCGTGGTAAAAAAAGTAAAAAGTTACTATTCACCAAAAAATTATTTTCATCTCATTGAACCACATTTTACTTACTGACATCAACCGTGTCTCTCGGATTTTTGAAATTCCACTCACAGAACCGGTAAAATTAAGTTTTATGAACAATTCAGTTTTTTTAACTACCACTTAGTGGTTTCACTATTCATCAAAAATTGAAAGTTTTCCGAAAAATACCAAAAATTAGGCCTAAGCTATATTTGATATTATGAACTCAAAAATGATGTCTATTTTACCAAATTCAAAACATATCAGTTGCATTAACTAATTTAAAAATTAATTCCCTTCGTCAAAACAAATAGCGTGTTTTTAAGAGATAATAACTATCAAAAGATTGACACTTGTTTATAACTGGTTTAAATGTGAAATTACATCCAATGACCAACATTATATTAAATTGTAAAAATATATTCTAAATATAATTTAAAACCACTCAAATTAATAATTTATCACTATTAATTATTTCTATTAAAAAAGTTATTTTTAATTAAAAGTTTGTAATTTTCACTATTCATCAGAATATGAAAGTTATCCGAAAAGTACCAAAATTTCACCCTAAGCTAATTTTGATATTCCGAATCCAAAAATGAAGTCCATTTTGAAAAATAAAAATTACAAAATTTCAAAAAGTGGTTATTACTATTCTTAAGGGCTAGTTTTAATAATATTTTAATAGCATATCGTTGTTTAGTGAAACTCAGTATTGCGTACTACACACGCTATCAAGGAAGGTCGTGATTGCGTGTAACGAAAGGCAAGTCATGGATGCATGTTGTGCATGATCCTTTTGGTGTAGCGTACAACACAAGACATTAATGAAATTAAAAAAGAATATTTTTCATAAAATCTCGGGGTGTTACAACACATCACTTCGACATATATAACCATCATGAACATTTGATAAAATCACAATTTAACTTACCTCATACTCATATTACTCTCCCCATCCAGCACTGGGATTTGTTTCCACATATAATGGAGTAGATCTAGAAAATAAGAAAAAACACTCAACCTTTAATAACTCAATCGAGAGATGAAATTGGGAAGAAAGGCTGAAAAGGAATCAAGTACTCATTGAGGGGATTTAAACTAATCCAACGGTGTTCAAATCAGGAATCAGATGATGAAATGGGAGGAAAATCTCATTTTTTATTTCCTATGCATGATACTTGTCAAAGGGGGTTCATTTATGTTTATATGAAAAAATGATGCTACAACCTTACTTAATAATTTAAAAAATTACATTGTATGTACTTGAGATTACATGCCATGTCTATACAATTCTTATCCAGACCATTACACGACCATGCACTAGGATTACATGGCATGTAGCCATCCATACACGATATGTACATAAATGTGCATGGTGTGTAGTCCCCAATCATTTAATGTAATAGGCCTACAACTAACCCATAACCTCATTCCCCACATTCTTGTAACTATAAAATGAAAATGAAATATCCATACCTTAAAGGAAGACTGGGTTCTTACAAACTTCACCCCTAAAAAATTCATCCTTAAATTTCCCTTCTAAGGGTGATGAAGAATTATCTGAGAAAAACTATTTCCACTGTGATCATACGTCGGCCTCCCTCTCCTAATTCTCATCCAGCACTCGGTCGTGCTTCCATATCAACCGTACTCAAGTAATATACCAACCATGGAGAACCATCGTGCTAATATCCACAATACAAATTGGATACTTTTCAAAGGAGGTATCTTCATGTAACACCACTTCCTCAGTCAAAAAGGTGTGAGATAGGCAGAAGAGTGACATCGTACCTGAGAAATTTGGAAGACATCATGCAAATCCTTGTACATCTGAGGAAACTGAAATCTATAGGTAATCAGCCTGAACCACTCTAGAATCTTAAATGGATCATCGTATCTTGGCGAACTCTTACCCTATCTCCTAATCCTCTTATGTCCCAACCATGGTGCGACACACAGGAAAAATTGATCCTCGACCTCAAACTCCAAAGGTTGTCTGTGGTGATCAGCATATGATTTATGATGAGACTGCGCAGTATCCATCCATTTCTGAATCAACTGAACTTACTTAGTGGTCTCCTGGACAGGACGATGTCCCAACATCGCTGCCTCTCCAAGATTTATCCATCACAGGGGGTGATTGACCTGACATACCATACAAATCCTCATAAGGCACCATTTGAATAGTAGTCTGAAAGTTATTTTTGGTAGGATAACTCAACAAGGGCTGCGTGTGTCCTCGAAGAACCCCCAAAATACAGGATTCATGCCCAAATCATTTACACTAGCACATAAATCATGTGATCTAACTGTCCATTTGTCTATGGGTGGTAAGTTGTGCTTAGAAGCACCTGTGCACCCAAATACCTCTATAGCCCTTTCCAAAAATGAGAATTAAAATGATCATACCTATATGAAATGATAGAATGATGAACCACATGCAGTTGTACAATATCCAAAATGTACAACCTCCCAAGCTCAATAACATTGAAATTTTCCTTGATCAGAATTAAATGTGAACCCTTTGTAATATTTTCAACCACAAATGATATTGCATAATTAACGTGGGGAGAACTCAGTAAACCCATCACAAAATCCATCATGATGTCATTCCATTTCCACTCAAGAATAGGTAGCTTCTTTAGAAGACAGTCTGGTCTTTGGTGTTCCACCTTCACTTACTAACAGGTGGAACATCTCCTGACAAAACGTGATATGTCTCCCTTTATACATAGCCACTAATATTGAATATGAAAATCTTGATACATCTTAGTGACTCCAAGATGCACAGTTCAAACTAAATCATTGAAATCACATATCATCACATCTCTTATGTCTTCTGAAACCCATGAATGATCCTATAATCACATAACCTCATTCCTCACCAAAGGTCCAACCAAGAGGAGGAGGGTCCTCACATGACATATTATCCCTTATAACTAGGCCTTTGAAATCTGATAACTTCCTCATCTTCATTCTATCTAGTAAAGTAGAGGTAACAACTAAGGATGCACGGAATGTCTATCCCTAACTTTCGTGTACCTCCAAGTATATCTCAGAGAACAATTCCATAAGCTACCACTCGCTACTGGCCTGCTGCACTGCCGGCATCTGATTTCTCACACTCAATGCATCGACCACAGTATTTCCTTTCCCAAGAATGTAGGCAATCTAGAAGTCAAAATACTAAATTTATTTCACCCACCCTCGCTTTCTCAAATTTATATCAATGTTTGTAAATATGTACTTGAGGCTTTTGTGGTCTTTGTAGACCAAAAAATGATCCCACAAAAAGTAATGTCTCCACCAATGTAAGGAATGAAAAACCATTGCTAACTCGAGATTGTGTGTTGGGTAGTTACTTTGAGGTGGAATCAACTACAGAGACCCGCACACTACAACTTGATCCCCCTTTATAATAACTTCTCTTGGCTTGATACCTGATGCATCATAGAACACAGTGTAACTCCTTCACATCTCTGGAAAAATCAGTATCAATGTTGAAATTAAACTTTTTTTCAGCTCTTGAAATGTTATCTCACAAGAATCTGACCATATTTTTTTTTTGAAATAGATATTCAGAAGAAAATATTCTGACCATTTATAATTAAAAAGAAACATAAAAGTGGAAAAAGGGGTCAAACAAACAGAATTTCCATCATTCAAAAGACTAATAATCATAAATGAAATATAATCATAATATAACATGTCATTTCTGTAATCAGAGTCTCCAGAAGACTCCCACTCATATTGAGACTTCTCCTTGTTGAACATCTTAAGAATATTTTCATTCATCTTTTTTTGCACCTTTGAAGATGATCTAGTTGACTCAATCTTCGGGAGATGTGAAAAAACCTTGCGAGGTCTCCTCTTTGGTGTAACATAGGTAAAATCATCACCATCAATCATCCTTTCCTCACCAGGTAAGACAACATCCTTGAAGGATATAGGTAGAATGTTTCCCAGATCAGGGGTTCTGTTATTTCCCCTTTTATCATCATATACATTCCCCCATTTCCCAGAAACATTAGAAGACTGCAAGAGCTTCTGAATTTCCTGGTGAAAATCAATGTGTTGAGATGTATCAATTTGATTAGAGACATCAACCAAGGAAGGTGCCGAAATTACTTCCTCCGTTAAGGTGAACTCATTAGCTGAATCATCCTGAAGATTATAAGGGCCTCTAAGATCTCTTTTCGGGGACACATCAATCATCAACTCTTTGCCTTTCAAAAGAGAGATTTGAGAGTCGGGCTTCCCAAAAATCAACCGAACAGCCACACTAAAAGATGTTTCTTGGGGGGAGGGTCACAGTCCTTATTATCAGGTTTGGACAAACATGAGTCTTTAACATTTGGATTTCTTCAACAAAGGGTCTTGGGATGACCTTTCATCCCATGCTTCTCACTAGATACTTTTTTCCGGCATAGCTCCATAGAGTGTCCAACAGCCATACATTCATAGCAGAAGAGGGAATTGTTTTTCATACTCTACATCAATTTGAATGTTATCAGATGGAGTAGATAGTGTTACCTTGTCAATAAGTGTGGAGATGAGATCAACCTCCACCATAATCCTAGTGAAGTTCCCAAATCGAACATCTTCAGTCTACTTATCAAGACGAATAGGAGTCCCAATTTCCGTGCCAATGTCATGAAGAATCTTTGGATGCCAAAGGACCCAGTTAAGACCATAAAGTCGAATCCAAACCTGAGAAAAAGAATTTCTTGCATGGGAGACATTGAAATATAACGACCATTCATGTAAATGAATCCAACTAGGTTTCAGAGATAGTGAACCAATACTCCACGCACGAAACTTCAAGTCATCTGATGGAAAAAGGAAGTGAAAAAAACCATGACCAAGAGACACACATTTCCAATTGGAAAAACCCCACAACATAAATGTTCTTTGGAACAAGTCATCGAGCTTCCACAGTTGTGAACCTTTGGGAAAGAGAATGCTCGCAATCAATGAGTTTTTTCCCATTTCCAATCTTTGAGAAAGAACTGTAGGATTGGCCTCAACATGTGCAGATGAACCTTTACGAAGGATTCTTCCTCGGTGTGAATCCTTGAGTAAGGACCCATCCACCTTTGGCCCAGAAAGTTTATATTTCATCACATCCACAAAGGATCATACTCCAAGAAGGATAGAGATAGGTGATTATGTCCTCGTAACCCACAAGGATTCTTCAATCCCGAACTCAAGAGAGGATCTCTTCCCAGCCACATCAAAACCCGCCTATCTAGAAGAGATCTGCGTGAAATCTGAATCCTTCAAGGAACTTGATATCCTTGCACCGACTGCACCAATCTGTTGAATCCCAGATCATGTAACCAGATTTGTTGCAGAGTGAAATCCAGCCTTGCTATCCATGTTCACGGTGACCGATGGAACACATCGACGATCATAGATTCGCGAATCGACCTCCTTTGCTGGAGTCACCTTTGCGCCAGGAGGCGCCTTCGCGTGATATTTCGATGCAACATCTCTAGGAGGGGGGATATTAAAGCCAAAAAAATGGTGGATTACCATCGCACCGAAACCATAGTTTTGTCTATCGTGAAAAGGAGCCGCTCGCTCTGCTCGCTCTACCCGCTCCACCATTCTTGAATCTGACCATATGTACTTCACAACCTTCTTTTTTAATCCCATCATCGGTGATGCTTGGTGAGAGAAGGTTTGTGTGAAATTCATGTAGTAACCATACAGCTCTGGAAAATTCTACACCTTAAATATGTTTTTGGGATACTACCATGTAACTACTAATATCACCTTCTCTAGGTCCACTAATACTCCTATATCTGAGATGATGTAACCTTGGACGTGAATCTAATCCATCCAACAATGGCACTTTGCAATAATAGCATATAACTGATGATATATCAGTGTATTCAAGAAGATCTCAAGATGGTTGGTATGGTCATGTTGATTGTGAGAATACACCAAGATGACGCCCATGAAAGCCCCCACAAAAGTGTCCAAGTAATGATGGAACACTCGGTTCATCAGTTCCATGAAAACTACTAGAACATTTGTGAGATCGAACGACATAACCAAATACTCATATATCCCATACCTACTATGAAAGGTTGTACGAGGTATATCTATCGGTCAAACCCACACCTAGTGATAACCAGATCTCAAATAGGTCTTAGAGAATACATGAGTTCCTTAGAGGTGATCTAAGAGATCATCTATTCACTATAGAGGATACTTGTTCTTAACCGTCAACTAATTCAATTTCAGATAATCCACACATAGCCAAAGTGGACCATCTGACTTTTTTACGAAAATCATCGGAAAACCCCATTTAGAAGTATTGTGTCTAATAAATCCCTTTGCCTCTGAATCCTTTAGTTTCTACTTGAGCTCCAATAATTCTATTTTAGGCATCCTGTAAGAAGGAATGGACATCTGTGTAGCTACTGTAACTAGCTCAATAATGAAATCCACCTATATTACTAGAGGTAATCTATAAAAGTCTTCTGGAAAGATGTCCCTTAAATGATCAACCATTGGATAGAAATACATCTGATGTGTTCCCTGGTCATCTAGATATAAACTAGAAATTTGTGCTATCATCCCACTCAGCCCACATTACACGAGTCGAGCTTCGCTTGCCTAGACATCACACTCTCACTTGCATAAAAAAAATCCTCCTTTTATTGATTCAAAACTCACCCTAAGACTATAGGAATCGACAAAGGCTTGAAAGGATAATAACCATCCCATTATGAGTATGACATCATATCATATCAACTCTAAGACATAGAGATCCCAAAATAGGTTACACTCACTAATTTTAATGGGGAACTCCTTGAACTATCGCACACCATCCGTTATAATCACAAATTGTGTGTCTAGTTTCATAATGTCATCAGAAGTGAGAAAATAGGGCCCAATTCTCTTTACAACAGACATAGATAGGAATGTATGTGAAGACCCTATATCAAAATGTGTAGAAGCTAAAACGGAGGTGACTAGAATAGTAACTCTAACAATAGAGGGTTCAAGATCATGATCCTACTAAGTATGATGCACTGAAAAGTCTGGCCTATACCACGACCCTGCAGCACATCTCAAATGCCCTTAAATGATCCACTCTGCTATCCATAAAAAGCTGGATTCTAGATACCTCGACCTTGACAACAACCTCAGCATGAGCATCCTGACGTATTCCTTTTTATTGACTTGTGAGAAGCTATTGTCCCTACTCTGGAATGTAGAGTTGGTGTAAACCCACTCTCACTGGATGCTGGTGGAAATGTCTTTCAAAAACACTATAAATGGCCCATACTTCTGCAAGATCGACACTCAACTGGGTCCATTGGGCACTATGTTTTAGTATTTCCAATTCTTATGCACTGGAATCACCTCACCCAGTTATTTTAAGATACGTTATGAGTAGTAGACTTTCCACGTGTAAGCTCCATACAATTCTTCCTACTCCAGGAAAAAATATTTATAGATCTTGGCATCATACCACGCTGGACCACACCTCTAGATTCACTCCAATTCCACTCAATAATTAGTAACAGGTCTAGTATAACATTTATATTAGTAAGTTGTAAGATATTCACCTACGAGTGGATGTCGTACCTAAGACCATCCTTGAATCGTCTATCCTTTTACAAATCTTCACCCATCAGAATAGGTGTAAATCAATCAACCTCAATAAAGTTGTAAGAGTAATACACAACTGATTGAGTTCCCTACTCCATATGTATAAACTCATATTCCTTGTCAAACCTCGGAATCTCAAGATAAAATTAGTCATAGAAGACTATCTGAAATTATTTCCATGCCATGTCCTGCTAACAATGTTTCTGTGTGGTAACATCCCACCACCTCTTGGAGGAATCACACAACAAATAAGTCACGAGATTGACACTCCTTTCAAGAGGAATGTCAAGATGATATAAGAACAATAACATGGCATCTATCCATGACTTTGCATCCAATGGCCCGCCTTCCCTAGGGAATGTGGGTAGATGCTACTTCTAGATCCCTCGCTTAAGTTCTTATATAGACGTGGTAGGATAAGGTAATCCCTAAATGGTTTGCATGAACCTCATATATTCTTCATGGAAAAGTGCATCAGCACCTTCATCCAATATAATACATGGTGCTACAACTGGAACCAATGGAGTGTCCACCAGTATCCCATGGACTACCACCTATGGGATATGCTAGTCACCCCTTCCTAGCATACTACTTGTGGTCTTCGTGGTGACATTAATCTATAAGTTATATCACATACAAGTCATCATAATCTTATTAATCAAGGTACACATTTCAAGAGAACATGAACTAAACATGAAGAGAAAAGACTCAAATGTTCACAAAAGTTGTGTACACAACGTGTATAACCTAAACATGGTGTGCCCCTTTAAACTATCACAAGGTCCTGTAACTCCATCTGCCATGGTCGCATAAGCATCCCAGGTACATGGTGTGTCAGGATGACACATGAATTTTACTCAAGTATTACTTCCGGGCCATGTACATTTACAAGGAGAGATCCCCATGAGTCTTCCTATGTAAAACCACACATGGTGTACATAAGGTACACAATGAGTTTTCATCAAAACTCAACAACCCGTGTCTTCTATCACACAGCTGGTGACATGGTCATCTACCACACAATGTTACTTTGAGTACACAGTATGTACTTGAAAAAGTTATTTTCTTCCCAAATAAAAGAATACATGGAATGTGTTCATAGGACCACAAGTCGTGTTTTCTATGTTTTTGGACAGTAAGCCTAAGAAACTTCCCTGAATCCCCTGTGTTTACCAAATAACGAAATAGTCTTCCAAATTCAAATCCTTGGGGGCCCATACTCCCCATGAATCAATGTTTAGAATGCACATTTAGCACATAAAAAATAGTCTACATCAGATGGATGAATCATGATCCACTAAATTCGGATCCAACAATGCCCATACTCCTTAGGTTCCAAATTTTGGAATCCATCTAATACAATCATAACAAGTACCAATAAACATATCATAATAGCATGAATATCTAGCATACCATATATCTCAACAACATGCAATCAGTAATGCTCCCTAAATGGATTAACCAGAATTCATGGCATTTGATTTCAAACAAGTGATTATATGATGCATGAAATGGCATACCCTCATCTCATCCGGATATAATAAAATAGAACCACAATGATATTAATAAAAACAACACAAAACTAGTGCATAACCTAAAGCTGAAATCAAATGAAATGTCATAGATCAAAATCCAAATCCTAAAGTTTCATTTGAGGTAATTTGGATTTACCCCGTATGCAGGGTAAATACTAAGTGGAACAACATAGTATCAAATCCCTTGAATTTCCATCTCAATATATCATCTCCAAACAGTAATGTAAACCAAAAAATAAATCATTTGATACCACTTTATATCTTCCTAGTTCTGGATGCCACTCAACTTGTGCACCGTACCTGGTTGGCCCCATGGCCTCAAGCATATTTCCCCAAACGACAGAGGCTTTTGAATAGTAGAAAGGGAATAAGGTGTGATAGTGGGGAAACTATTTCCTCATTGGATGAGTGTAACAAAATTTAATAAATAATAATACAGTAGTAGAAGTAGTAAAAAACATAAAAATGATATAAATAGAGGAATATGGATAAATAAATAACCAAGCACCATTCTATAAAAAAAGATGATGCAACATGTTATATATTTTAAGAAGGAAGCCAAAACAAGTATACTATAGTAATACAAAATATATGTGTGAAAATCACAAAAGAAAAAAAAGAGACAAGGAAGAATCTAAAGTCTCAACTCGTTCCCATGCTTTCATAATCCAAAAAAGCACATCAAGTTCATGTAGAATGGTGATTTCCTTAATCAACACTGACAATAATATAATCTGTTCGGGCCCAAAAGAATGACCCAAATAGGGTGTGACACTAAATCCCAATAGGCAACCACCCAAGGTATATGCCAATCTGTCAATGGATATATATAAAAGGCAGTGTACAATAGTGATAAGTCATCCATTACATTATTCAAGTTTAATGAATTATATAATGTCTTGAGGTCCATCCTAGGCCTGAAAACCACCCATATAAAAGTAACCATGAACTCATGACATAATTATAATTTAATAATTTTCCAATAGATCCCGGCCTGGGAATCCCTCCATAGATCCAAGGTTCACTCGAAAGTTTAATTAAGCCCCAATGAGCCAGATTACCCTATCTGTGGCATGCTCACTTCATTACATAATTAACCACATGATCCCTTCCATTGTCTTTTAACCAAGACAATGGTTCACCCAAGGTATATGTGGTGCAATTAGTCACATGATCCAGAACCTATATTTTAACTGAGACTTTGGCTCACCTATTGCTAATTAACTCTTTTTCATTTAATTCAATTACACATTCCATCTCAAAAGAAACAAATGTGAATTAAACTATAACATGGATTTAACATAATCAACTCATGTGGGATCTATTTACATAATAAACAATACATGTAAATTGAACAATTACATGGTTGAACAAGGATAAATCACTTGTGAAAAACATATAACAATCCTATCATTAAATTTAATCATTTACAAGGATAACATAATATGTATCTTAGGGGGTCAAATCATATGATGAGCAATAAATTTTGGCCACCCACGAATGATAATTCAATTCAATCCTCATTGTAAATCTCAACCAAACTACCATCCAAGGGAGACACACCCATGGGGTGGCCCTAAATCAAGGTTCAAAGCCCTAAACATGATGTAAAATCATATAATTGATTACCTTAACATCAATAGGAAATAAAGGGGTTCATTATTCAATCATGCGACACTATTAAAGTCTGTGTGAGACACTCCGACATATATAACCATCATGAAATGAGAAAAAAATGATCAACCTTTGATAACTCAATCGAGAGATGAAATTGTGAAGAAAGGATCAAAAGGAATTGATCACTCACTGGTGGGATTTCATCATATCTAACAGTATTCGAATCGGGCATCAAACTACGAAACAAGAGGCATATTCCCATTCATATTTCCTAGGTGCACTGCTCATTAGAGGGGGTTCATTTCTATCCATCTATAAAAAAGATTCTATAACCCAATATAAAAAAAAGAAAATTACATGAAGTGTACATGATATTACACATTGTGTCTGTAAAATTCCTTGACAGACCATTACATGGTCATGTATTGGGATTACACGGTGCCTATCCCTCTACACACAATGTGTTCATAATAGTACATGACATGTAGTCCCCAGTCACATCACGTCACAGTCCTACAACCAACCCTTGACCTTTTTTCTTCTATTTTTTTAAGTATGAACTAAAAAGGAACGATTCATACCTCAAAGGAAGAACCAGGTTCTTTCAGTTATATATCCTTTTCCAATGTTGGAGTGAAAATGGGAAAATGTATCATTCGATTTCATGGTGGGATTGGAAAAGGATTCTCAAGGAAATAATGTGATTTTGAATATTTTTGATCAATTAATTAAACCTATACATTTCATTACCATTAGAGATAATATGTCCTCATATCATCTTTCTCGAATATATAAAAAGGATATAGTTAGGTTATTTGAACATCCTCTTTCCATTTTATCAGACTACGATCCCATATTCACCTCTAATTCTTGGAAAGGACTTCAAAAGTTGTTGGGTAGTGAATTAAATTTTAGTACAAATTTTCATCCTCAAATCGATGGTCAATGTAAGTTGATGATTCACACCATATAAGATATTATTTGTTCTTTTTCAATGGATTACAAGGCATGTTTGGATCAACATAATTTTTTGGTTGATCTTTCTTATAACAATAGATTTCATTCCAGTATAAAGTTAAAACATTTTTATGTATTATATGAAAAACGATGTTGAATTATTTCTTTTTGGGAGGACATAAGAGAAAGGATGCTGATGGTACTAGATTTTTTTAAGAAAATATATGGGAATGTGTAGTTTATTCAGCTAAATATGAGGATGGATATGAGTAGGTATAAAATTTATAAAGATAACTAGAGAAAAAAATATTTTTTTTGACGTAGGTGATCATGTTTTTTCTCAAGGTATCACCAAGGAAAAGTGTTATGTGTTTTGGTTAAAAGGAGAAGCTGTGTATAAAACACATTAGACCATATATAATCATGGATAATTTTGGATCATTTTCCCATCATGTTTCTTTCCTCCCCAATTTTTTCTAGGGTACACAATTTTTTTTACATCTCGATATTATATAAATATGTGTCAGATTCATCTCATGTTTTGAGCCTTGATGTTGTTCAGTTGGAAGAGGAAATTTCTTATGAGGAATAACCAATTCACATTCTTTAGCATCGAGATAAAGTGTTTCAAAATAAGGTAAGTCACCAGGTTAAAGTTTTAGGAAATATTATATGGTTCAAGGAGTAACATGGGAATCTGAAAATGCTACAAGAGAAAGAAATGTCAACTTGTTTAATAAGTGAATAAAATTATGAGGACACGATTACCAAAAAGGGGGAAGAATGAAAGAACCCAGGTAATGATATAATAAATCATTTTAATTTTTATTATAGATTTATATTCATTAAAAAAATATTAAGTAATTTTTATAACAGAAATTAAATAAATCTAACTAAACACTTTTCTAATAACGTTTTAGTTAAAATATTAATTTAAATTTTTTATAATTTTAATTATAAAAAAATAAATCAAAAATTTTAATCTTCATATAAAAAGTATTTTAGGATGAATTTTTGGGATTTTTCATAAAATATTGATTTTTCAATGAATAGTGAAAATACAGTTTTTCATAAAATTCACTCATTTTCAATAAATTAAGCAATATACAAGTATAATTATGTGTTTAATATGATTTATGGTAAAATAAGTATTATTTATATATATTTAATGCAATTAATTAATTTATAATCAGGTTATATTAGATTTTAGTATAAGTATATTTTTTGATTTAAAAATGGATTTTTCTAAAATCTGTTATAAAGTGGATAATGTTTTTCCATTTTAATTAACTAATATAATACGTTGTGAATAATTTTTTTAAATTAAAGTTATATATTATATATAATGAAATATTAATTAGGTTTCATATAATTATTTTTATTAGTGATATAGTTAATATAATATCGTTTTTTTCTTGAAAATACTCTTCTTGAAGACCCACTTTTTTATCGTGTTTGAATGTTTATTTTTAAATTTATATTTTTAATTTTTGTGAATTAAATTTTTTAAATTGGATTAAATATTTAGAATGAGAATTATTTATATTATCTAATAAGGTCAAATTATTTTTTGACCTTAATGAATAGAGAATACAAAAAATATTAATTAACATAATTTAGGTGAAAACAAGTTTTCTGGGGGTTAAACTAAGATAACAAGGGTTAAAATGATCTAAAAACATCTCTAAAATATATTTTATATCCATATTTAGAAATTATAATCTCTTAGACATGGTAATGGTCTATTACATTTTTTTGTGGAGGGTGAAAAATATGGGTGCATCTTTTTCTTTTAAAAACTATAAGGGTGCCACTCACCTCAGTTATAAAAGGATACCCCTCTCATTTCCTCTTGAATCATTAAAATCCTTTTGGATCAGATAATAACTAAAATAAAACAATAAAAACATCCCTCCCCAAGACTTATATCCATTATTTTGATCACAAATCCATCATATAAAGTATTCTGGTTCCTTTCTAAAGAGATTGTCCGAAGATAAGGTATCATACTTAACCATGCATTTTTGTTTTATTCCTTATTCAAAATCCATAAAATAATATTAAATTATTATTATATAATAAAACTAGTATCTAATATATAATGGGATGTTATTATGTTCATTTAATAAGATAAATGTAAAGACCCGTAAAATTCAAGGAAAATTTTTTCTTAATTTTCTTTAGAATTTTACAAGAGCGCGGTTTCAGACGGCACCTGATTCCGAGGCCCGGAGTGCCCGGAATTAATTTCCGAAGTTTGGCTCGGGTACGTTCAGTGAACGAACGAGCGGGAATTCCTAACTTTTGATCCGGTGCTCGGAATTGAAATCCGAGGGCACCGATGAACTCGCAGCGCCGATATTCGCTTAAAGAGTCCTTTTCGGGAGTTGCGTTTGTTGCGGGTTGAAAGTTAGTTTTTGGGTTTTTAGTTTAAGTTAAATAAAATTTGTGAGGAACAAATTTTATTTTTTTAACTAGTTAAGTCCTACCAAAGGGAGTTGGGAGTGGGACCCACATCCACTTAACCTCCCTTGGGAGGATTAAGTGAGGTGGGGTCCACACGAACCCCAACTCCTCAAATTCTCTCAAAACCCCCCTCTTAATGAGGGGGGGGGGGGCGGTTCCTTGAAGGAGGGGGGGGCAGCCGGCCCCCCGGTTGTGCTCCAGCAGGCCCCCCACGTGGGGGGGGGGGGGGCGCTTCCTAAAACAAAACGGCGCGGCATAGCCGCGCCGCCTCTTGAAAAGCGGGGGAAAAATCCCCCGCGCGGCCTCCTTAAGCGGCGCCAGCCGCCAAGCCGCCGCGGCCCGCCGCGGATTGCCGCGCCGCCGCGTCGCCGCCGGCCACCGCGCCGCCCAGGGGGGGGTCGGGCCGGGTCGGCCCGGACCCGGACCCCCCCGCTTCGAACCAAAATTAGTTTTTGGCTCATAACTTGAGCCTCGGACCTCCGATCGACGAATCGTCAGCGGCAACGCGATCCTTGGATCGAGACGGTCGTTTCGGTATATCGCACTCAAGGTTTCGGATTACTTTGAGTTCGGCCGGGTTGGTTCGTTCACGAAACCAACCGGGCCTTCGGAGCGGAAACGCCCATATCTTGAGCCACGAACGTCCGATTGACGCGCCGTCAGTCGCGTTGCGTTCCTCTTAATGAGACGGATCTTTTGGCACACTCCGCCCGAGGTTTGGACGCAGGTGGAGTATGGTCGGGTTGGTTTTGCCATAAAAACCAACCGGGCCCCGGAGACGAAAAAGCCAATAACTCACAGACCGGGCGTCCGATTGACGCGCCGTCTGTTTCGTTGACTTCCTCTTGATGAGACGGAACTTTTGACATACTCCGCCCGAGTTTTGGATGCAGTCGGAGTATGGCCGGGTTGGATTGTACCCGAAATCCAACCGGGCCCCTAGAACGGGAAAGCTGATATCTTTCAGACAGGACGTCCGTTTGACGAACCGTCAGCGGCGTTGGTGGTTACGTTGAGTAACGGTCCCTTTGAGTATACCCTATGGGAGTTCGGGGTACAGTTGAGATATAGCCGGGATTGGTTTCGCTCACGAAACCAACCGGGCCCCTGGGACGATTAGGCTAATAACTCACAGACCGGGCGTCCGATCGACGCGCCGTCTGTTGCGTTGAGACCCCTGTGACGAGACAGACTTTTGAGATACTTCTTCGTGGGACTTTGAGATACTTGGAGTATCAACCTGTAGCTCGTGGAGCGGACCCTCCCAGTGACGAGCGTGCGAAGTACGGAGACCGTGTAGCTGGCTGAGACCTGACGACTGCTTGACCGACTCGACTTGGAGTGAGTCGACTAGCCCAGTGGACGGAGCACTACTTTCTGAGGTGCAGACCCATGGAGGACGGAGCACTACCTGTGTGACAGTGCAGACCCGCGGTGCTCGTCCGGAGAGTACCTCAGCAGGCTACTAGGGGGTGTGCACTACGGTGTTTGGGTGACATACCTCGGCGGGAAGCACTACTGTGTTTGGGTGGCTGGCCCGCAGTACTTGACAGGAGGAGTACTTCAGCAGTCTTAGGTTAGTGAGCAGTACCTCGGAGTCGTGACAGGACCACTGTACACTCTAGAGACGGAGCTCTTCAGCAGTTACGGTTTCGATAATGAAAATCCTGGTTTGAGCTGAGACTTTTGACCTTGTGTTTACCTCATGATTGAGATGGGTCACCTGCTAACTTTGGTATATGTATGGACATATACCCGGGTAGTGGTTATCCGTCGGTTTCACAATCCTTGTGTTTCCTCATGCTTGAGATGGGTTACTTGATAACTTAGGTATATGTATGGGCATATACCTAAGTAGAGTTAATCTGTTGAGATCTTCTTGTGGTTATCCTTGTTGGTTTTAGTGAGACCTTGAGGGTCTCGGGGTCCCTACTGAGTATCGTTATACTCACCCCTGCACGGGCTATGCCCACACCTCGTTGTGTTGGTTGCAGACGACGGCCAGTACTGACAGAGGCCGAGTGTTCGAGGACTGGACGGTACCTGGAGGTGGACTATACGACGAGGCGGTACCCAGAGGCAGACCACTGGGCGGGACATACTCGGAGCAGACGGCGGGACCCGAGGAGCAGAGGAGCTATCTGTAACCACCCTTCAGGTGGGATTTCCAGTGGTCAGCTCGGCGTAGCAGCTTTACTTTTCAGTTGCTGTTTTTCCTTTTGAGTTGTACTTTACAGTTGGGCTTGTATTTCCGGCCCCTTTTTACTTTCCGCACTTTTAGTTGTACTCTGTTTTTGCTTAGTGTTACTTTCCACTTGCTTACTCTGTGGTGTTTTTTTACTTTACAAAGGCAATGCCTTCCCTTTTTACCGTGATTTACGCCTTGGTGCTAGTCGCCAGCCCCTGGCCTATGGAAGGCGGGCTTGGGGTAGTCACGACACGGACCCCGAGGGCGGGTCGTGACAAATTGGTATCAGAGGAGTTCGGTTCTACCGCAGAACTTATAACTCTGATCTTTCTTTCTGTGAAGCAATAGTGTTAAGGGTACCGAGTGTGGTTTTCAGTTCAGGGAGTCCAGTGTTGGTGCGGGTGGCCGACGTATCCATACACCAGGACCCTGACAACTGATTTCCGACTTTGTGCACGAAAACACTAATTGCGTGTGTGTTTTCAAAGGTTTTTCCCCTTAAAACAGCTCAAACCAGGTCAGCTCACCAGGTATAATCGTTTGATCGTGTTACGTTGTTTCTTTCAGGATGTCTTTTCTCAGACGACCAGCTAGATCCTGGAGGGATGAGCGTGCTGACAGTCTGTCGAGCGACGAGGCTTCGGTACAGGGCCCTCTTGCAGTTGAGGCACCAGCGGAGGCACCAGCGGTACTACCATACGTTGGGCCACCGATGCCACCAGCCCCAGCAATAGGCGATGCACGACGCTTGAGCGCGCTGCACGAGTTCCAGCGCCAGAGGCCGCCCAGGTTTCGCGGGGAGACGGATCCCCAGGCTGCAGAGGACTGGCTGGAGGCAGTGGTTCGAGTGTTTAGGCTAGTGAGGACACCGGCAGACCTCATGGTGATCCTCGCTGCGAGCCTACTACACGCAGCAGCAGGTAGGTGGTGGAGCCACTTGTTTCAGTTTTGCGATGAGATGAACTTCGCATGGGAAGACTTCGAGACCTTCTTCAGGGTGGAGTTTGTGCCAGTATCTCTACACCCCGAGCGTGTACAGGATATTCTGCCTTTACCGCGTGTTTTTCGATCAGAAGCCGAGTCATCTGTGGGCAGTAGACAGATGATGCAGAGGTCCAGGAGGACCAGACCAGCAGTTGGGCGATCTCGGGTTTTAGGACCGGTGGTGCAGGGCACCCGGAGTGGGAACAGAGCTAGCCGTGCAGGGAGCAGGTTGTGTTACTCATGCCGCGGAAAGGGTCACCTGGCACGTGACTGTCCGACTCCTCGATCCGCAGGCTTGGAGGGAGCCACCGAGGTTGAGGCAGCGACAAATGCTGGAGCTCTGGAAGCAGGTGGACAGGGGAGGAACTAGTGGATACGTCTTTTGTACTTATAGTTCCATGTTGATGTTGCTTTTATGTAGCGTCTTGTATTATGAGCTGCAATAATAAAAGACGCATACCTTTGTGATGTTTTCTTTCCTGTCCTCTTTTGTGATGTTACTAAGAGGTTCCAGTTGACTGTTGACTTGACCCTCACTTGTGAGACATCTACTGGAGGAGACCCAGTTACCACACACTGATGCCGACAGTGTGACTCAACCCTTGGAGGCGAGAGTAACGGTTGGATCTCTTAGTAGTAGCGTCGAGGCCTTACGACGTCATCCTTGGTATGGATTAGTATCATCCATGATAGGATTGACTGTTTTAGGCAAAGAATGTGGTTCATCCAGGGGATGAGACCAGGTTTCTCTTATCGGCAAAGAAGAAATCTTGCAGCTCTTGTGGGACCAGAAATGGTCCGGGCGACGTCAGAGGAGGTCCATGTCATCCAGGAATGGATGAGGACAACACAGAGCCGGCAGAAGTCATACGCTGACAGGAGGCGGAGGCCACTGGAGTTCGAGGATGGCGACCACGTCTTCTTGCGGGTCTCACCTCGACATGGTATTCGGAGTTTTGGCCGAGGCGACAAGTTATCTCCGCGCTTCATCGGACCCTTCCAGGTCCTCAGTAGGGTTGGTGAGGTGGCTTATCGCCTGGCTCTACCACCTCAGTTACACCGGGTGCACGACGTCTTCCACGTGTCTCAACTGAGGAGATACGTGCACGACCCGACGCACATCTTTGACCATGGGGAGCTTGACGTTGACGATGGGGAGACTTTTACGGAGGTCCCGGTGGAGATAGAGATCGACAGGAGCGGGTCCTACATGGGCGATCGATTCCTCTTGTGCGCAATAGGTGGCGGCACGGGAATCTCCAGGAGAGCACATGGGAGCGGGAGGCTCAGATGCGTGCTCAGTACCCTCTTTTGTTTCCCTAGTTTTTGATGTAGCTTTACGGGGACGTAAATCCCTGAGGTGGGAGTAATGTAAAGACCCGTAAAATTCAAGGAAAATTTTTTCTTAATTTTCATTAGAATTTTACAAGAGCGCGGTTTCAGACAGCACCTGATTCCGAGGCCCGGAGTGCCCGGAATTAATTTCCGAAGTTTGGCTCGGGTACGTTCAGTGAACGAACGAGCGGGAATTCCTAACTTTTGATCCGGTGCTCGGAATTGAAATCCGAGGGCACCGATGAACTCGCAGCGCCGATATTCGCTTAAAGAGTCCTTTTCGGGAGTTGCGTTTGTTGCGGGTTGAAAGTTAGTTTTTGGGTTTTTAGTTTAAGTTAAATAAAATTTGCGAGGAACAAATTTTATTTTTTTAACTAGTTAAGTCCTACCAAAGGGAGTTGGGAGTGGGACCCACATCCACTTAACCTCCCTTGGGAGGATTAAGTGAGGTGGGGTCCACACGAACCCCAACTCCTCAAATTCTCTCAAAACCCCCCTCTTAATGAGGGGGGGCGGTTCCTTGAAGGAGGGGGGGGGGGGCAGCCGGCCCCCCGGTTGCGCTCCAGCAGGCCCCCCACGTGGGGGGGGGGGGGGCGCTGCGTAAAACAAAACGGCGCGGCATAGCCGCGCCGCCTCTTGAAAAGCGGGGGAAAAATCCCCCGCGCGGCCTCCTTAAGCGGCGCCAGCCGCCAAGCCGCCGCGGCCCGCCGCGGATTGCCGCCCCGCCGCCGGCCGCCGCGCCGCCCAGGGGGGGGTCGGGCCGGGTCGGCCCGGACCCGGACCCCCCCGCTTCGAACCAAAATTAGTTTTTGGCTCATAACTTGAGCCTCGGACCTCCGATCGACGAACCGTCAGCGGCAACGCGATCCTTGGATCGAGACGGTCATTTCGGTATATCGCACTCAAGGTTTCAGATTACTTTGAGTTCGGCCGGGTTGGTTCGTTCACGAAACCAACCGGGCCTTCGGAGCGGAAACACTCATATCTTGAGCCACGAACGTCCGATTGACGCGCCGTCAGTCGCGTTGCATTCCTCTTAATGAGACGGATCTTTTGGCATACTCCGCACGAGGTTTGGACGCAGGTGGAGTACGGTCAGGTTGGTTTTTCCATAAAAACCAACCGGGCCCCGGAGACGAAAAAGCTAATAACTCACAGACCGGGCGTCCGATTGACGCGCCGTCTGTTTCGTTGACTTCCTCTTGATGAGACGGAACTTTTGACATACTCCGCCCAAGTTTTGGATGCAGTCGGAGTATGGCCGGGTTGGATTGTACCCGAAATCCAACCGGGCCCCTGGAACGGGAAAGCTGATATCTTTCAGACAGGACGTCCGTTTGACGAACCGTCAGCGGCGTTGGTGGTTACGTTGAGTAACGGTCCCTTTGAGTATACCCTATGGGAGTTCGGGGTACAGTTGAGATATGGCCAGGATTGGTTTCGCTCACGAAACCAACCGGGCCCCTGGGACGATTAGGCTAATAACTCACAGACCGGGCGTCCGATCGACGCGCCGTCTGTTGCGTTGAGACCCCTGTGACGAGACGGACTTTTGAGATACTTCTTCGTGGGACTTTGAGATACTTGGAGTATCGACCTGTAGCTCATGGAGCGGACCCTCCCAGTGACGAGCGTGCGAAGTACGGAGACCGTGTAGCTGGCTGAGACCTGACGACTGCTTGACCGACTCGACTTGGAGTGAGTCGACTAGCCCAGTGGACGGAGCACTACTTTCTGAGGTGCAGACCCATGGCGGACGGAGCACTACCTGTGTGACAGTGCAGACCCACGGTGCTCGTCCGGAGAGTAACTCAGCAGGCTACTAGGGGGTGTGCACTACGGTGTTTGGGTGACATACCTCGGCGGGAAGCACTACTGTGTTTGGGTGGCTGGCCCGCAGTACTCGACAGGAGGAGTACTTCAGCAGTCTTAGGTTAGTGAGCAGTACCTCGGAGTCGTGACAGGACCACTGTACACTCTAGAGACGGAGCTCTTCAGCAGTTACGGTTTCGATAATGAAAATCCTGGTTTGAGCTGAGACTTTTGACCTTGTGTTTACCTCATGATTGAGATGGGTCACCTGCTAACTTTGGTATATGTATGGACATATACCCGGGTAGTGGTTATCCGTCGTTTTCACAATCCTTGTGTTTCCTCATGCTTGAGATGGGTTAATTGATAACTTAGGTATATGTATGGGCATATACCTAAGTAGAGTTAATCTGTTGAGATCTTCTTGTGGTTATCCTTGTTGGTTTTAGTGAGACCTTGAGGGTCTCGGGGTCCCTACTGAGTATCGTTATACTCACCCCTGCACGGGCTATGCCCGCACCTCGTTGTGTTGGTTGCAGATGACGGCCAGTACTGACAGAGGCCGAGTGTTCGAGGACTGGACGGTACCTGGAGGTGGACTATACGACGAGGCGGTACCCAGAGGCAGACCACTGGGCGAGACATACTCGGAGCAGACGGCGGGACCCGAGGAGTAGAGGAGCTATCTGTACCCACCCTTCAGGTGGGATTTCCAGTGGTCAGCTCGGCATAGCAGCTTTACTTTTCAGTTGCTGTTTTTCCTTTCGAGTTGTACTTTACAGTTGGGCTTGTATTTCCGGCCCCTTTTTACTTTCCGCACTTTTAGTTGTACTCTGTTTTTGCTTAGTGTTACTTTCCGCTTGCTTACTCTATGGTGTTTGTTTACTTTACAAAGGCAATGCCTTCCCTTTTTACTGGGATTTACACCTTGGTTCTAGTCGCCAGCCCCTGGCCTATGGAAGGCGGGCTTGGGGTAGTCACGGCACGGACCCCGAGGGCGGGTCGTGACAATAAATCTATATCACATTCAATCAAATGGATTCGAAATCATCATTCATGTGTACGTAGGACTACCACCTCACAGACTAATGTCATCCACATTCCATAATTTCCTCTCAAATCTTGTTATAACAAATGATTTAAATTATATAAATTTTAAATTTCTCATATATTTATACTCTTAGTGTTATTATTCAACATATACCTTCTTATATTCCATTCCTTGGGGGATACGATAACATCACTAGGGTGTACGACGGACTACCTCCTTGCGAATATATGTGATTTTTTTCTCTAATGCTTTAAATGGAAGGTAATAAGGTAAATTTAATGAATATATGTGATATAAATGAAATTATTATGATATTAATGAAATATTTATAATTCTTAAAATATAATATATCATTTTCATTCTTACCCTAAAAAAGGACTATGTCGTTCGTGCGAACGTGTGGACTACCAGCACCACAAAGTGATGTAACTAATTTTTTCATCACTAACTCAAATTTATTATACATATAACTATATTTAAAATAATTGTGTGTTATTAATGATAAAATTATCAATATGGTAAGATAAATTAATACATACACTACTGAAATAATCTTATACCCACAGTTTTGGGAATTGGGGGCCACCAAGTGTCAAAAACCGCAGGTCTAAATATATTAAAACAATAGGGTTGTAATATTGATCAGATGACATGGAATTATTACAAACGAAGTATCAACAAATAACATTATTAACTTATATATATATATTCATTTTTCAAAATATATTAATATTTTTCTGTCTGTTTGACAAAAAAAGTGGGAGTGAGTTTGGAACCCGCAACCTCTTCTTCCTTCATGGAGTGTCTTACTGATTAGCCACTAAATGAAGCTAATATTAATTGATAATATATATAATATTCATGTGATTTACTATTCATAAACACCATTTCATATCATTTTACACTTTGAACATCATTTGACATTATGATTGTAATTCCTTCTTAAAATCCATTATTATGTGGTAAATTTTTTAACATCATTGAATGTACACAATGATCTTGATTTTATTTTCATATTTAATTCTAAAGTTTCTAATTATGTTGGGAACAGTTCATACCTATGGAGTATTGGAAGATTCACATTGAAAGACCACTAAAATGGGATTTTCTACAAAAAATTCTGGAAAAGGTAGATTAGACACCAGCCCATTAATGAGATTGTGGGGCCCAAAATATATGCCCAATGAAGCCCAAATTTCCTGGGATGATATAATATATATAGAGGAACAAATAATTTTTTAATATAATGTTCTAATTCATTCTTAATTGTGGTTATTAAGGTGGAAAAATTTAGATATTAAATTTTGGGCCAGATTCTATGGCCCATAAACTCATCCCACCAATTTAATCATATCTCTAAAAATAAATATTAATTTGGTATAAAATTTTACATAGATCATGGAGAAATCTGGAGATTCAGTGTTTTATTTTATGTCTAACTCCAATTAATCCATCTAAATGGTCTTCTAGGTGCCTTTATTCGTTTAAAGCAAGCTAGGTGCCACCTCGGGTCAAGGGTGGAAAAGTTTTCTCTTTCTTAACATTACACCCACCTAGGCCCAAAAACATTAATTGAGGTGACTTCCACTATTTTAGGATCCACCTACGGCTTCAAAATTTCCTATTTAAGGAAGTGGTGGTGGAGGATTATAGGATCCTTGGAGCTTTTTTTTCATTTTAATGTTATTATGTCGATTTGGCTTTGTAACGTTCTTCTTTCTCATGTAAGTTGTTCGAATAACCTTATTTATTAATTATATTACTTAATTTTCTCTTACTATGTTTTTTATAATGTAACATTGATATTTTTTTCTTAAGGTGTTCATTTATTCACACAATACCTTGTGATATTCTTCACACAACGGTGGAGTGATTGCTTTATTTTTATTGTTTTTTTACTTCTCCAATTCCCCCCTCATGAGTCTACTTTTCGCATCCATTGAAACCATAAAATAAATGGAGGGAAAAATATTTTTTGGGTTTATCCAAGGGAATAGAAAGGGTCCATTTTGGATGTTACTTCCCACTAAATTAATTTCTAATCACTTCTTTTAATTGAGAATCTTATTTTAATATCTTTAAACTCTTCCATCCTTGTTGAATTTAAGGCCACACACTTCAAGTGCTAATACGAACCTTTACCTTGAAGTGCTCAAAACCATTATCCTTCAAGTGTATAGGTGATTAGTATTAAAGGGTGTAGGTATTAAACCAGTAAGTGATGATGTTGTTTGATCTTATTAAATGAACCCATCTCAAATATAATTCATTGAAATCTTTAAAAAAAATTCATCCAATCCACCCCAAGAGATAACCTAGGATCAACACATTATCATAATTTTAATTAACTTAAATCTTATAATGATACATTAAACCCATCTAAAATCAACCCAAGTTGGCCACTTCATATCCTAAAAAAATCCATAGAATCTGGGTGTCTGTAGGTTACTTCATAGGTCTCTGGGGATTCGATAACCCAAGTTAAACTACAAGGATTGTTCTACCTTCATATCTTGGGTAAATTTGAGCATGAATCAAATTTCGGAACCATTTCTAGGGACCAAAGTAATTCATCTCAACACCCATTCTATTATCCCCCATTTCTTCTATTCTCACCCAAGATCTATTATCTTTTCCCTTTCTTGTTTTTTTTCTTTTGAACATGTCCGTCAACACTCGTGATCAATCAAACCGTCTAGTTATGGTGGATAGCACTGGGGTTGGGGAGTCAAGTACACAAAGAGAACTATTTCTATTAGATACTAATATTTCTCATACTCTAGAGTCAAAAATTGAGCCCATTTTAATGGAATGTCTTCAAAGAAACCAACTCATAAACCCGGGTGGGAACCAAAATGGAAACCCAAATGAGGCAGCCCCAATCATGGGGAATATAGTTGATCAAACCATGAATGACTACCTCACATATTCCTGGACCAATGACCCTTAATGCATTAGACACAACTCCTTAGGAGATTACAACTACATCTTTAAACCCCATGTCCTAAACCATCTTCCCACATTCCATGGAATGGAGTCCGATAAGCCCTACCTTCACATTAAGGAGTTCAATGACATTATTGAAACCATGTGTCCCCCACATCAACTATAATAAACTAAGATGTAGATTTTTCCTTTTTCTTTAAAGGATTGATCTAAAAATTGGCTAAACAATTTGAGACCATCATCCATAAACTCTTGTGACCAATTACAATGATAAATCTACAAAAAATATTTTCCCCACCACAAAACAATTTCACTTAGAATGATCATCCAAGGTTTTTTTGAAAAAGAGGGAGAGTCAATATATGAAACATGTGAGAGGTTTAAGGTCACTCTAAACATGGTTCCAAACCATGATTTTTCTATACCTAAACACGTTAGAATTTTTTATGAAGGGTTGGGTCCGAGGAACAAACAATTCATTGACATGATGTGTAATATAAACATTAAAGACAATGCCCAAAACGATTCTTATGAGTATCTGGAAACTCTTGCTGAATGAAAAAAAACATGGGGAACATTACCTTATTCTGAAAAGCCACAAAGAACTGTTGGAATTCGTACACATAGAGAGGAGGAAAGCCTTAGGTCTAAAATCACAGCAGTCTCACAGAAGTTTGAAGAGATAGACCAAAGGAAAGTCCATAAAATCCAAACTGTAGTCCATATTTGCACAATTTGTGACAAACATGATCATAAGATAGAAAACTGCCCAACCATTCCATCCATCAAGGATTTTCTTTCCGGAGGATCCCTAGTGGAAGTAAATGCATTGAAATTTCAAAAGCCTCAATACCAAAACACCTTCAACCCAAGCTATAATGATCACCCAGGCTTCCACTGGAAAGATAACCAGAAACCTAGACAATGACAGGGACCAAATCCTTACCCCCATCAAAACTACCAAACCCATAACCAGTTCCAAACCCAACCGATCCAATACCAACAGCCACCAGTCCATTTTCAACAAACCATCCCACCTCTAAAATATCCTCCTGGGATAAGCCAATACTCTCAATCACCAAGCCAAACTGTTCCAAAAATCCTACTGGAACTACTATTCAAACAAATAGAAAGGATTAAATCGGAAGTCACTTTTATTAAACAAGAACTTCAAACTACCAAAACTAGAAAGGAACCCATGCCTAAACAGGTGGTACCATCCTCAAATTTATAGAGAGAGTAAAGTTGTACTCAAACTGCTCATGAAAAACTAAAGGCTGTGACTATTTTAAGAGTGGGAAATCAATTGAGAAACTTGAAAAACTAATTCAGAACCCATATGAAGATTGAAATGTGGATGATAATTCAAATGAAATAAATGATCAAACTGAAAAACACGAAAACATTTTGAAAGAAACAACTCTTCAAAAAACAACCGCACAACCTACACTATTTACTCAACACATGGGGGGAAAACCCTTCCATAATTGAGTGAAACAATGAGGGAAGTCTTCTCACAAGTCAAGTTGAACAATCCCCTTCTCTATGCAATCCAAACCATACCAGCCTACTCAATGTACCATAAGGACTTGTGCACTTTTAAAAGAAACGTTTCACATTAAAAAAAGTCTTTTTGGAAGCTAATGTGAGTACCACTATTCAATGGACTATTCCTCCTAAGTTGAAAGACCCGGGTTCCCCTTACATCAATGTTGAACTAGGAGAGAGAAAAGTTTTCAAGGCCTTGTGAGACCGAGGTGCTAGTGTCAATCTCATCCCATATGCTATGTACTCCCAATTAGGCCTAGAAGAGCTCCAAACCACATCTGTCACACTTCAACTTGCTGATCACAGCATTAGGGTTCCAAAGTTGATTTTAAAGGATGTTCTGATAAAGGTTGAAAACTTCATCTACCCTATTGACTTCATTGTCCTTGAAAACCATCCAAACATAGGAAATAAGGAATAATCCCCAATCATCCTTGGTCATCCCTTCCTTGCAACAATCAACTATGTTATCTAAGTCCAAAATGGGAACATGAACATCACATTTTGAAACATGTGTCTAGTAATGAACATCTATAATGAAAGCTCACAAATAGGGGATGATGTGGACATTAATGAAGTGAACATGATAGGAATCATTGATAATGAATCCATATAACTACATGGAATATTTTATGGATATTTAAGTCAGGATGAGATTGGCTTCCTTTGTTCGCATGAAGGCAGTTTATCTCCTTGGCTTGAATCATTTTTAAATTTCTCATATGATGAAGTCTTAGGTCCAACAATCAGTGAAACATTTTAGGAAACCACTCCATCTTCCTTCCCTAAACCTGATCAATCCAATCTAGTAGGTGAACCTTCTATATGTGGGGAATCAATCCTATTTAAAATTCAGGAAACAAAATTGATCTTGATCTAATGTCCCAATATTCTGCAGAAATTCTGAACCAAACAGATCTTGAATTGATGGAAATTCACATCACACTCATGTATGCCTTCCTAGGGGATATTCAAACACATCCTATTTTCATTTCTTCTTCTCTTGAATCCAATCATGAGATGATGCTTCTAGATGTCCTTAGGAAACATAAGAAATCCATTGGTTGGACCCTGTCTCATATTACTGGGATTATCCCACTTATTAGGACTCCTAGGATTGTTTTTGGAATCTTATTCAAAGCCATGTCGTTAACCTCAACGATGACACAATCCTAATCTTATGGAAGTAGTGAGAAAATAACTTCTGAAATTGTTAAAAGCTGGTATCATATATCCCATAGCTAAGAGTGAGTGGGTCAGCCCAATACAAGTTGTTCCCAAGAAGGCAGGAATCACAGTGATTACTAATAAGGATGGAGAGATTCTTCCAATGAGGGTGAGCAGTGGATGGAGGGTCTATATTGACTATAGGAAGCGAAACTCATTCACCCAAAAGGACCATTTAACCTTACCATTCATTGACTAAGTCCTTGAGAGAGTGGCAAGTCATGCCTTCTACTATTTCTTAGATGGATACTCGGGGTATAATCAAATTGAGGTCTTCTTAGAGGATCAAGGGAAGACTAAATTCACATGTACATTTGGAACCTTTTACTTCAAACGCATTCCCTTTGGGTTATGCAATACCCCAGGAACCTTCTAGCGGTGCATGATGTGAATATTCTCAGACATGGTAGGGGATTTTCTTGAGTTCTTCATGTATGACTTCTCTATCTTTGGGGATACATTTGAGGGATTTCTGAGGAATGTGGAGAGTGTATTTTCAAGATGTAAATAAAATAATCTAGTCTTAAACAAGGAAAAATTCCATTTTATTATTAAAGAGGGACTAGTTCTAGGACATCTAGTCTCAGGTAGGGGGATTGAAGTTGATAAATCCAAGGGTGGTATCATTCGTCACATTCCATCACCCATAACTATCAAGGAAGTGAGTTATTTCTTAGGAAATGTTGGTTTCTATAGAAGATTCATCATGGACTTTAGTTCAATATCCCTTCCCATTTGTGCTCTCTTAGAAAAGGATGCTCCTTTTGTTTGGACAAAAAGATGTGAGGGTTCATTCTCAACCCTCAAATCCTCTCCCATATCTCCTCCCATTATGAAATATCAAAATATTATCCTCCCTTTAGAACTTATGTGTGATTTCAATGACTTTTCTATGGGAGCTATGTTAGGAAAACGTTGCAATAAAACTCCTTATGTCATTGCTTAGGCAAAAAAATCCTTAAATGATGCCCAAATAAACTACAGCACCACTGAAAAATACTTCCTCCATGTTTTCTTTGCAATAGATAAATTCAGGTCCTATCTCTTAGGATAAACCATCATTGTCTTCACTGACCATTCATCCCTAAAATACCTTCTCAAAAAAACAAGATGCCAAGGCTAGACTAATTAGGTGGGTCCTTCTCTTACAAGAATTTTACCTCACAATAAATGAAAAAAAGTTTTTTGAAAAAGTTTTACCTGATCACCTCTCTAGAATGGAATTTAAAGAAAACTCAAATCAGCATTATGTGTATGATTCATTTTCTGATAAACACCTATAATCTGTGACTGACTGCCCTTGGTATGCTAACATTGCCAACTTCTTAGTTATGGGAGTAATTAAAAAATTCTTTGGAACTCATGCTCAAAGGAAATTCATTTATGATGTTAGGAACTATGTCTTTGATGATCCATACCTCTATAAGTTCTTCCCTGACCATGTCATTAGGAGGTGTGCCCCAGAATCTGAACAAGAGTCCATCCTTAAATTATTTCATAGTGAGTCATGTGGATGTCACTTTTCCTCTAATAAAACTTCTTCTATGGTTATTTAGTGTGGTCTCTTCTATCCCACCCTATCAAGGGACTCCTACACATTTTGTAAAATATTTATTAAGTGTCGACAAGTAGGGTAAATCTCAAAAAGTAATAAAATTCCACTAACTCCCATCTTAGTGATGGAAATCATTGACTGATGGGGAATCGATTTCATGGGTCCCTTCCCAAACTCAAGGGGATACGTCTACATCCTCTTAGCTATTTATTAAGTCTCAAAATTGGTTGAATCCATTCCCACCATGTCTAATGACCATCATGTTGTGATCCAATTTCTGAAAGTGCACATATTTTCTCGATTTGGACATCCTTGGGCTGTAATCAGTTAACGAGGAACCCATTCAGTTCACTCACTCATGTATAAGTATGGGATTTCTCAAAAGGTTTCCACTACATACCATCCTCAAACCAATGGTCATTCTATGTTAGAACAAAGGTAAGTTAAGAATATTCTTGAAAAAACTGACAATCCTTCTATGAAAGATTTGTCCGAGAAACACTTTCATGCTCTTTGGGAATATCATAAAACATAAAAAACCATCATAGGAATGTCACCATATAAGTTGGTTTATAGAAAAGCATGCCATTTACCTTTCGAAATTATCCATAAGGTTTTTTTGGAAATTGGAAAATAAATTATGTCCTCTCATTGGCTGGAACAAAAATGAAATTAGATCTCAATGAGCTTGAGGAACTAAGGATGGAGGCCTATGAAAATTCAAGGATCAATAAAGCTAGTGATGAAGCCAAAGAATCTAGGAATATCAAAGTAAAACATTTTTAACTGGGAAAATATGTGCTCTTGTATAGTTCAAAACATCATTTACACCTAGAGAAGTTAAGGTGTACATGATCAGGTCCTTTCATAGTGCATCATGTTTTCCCCCATGGGGTAGTAGAGGTTCAAGACTCCACAAGTGGTTACATTTTCAAGGTCAATGGTCAATGGTTCAAACCATTTGTTGAATCTTTCAATAAACAAGAAACAGAGGTTGAGTTAACTGAGCCAACCTATGAACTAGGAAAAAATTGAATGATTTAGGATCCATGTTGGGATAACAACGTTAAGAAAATCGCTGAATGGGAAGAAACCCATGATTTTTATGTTTCCATATTTTTTTTCTTTTAATCAATTATATATATTATGCAGGATTAATGAATAATTTTGATATTTAAAAATAAAAAATAGGCTATTGACTTGTTCTTCTATTATGAGTATGTATGGGTATGAAATAGGAGCACCATATTCATTCGAGTCACATGGTGTGATCCTTGAGTAATATCTTAACCAGAAATTTAAAAAGAAGACAATGTATCATCAGTTCCTCTTATTTTTATTTTTTTGTAGGATAAAATAAAAAAATATGATAATAAGAAAAAAAAATTAAATCTCAACATCGTAGGTCGTGGGGAAAACTCCGTCACAACCGGTGAAGCTGCTGGGACTCAAACCTGGGACCGAAAGGAGACATGGGTGTGCGCTTACCACTGACCTACGACATATTGTGCTTCATTATTCTATAATTTATATATATAGTTATATTTTACGTTCTTTATTAAATATATATATGTAGCTTTTTTGATTTGTTTGTTTTTTTTAATTTTTTTCCACTAAGGAATTCTCAGAGTGACATCGGGATCAAGGGATTAAAAGGGAGCCACAAGAATTTCAACATCAACCACTAGGTGAATTCATTCCATGATCCTTATTTTGAATTTCCTTTTTGAACTCCCATTATTGACCTCTACCCCTTATAAATTTTATTTTCCTTAAAAACTGGGGACAATGTTATTTTAAGTTGGGGACGAGATAAAATAAAATTGCTTTTGTGTCAATAAATAAATAAATAAATGATTTGAATTATGGGCCAGATTCTGAGGGCCATAAAATAATCCCACCAATTTAATAATATCTCGCAAAACACATAATATTTTGGGCGGACATTTTACAGGGAGTTAGAGGACATACAGAGCTTCATTTGTTTCTTCAATGGAACAACAGAATTCGGCCATCTAAAAGGTCTTCCTGGCGACTCTGTTCGGTGGAATCAAGCTGGCTGACACCTCGGGTCAAGGATGGAAAAGTCTACTCTCTCTTAATTTTCCACCCAACTAGGTCCACAACCATTAATTGAGATGACATAAACTGTTGTAGGATCTACCCAGGGATTCAAAATTTCTTATTTAAGGTAGTGTTGGTAGAGTATTTGAAGATCCTTGGAGCTTTGATTTCATTATCATGTTATTATGTCGATTTGACTCTGTAACGTTCTTCTTTCTCTTCTAAGTTGTTCAAATCACATTAGTTCTTAACAAAAATTAATCCATTAATCTTATTTTGATTTTATTATTATCACTATAATATCATTCCCTTATGGTGTAAATTTATTCACACCATAACTTGTGATATTCTTCACACAACTGTGGAGTGATTTCTTTCTTTTTATTGTTTTTTTACTTCTCCAATTCCTCCCTCATGAGTCTAATTTTTGTTTCCATTCAAACCGTCGAATCAATGGAGGGATAACTATTTTATGGGTTGATCAATGGGAGTAGAAATGGTATGGTTTAGATGTTTTTTATCACTCCCTTAATTTCTAATCACTTCTTTTAATTGAGAATTTTGTTTAATGATCTTTAAACTCCTTCATCCTTGTCTAATTTAAGGCCACACACTTCAATTGCTAATATGCAATTTTACCTTGAAGTGCTCATTAAATTGATTATTAAAGTGTATAGGTTATTAGTATTAAAGAGTTTAGGTATTAAACCATTAAGTGATTTTGTTGATTTATCTTCTTAAATGGACCCATCTCAAATATAAAAAAAATTGAAATCATTAAAAAAGGAATTCATCCAATCCACCTCAATCGATAACCTAGAATCAAATCATTATCTGAAATTGAATAAACATAAATATGTTAGTGATACCTTAAACCCATATAAATTCAACCCCATTTTACCACATCATAGCCAAAAAACAATCAATATAATGAACGTGTCTGTAGGTTACTTCTTAGGTCTCTAAGGATTCGATAACCCAAGCTAAACTACAAGGACCGTTCTACATTAATCTCATGGGTAAATTTGAGCGTGAATCACTTCGAATCCAAGATATATTTCTTATTTTTTTAGAAATGAACATTGACTTAAAAATTTTAATCAAAATTTTCCATAGAAAAATTTCGCACGACGGGTTTCGATCCCATGAATTCCTTCTCCTAACACTCATCACATCACCACTCAGGAAAATATTCTTACGGTATTATATATCTACATTTATCTAAATATATTAATCTAAAAATATATTATTAAGAAATGTGAATGAAATTATCAAAAATATGATATAAAATACAATGATCTTGCACATCACCACTAAATCTGTCAAAAATTTATTCTTATATGTTTATATATTTGCATAACTAAATTAATATTAAATGCCTGTCAAAAATCAAATTCAACATGTTTCGAACCCAAAATGATTCCACGCTTCTAAATTCCCCTTACCACTATACCGACTTTAATTATGTTTACACCTATATTAATTATATTTTATATGTTTTTTCTTATGTAAAACAAAATGGATCCTATACCCATGGTTCATGAAAACCGTGGGTATACAAGTCACCTATACCCACAATTTAGTAGATCTGTGGGTATAAGATTATATACCAAATAATATACCCACTGTTCAAGAATAATGTGGGGATAGATGTCACCTATACCCATGGTTCATTGTGAACCTTGGGTAGAGGTTTTCCCATGTAATTCCCGCAAACGTTTTCGGCTTCCCACAGTTACGCGGGTACGTTATACCCACAATATAGTGAGAACTGCGGGTATAGGTTATAAAATGTCACATATACCCACTTTTCGTGAAAACCATGTGTATAGATAGGTATATACCCATAGTTTTTAGGAAAAACGTGGGTATAGACCCATTTTCCCATAGTGATACGTTATTTCCATAATGATTATTAAAAAATCGAAACGTTACTCATATGTATTTACGACTTTCCATCTTTGTGATCCTAATATATATCATTATTTATAACCATATATCCTTATATTATTTACAAACTATGATTTATGTATAAAAATGATAATTATTTCATGGTTATTATTCTATATACGTCAAACAATGACGTATTTGACTATAGTCTTTCTATAAAAGATATTTTTGGACTTATAAACCAGATAACATAAAAACATCTAATGTAAACATAACTGATTGAGTAATTCTATATAAGTAAAATGAAAGGAAAAATAAACTTAAAAATTTTTATTAATAAAGATAATATTTAACATACATTTATTTATTAGGAATATAAAGAATGAAGAAGGTTGATCAAACTCGAGGTAAAGGACTTCATGTCAATTACCTTTCATTGAGGCATATTTCGATGTTATACACCAATATTATTTTTTGTGGTGTATATACAATAAATTTTAAATATTTTATAAATAATTTATATATTTTTATTATATTTAATATTTTTTTAAATTTACCCTTTATTGGGCATTATGATTCAAATGTTTCCTAAATGGTATGGTACTTTTCATAAAAAGGCACACTTTTAATGTTTTCCTTAAAAATATATTTCTCTTATATATACATGGTTTTAAATTGGATTTATCAATGTAATTTGATGTTTTTTTAAAATAAACATTTACATTTCTTTGAATTTTATTTAAAAAAAATCATTGAATGGAATTTATGTGTTTATTTACAAATGAAAAAATGAATGTTCTATTTTAACATGTATGAAAACAATGAATTTTCATTCCACTATAGCCATTATTTAAGTATTTTATTACTTTATAAAAATTCATGTTTTATTTAATGAATATACACTTTCCATTTTTTGAGTATTTTGGTGTAGAAAATTGGTTAAAAATGGGTTTTTGGTATTGAAAATTGTTTTTAAAAGAAATGGGTATTTTGATATAAAAAATAGTTTTTCTAGAAATATTTAAAGTGTTTTTAAAGGTTTTTATGATGAAAATAAAATATTTAATTATTTTTTATTGTGTTATATTTCTTGGTTATTTTTTATGACGATGGGTGGTTCCGTTATAAACAAATGATGGGTGGTTCTGTTAGAAACCAATGATGGGTGGTTCAGTTATAAACCATGGATGAGTGGTTATGTTATTAAACAAGGTTAGAAGTTTAAATTATAAACCAAGTATGGGTGGTTGTATGATAAACTAAGGACCCGTGGGTTTGTGATAGAAATCCTATGCATTGGTCTCTCTAGATATGGAAGTTGACCATATCAGTTATTCTGTTTATAGGAGTGATATGAATTATAATGTCCCAAGATAACTATATGATTTATATGTGTTGTTATGATTTCAAATGATTTATTTTGTCAAAAAGTGGGTGTGAATTTATGTGAAATTTTTTTATTGAGTTTCAGTCAATAACATTGAGATAGATTTAAATATTTAATGGGTTTTCATTCTTTTCACCAGACTAACAAAATTTTTCTTTTTTACATCCCTTACTAAGTTTTTTTGTGCTCAACCCATGTTTTAAAATATTATTCATTGGTTTTATGTATGGGTAAGGTAAAGAAAGAGGCCATGTTAAAAGTTGTGATTATTTTTTATGAGAAAAATAATGTTTTATCTTAAATGTATTATATTTTGGAAAAAATTGATACTTATTGGGAGTGTAATATTTGTATTATATGGTTTAGTTATGAATGACCTATGACCTAATTTCCCAAAAATCTAAACTAGAAAAGATCCTAAAACTCAAAGAAAAATAATTATACACTAAAACTCACAGTTATGTTATTTTTATGAATGATTTAATATAATACCCTCTAATGAATTTGGTAAATATTATTATATCATGAGATATTGGGAAATGAGTTATGATTTTTGACGCACCAATGGAAATAAGAGAGTGAACCTGAAAACCCAAGGGGAATATGTGAGTGAATCTTGATGCACTAATGTAAAAAGGTTGTGATTCTGAACCATCTTTTTTGTGATTCTTAAACTCAAGTTTGCTCCATATTATTGTGTTTTGAAACACCTATATGTTATTATTGTTCATGTATTATGTTCCATGATGTATGTGATTAGTTTTTTAATATCATCTTCATGAATATTGATTATCCTTCATACCTATATACTTATATTGTTCTAACTTATAATTATTATTATTTATCTCATATGTTTACCATACTAAGATTCCGATATCTGGCCTTATTATTTTCCTCTTTAGGATATAAATATGATCATTACATGTGGGGTGTTTATAAGTGGGTATGGAGTTAAGGGATAATGAAGAAATTTTATGAGTTTTGTACAATAAATTGTTTTGGTAGATAATCATCGAAGACACCAATCCTCAAATTATCTGGTTTTTACCAATATTTGGGAGATGGAATGGTTATTCATGTAAAATACGGAAATAAATATGTTTATCTCGCATGGGTCACTTCATTGGGTTCAAACAACTTTAGAGGTTAAATTCATAGCCGAAAAAGAGGGAAATCTCAAAGAATGATATTGAAAAAATAAAACTACATTGATTCAATCCTCCCGTATTAGCCTAACCATTTGATACCATGGGACTTATAGGTATGATAAATGATTTATTTTTCTTTTAACTTCACTTTAAATTGAATTGGTTTATGATCTTGAAATTTGTTGTTTATTGGGATTTATATTTTTTAGGTGTTATAATCATAATGTAATAAATATATATCTTTAGAAAAGTATCCTTGTATAGAAGGACTTTATGTTAGGTTAGACATTTTCCTAGAGGATTATGCCTTGCCTATAAAAATAGGGGTTATCTATTTATGGATCGAGGATTACTCTTATGGGTATTGTTAATTTCATATAATTCTATTCCTTTACAGGAAGGGTTTCATGTAACTTATGAATGGGATGAATTTTGGTATGTAGGAATATATTTGAATATGAATTTCGGTTAGTAACACAATATATGAGTTCTTTAAATAGTTTCACATCATTCAAGTTTGAAAATAATAGTTTAGTGGAATGAATAAAATTATAAAATAATTCATTGAAAGTTATCATACATGTATTGGGAATAAAAGGTGATAACTTGGTGACATTAAATCTCATTTTAATATACCGTGTGTTAGATTTCTTATAAAGAAAACACATATCATTACCTTGATCATTAAACTAAGTATGTTCTACCAATTAGGGGTGAATATGGATTATCTTATGTAAGTAATTATGTAAATATATGTCCACAATAGTTAGGTAACAAAATACAACTATGATATTTTGGTTATACTTAGTTGGTAAACACTAAGAACTAAGATACCACAAGAATTATGTTATATTTTTCTATAAGATGGATTGGGAGAATAGTTCCCTAGTGAACCATAAACGAGTAATATATGATATTATTAGGACAATTCCCAACATAAATAACTAGGTGGTGAGATGAATGCCAAATAAAATCAAGTTCTTAGTGAAATAAGGATCTTGGGTTACTAATGGATATGATGTTTTCAAAAGGGGTCATCATTTTAGTAGGAGAACATTTGATAAAATCCATAATTTAAATGTACATAAATCTTGATAAACACATGATAAAATCACTTTTTTTTAAAATAACATCATTATTATCAATGTTGACTTTGAAATAATATTATAGGTTGAAGAAGATTATTATAATAAATTTATTAGAGTGGTATAAGAACTTATGAATCATTTTTAAAAAGAGAAATTTATATGTGTAGGAGTTAATAATTTCCAAGTAACCAACCATTTAAGTAGTTTAACAGGTAGATATATATACATTTTCAATGTGTAGAACAATTTTATAAAGGTTTCATCAAGAATTTTTCTAGTTAAAGAAATACTTTTTCCATCATTGAAAATTTCCTATCAATATGAATGTATTCAATAAATTATTACCCTATTTTCTTAAAGTGTTAATAATACATTAACTAGGTAATGTGACCTATAAGATTTATTGTTTTATTGATAGTATGTTTTTTTTAAATTTTAATCTAGAATAAAAAAAATTAGTTAGAGATTCCAATAATAAAGTTTCATTAAGTAACTGACAAATGTCATTGAAACCAAGAGTTATTGAGAGGGTCATACATTTGGTTCCAGAATATTTGATTGTATGGAATTCTTGATGGTGTTTAGATACTCCCAAGTATTCCCATGATAGGTTTTGATGTTATAGAAATAAAATCTTTAGTTTTGAATGTTTTATGATACTAGTTGTGTTCTTTACATGTTTTGTTAATATACATGATTTCAAAATACATGGAATAATTGAAAAAGTTATAGTTTTAATAAGTGATTAAAAAAAGTTTATATATTAAAATTTTTAATTAAAATTATTTTATCATGCTCAAATGGATATTAATAAAGGATGGTTATATCTTATTTCTCTTAAATAATAAGTAATATTTTTTAATGAAAAATATTTTTCATGTACAAAAAACATATAATGGATTTTATACACACAGTTTACGAATCATTCCGTTATATAACATATTTTGAGAATAAAATAAGGATAAAATTATTTTATCTGTGATAATGGGGATTTTCCAGATGTTTTCTATAATGTGATGGATTGGATCCCACCACCTTCAACACCATATTTAAAAGAATAATATTATTTTCAAATAAATTCTACAAACACATAGAATACCCTATATGATATGTGTATATTTGTTTATTTGTGAAATATTCCAATTAAAAGTAAATAAGTGTTTTTTCCCAAGAAAAAATGTGTCTGTGAATCTTAGGATGCAATTTTGAAGGGATTATAGTGCCGAAAACGGTATTTGGGGGTATTTTTGGACTTAGAGAAGTTCAAAATTTTCAAATAAAAGATTATAATAGTAAAAAAATAAAAAAAAATATCAATTTTAATCAAAAATATAAATATTTTTTTTAGAAATTTATATCAGAAACATAAAAAAACTTTTAAGTAGATAACAAAAGTTATTAACGTCATTACATTTTATGTTATGGTGATAAGGAGTTTTAATATGTTTAAGAAGTTGAGAATTATGAATATGATTCCAATGTCACACCTTTATTTAAAATATATTAATTCATATATGTTTCACACTAAATATTTTATCATGATGTTTTTTTCATATGTTCATATAGATATGTCACAAAAATTATATCGAGATGCGATAAATGTAACAAAAAACCAAAACGTTTAGCAAACATAAGGCTTATCAAACTATCTATCATATATTATATGATGAGAAATGTGGTCATGTAAGGTCTTTTAGTGTTATTAAAAGAGTTTAAGAGAAAAAATGTATCACGTTATACAAAATGAAATCTCTACTTTATCATTCTTTCACATTGACAACACACACAGACACACACAGATATATATATTACAAGTTGAAATAAAAAATTACCAATCAATGAATTCATTTAATTTAGTTATAAATTATATTTATTAAGGATTGTTATATTTTGTGAGTAAATTTTTAGTTTATCATGTATAAAATTATTGTATCAAGATATGAAAAATTATTATAAAGAATAAAATGTGTTTTGTGTGCTAGATGACCCATATTGTATACCACATTGAGTGTTATACACTATTTATTTGGTAATAAATGGTTCATGGTTCATATTTAGAGTCCCCAACACCCCTGATTTGAGATATACCTAGCATGGGAACCTATATACTTGGATGAAATTCTTACACTTTCCTTCAGGATTATCTAATCAGGGGTTGATTGAGTATATTTCAGATTATGTCATTAGTTGGGATCTTATCTAAGATAGGATTTTTCATCTCATATAATGAGTATGAAATATATTCCCTCAATTGAGATTGAATAAGCAAGTCTTCTCTGATACCAAGAGAGTATATATATTGTGAATATATATTAAGATGATGGCCATGTGATGTGTTGATCCAAAATTGTGAATGATATGTGATATATTCATCAACATGGTTAGTCTACACTCAAATGATCAATAATATAATATTTTTTATATGGGAATGAAATACTATATGTCATGTAGTTTCTCAATGTATTTGATAAAGTGATAATATGAAAACACATTCTTGTATATGATGCAACCAGTGAATATTAATATATAAAGATATGTATTTGATAGTGATCATACCATATCTATTCATATAACTATATAAACTGATTCTTTTCTAGAATCCTCTATTTTTATTCATTTAATAATTCATAAATTCACTTTCCTTAATACTATAATGACCCATGGGGTCACAATTTGTGGTTGATATATTGGGGATTGATTTATGATAAACTCAAAGACCTACTATAAAAATGATATAGATATTATCTAAAAGGATTTTTTGACAGGAATAAAAAGGTATTTATTATTATTTGACACATGGTGAGGTTAATTATTAATTTTAAAAAGTATTTTGGAATATATATAAAAGTATTATTGTATATAGCATCACATGTTGTTGTATATGTTACAATATAAGGTGAAATGACATAAAGTCTCTGAGGATTTAGTGAAAGTTGTAGATTGAAGGAGATATAACATAATACCCATAATTTATAATAAAATATGAGCATATCATAGTGTAATACATGCATGGTTGCAAGGGAATATCATATCCCATATTCTTATAACATAATTCATTGTATATGATACCTTGAAACTAACTACGATTGAAAATGAAATTGAATATTAATTTTTTAATTTGTTAATTTATTTCATTAATAAGCAATCATTATTATGGGTGATTCATAAGATGAAATTTAAGAGAGGACCAAGTCATTAATTTTTTGAATTCGTGGAAAATTGAGTATTTTTCTATTCTTTTATAATGCCTGAGAAAGAATATAAGCTTGGGTATAGGAGGTCAAAGGCCATAGTTTCTATTTGAATATCTTATGAAGATCTTAGATGATTTTATCAATGTTTGGATCCCTATCTCACTCACCCAATATCTTTAATGAGACACTAGCATATCTTGGGTGATTAGAGGATCCTACTAAACCATATATTGATTTGGTATACCCTGTGGTTACACCATAAAATAGGGAGTTTGATTGATGCCTCTTTGTAATCCTCATTGAACCACTATGCTAGTGGTTGTAGCCACAATTCTTTGGTGACAGGTATACATGTTATTCTTCATTATATTTGGAATAGTTATTGTTTCAATGTCATGATGTTCTATGGGTTTATGGTTTATAATTTTTTTTTCTATATTGATAAATTGGTATTTGATCCTAATAAACTTGACATGTAGTTGGATAGGTTCTGGAGTATATCACCAAAGTGGTGGTTGGGGTTCTTCTATGTATTTTGAATAAAGAAGAGGTCCTAGATCTTAGGATAAATATATGTAGTAGAGTTTTAGTCCTAGGAGTGGAGTGAGTACTGGTTTTTTATATAGAGGATTAGTCTTGATACAATTTCTTGTTATCATGCGGAATCGTATTCATCACGGTGAGGGGTTATTGATCATTCAAGCTACAATTTTTGTGACATCTACTAAGGAATCTATTTTATTCAATATGTATGTATCAAAATCATTTTTATATAATAATTTTATTACAAATATTGTTCATGTCAGTGAGTATTTGTCTTAGATGATTACTATTAATACACCCTTTGGACTGTGATCTAAGGATATTCGAGGGTGTCAAGGTGCACCATTGTTATCCATTTCAATGAGAATCTAAGTTATTTATTTTTATTAGAGATGAGAAACTTCAATTTAATATTGGGAATATATTTTTTAATTCTTTTCAATTAAAATTTGACTACTATCATTAATCATTTTCCTTTACATAAATCAAGAGTTACTGTTATATCAATGACCAGGTGTGGGATATCTAGGCAGGTTGTTTGGGACTAGAAAGTTTGTCATTAGGATGTATCATCACCTAATACTTAAGTGTTTATTTTTGGGAAAAGGAGAAAATTAGGTTTCCCAACATTCAACCTATTTTTGGATACATTCAAGTTTTTTTCCACGGATTTATATGGGTTTCCACATAAAATAGAGAGAGATTTAGAGATTTTATAGATTAATTTGATGTTAGGTTAGGATCCCATATCTATTCAATTTGAAAATATTGTTCTTATAAATCTTAGAGAGAAGAAGATATGGTTTATATATTCGGAGGAAAATATATTCATTCACATGATTAAGTCCCCTTTGGGTGCACCTATTGTTTTCCTCAAGAAGGGTGATGGTTTTTTATATTTTTTTATATATTAATAGATGATGAGTTAAGTAACAATTAAGAACCAATATCATATTCAACATATAGATGACATATTTAAACAAATGAGGAGTGTTTAGTGGTTATCTTTGATCAACCTGAATCCCAAATATCACTAATTTTAAGCGAGTCTAGTATATCATCCTTGAATATATTTCAAGAGAAGATATGGCCTTATGAGTTTCTTTTGATACAATTTTGTTTGATAAAGACACCATTAACTTTTATAGAACATATGAGTAGGGTATTCCATCTCTATTTGGATCTATTTGTGGTTTTAACTTTGAATGAATTTTTAGTGTACTAATAGAAATGGGAGTAACATGATTTAAAATTTTAGATTATATTGAGAACACTATAATTTCATTGGCTATATTTCAATCTGTCTAAGGGTCATTTCTGGATCATAGATATATGTTTCTTAGGTAACATGATATTAGATGAAAGTGTATCAATAAATATTGATAATTTCATGGTTGTTGTTTCATTATAGAAACCTAATGACATTTTCAATAATCATATATTTATAGGATATGTAGAAAACATTAGGAGAATTGTTTAAGGATTCTCATGGATAGAAGCATATATGATGATTTCAACCAAGATGGGGGTAAATTTTGAGTGGTCTAATAATTTTGATATATACGTTTAGTATTTGAAATGGAGGATGATGAACACATCAGTCCAAACCTTTACTGATCTTATTAAGGATTTTTTATTCCATCATGATGAGTTAGGTATATTTCTTGGAGTAGTATTGATATAAGATGGACAATAATTCAATTATGGGTCCAATAATCTATGTCTTGAAGAGCATAACTACTAGAAACATGATTTATAGTTAACAATAGGTGTATATGAGGTGAGATATTGGAAATATTACCTTTAAGGTGGGAGTTTCATAGTTTATACTAACCATAGTAGATTAAAGTTATATTTTTTCCATCGTGAAAAAAAAACCACTAAAAAAGAAGGTTGTTTAGGTACATGAATTCCATTGACATAAAGTTGATTTAAACCCTTAGGAAAGGGAATGTTGTGAAAAATTTATTGATTTTTAATAATTAAAAGTTAGTAATTTAGGAGGTTGTTGAAGAGTGATATATAATGATACGTTTAACTGAGATGTATCTTAATGTCTCGGAGTTTCAAGTATGTGCGGCCCTTAAAATCAAAGAACATCCACCGTAAATTTTAATAGTGGGTAGGGGGGAAAATTGTTCAATTATATTTACTAGGTTATAAGGGATACTATATATTATAAAAATACACAACCATATTTTTTCCAAGATAATGGTGGGATCATTTATCATTGAGATTAATTTTATGTCCCTATGAGAATACGTGAGGAGTTAATATAGGACTCATATATCTCGACATGGTCTATTCACTTAGGGCCTACCAAAATTTATCATGGTATCCATAGGAAATATTTGTTTCCTAGAACGAATAATTTTTTTGAAGTTCATTTGAATATGACTTATCTTTCAATTGGAGATAATTGAACATCTATTTCTTATAGGTCTTATCTAGTTTCTCCCTATTTACTAGTTAAATTTGGAGGATTTTATGATAGATTTTGTGATGGAGTTATAGAGGTTCCCCCAAGATAGTGATGCATTGTGAATTATAGTAGATTAAGTGGCCAAAGTGGATCAATTTATACTGATTATAGAGATCCCATATTTTATATAGATGATAATGTTATACATTAATGTAATAGTATATCGTCATAGTATTTCAAGGAGTTTTGTATCTTGTAAAATCATGACCTTGTTTTCTCTTAGTCCCTCATCTTCTACCTCCCTCAATGATGTAGGGATTCTTTATCCCATCCCATAGGTGGTGGCCCTCTATTCTCTCTACCCCCTTATACTGATCAATTTTTTCTTTTTTGTACTGATTCATTGTTAGGTTTTGTATATTTCATTACATTATTTGGTGTTTGGGTTCCCATTTATGGAGATGTTGTGCTTATATATATAAGGGAACCATTTAACCCCATCACTACTCCTTTCACCTTCTAGATCATGATAGACCCAATTTTGTTTCTAGCATGACAATGTGTTTGGCGTATTTGTATTGTGAGTTTGAGTTTTTAGGGTGATCCATTTCATTATGTTCATGTTTGGATATAATATTTTGGTTCTTAGTTAATGGGTGATATGGATTTAATTTTTTCTTCCTCTAATCTTGCTAACATATTCACCACAAGTTAGCCTATTTGTATAAGGCTTTAGATATTCATATGCATCTATACATTGTATGTTATCCCTATAGTGTTGGGTTGTCCAATCATACTATTAAGATTTGGGAGGTCATGATATGATCACGTGTCCTAAATTTTGGGGTTTTATAGGAGAGTCATCTTAGATTGAATTTTTTTCATATAATAATAGTTATCAGACATAAATTTTGATGGAACCCTCAAGGGGACTTTATAAAAGGCCTTTTATAATATTTTTTATTTTATATAGAAACAAAATAGAAGTATATTGATGGGAATAGTCTCATAATAGAGACATCTTAGTAGATTCATAAAATTAAAATGGAGTTGATTAACTCCTAGAGAAAGTAGTGATCATATGAAACCCACAATGACTCCCTATAGAGTTTGATCTAGGGTATTGTATTATTATTCATAGTATCACCTTAGTTTAAAAATTGGAAGATACATAGGTAGGGGATGTTTATGGAATGATTTTTGTGGATATATATAGTCATTGATTATATTACTAACATGGTGTGACATAACGTTTAATGCTTCCTCATTGATACACTACAATGTAACATATATTAAACATATCTTATCTTTAGAAACATATCACTCATCTATATAATGTGATCAACATTTGTAATATTGATTTTTATACTAATGAATTATTAATGGAATAGATAATTTATATAATAGATAGATATAAAAATATCCTATGTTGGAAGATGGTACCCATAGAATGCATGCGATGGAAGTACGAGCCTATACAAGAAGAGATATCGAAGTGATAAGAGGATATGGGAGTGAAATTGATTGAGATATTCACCAAATATACTCACTAACACATCTTAAAGATGAGGTTCCGTATGTATGGTAGTTTATAACATCCCATATATGTCAAGGAATGGAATTATTAATTTTTTGTCTAAATTGTCTCTATTTGATGTGGTTTTTTCTAATTAAATTGAAAACATATATTATGGTTTGGTCATAAAGAAATTAGTATTAGTGTAAAATTTACAAAATTTATGAAATATAAGACTTGGAATCATGTGTTAGAGAGGGTTGTGGCTGAGGTATTCTGCCGAACTTCTAGAAACCGTAGAATAGGTACCCAGTTCATGTGTAGACTAAGTACGCTATGTGTTGTAGATTTTTTATAATTCTTGATTTAAATTAATTAAATAAAATGTTATAAATTATTTTCATCCCTATTTTCATTAATCATTTGACCCATCCCATTAATATATATCTTTTACCACTTTTGAAAATTATAACCCCATTTGATCTAAAATTGGCGCATTGTCTATTTCGATGGATCACTAGTGGTAAGTCTATGAATCCCCTTTTATATATTCCTAGTGTTTTTTTCAGGTTTATTCCTCGCCATAAATTCATTATATATGTGGTTTTATTTCAAATTTTTGGATTTGATGTAAATTCCTTGGAGATGTTTGATATATGTGCTCCTAAAAAAAGAGGCATGTGGTCCCTATGATTTATATTTAGTTTATGTGAGTTTTCATGTGATCAATGATATACAATTTCTATGGGTTATTTTATATCATCGAAAAAGAACTTCAATTATCTTTGTTTTTGTTTTAAGAGTTGGGGAGAATAATTAGGGTTGTGAGTTATCCCTTTGAGAAATGTCCTATTGTATGGCCCCTAAATTCCTAGGACCCAGTTTTATTTTCTAGGAATGGAGGTTTTGGTAAAATTCATGATTAAGAGAGGTGTTACTAAAAGGGGTATGTCATGACATGATGGGTATGGGAGTTAGGAAAGTCCCTATTTATGTTGGTATTTGTTTTCAATTTCATGATTTTGCTTATTATAGTGTGTTGGGGTTCATTATGGAATGAACATGATAATTTTAACCACACATGTGGTTTTTTTGGGAATTATTTTTATTATGTTAGGAGAAATATTTACATAAGTAACCATTACAAATAAATGTAACATTATGTAATATTAATTCACATTGTAATGTTATGTGTCACAACATAAGTGGTTAGTTTGGAGGTGTGATCATTCCACGGTTGGTTTGGTCCTAGAATAAATTGTCAGTAAGAGGATTTTGAAGAAGTAAAAAACCCTTAAAATTGATATAACACTTATGTGTAATATTTTACATCATTATCATTGGAATTACACCATGATACTAGGGTGGTAATGTTTAATGGTTATATATATTTGGGATTTGTTTTTTTGGGGGTTTCATTACACCGTGCATTTTTTTGGATTCACACTATGATTTTGAGTGTTTAAATACTGCTACATTGTTATATTCTAATTTGCTAAGGGTTTTCAAATAATTATCTTGGATGTGGAAGAAAATTTATATGTTCCTGATCTATAATTTAATGTACCAATATGTTGAAAAAAGAAAGAAAAATGATAATACCATTACTTCAAAAAACATTATATATTTCTCTTCGACATGGTATATTTGATGGGTATCACTGAAGTAATAACTAATTGACTCCTACCTTAGAGTGACACTAGATTTTGATCCTTGTTTATAATCAGAGGAACGTAAATTGCCAAAGGTGTGTCAAAAACTTCTTCTCAAAGAAAAATGGTGATTAAGGACGAATTCTGTTTTTTCATGTATTGATTATATCATGGTCACATTAATAGGAGTGATCCCAAACCATTTATAAACTCTCTTCACTAAATGAAGAAAGATAGAGCATCAACTTCTATATCATGGAAACCATTGTGCGTTACTATAATCCATGATTTGTTTGTGATATTTAATCATTGAAAACTTCAAAAATTAATATCATGTATATGTATCTATAAATGAATCAATATCACTAATTCATAACCAATTGAATTGATTAGGAAGGTGTAGTAGAATTCAGACATGTGACATCTCAAATAACCTTCCCATCATACACTATGATGAAAAACTATTATAGGATATTATTTAGGTATCCATATACCCATTCCATTACTTATGAATGAAGGATATAAAAAAATACAATATTATTTATTATATTTTATTTCAAATAATCTCACACTTATATTAAAATCTATTAAGGATTTAATAAAAAACGTCCCAACTCATATGGAATCCATCCACTAAATTTTGAGACATGTTTTTAACAAAATTCTCATCATTTTTGGACTAAAAACTTCATAAAAACCATAAGAGTTTACCTAATTGTTAACAATGAGAACGTTTGAACATTTTTATAATTGACAATAAAAATGAAATATCAATTTTATAGATTTAATAATGGTATGTCATATAGAAAATCATCAATGTTACTTATGTAATAAATTAGTCTGGTATGATATCAGTCAAACACACTCATATCTTTATTCACTGTCATTTTTATAATATACATCATATATATAATTATATAATACATTTTACCATGAAATTGAGTGACCATTAGACAAAGATCACAAAAATATTGTATATTCCAACTCATACATTCATGGTTCTCTAAAAAATATTTATTAGGTTAGTGAATACATCACATTCCATTCATCGAGTAGACGAGCACATCACATGTCCCTCATCCAAGTAGTCGAGTACATCCCATGTCACTGAACTAGGAATTGTCCTGAATTTACATAGTTTATTTTAATAAATGTATATATGTATATTTTTATCATATGAATGAAAAAATATTACATTGGTTGTGAAAAAAAAATATCATGTTAAAATTAATACCAAAAAACACTATGATTAGATAAGACTCAAGACTTATGAAAGAATAGTATCAAAGCATGAAGGTTATTATGCTGGTATCTCAAAAACTATGGGTAAAAAGATATAGTATATGTATACATCGCTAACTATATTGATAACTATATGAAATTCCAAAAAAAATTCTTTTAGAAAGTGACTGCAAATAAAAAGTCTCCAATTATTATCTCCTGAGATGAGAACTCATTATAATCATAATAAATCATCATAACCCATAAACTCCATGATTGTAACACCCGGGACTTTTATGTCATATAAATCATCAAAGGAATCTTTTTCTACACAACACTTGATTGTCTTGCTTTACACGCAATCGCAACCTTCCTCGATAGCTTGCGTTGTACGCAATACCGAGTTTTCACTAAACGACGATATGCTATTAAAATATTATTTAAAATAGCCTTTATGAATAGTAATAACCACTTTTTGAAATTTTATCTTTCAAAATGGACTTCATTTTTGGATTCGGGATACCGAAATTATCCTAGGGTGAAATTTTGGTATTTTTCTGAAAACTTTCAATTTTTGATGAATAGTGAAACCACTAAGTGGTAGGTTAAAAACTGAATTTTGCATAAAACATAATTTTACCGCTTCTGTGAATGAAATTTCGAAAATCCGACAGACACGGTTGATATCAGTAAGTAAAATGTGGTTCAATGAGATAAAAATAATTTTTTGGTGAATAGTAAGTTTTTACTTTTTTTACCGCGGTTAATAGTAAATAGGGTAACTAAGGGTGATTATGATATTACTCTTACCCTAACACACGTCCTAATTCTATTGGATAAGTTTAATTCGAACAAAAACAACCTTATGAATATAATATGACCATTTAGGTCCACTTGGATTAGATTATGACATTTAATATTATTTTATTTAATGAATAGTTAAAATAGTTAAAATCAATGTTTAATAACTAAAACATTTTTAATATGGGTTTATACATAAGATAAATTAGATTATAAATATTCATTAGAAAGACAAAAAGATTTACTACATAATGATATTTTATTTATAATTTTTATACTTTAAATAAATTAATTTATTTATGACACAATGATGATGCAGTAATTATCTTATTAATGAAATATTGACATAATTGATGTTATAAAAACAAAAATAAATGTAATTTGAGACTTTTTATGAATTAAACTAATTTTCTAGGTCACTATGATATATTAGTGTTGATTTAATCAAATTTGTTTGAACATATAATTCTGTTATGACTTTCACAAAAATCATATATCAAATAGTGTCAAAATTGACACAAAATAGTTTTTAAATCAAGTATTTTATTATTAATTGTTATTTTATTCCTAAAAATCTAAGGTTCGGCCAAATGACTTATATAAGGATATATATATTAATAATAAACAATTTTGTGTTCGTTTGGAATGTTATAGTTAGTGTATTAACCATATAGTGTAAGAAAACAAAAAGACACGGTAAAAGTTAAATTATTTAACTTAGGGTTAAATCTAATAGATAAGGTTAAAATAACAACCTAAACTTGTCTAAATCCTATTGGTTGATATTATTTTGACCCATCGCCACTTTAGCTTCGAAATAAGACCCTTTGAAACCATTATAAATCGATTTTGACTTTAATATAAAATAATATTTTGAGATATTCCTAAGGTGCCCCTCACCTCCCTTATAAAAGGACACTTCCTCCCCCTCCTCCTCACTCCAATTTGAGCACTCAAGCTCGGCCAAACCCTGCCAAAATCCCTTCTCCACTTCCCTATAATAATCCTAGAGTTCCTGGTCTTCTTCAAAGACCAATCTTAGTTCCCTAAGTGGAGGATTCAAAGAGGCGTTTCAAAGAAGAGGTAATATCCATTACCGATCTTTTCAATTTCTTTCTTCTTAAACTTCTTCTTCATTAGTTGTTTCATAACAAAGTAATAACATCCGTATTACTTACATACTGATATGTTATTATAAATATTAAACAACACTAATTCACCTTCTATCCATCCTACGGAAAAATGAAATCACCGCGCGTGCGTACGTACGGAATACCGTCTCCACGCCGTGGTGTAATCTATTTTCCACCATCACCTTACAAGGATGGGTATAATGGTGTAATGAGTAAGTATATATGATTATTATAAAGTGATATTGATACTGAAATAGTATAAATACACTTAAATACAATTCCACGATCATGGGAACAATATCATCACTCGTGCGTACGTACGGAATACCGTCTCCACGATGTGATGCGACTCGTTCAACATGATCATCATTACATAGTAATTATATAAATGAATTGAATGAATAAATATGATATAAGTTAAACTAATACCATTATGGATATAAGGTATCTATAACCTTAAAAGAAGAATAAGAATTTATTCGGCAAAACACGCATAAGAACAAAAGGAAATAAAGACCCGAGTAACAAGTAACAATTAAATATTACTAATAAGAAGCTAAGAATATGACCATATATGATATCATATCAATATGTATGATTCTGGAATAAGTCAATAACATTATTTAAACCATTATACAGGAGCTTCAGACACGTACAAATAAAATCGGACCTAAGGTAAGGGAAATATCACAATCTCATTTTTATCCGTGATTGTTTATAATTTGGTATTTACTGGGGTGTATTTTATCATCCACATCCATGTTCCCCCAATTTGTAATATTGTTTCCATCCACTTACAATAGTTTAAATCCAATTTTACCCTTCGGTGAGTTTTCAGTAATGAATATGAAAGGAATCTTTTGTCGTTTTTCATATGCGGTACTTTTTGACTATTCTGACAAAAGTACGAAGAATGTTTTTTAACTTATACGACAAGAATGGATTTTTAAAAAATTATTCCCAAGATTCTTCCTTTATAAGTTTTCAAGTTTATTTTTAATCAACTTCTTTTAGTTTATAATTGTATGACATGTTAAGAAAAGAAAAGTGCTTTTGAAGTAGAAAGGATATTTTCCTCAAGAATGGAGTTCAAATGTTTTATCAAAATTATTTTCCATCTAAGATAATATAGGGTTCTGTTTTTATCCCTTTTATTACATTGATTTGATTATGTTTTGAGGGAATTATTTTTATGAAGTCATTTACCTTATATGATTTGTTTTATGATGTCATGATGTTTCAAGAATCCCATTTTTGTTACATGTGTTATGCGATGATGTATGATTTATGATTATGTGGCACACATAAGAAAGGATCCATTATAAGATGGGTGGGACCTATATCTCCCTCCAATGCATTGGGTAAAGATTTATATCTCATGAGATAGACATGGCTGGAACGAAAGGTTCTTTCGGTTCAGTGATACAGGACTGAAACGAGGAGTGAACTCGGTTCAGAAAGGGACTTTGTCCACTAAGATTTTCTTGGAAATGAGTCTTGACTAACAAGAAATGATTCTCTATGATTATGTGTGTATGCCACAAAGTTTCATGTTTTATGTTATGATTATTGTGATTACATTTCACTGCCATGATTTATCCCATGTTATGAAATTATGATCTCTTTTGCAGGTTATGATTTCCCAAAGTTATGTGCTTGTGTATACGATGTGATTGATATTTCTTTTGTTTACCCTTACTGAGCATTTGAGCTCACCCTTTTGTATGTTTTCTTTCCCCAGGCCAGGAATAAGGGTATTAAGTAAGATATGCCAAAAGGGACTATAGATATGATGAAATAAATGGGAGACAGTGTAGACGCTTTATGAACCAGTTGTTTATGTTTCCTAGTTTCTAAAGACACTATACCTATACGGTCCTTTCGTGGTTTTGTTATATGTTGTAATAAGTTTGCTTCAATTTTGAAGTATTAACAATGTATATAAAGTATGGGTCGTTATAATGATGATCATTGACTAGGGATAACTTGAATTCATACATTGAGGATATATTAGCATTCCACTATTCTAGTAATATAAATTACAACACACATTAATGAATGATAAGGGTATATTTCCATTATTATAAAATAATGTTTCTATTTAAAAACATTACATACAGTCTATCATGTATTTTATGCTAAGAGATTAAACATGGACCTCCTTATTCTAATACAATAATTGTTTCATCAAGGGATACACAATATTTACCTCTATATCAACCCAAAATATCTTTACATCACCCCTCAAAATGATATATTGAATGATATAGTATTTACAAAGAATGTGTTTGGTCCTTTGGTGATAATGGGGTTCCTTGGCCTGAACAATAACTCTAATTTTTTCATAATAAATCTCGATTGCTACATTTATTTTAGGAACCACCCCATGTTTAGTAATACAATTATTGAACTAAACAACTTCATTTATAGAATATAATATAATAATGTACACCTGTATCTATTGTTTGGTACACTATTTCGCCTTGTTTAAAACTCATCCAAATGATAGATCCACTATTCAAGAAAAACATGAAACCATATTAAGATCTCGTGTAATCTTTTTGAATTAGTTACTAAAATAATTATAACCCATAACATAGAGATTATACTCTCTTTAAGAAAGCTAGAACATATCCTTAGTTCATGTAAAATATTTGATAATGTTCTTAATATAAACCTAGTGACTCTCACAAGGATTGGATACGTATCTACATATTATAATCAGATATTAAACAGCATCATTTAAAGTAAAAACATGAAATAAATGATCAATTGAATATATGATTCATAGGGAATTATATCAATCTATTTTAGCTCCATAGAAGGATATTTAATCTTCTTAATATTCATCTATAAAGAATTAGAAATGACACCTTTTAAAAGTTCTTTATATTAAACATTTTTATCATTTTACCAATAAATGTGTGTTTGACTCAGTTCAAGTTTCCTATTAGATCTATCCCCATAGATCTACATACCTAGATTATTGGAAACTTAACCTATGAATTTAATCGAGAATAATTTTCCCAACCACATATTTATAGAGTGTAATATTGAGTCATCATTTTTGATATGAAGTATGTAGTCCATATAAAATATTATAAATAGTAATACAACCCCAATAATCCATTTTTATACAAAATAATCATATGTGATTATGATGAATCCAGACTCTTTTATTGAATCATCAAAAATAAATATTCCATCTTTGAGAAGGTTTCTTCAGTTAATAAATAGATTTTTTCAACTTTGGAATCCTCAATAGAATCAATAAATTGGTTGTCACGATGGCAGGAAAATTGTATTCATTCCATGTTTTTTAAAAAAAATATTCCTTTTAAATTTTTAAAAAAAATTCATAATTACCCTGTTAAAAATGACTAGAATAATTATTTAAAACCATTTTTAAAAAATTAAAATATGGGTAAAAATGTATTTAATAAATCCTTATAAAAATATTAAAAATAATCTCTAAAACTTTTATATGGAAGAAAAATCATTTTTGACTGAAAAAATAAATAATGTTTGGGTTTGATAAAAGTAATTTATTAATCATTTTATAACCAAATAGTAGAAAATAGTACTATTACATGAAAATTTCATGAATAAATATAAGAGAATAAAATGAAATGGGTTTATTTTAAAAATAAAAAACAATTTTTTTCAATGGTAAGTCAAGAATAAAAATTCCCAATTAAAATTATATTTAATCATAAACCTATACTTTTTTGGTACTTTTTGAACCATGACTCAAATAATAGAAAAAAAACAAATGAAACTTCAAATACAATGATTATATAGAGATTTGTGATTTAAAATATAGAATGGAAAATATATACACAAAAATAGAAATATTGATTTGTTATACATCTATCTATTAAAAATACTAATATATATCATACCATATATGAATTAGTTATAATCTTTAATGACCCATTTTTTAATAATTCTTTATTAAAATCACTATTTCGGGTGAATACTGCATTGTTTATCATATATGTTTCGGTTCATATGTTTTTTCCATGTACTTTGATCATGGTTAAATCATATAAAAAATTTCTATCATGATTTAAGTATAATATATATTCATTAAACATACATTTATAGTCATCTATAAAAGTTTGAGATAGAAAAATGAATTACATTGTTTACGGAGAATATTGGTCATACATATTCAAAAATTATTTTTTAATTTTTAAAGGATGGAAAAAAGTAAGAAAAATAAAAATTTACCTTTAAATAATAACTATCATATAAACTAAATAATATATTTTTATAAAATATATCCTTATTACCACATATGTAATGCAGAAATGAAAAATGAATCATATCACTTCATGGAGGTGGTAGTCCCTCTATATGACAGAGAGACATTATCATTTTCTTACAGATAGTAAAATAAGAAAGTATATGTCATAATATAAATTCCCCATCGTTGGTGGTGGGGTGGTAAGGGCTTGGGTGGGGTGAGGGGCAGGTCGCGGGGTCAAGTCCCCGGACTTGCGATTTACTGTAATTTTCTTCTTTGTGTCGTGTGCCGCTTTGGCGGTTGTACCCAATTTTTTATATGTCATATTATAAATATATAAGTAAAACTATGTCATTAATATCAAATGTATAAATTAAATTCATTATTATATCCATCCTTGAGGGGTGGTGATTGAAAAATAATTACGTCGGTTCACGGAGTTATAATCTGCCGTACACATGATCGACAATTTCATTCCCTATTTGATTGAAGAGGATATTGATATATGTTATTAAGTTAATATAATAACATAAAATTATATTTTATATATTTATATTATTGTATTTAAATTATTAAGGATTGAAAGAAGGTCTAATAAAATAATTAAAATAATAAAGATCTTAGTGAAGACAATTATCTTATCTTAGAAAAAACATCATTGGATCACTTATTCTGGACCCTAGGGTTGGTATTTTTGGAAGACCAATATATGTAGAGTATGACGAAGGATTTTTTGTGAAAAATTTTGGATAGTTTATTTTTGATATAAATAAATCAATAGGTGTGAAAAAGTAAGAGGTGGATGTGCCCTTTTATAATCGAGGAGTATAAAAGAATTCAATAATTAGATGTCACTTTCAACCCAAGTGCCTAAATAATCGATAAATAAATAATTTTAGGGAATTGAAGGTTCCTATAAACCTCTAAAACAAAAAATAAAACATTTTTAAACATTTTATCCAATTATTCTCTAAGTTTACTTACTTTTATCATTTTATTTTTCACCATCGCAACTACTTTTTTTATTCACCTAGGAAATTTATCCCTTAACCCAAAAACTAAATGACCCATATTATATAATTTAATTCAAATTACTTCAAAAATTAAAACCAATTTTTAAATAAAATATCTATTTCTTTTAAAATTTAATTTTAACATAGGTGCATGTAACGTGAAAAACCCTATTTTAACATTATATGTGGTGACTAATTTTTACCATCATTACCATTAATTAAAAAAAAGTTAAGTTAAACTTAGTATCTAATATTAACTATTTTTTGTCAATATTTTTAATCCATTTTATCATATTAAATTATCAAAAATGGTACAATTAAATTTAAAATTATACTCATAAGATTGAAAAAATAAGGTTTTCAAAAGAAAAAGGGTTTTATGTATAAAATGTTTTATGTAAAATTTGAACATAAAATTTATTCTAATAACCTAAATTAGATTAATAATAATATAATTTAACTAATTTTAATTTCAAAACCATTTAAATAAATGTATCTTTTTAAATTCTTCCAAAAAATGTAGTATTCAATAAAAATTAGTATTTTATACTATTTATAAAAAAAATGATCTTTCAAATAATTATTAAAAATAAAATAAAATAATTTTTACATGATTATTTACAGAATTAATTTAATATTTCAAAAAAAAAATTCTATAAATGGCTAAAATTATTTTTAAAATAAGATTATAAAACACGACGAAACAATTTTTTATAAAAATACAGTTTTAACCATAAAAATGGATTTATTATGAACCTATGATTATAAAAAACCTTGGAAGAATGATATAAAATCTTATCAAATAGATAATTTATAAATTTAAATAAAAAAATTTCCCCAATAGAGATTAATTTAATTTATTAAGATAAAAACACATTGTGTTCATACAAACATTTCATTTACATTTAAATGATTTTTTATTTTCATTTCTATTGCTATCCAATGAATCTATTTTATAAATTTGTAAAGAATATAAATTTCATTTTTTATTTAGTCTTATTAATACAAAAATATTTAATTTCTTGGTTATAATAATCATATATAATAATATATTTTAGGGATTTTTAAAATTCTGTGTTGTATGGTGTGTACACTATTGAGCATAATGTTCTTTTTTTTAAAATATAGGGAAGTCAAATTTGACAATGTGTTAATTAAAAGGATGTGTTATGTAATATATCAAGCTAATTAATTAAATACATGAAATATTGATCCATGATTATGGTTAAATAATGATATTTATTGGTGATGATGTTATTAAATGTTTGGTAATGTTGTTAATATGATTTTGAAGAGATGTTAATGGGATTCAAAAATTATAGAAACAATATTAATGTTTTGATAATATATAATGTAATAAATAATAGTATTAATTTAGAAGATATTGATGTTCATGTTTTTCATGATTTTTTCATTTCATGTGATATCCTATAAGATGTAATTATTGTAGTTGATACATTTTTTGAACCATATTTCTTGGTCATTAAATATTTCTTATTCAAGGGTTTTATACTGGTAATGTGTCTGAATTGATATATAATGTGATGTTAATATTTTCAGAATTATGAATTTTTTGAAAATTTGATGTAATGAATTAATTATTATATTTCAAGTGGATACATATGATCCGATATAGTGAAATAGATGTGGTTATAGTGAAATGGCATAGTAATGACAAAATTTGGGGTTCATATGATTATTCTTTCAATCTTGTCTTCCAGCTCAGTTTGTGTAGTGTTCTACTATCATCTATTTACTTTTTTGTCTTGGAAGGGCCTATGAACTGATATCTAATAGGATTGGGAGATATTTTCCATCCCCTTTATCTTATTATATTTGTATTCATATTTCCCCAATGATTTATGGATCTGATTTGTTGATATACAGAAGATGGTTATAGGAATAGTAGTTAATTGAATGGATTATGATATATTGTGATGTCATTAATCTCCCTTGGTTTTGACATCTTATCAAATATTTATTCTTAATTCCAAATTTTCTTTACTTTTTCTCACACATATATGTATTGATACATTTAATTTCAAATGGATGTTGTATTTCATTGAGATATGATCATATTGATTACTCCAAAGTTCTCACCCCTTTAAAGTTTCTTGATTTATTTTATAGGACATTAGAATTGACATTGGCGTTTTATTATTCGGGTAGCTATATTGGAGTTCGAAGAAGATGGAATTTCATTTCCCCTAATTGTTTTATATATATTTTCAAGTATATATAGTTTAGGTTATTTATTATTTCTTATTCAGTTTACAAATGGGTTTCATTGGTGGTTATATATATTAATCCTTGTAAATATTAGGTAAAAAAATTTTATATATGTTAAATATAACCTTGATGATAGTCTCCGATTGGTGGCCTATTAAAGGTGAACATCATGGTTCTTGTTAATCTTTACTATTGACCGGATATGTGTTTTAGTTGGAGAAGTTAATAAAATAGTGGCATTAGATATTTTAGTTAATAGATAGGATGTAGTTTGGAGGTAGATATAGACAAGTATTACATGGGTTCAGTATGAAAATACTATCATTTAAACTTAGCATGTGACATAAGTAGAGGATAATGGTAACACCCTGTTATGATTTTGAGGTACTCCACTGTTTATGTTTTGTTTATTATCCATTTTTGGGCACATTTGTGGTATTTTTAGGGATAAAGATCCATTGGTGTGGGGAAATCACCTAAATTTTGTTCATGAATGTTTATTTTTAATTTCATTATTTTTTGGTGTAAATGTATTTATAGATTTGATTGGTTCTCAAGAAGTTTGAATGATATCCCAGGTGCTTGGTTGTATTTTATTGAAACTTGATTGTTTGATTTCTACTCTGTATTTACACGCTTTGTCAAGGGGTCACATGTCTTATAATGTTTCTTGGAAAAATCAATGAATCTATTATAATGCATGAAAAGTTTACATTTCATGAAATGGTTATTGTATTGTAATGTAAAAATCATATTTTTAATAAAAAAGTGACACTTTTGTAGTGGTTTAATCATATTTGGAATCCAATGTATTTATTGGGATTACAAGCTCTATAAATATCACTTCTAGTAAGTTTTAGCCAATGGTCAGATGATTTATTTGTTGTGTCACCTATAGTGTAGCATCCCGCCTTTTTATAACATAAACTTTTATTACATTACACAACACTGAGGATCTTTAATGTTTAGTGTCTTGGGAACCAGAAACTTTAAACATGAAAACATAAAACATTCTTCTAAAACACTTGAAAGGCTTCTCCTCGTGTTCATCCTAGGTTCATTACAGCATCACATAACTTGGGGACATACATCAAAAGAAAGGGTGAGAAAAAAGTCCAGTAAGGGAAACAAGAGAAACATTTTGCATGTGAACTTGATATACTTCAATAAGGTCATGAAAAGAACTTTAAGGCATGAGAATGAAATCTTGAGGCATATCATAATAAAAATAACATTTTCATAACTTGAATATGTGGATAAATAATTTAACATAGACAATCATGAACATATCACCAAGGTCCATCCCCAAGGTGTCATTTGAAAATTACCAAGGTTATTCACCAAGGTATCGTGAAAATTGTAATCTCTAGTGGTTACATCATTACCCAATTCATTGGAGTGCTATCAGGTCGCACCCTTAAATTTGCCTTTATTATCATGTGAGACACATATATAATCATCAAACAGTTCATAAATAACCCATATAGCATAAAATAAATGGGTTTCATTTCATAATCATAATGTCTTAAAAACAGCTTTAAAGACATGATCTTAATGTCACTTTAAACCCATAGAAAGGGAAAGAGGGTCTCATTTATGTAAATCCAAGAATTTAAAATAGAACATTTTGATATATATGTGAATACACCTGTAGAAATAATAGCTTTTAGTATTCACTTTATAACATAAAATAATTTTGAGAAAAGAGAGAGGCATTTTGAGACGAAACTTCTGCAGCATAACGGCTATGTTTCGGGGTTTTAGAAAACATTGAAAAGAGAGGGGAAATGGGTACAATATTAATAAATGACCCATAAACCATTATAGGGCCATAATAAGAAGGATATATGAACATGGTAATGAAATTTTAAGGACATACCATTTGAAATGAAAAACATGGAAGGAAGACAAAAATTAGATTTCTCTTATGAAAATTCAGCAGCCTAACGGCGTCACTTAAACTTCAACAGAAAAGATTTGAAAAGATCAAATAGGGTCTCTCATCATGTGAAAATAAGAGATAAGTATGATATATATAGACATAATACCCCAAAATAAAAAAAGGAATTTGAAAGACTTGACATGAAAGTAGAACTTTGAAAAGAATGAGAAGGGTGAAAGAATCCCCTTAAAAATTCGACAGCCTAACAACGTCACTTAAGCTTCAAAAAAATGAATTGACAAGATCAAATAGGGTCTCTCATCATATAAACATAATATTTCAGTATTATTGATATAGATATCATACCACAAAATAATAAAAATGAACTTGAAAGTCTTGACACGAAAATAGAACTTGAAAATGAGAAGGGTGGCAGAATCTGTTACAAAAATTTCGGCAGCCTAACGGCGCCACTTAAACATTCATAAAATGAAATGATGAGAGTAAGAGGGGGTATCTCATCATATGAACATAAAAAGGAAAGTATAATTAATATAAAAGAACATCATCCAACATAAGAACATGGAGCATAAAAGAAATTACATGAAAAAGATCACTTGAAAAGAAAGAGAGAGGTTAAATCCCTTACCTTAAAACGTAACTCTTAAAACTCTAAGGTTGGGACCTTGAGGGCTTGGGGGCACCTTGGGAGGACTCCTTGGGAGGTAAGGATACCAGAACTTCGTTGAGGATGGTTTTGGAGTCGAAACGATGAGAGGGGGGCTTGGTATTTATAGAGAAAGTGATGGGACAAGGCGTTAATGGCCAAGGGACACCTCAAAAGTGGTTTTCTCAAAAGCATGGGCCCTCCCATGGTACTTCCCATAGAGTTAGGCCACATGGGGACCCCCCACACAATAATTCATCCTCTTTAGTCGACCATACTTTAAAATATATCATGACATCATCATGACACATTTATGATGTCATTAAACATAACGAAACCCTAAATCTGGATTTTTACTATTCACTGAAAATTGAACTTTCTCAGAAAAATCCCAAAATTTCACATTAACCAAATATCAATGCTCGGATGTCAAAAATGAACTCTATTTTATAAATATAATTTCTAAATATTTTTAATTCATTTTTAAAATAAACACACAACTCACCAAAAATTCATTTTTTTCAGAAAAATCCTCAAAAATTACCTTAACATAATATCGATGCTCTGAGTTCAAAAATGAAGTCCATTTTATAAAAAAAATTTCTAAATATTTTTAATTAAATTTTTAATTAAAAAAACACTATTCACCTGAAAAAACTAATACTTTAATAATAACTTATGAAATCGTTATTTAACCATTTTATTGAATCACATTACTTAATCAAAGTGCCTTGCTTATTTTAATACTTTCTTTAAACGATATTACTAATCCATTTGGTCACATTACTAATCCTAAGCATAAAATCACTATTCATAATTTACTATTCATCAAAAATTACGATGATCTTATTAGACTCTAAATTTTGTACTGAACATAATTGAAGAAGATCATTTTTTGAAAATCATTACACATTTTTAATTATTTAAGGTTTACCTAAACATTTTTAAAATATCCTTTTTCTAAAATTCATCAAAAATATGCATACTATATTTATCCAGACATTTAAAAATTCATAAACTTCATCATAAGAATAAATCCCAATTTTTATTTAAAACAAAGGATTACACAAGGCAGGTATGGTCTCTTTACATAGCCCCTTATCACACCAGTGTAGGACCTAAGTGTAAGGTGTGCTAAGGTGAGAGAATCTGAGGGAGGCTCGGCCAACATCGCACGAGTAGTAATTTCTATCAGTTTGAACTTCTCGCAAAGGAGATTCTGTTATAGCTTCACACGATGAAGTTCGGCTTGGGTTTGGTCCAGAGCAAAGCCCAGTGGTGCTACCTCCTCCCCATGTTCTGTTAGATGAGCTTCGATCAGTCCAAGACTACTGGGTGAGGGCATCGAATCTTATTTCTATATTAATTAACCAAGATTGCTTGTATTTAGAGACAATAATCAAAATGTTTAGTTTCCAGCGGTCATATTGACCAATGGTCAAATAACAGTCAAAACCCAACGGTCTCATTTTAATTATACTCATGTTATCAAATGAAACATTTTTTTGAGTATAAGAATAAAATAAAATAACACATAAAATTAAGAAATAATATTTATTCAAAATTTTGGGTCATTACAATCTTCCCCCCTTAAGAAATTGCGTCCTCAAAATTTTTAAAATTGGGTTTTGAAATTTCTTCGAAAGTCCCACATCAGAAAAGGAGTTAGTAAAACTATTACTTTAAAAGAAAGAAAGGGAAGTAAAAAAGGTCACCCGAGTAAACCCACACTAGGATTCTATGTAGGAAAACATGGACATGGAAGAAAAGCAAAGGGTCATGTTCTGAGGGAGAGTGATAGAGAACATGATTAGGAGAAAGTTAAACATAATAAAATCCCAAACTTATGATGTGTGTAAATGGTCTTTGATTACCTAGTAGGAAAAGTAAACCAACAACATTTTTGTTTTATGTTCCTTTTCATAATTTTTAGGAATTCATTTACTACATAGAACAACAACATAAGAAAATATACCTATCTTCATGTAGAGTTTCATCCTTTAATAAGTTTCTACCCAAAACTAATCTTTTCTCCAAACTATGAGCATTCAAAACTACTTGGTCTCATCAAAACAGAAGAATCATCTTCTAGAGAATCAAATAATCTACACAAGATTAACTATCTATTTCTTCTATCTTTAAACATTATCCCAAAAACAGAAAGGGTAAGGTAAAACAACTCTTCAAAAAGAAAGAATCCCATAGGAATGGAAACTACTTTTAAATCTTCAAAGTTCCATGGTACTTCCAATAGTTCATCATTGACCATTCCATAAATAACGGTCATTAAGATTCCTCAAAATAAACCAAACTAATATTGAAACCCAAATACAAGAAGGATTTGATCACATAGCCTCAAAAATAAACTTCATTGTTCATCTCCAAACAACATCAACCACTCCTAACATCTTATAACAAAAGTATCTACCCTAAACATATTTACCCCAAGATAGGTTAATCATTTCCATAAGTAACCTAAATTACTATAAGTCCACCTTAAATTCATCGATTCTTCAAAATATAAGTCAACCTTACTCCTCAATGAAAATACCGTAGTAATCTTTTTACCTCGATCATATAGGGTACCCAAAATAGTGAATGTCTTTCAAAATAATAATCATCTTTTAATCCCCTAATCATCCCTGTCATATTAATACGGCAATCGTCACATTTCCTATCACATTGGTTGTTGGGACATGTTCTTCCATTTCCCACCATTAACTAAGAAGAGAAAGCATAATTAGGGGCTTAAGTACTTAGCCAATAATCATGACAAGGAAACTTTAAGCATAAAAGGATATACTTGTAGAATAAAAGTATATCCTAACTTGCGATCCCCTAGGTTCCAATCTAGGTTATCCATGATCGTATATTCTTATGTGAATATTTATTTTATTTTATATTTGTTCCTTTAATAATGGTGCATACAAAGCTTATGAATTTACCAAAGCATATCCCCCGGGAGTGTCGTAACCAAGAGTGCAGCAAGGCCCGTTTTCGTGTACCAGTTCCCGTTCGAGTCAAGATCAAAGCGGTGTTTTCGGGTTTTACCCCTATGTACATCTGTGCCAGAGACACCTCTACCTGCTCGTATCCAGACAGGGATGTATTTGCTTGGCAACCCCTTACTCAATACTCACCAAAATATCTGGAAGATTTCCTATATTAAAAATTTTCTATAGGGTTCTTCCTAAAGTTTTCATATCCTAATTTCCACAAATAACTAAACCATCCTTTGATACCAACTATAGCATCCCGCCTTTTTATAACATAAACATTTATTACATTACACAACACTGAGGATCTTTAAGGTTTAGTGTCTTGGAAACCATGAGCTTTAAACATGAAAACATAAAACATTCTTTTAAAACACTTGAAAGGCTTCTCCTCATGTTCATCCTAGGTTCATTACTGCATCACATAACCTGGGGACATACATCAAAAGAAAGGGTGAGAAAAATCCCAGTAATTGAAACAAGAGAAACATTTTACATGTGAACTTGAGATACTTCAATAAGGTCATGAAAAGAACTTTAAGGCATGAGAATGAGATCTTGAGGCATATCATAATAAAAATAACATTTTCATAACTTGAATATGTGGCTACATCATTTAACATAGACAATCATGAACATATCACCAAGGTCCATCCCCAAGGTGTCATTTGAAAATTACCAAGGTTATTCACCAAGGTATCGTGAAAATTGTAATCTCTAGTGGTTACATCATTACCCAATGCATTGGAGTGCTATCAGGGAGCACCCTTAAATTTTCATTTATTATCATGTGATCCACATATGTCATCATCAAACATTTCATAAATAACCCATATAGCATAAAATAAATGGGTTTCATTTCATAATCATAATGTTTTAAAAACTGCTTTAAAGACATGATCTTAATGTCACTTTAAACACACAGAAAGGGAAAGTGGGTCTCATGTATGTAAATAACTAAATTTAAAATAGAAAATTTTGATATATATGTGAATAAACATATATAAATAAGATCTTTGAGTATTCACTTTATAACATAAAATAATTTTGAGAAAAGAGAGAGGCATTTTGAGACGAAAATTCTGCAGCATAATGGCTATGTTTGTGGGTTTTAGAAAACATTGAAAAAAGAGGGGACATGGGTACAACATTCATAAATGACCCATAAAACAGTATAGGGGAAGAATAATAAGTATTTATGAACATGGTAATGAAATTTGAAGGACATACCATTTGAAATGAAAAACATGGAAGGAAGACAAAAATTAGATTTCTCTTATGAAAATTCAGCAGCCTAACGCCGTCACTTAAACTTCAAAAAAAATGATTTGAAAAGATCAAATAGGGTATCTCATCATGTGAAAATAATAGTTCAGTATGATAGATATAGAGATCATACCCCAACATAAAAAAAGGAATTTGAAAGACTTGACATGAAAGTAGAACTTTGAAAAGAATGAGAAGGGTGAAAGAATCCCCTTAAAAATTCGGCAGCCTAACGACGTCACTTAAGCTTCAAAAAAATGAATTGACAAGAACAAATAGGGTGTCTAATCATATTAACATAAGAGTTCAGTATGATAGATATAGAGATCATACCCCAACATAATAAAAATTAACTTGAAAGACTTGACAAGAAAATAGAACCTGAAAATGAGAAGGGTGAAAGAATCTGTTACAAAAATTTCGGCAGCCTAACGGCGCCACTTAAACATTCATAAAATGAAATGATGAGAGTAAGAGGGGTCTCTCATCATATGAACATAAAAAGGACAGTATGATTAATATAAACGAACATCATACAACATACGAACATGGAGCATAAAAGAAATGACATGAAAGAGATCACTTGAAAAGAAAGAGAGGGGTCGGATCCCTTACCTTAAAACGTAACTCTTAAAACTCAAAGGTTGGGACCTTGAGGGCCTGGGGGCACCTTGGGAGGACTAATTGGGAGGTAAGGAGATCATAACTTCGTTGAGGATGGTTTTGGAGTCAAAACGATGAGAGGAGGGCTTGGTATATATAGAGAAAGTGAGGGGACAAGGCATTAATGGCCAAGGGACACATCAAAAGTGGTTTTCTCAAAAGCATGGGCCCTCCCATGGTAATTCCCATAGATTTTGGCCACATGGGGACCCCCACACAATAATTCATCCTATTTAGTCAACCATCCTTTAAAATATCTCATGACATCATCATGACACAGTTATGATGTCATTAAACATACCGAAACCCTAAAACTGTATTTTTACTATTCACTGAAAATTCAACTTTCTCAGAAAAATCCCAAAATTTTACATTAACCAAATATCAATGCTCTGATTTCAAAAATGAACTCTATTTTATAAAAATAATTTTCTAAATATTTTTGATTCATTTTTTAAATAAACACACTATTCACTGAAAATTCATTTTTTTCAGAAAAATCTCCAAAAATTACCTTAACATAATATCGATGCTCTGAGTTCAAAAATGAAGTCCATTTTATAAAAATAATTTTCTAAATATTTTTAATTAAATTTTTAATTAAAAAACACTATTCACCCGAAAAAACAAATACTTGAATAATAACTTATGAAATCGTTATTTAACAATGTTATTGAATCGCATTACTTAATCAAAGTGCCTAGCTTATTTTAATACTTTATTTAAGTGAGATTACTAATCCATTTGGTCACATTACTAATCCTAAGCATAAAATCACTATTCAAAATTTACAATTCATCAAAAATTAAGTTGATCTTATTAGACTCTAAATTTTGTACTGAACATAATTGTAGAAGATCATTTTTTGAAAATCATTACACATTTTTAATTATTTAAGGTTTACCTAAACATTTTTAAAATATCCTTTTTCTAAAATTCATCAAAAATATGCATACTATATTTATCCGGACATTTGAAAATTTATAAACTTCATCAGAAGAAGAAATCCCAATTTTTATTTAAAACAAAGGATTACACAAGGCAGTTATGGTCTCCTTACATAGCCCCTTATCACACCAGCGTAGGACCTAAGTGTAAGGTGTGCTAAGGTGAGAGAATCTGAGGGAGTCTCGGCCAGCATCGCACGAGTAGTAATTTCTATCAGTTTGAACTTCTCACAAAGGCAATTCCGTTATAGCTTCACACGATGATGTTCGGCTTGGGTTTGGTCCAGAGCAAAGCCTAGTGGTGCTACCTCCTTCCCATGTTCTGTTAGATGGGCTTCGATCGGTCCAAGACTACTGGGTGAGGCCATCAAATCTTCTTTCTATATTAATTAACCAAGATTGCTTGTATTTAGAGAAAATAATCAAAATGTTTGGTTTCCAGTGGTCATATTGACCAATGGTCAAATAACAGTCAAAACCCAACGGTCTCATTTTAATTATACTCATGTTATCAAATGAAACATTTTTTTGAGTATAAAAATAAAATAAAATAACACATAAAATTAGGAAATAAGATTTATTCAAAATTTTGGGTCGTTACATATAGCCTTTCCTCTCTCAACCTAGATCTCACCCTAGTCTATTTTGGATGATTCCTTCCCATCAAGAACGCTTCCCTTGGTGATCAATTATTTGGGTTATTATAATGAAACTCTCTGATTAAGATTTCTTTATGGTTCTTATTTCCTTTGGATGTGGCTAACACAATAGTTGTAGTTTTGTCTAAGATTCATGACCAGATAATTTTTTCTATCAATTAATTGTATTTTTTTTCATGACTTGTCTTTTGAAGGCTAATTTCATTGCTTCCAATCACTATTGTCAATGGTTTCATTTTTATAAAAATTTTAGGTAGGTGTTTCTCTAAAGTGGTATAATTTTAAAAATTTCTTATCATTATTATAAATTTAATTTGGTATTTTCATTTATTTAAATTCACATGTGGTTTCACGGGATTCTTAAGAAAGAATGATTTTAAAGGGGATTTTCTTTGAAAACAAATTTTTTTATATTTGGAAATGGGTTTTCAAACATCAAAGTGGATTTTGATGGATTTGAAAATATTTTATAAAATTATGAACATTTTTTTGAAATTTATTTTGAAAATATTGTCACTTTGGGAATCTTGTGTGTATATTAAAATAATAATGGGTAACCTTACATTATATGGAACCACTTAGAGGACACCTTTGGGATATCAATGGGCAATGAGAAGACTAGATATTGGTTCAATACAAATATTTTCTTGTTTTGGATCTTGAAATTATAGTATTTATATTACTATAGGATAGCTCCCAAATGAAAGTGTGCTTTTTCATTTTTGGATTTTCATTGCATGATGGCTTTTACCATGGATTGTCGCTCAAATGTTTTTTATGATATTGTATCACATGGATTCACATTATGATATTTTGTGGATGCATGTTTACTTTCTTAGAATATGATGAATGGATATGATTTATTATTTTATACCTTCCACTTTACATACTTATTATTTTATAATATGAAATGTTCTTATAAAAATAAAAAGGGAAAATGATTTGAAAATGGATTTTTGATATGTGAAAATGATTTCAAAAATATTTTATGTTTTAAAAGATAAAACTATTGCAATATTGATATTATACATTATTTTTACTCAATGGTGGTATTATACTAGGATTTTTGTTCACACCCTACATTTTCCTTTATGGTTGGGAGACCTTAAGTGAGTAGTCTCGGTCTCCCAGTAGCACTTTGTGATTCCGTGATTGGTTTGTTGTTCCAATTTTCCTGAGGAAGGAGTTGATTGATAGTGGGCACTAGTCTTGTTGGTCAGTACACCCTGGGGATACCAATATGTTTTATGACTTGAGGCATTATTATTAGTGGATGGGAATTTTGTAATAGATTTAAGATTTTTTATCACAATGTCTTCCCTATTAGAGAATTATGGCGGAACACCAGAGACCTATGGGCATGTTGTAGCCCATACCCATTATGGTATAGAAGTGGGATGAAATTTATATAGATTTCATTTTTGGTTTTCCATAGAATAATAGTAGTAAGGTTGTGATTTTAAGGTTCAATTAGTAAATCAAACAATAACGTATTTCATCCCTATAAAAGGGATAATGAGGGTGGAACGACTTAGAGACTTGTATGTCCAAGAGATTATGATAATTACTAAGATTCCTTCTAAGGTTGTATCTTTCAAGGACCTGAGAATCACATATTGGTTCTTTAAAGTTATATTGGAGGAAATGGGTTCCTAAATTAGATTGATAATGGCTTATCATCTGCATTTTGATGGATATATAGAGAGTGAAGTCAAGGTTCTTGTGGATATGTTTTATGATTGTGTTTTTTATTTTAGTGCATCTTAAGAATGGAAATTTTCTATTGTTGTGTTTTCCTATAAAATATTTATAAGGAATAAATTAATATGGTTCCATTTGAGGATTTTTACGGGCTAAAATGTAGATATCCCTTATTCTAGGAAGATTTTGGAGAATGGTCCTTGGTTGGGCCATGTATTGTTCAGGAGATGATAGAGATGGTGAAGTTGATCCAATGGAGATTGATCACGACACTAAGCCCCCAGAAATCTTATGTGGACCGTTGTCGTTAGGCCTTAGAGTTTTAGGTCGGGGATTATGTTTTTCATATATTTTCAATTTTTTTAGGATACAATTGGCTGGTTATGTTGGGTATGTTAGAACTGATCTTTTTGGGTCCCTTTGAGATTATTAGACGACAATAAAGGTTGCATGTCGGTTGGACATTCAACCTGGTTTAAATTATATCCACAGCGTGTTTATATTTTGTCATCAAAAAAGGTATGAACTAGATCATTACCAAATGATTGGATAGGATGATGTTGACCTTGAGTCCAAAAAGACTTTGTTTTAGTAGCGAACTCAGAAAACGGATTGCAGAGAGAAGGTAATGCATAGTAAAATGATTTCTCTAGGTTGGGTTCTATGGTAGTTTGAATTAGATAACCACAAGATGGAGTGAATTTTTAATGAGGCGGTAGTGGAATTCATTTATGTGAGTCTAGTAATATGAGGGATTTATGTGGCAAGAAACTGTTTATGTTGGTGAGATTGTAACACCTCGTTACTCTTTCATGTATTCTCTTTTCTATTCACTGTTTTTCAGCCCTGTTTGAGTGCGTTTGTGGGATTCTCAAGGATAGAGAGACTATACTAGGAAAATGTCCTGAAGTTTAAAGATGTTAGTTTATTTGAATAAATGGAGTCTAGGTATAAATGTGCTTATATATTTGAGGGCTTATCCTACATGTTCTAAAAACATATTGGGTGCTTGAGTGTTTTTCTAAATAAGCTAGTTTGGTTTATATCTTATATGTGGTTACACACCGTGTAAAGGGGTTACACTTAGTGTAATGGTCATCAGGAAGATTCAATGAATATGGTACATGTAATAAAGGGTTTACACTCCATTAAATGGGTTCACATTGTATAATTTCAAATTTAGGATTTTAATAATAAGGCGATGCATTTTTTGGTAATTTCGGCCTTCTTGGAATAAAGAACATGTAATGGTATTTCATGTCAGGTAAATATAGAAAACTTTTGGTTTTAAGAACTTTTTGGATGATATATTTTTAATTCTACCAATAAATATAACTATCTTGCCTTATATCTCTCCCTAAGTGATTTTGGGTGGTTCACTACCTTATAGATTGCTTTTCTCGGTGATCGATCATCAGGTTTGTTGTGGTGTGCCTCTTCAGGTAATCATTTATTCTGGTTCTTCGTTCCTTTGGTTATGACTAAAACATTTAATGTGGTTGGGTTTTATATTCAAGATCATATAGTGTTTTTTATTAATCATTTTCAGTTTCTTTTTGTGCCATTTAATTTGAAGGCTGATCTCATTGTTTCCAATCACCATTGTCAAAGGCAGCTAGGTTTATACCATTTTGAGGTTGGTGTTTCTATACAATGGGTTAATTCAATGAATTTTTTATCATTTTTGTATGTTTAATTTGGGATTTTCATTGACTTGAAGTTATATTTAGTTTCAAGGGATTTCTTGGAATGAAATTGTTTAAATTTTTTTTTCTTTGAAAATTATTTTAATTGATTTAGAAATGGGGTTTTAAACACCGAAGTAGATTCCATTAGATTTTGAAATATTTTATAAAATTATAAGAATATTTTTGAATTTTATTTTGATAATTTTTTCACATTGGTAAACTTTGGTGCCTCTGGAAATAAACATAGGTAGCTTTAGTGGGCGTCGCACCACGAGGAGGAATCCTTTTGGATTTCTATGGACCTTGGTATGAATTAATATTGGTTGGATGCAAATTTATTCCAGTTTAGGATCTTGAATTCCTAATACATATTTTCACATAGGATAATTACCAAATGATAGCGATCTTATGAATTTATAAATTTCTATCACGTGATGGTTTTTTATCATGGATTATTTCTCACATGTTTTTATTTGAGGCTATATCACATTAATTAACATGATGGTATTTCATGGATATGTGTTTAATTTCTTACCTTATGATGAATGTATGTTCTCTCCTAATTTATCACTTATACTTTTCAGATTTTTGGAATGATAATACAGATATAAATTATAATAATCTAAAGGTAATTGAATTAAAAATGTATTTTTGATTTATGAAATTTCATCATAAAACACCTTTCCTTTTGAAATCTAGAAATTTTTTATTCTTAATGTTATAAATATTATAGAATATATGTTGGTATACTATTAAGATTTAAGATCAAAGCCTACTTTTAACTTTTTATGTCTTTATATCACATATTATAAGATTCTGGTAAGGGGAAGGGAATCTTATAACATGCTGACTTCCTTAATTTTTCTTACCATCAGTTCATCTTGGTTTGGAGGTGACTACTGATCACATGGAGACTTATTGGTCTTAAATTATTCATACTTTATATTTTATATGGTTTGTATTTTATTTTACGGATATGGATAAATATTTTTTTATTCATAGTACTACGGTGTCAGGACATTTTATAGTTGTATCCAAGAAGTGTTCTGTTTCCTTGCTTCACCTCATCATGTGATGACAGACTCAAGTTTATGGTTAAGTTGACCCATGATAGTCTTGTAAAATTATTTATAGTAAATAATTATTTAATTCCCATAAGGATCTTATAAAAGTACCTTAATAATCTATTAATCATGTTTAAGTGAAAATGCATTATTTACATGTAAAATTTTTTGGAAGGGTGTATGAATAATTATCATATATTGTATTTAAGTTATAATATTTTCTTTTAATTTTGTTTAATGTGGTTATTTTTACTATCCAATACATATGTGATGAAAAAATTATAAATTTTTTTCATTTATTTATAATAAGTTGATTCTTTTTTTTAAACTTTCTTGTGACATGATATGATGCTTGATTTACTTCATATTCCATGTATGGTTTTATAGTTTAAATTTTAATGTCTATTAATTAATGAAAATATTAAATAATAGTAATAATTAAAAGTTTTCTTAAAAATTGATATAGTATTATATTAATTTTTTCTCATTAATGATGAAACATGACTAAAATAATGGTATTTCATTGATTAAAATTTTCAATAACCAACCTAATTTAGCATTCCATTGGTGATAATTAAAGTTAAAAGTTTATGAAATAAATTATTTGGGAACATGTTTTAAATTATAATATATATATATAAATATATAATTACCCCCATGTGTTAAGATAAAACTATTTTATAGTAGTTTTTCTGAATTAAATTCCATTTATAAGTGTTAATTAATTTAAAACCCCTTATAAATTTATGACTTCTTCTTACATAACATGTATGAATGAATAAAATATTGTGATTAATGATTATGAAATATTTTACATCATCATAATTAATGATTTATTATTTTAATATAAATTTAATGAGACATACATGATCAAATTGTTATATATTACTGTGTAATATTAGTAAATGATATAAGTGATTTGTTATATATGCATGATAAGATGTATGAAATGTTTAATGTTGATTATTTCAGGTTAATAATGACATGTTCAAGTGTTATTTTCGATTTAAATTTGAAATTTAGTAATTGTTCCATTATTTATTTCAGTTTCAAGAAAGAAATATAATCATGATATAATCTTATGGTTGTTAAAATAATCATGTTATAATGTTACCAGAAAACCTATGAGGTAAATGTTTTCTAATTCTTTATAGGTAATAGAAAATGAATATAATTAAGTCTTGAGTACCCCATGTAATGTTTTAGGTAATATTTGTTAAATACTATTTATTTAATTAATAATAATTTTATTTATTATTTGTATGTTAAAAATATGTATTTCTTAAGGATTTATGTTTGGTAACACAGTAATTGATTGACTATTCTTTAGTAATGTTTCATATAATGAATTATAGCGTTATTGTTATTGATATATCAAATATGATTCTAATATAATGATATGTGGTATATGTTGATGATGTGTAGGTACTGATATTATATTGGTATGAATATATAGTCAAAGAAGTAAACAAGGATTGGTGAGGTGCCACTGGGGTTGAATTAGTGGTACAGTATTTTTACATATTATTTGTCATTTAATTCAACCATTGCGACTGATTAAGGTCTTAATACCTCATCTTTTACTCTAAGCCTCACATTTTGTTCAAAAATAATTAAAATAGTAGAACCCATGAGTATTTTCCGTGTTTTGTTCACAATACCTAGTCCTTACTGCAATCGGTTTCACCCCCATTTATATATTCATAACTATATTTATGTGGTCACAACTAAATAAAATTCAATATCTATCAACAATGAGTCCCATTGTGCTACCACTTTAGAACCCCACTAAATTTATCTAGTTACCACTAGAAACATGATCCTCATATAATCCCACTCCTTTATCACTCTAGAGTCCCAATGGATTGTTAATATTCTCTTCAAAGTAAGATCCACAATAAAAAGGATATATGTTAGTTTCTATTTTCATCAACACTACCTATAGATGTAATATTTATTCACAAAAAAATTAGATCACCTAATCTTCTCATAGATACTATTTTAAGAATGTTGTAAAATTATAACCAAGTCTTCCTAATCTTTATCACTATCAACTGACCTTGAAATGAATTTTTTCTTCTCAATTCATCAAATAATTTTGTATTTTTGTATTATTCTATAATTTATGTATTTTTAGATTCTGTCTCAACTCAAAGAAACTCCATTATACTACTTTAGAGTCTCAACTCAATATCTCAACATTATATTTATACAAGCAGGCTATATTGCATGAATTTCTAATACCACTTTCTTCTTCCCTGTACTTCCCACATCTAAATGATATCACATGTATTTTCCATACTATTTTTTCATTTTACAATACATTATGACTATTTGAATAAGTATTTCATTATATATTTAACTCATCCAATACTTCTCAACCATTCATATTATATTATCATGCACAACACCTTCTCATATCTTAGAACAACTCTTGATACAACATCGCTATGCCACATACACCCTATTATGTTCATGCATTTATTACACAGGACCTTCATAGAATCGGTGTCACGGATTCTTTATTAGAATTCAAGCTCTAGAAACAAATTTACTATATACATATGAAAACTATTTCATGGATGATTATATTTTCATTCATGATTGTCAAGATTTTTATGTAACAAAAATGTGATGGTCATTTATTTTCCTAGAAATACCATGGTGTGAAGAACTCTGTTCTTCCTCTACTCTAACCAGATCATGGAATCTAATTTCATCGTGAATATTAAAATCTCTGATAACCCTCATTGTTTCGATGAGAAAAAACTTCAAATCTGAGTAGAACATGCGAAGGTTTATGGAACCAAGTTCTTCATCATGAGATCAGGAAGGCCTAGAAAGTTATAACATGATAGCATGTAATCCTCACATGAATACAAATCATTTTCTTTTCTCAGTTTTGGTCCCTTAAATATATCATAGATATAACTTAATCTCATAAAAAAATGGGGACATAAAGATGTTTTTATAGAGAATAAGACACCACCACATTTCTTAGAGAGGATAGATGCCACAGTGGATCATGTATAGTCATTTATTTCAGCTCTTATTAACACTAAGTGCATCATCCCTCTACACAAGTTAACCCCAACTCATCTAATGTGATTCACTAACATGTATTAAATAAATTTTTGTCTCCTCTTCACTAGACATAACTTTTTTTATTTAAATAAGTGTGTATGACCTCTCTTGCATGTACACAGAACTTCAAGATTTCTTAAAATCATTGGTGGGTCACGAGATCGAACACATGGATGTCTCATTGTAACTTTTTCATATAGTTAGTATTAATTATAGAACATTTCAAAAATATTTTTCCACAATTTCGTGAGTTACATGATATATCATGTGATAATTATCGTGTAGATCCTATCCTCGACTTGTTTACCATAGCTTCATACAAGATGAACAAAAACCCTCGACATATATCAGTAGTTGAAGATAACATTGTACTCGGTTGGATGACCTGGATACAAAATAAAAAAAAATATCTATTTTATGTGTAACTCAATTTAGTATAGGATCAGTGCTCCATGTAGGCTAGATCCTACAAAATTTATTCCATCATCCACACACTACTTTATAATACACTCTATTGCATCTGATATAAGAGAAGACAACAAGGTAAGCACCTTGATACACTTTACCCAATCATATTGGGCACACCCATTCACAATCCCTCTTTAAACCACCCAGTTGAACCTAGTGAATACTATGAAAGAACTATTCCTACACTAAGAATAGGCACTACCTCTTGTCTATTATTTATCTGCCATCAACTATACTCAACCACCATGGATGAATTTTTTAGGTAGGCTCCCATGTGATTGTGTTTTCCTCTCACATGTGTGGTTGTGTCATATTGACATTGTTGTCTATGAATGACACTTTTTTAGTAATATAAAAAATTAGTTTTCCAAAATATTAAATATAAATTTTGTATAATTATAAATTTATAATCTACCAATTTTCATTCTATTTTTTAATTTAAATATCTTAATTCCAAGTATTCATCCGCAAATATTTTAATCTTCAAAGAAATCAACTCTAAATTCTCTTTTTCTTTTTATATATTTAAATTAAATCATAAATAAAAAATATTTTTTCACTTTAATGTTTCTCAAAACAATATAAAATCACCAAATACATGTTGAACATGTTTTCAACATTATTAGTATATTTACAATCATCAAAATTATATTTGAGGATTTTTCTATAACAACACATAAAGAATTATCATAAACCTCAACACATATTAACATTTTCTCATAACCAAGTTAGTTGAACTTGTTAACAAAATGTAAAATTTACTAAATGTGAACTTCAATCACCCCCTTATGATTTTTTTTTCAATACCACCAAACAAATTATATATCAATATGTTTTCTTTTCTTTATCACCATTTTTTACAATGAAAAAAAAGAATGTGAAAAGGAAATCTATTCTCATATCATTCTCATCAATCATCTCCATATCCATTTAGGATGGTACCGCAAGTTTTATTTTACAATTATACTTTATGTAGGTAACTATAAATCTATGTGGGTAAACATAGTGTAGAAAACAAGGTTGTGTAACCAAGGTGGTCAATGATATCTATAAAAACAATATTCATGTGATACTAATATCAAATAAAACTCACTTCATAATTTGGATATTTTTAAACATCCAATCGGGATGTTTTTCATCGTATACTTCTATGAACAAATAAATCTATAAATTTCAATTGAAAAGAATATAACTACACCATTTTAACCCAATATCACATGCTTTTGATAATAATATTTGTCCAAAACGTCAAGATTATAAATTTTAGGGAAACTATCATTCTTCATTTACAAATATTTTTATAAATTTTATATTCAAAATGTTTTAAATATTTAATAGCTTAAAATCATTTATTCACTCCCACAAAGGATTAAAACACCTTATTTATTTCCAGTCATTTTTATTAAAAATCATATATATATATATATGGGAGTAAGGGGGGATTGTTTTTTAGAAATTTCTGTTTGGTTGTGAGTTTCCTCTCATCTTTTCTAGGCCATTCTTCCTTTTGATCTCAGAATATGAAGTGTTTACATTATCATTAAAATTATTCACAGAATTCACACTAACATTCTTTCCCTAATTTTTTTTCTTCATGTAGGACAATATTCTATGCCTTATTAAGTAAAGAAATATTATTTTGATCTGATTTCATAGATATTTTCACCAACTCAAATTGCACTTGGAAGATAGTCGTATGATTGTTCATGTGATTCCCATCTTGTCCACATTAATTATTTTGAATTTTCATATCATCTTCATTAGATGAATTCTTATGATATTACATATCTAATCAATAAATAAACATCCCACCCTTAGTGGTAGTATATATTTGAGATTTATCCTTTTGATCCTCCTTTTTCAATTAATCTATAAAAACTATAAAAAAATCCTTCTTTGTCTGATGAACTTTTTAGGTGTCTCAAATTTATTTTAAGATCTATATAAATTCCTCTCTATTACCTTTTCTTTATTCTTCCCTTTTATATCATTTTAAAACTCTCTAGGTAATTTGGTCTTGTATACGTCAACTCTATAAAATTCTAATTCTCATTTGACACAAACTTCTAGTAATCATTAATATCAATTTTTTTATTTCCAACTTGGATGGAAATCTGGTCTCTTATTAATTTATTTGAATTTTTTTGACATTTATTCATCATGGATCCCCATTAGATCGTTATTATTTATTGGTAATTAAATTTTACACAATAAATAGTTGGGTTTATGGGTATATTTTCCATGACCCAAGAAAAATTATCTGAAATTTGATCATATATTTTGTGGACAAACTATTTTTAAATATATTGATTTTGTAGTATTGGAAACCAAGGTTAAATTTTCCTATGTTAAGTGGTTTTCCTAGAATCATCATTTATTATTGTGATGTGGTTGAATGTCGATATCCTTACTTATTATTCCTTATAAAATACCCTGAACTATTAGTGATTACATATCTATTTCGAAACTGTTTAGGGGTATATATAACATACCTATAAGAACCCTTCATATCACTATATGGGGATGACACAAATTTTACCCCAAAAGACTAGTTGAATTATTCTATAATCATGTTTATTTCATGTTGGATTTTTAGATACATTGATAGTATCTCATAATACTCTTTCTTATTTTTCTTGAATTTGACCTTGAGTTCACTTAGAATCTTCTTAATCTCATATTTCTTATTCTCATCAACAAATGATATTTATTTTCAATGATACTTTTCTTTTTCAGTGGATAGTTTTTTATTTGGTTTCCCCAATTCCCCATTCTCTATATTGAGTGGGATATTATACTCAGTATGATCTTAAAAATCCTATTTTATCCATGACTCTAGATCTATTATTACGAAACCATCAAGACTATATAAAGGATCACAACCTTTCTAAATATAAGAAAATAACTTCATTTCATTTTTTCAAGAGATATAAGATGATGAATTTTATTTATCATAATTTATCAATAAATTATTCTTATTCTTTCTTGAATGATTATTATTCTTCTTATTCCTTTTTAGTTGAACTTTTTCATATTACTCATTAGATTAATATTCAAGTATATCTATCTTCATAAAATTAATAGTAAAGAGTCCAATTTCATTATATTTTTACAACTTTAGTTTTTTTGTTTCCTTTATTCCTTTCTATTTACCCTTTTTAAACCCTCTTGAAATAAGAGAAATAATTTCACTATGTTCCTCATCATAATAATTATGATCATCATAATCAATTGGTTCCCAAACTACCACCTATTTGAACATTACTTCTCAGAATGGATCAAAGGCTATATTATATTTTATCTTCATTATTGAAATTCAGAGCATCTTTCATTATCTATGTGATGTGTATATCATGTAACTCATCCAATGAAATTTATTCCCCATCTACCAAGACAAAAACCACGCAATCAAACATATTTGGGAAATTTACCAAAATTTTCATTAAAATTATTGAATCATATAACTTCTCACAAACTCCAAAAATATTACATAATATATCATTTACTATAATGAAATAGTCATAATGGTTTTAATAATATTCCATTTTTATATACTAGAACATGCTTCCCTATATTTTCTATTTAGATTACTTAGCATTATGATTTTCTATATTCATGATTATCAATTTATCATAGATCTACTCATATATTTGGATACCCATCATTATAGTCTATAATTTTTTTGATATATATATATAAATATAAAATTTTGAAAATTTATATCAACTTACATATTTCAGTAATAAGCTTAACTCATAATTCCATCCTCAAGAATTGTTCAGAATCCCAGTATTACTGCATCTCTCACATCTAGGACGATAGATAAATGTTATGGAAGAATCATATTCCTCCAAATGTTATAGTTTTTAACGTAAAGTAGTTATTGCTTGGATGTTCATTGAATTTTGATTCTCAATTTTTTATAATGTTCTTAGATATCTAGAGGGAACCTTTTTTTGATACCAACTAAAGTACCCATGGACTTGTTAGGTACCAATGAGAGGGTGGGGGATGGGGGAGGGGTGGGTGTTGAATTAGTTGTATATTATATTTAATTTTTTTATCTTTTAATTAAACATCCACAATTGATGTATGTCTTGATACCTCATCTTTAATTATAAAATTTACCTCATTTGAAATTATAATAAAGAGAGGGAAAAACTAAAATATTAGACATGGTTAGATCAAAAAACCTATAGCATATATAAGTTAATAATTCCCCCTGGTTACAAATTATTCATTATATATTAGTGGTCAAAACCAAATAACGTCCCATTCCTATTTACAGAGTGTCCCAAAATTTACACACCTCACAATACCACTAAATTTTATAAGTTACCATTGAAAATATAATCCGCATAGAATACAACCATGTTCCAATTTGAGATTCCCCCAAAAGTTTTCTACTTATCTTCAAAGTATGATCCTCAAAATGAAATCACTTTTTCATATTCTGGTTTCTTTTTCATGATCTGAAAATGTAATATTTCCCCACATGAAAATTAGATCACATAATCTACTCATGTACACTAATTTATGAACATCAGAAACTAACGAAAATTTCTTATTCATCCTTCTTGTTTTAAAATAATTATCAAACGATCTAGATATTCTAAATTCATAAAACACACAGGTATGAAGGTCTTCTTTAATTATGAAAGACATCTAGCTTCATTCTCTACTCAATGAAACTGCATACTTGAAACTCATATATTTATACTAAAAACATCACATTATCTTCATGAATGAAAAATATATCCCCTAAGATACCAATACTATTTTCTTGACTATAATTCCATCATCTAAATTATATAATTGTGTTTCAATATTTATTTTTCACTATACATTTCACTATGATTCTTTGTGTAAGCATCGACATCTATATTCAACTCATCCAATTTTTTAAAACCATAAATATCACAAGTATCATGATAAATACCTTCACGTAAATTAAAAAATCTCATAGTAATGCTTTAATATTTTAAAAACACCATACCATGTTCATGAATGCATTACTTAGTTTTTTCACATACTCAGTGGTACTACTTTTTCTTCAGAATACATGCTTATAAAATACCTTCATTGTATTCATAATAAACATCCTTTGTGCATGTATAACATTGAATTAATAATTCATAATCTCTTTATATATATATATATATCATAACATAGATTCCCAATCATTTTTAATGTATACTAGAATGTATGTAGCTTTATTCTTCCTTCTTATAGATAAGAGAATGGATTCTCAATTTATAGTGATCCTTATAAACTCATGGAACCCTCAAATTTTATATGTGAAGAAACTTATATTATGAGTAGCACAATATAATTCTCATAGATACATGTTATTCATCATGTAACCATGAAGGCCCAAAAAATATCAACAAAATATCATGGAATCCTCACATGAATACATAAAAATTAATTTTCATGGTTTCAGTCTACTATATATATCTCTAGTTAATGTTAAGATCATAAACTACAAATAGAAATTTATGGATGTATTTATACACCAATATATATTACCAAATTCTTTGGATAGTATGGATTCCATGGTGGATCGTGGTTAGTCATCAGTTATATTACCCCTACACCCCAAGCACACCCCATCTATGCTCCTACGTGCACCAACTTAGCTCGCATGATTCACTTATTAAACAACATTAAATCACTATATCCTCTCATATAAACATAATTTTTTTAATTTGAATAAGGCCATATGACCTCTGACACATACAGATATAACTATATTTATGTCTCAAACTCATGTGTTAATCTCGTAATTACACATATGAACATCTCATTGTAACTTTTTTCATATACTCCTTTTTTAATGTAGAACAATTCAGAGATATATGTATAATTTGTTTGAGATAATTATGATATGTTGTGACTATACAAATTTCTATAAAATTATAATCTTGATCACCATAGATTAATCCATAATAACCGGATGAAAAGGAAATATTGACATTATTAATGGATGAAGAAGAAATTTCCCTCAATCATATAACACTGATACACTAGATTGAATGATACCTATATTAAGTGTAAACCATTAAGTGGAGGGAAAATATAACAAATAGGTTTAATCCAAACTAATTTCTTTAATAATCATCATAATTATTAATAATATACTCTTTTTCATCCCCCGCTTGATTTAACATAAGATTCAACACCTGGATACAGATCAGACACTAATTTGGGGCATGCACATCAATATCCCCTCTTTACACCAAGGTGAACCCAACACATGTAATGAATGAAACATGTCTACCACAAGTGTAGTCACTCACTCATTACCATGTACTGAATTGACAACACATTACTCAACTACCATGAATGTACTTGTTAGGCTAGTTCACATATGATTAAGTTGTCCACATACATGTGTGGTTGACCCGACTTGACTTGGTTGGCTACGACTTACACATTTTATGTAATATCCTATAAAAAGAGTTATGAAAAATAATCAACATAAATTTCCCAAGAAAACCTCAACTTCTATATTTATAATATTCTTTCTATTTTTATAATTTAATTATTTATATTCCAAGAGTTTATTCCAAACAATTTCAATCATCAAAATAGATGAATCTGAATTATATTCTTATATTTATTGCTTGTAATTAAACTATAAATTTGAAATTATTATTAACAAAAATAAATTAAAAAATAGTATGAAATAACTAAAGATATCTTTCACATTATTAGAACATTTGTAACATCTCAGTAATTATCACAATTAAAAGTGAGGATGTTTCCACAAAATCCTCAAAGCATCATCACTCACCTTAGCCCATATTGACATCTTTTTTAAACCATGTATACCAACCTTATTGAAAAGGGAACTTATGTTTTTCTACGGAATAGAAGTACTGAGATAATTGGTTTTCTTTGTCAATGAATGTGTTTTTTTCATTCGATTATCATTCTTTAGGGGGTTGTTATGATTAATATGTTAGGTTATAGCCTATTTTTTTGATTCTGAACTCATGAAATTTAATTGAAAAATTATCGAGATGTTGGTAAATGAAAGGAGAAAGATGAATCTTAGGATTAAGAATTGTTAACGTATAATGGATGGAAGTGTGAATGTTCATAGGAAGAGTATCAATCTATTGGGATAAAAAATTGTTAGAAGATATTTAACTTTACTTAGAGTTATTAAGGACTTAAAATAAATTATGAGTTCCTTTAGTGGATTCCTTATTTAGAAGATGGCCCATTGATGGAGGAATATGAAGTATAGAAGCCTAGATGCGACACCATGGGCCACATTTCATGAAATATTCAAGAATAATTTTTTTAAAGAGAAAATGGTTATCGTAATGTGATAGATTAAAGAGATTTAGTTGGGGAAGATAATGTTTATATCTCTGGGAATCATTTTATAGGACTGATTGGTATGTTTCTTTGTTTCCTAAAAATTTAAGAAGATAAATCACATAATTTTAAACCTACATTGTGGCTGTATATTCAGTTACCCAATACTTCCTTTCACCTAGAATATCTCTAAGAGTTAAGGGATATAAAGAGATTATAGGAAGAGGTCTTTACTTGATATAAAATTTGAATAAATATCCTCTTAAAGATTCTCGATTAGTAGATATGAGTGGTTTGAGTTATAGATCCAAATATATGTGGATAAAGAATATTTTGAGATCTTCTAGAGTTTGACAATAGTTTTAATCTGTACGTTTTAATGGGTTAATGTATACTATATTTGGTGAGATAGTCCTTTTCCATTCTAATATTTTCGGGTACCATTAGTATGATTTCCCCAAGGATCAGTGTGATTCTTGGTATTAGTTGGGAAGTTAGATACGGATTTGGGGGATAATAATAGTCTAGGATAATATGATTTGTACATATATTATATTTGATTGGTATATCAAATGGATATTAGGGTTTGGTACGTTATTATATTAGGTTTGGTTTGTATTGTTAAGGATAATAATAATTTAAGATATATTCAATGCAGTGGTTTAGATTTTCATATACATTTCATGATATAAAATAACTTTTTAGTTATTATTATTGTTTGTATTGTTGATGAGAATCATTTATAGAGTTATCTTATTCAAGGGACTATAATTTCATGGTCCCTTACAGTGTCATTTCAGGCATTACATGTGTCAGGAGAATACTGGAGGAAGGGAGGTGATACTGGAAGAAGTACAGCACAACATAATGGAATGCATTGTGGAGTATTTGGTTTGACCATGGTGTTAAATTATGATATATATTAGGTTATATTCTATAATAATTTAGAATATACATGTTTAGGTTAGTCTTTTTTAGCTGTGGTGGGATTGTTTAGGTTACAACATGAGCGGTGTTTGCCATAGAGTGTCCATGGGAATATTTTCTTAAGAGTTGAGTATAAGGTGTCATTTAGGCTATGTTTGGAGAAATAATTATGTAAGTAACCTATATTTCTTAGAAAAAAATTACATAATATTAATTGATTTCATGATTGTATGTGTCGTGAAATAAGTGGTTATGTAGACAGTTTTCTGACAACATAGTCTGTTTCGTCATGACATGAAGGGTATTGAATAAGATTTTCTAAAGGTTAAAAACCCCTACATATTGATATAAACCTTATGTATGGTACAATCAGTCAATGATCATTCTTTTCATATTATATTTACATGGTAGATGAGTTTATTAGTTAAACATATTTTGGAGTTTTCAGTTCAGGGGGATTTAATTACACCATGGATTGGTTCAGATTCAAGAAATAGTTTCTAGGGGTTCAAATATTACTATCTAGTTATATATGTCATTTAATGAAGTTACTTAGTCTATGATAATCAAAATTAGTAGACAATGATTTTAATGTGGGAACACCTAGGAGGATCAATCTGTTATCCTAAAAAGCATGTCTTAAACTGAGATGTCAGGCTACGATCCTTTGTATCATGTCATGATTCTATGCACCAAGAATTGAAGTTTAAATATGGCTTTTTCCTCCACTCATGTAAATAATTATTATTTCTATAAATAATTAGGTATTCTTTGGAGATTTTTTCTGTTTCATAGTATCTTAGTAATATCTATTAACACTGAATATATTTTATCGATTACTTATTGATTTAAGGTTATTTCTCCTTCTTCTTACTTACTTTTATTAATTCCTCTAGGAATGGTGGATGTAGTTTCAGTCCTTGGATTTGAGAGATTATGGTTGATGGATTAGTTATAAATGTTATGTTATAGGTTTAGGGAATTTTATTTTGGATTATTTGGCATTTATATCTAGTTCTCTAGGATGGGAACTTTTTACTTTATCGGGGTAGGGGATTTATATTCATTTCTCATATTCTATATGATATTATATTACTTGATCTATTATAAAATATTCTATGTTACCCTTTTTTATCCTTAAGTCATTTGATCATTATCCCTTAAATCTAATGATACCTAAGACAATTATTTGAAATCCCCTTAGACTAAAATGAATTGGATTACCATCATTCTACTTAATGTAAACTCACTCATAGAAATTAATAACACATGAAACCTTGTACTACTCTAACCTTTGATAATCTTCCACCTTACAAAGATTTAGATATTCCTTTCATTATGGTAGGTTCATAGTCTTTTCTGAGGCTTGGTTGTGACTATTTAGTCGAGGTTAAAGGGATAATATTTACTTTATGTATTGTATACTATTCCATTATCCTCAGTGTTGTTGGATTTTTTTAGGTATGCATTATTGTATGACTCTTTATTTTTTTTCTCTATTCTCTTAGGATATGTGTTGTGGGGTTTGGTATGGGGGAAAGGGATGATATATATTTCTTATTTCTAAATTTAATTGAATAATTACTCTTTGTTTTTTTTTGTAATTACATATTCTAAATATATATATTTCCTTAATTTATAATACATATTTATTGTAAGATTATAATGTTGTAATATTCTAAAGTAGTATGCAATATTTTTTTTCAAATTTGTGATCTTGTTTTTGAATATAAAGTGTAAAGGTGATCAACTTTACCAGACCTATCTTTATTCCATCATAGAATATTGATTTTAGTAATTTATATATGCTTCAAAATTTAAATTAATAATTTTAGGATGGAATATGGTTGGAATATGGAAATTTTGGTGAACATGTAGATATGGAATTATAAAAAGTTTAATAGTAAATACCTATAGAATGGGACTATAAATAGGAAGGAATTTTTTTACTAATATTGATTAATATGAGTAATTATTATGGAATGTAATTTGGTTTCTTAACGATTTGGAGTGTCACTAAATTGGTAGTGTTATTTTACCACTATAATATTTTGTTTTGGGGAAGATTATGGGCCCTATTTAAGATAAGAATTATAGTTTTTTTCCTTTCAGTTTTGGTTGGTTAACAAAGGAAGGTTCTAGTATTTTTTTGTGATAAGTAGTTTTTTTCTCATCTCTTAGGATGCAGTCTCCACCTTGTAATTATTTACCTTAAAATTTTTTCTTGAACCATCTGTTATATTGTGATAATATATAATTACTTTAGTAAATGAGTTCTCATATTTATGACAGGGTGTAAAAATAGTTATGGTTAGATGTATAGTTATGTGAGTAAATATAATAGAGATAAGAATATATAGGAGTTATGTGAGGATATATAAATATAATATATTTTTTTTACTTAAATATTTTATATGAAATGTTTTCATGGTTTTACTTATTAGTATGCAATGAGTTATGTGAGCTCATAGAGTTAAATTGCTACAAGTCTGGTCTAGATTTTTTCTTAAGAACTATGTTATAAGTTTGAGAAATATGTTATAGTTTCCAAAATATATTTTTCCATTCTAAACATAATTAAATAATTTGGAAGTGGAATCATTAAAATAAAGGGAAAAGTATCATTATGTGATATATAAGAAAGAAAATGAAGAGTTAATTTGAACATGGATGGAAATATAGATAATGTGTTAACTGAAATATGTATTATTTAATATAGAATGATTTTTAAATTAAAAAAAAATGGAAATCCAACAACATGGATATGTAAAGGATGTGATAAATGAAGATGTTATTATTTTTCTAGTATTATAGTTAATATATATTTTAAGATTTGTTAATGAGATGCTTAAATGATAATATGATGAATAATGCTATATAGATATGTATTATAATGGAAATATGAATTAATTAGTGTGATGTTATTGTTAATGGTAGTTACAATTATTATATTGGATAAGATATCTTATGTAATGTAGTGATGATATTTATGTAGTTTTTTCTAACATGATTCATGGTTATTTTGTATTTATTATTTATTATTTTGATCAAGGTATTATGTGTAGATTGATATATGAAATTTTTTTTCGGTCGTATGATTTGGTGAAATTTGGAAATGACCAATTATTGATCAAGGATTATGTTTCAATAGGGTACATATGATATAGATATCATGAAATGTTCATGGTTATAATGATATAGGTTGTTAATAATGAATTTTTGTGTTGATATGATTTCTAATTTATTCTTGGATCCTGGTGAATTAGTGAGGGGCTCTCTTACTATCTGACTACTATTTTGAGGTTGAAGGGCATCTAAGCTGATAGGTAAGAATATAGGTAGATATTTTTGGGCCCCTTTATGTTATAATATTATTAATGATATTTTACCAAATTATTTATGGATATGATATGTTGACATAAAATAGATGGTTTCATGAATATAAGTTATTAGTGGATACTCTGATATCCTAGGGTGTTATATATCTTCAATGTTTATAATTGTTTGTTTTAATGTAATTCTTGATTATATATTTTCCTTTTTTATTTTCATATATGCTTTTCCAGACACATTAATTTCACATCCATTTTATATTTCTATGATATACGATCTAACTGAGTGCTCCCAATTTCCCACCCCTCTATAATTTCTTAGGTTGTTTAACATGATAGCTTGAGAGAAATTGGTGGTGCTACAACTCGGGTAACTTGAGTTTAGTTCTAGGAAGGTAATCATACATTGTACCCGATTATATTATGTATGTTTTAATGTAGATATAGTTTTTATAATTTATTTATTATCATTCAGTTACATATATATTTTATTGGTGGGTCCTTTTATTTTTCTTGGAAACTAAAATGGTAATGCCTCCAATTAAGGTTAAAGATACCATTGGTGGAAGTCACCAACCATTAACAATGTATAGGTGGTATTCATGGGTCACACTCATCTTCCCCACTGAACCGAGATGCATTTCAGGTATGGGAGGTCATAAAAGTTATTATTCCATGGTCATTGATGGCCATGTGTCTAAATTAAAGTGTTATTGTAATTAGTAACGGAACCCTCATGGGGTATCATTAGTTACGATATTATAACGAGAACCATGATATGTATCCTAGGGAATTCCATTGATAGTTGAAATATCAATAATTGGATGGACATATAGTGGTTTATTCTTTGATTGAATGAAAAAGTAAAATGTTTTGTGTGTGGGAAAAAACCGTTTGGAAAGTGTAAATATGGAGTTGTATGAAATTACAATCGTTATTCTTGTATTTTTATGAATTAATTCAATATATACACTAATTATTTTGTAAGAGTTTTAATATTATTTGAAAATATATATTTCATTTATATTTAATTGTTATTTTTTGAATGTAGTTAGGTGTAATTATAGCCATGGATAGTGTGGGTTGGGTGCAATTACAACCACGAATATCACTATTACTAAGGTTGGGTTTAATAAAACTATGATTCCTTTTACTATGTGGGTTGGATATAATACCAATTTTGTTTTTCCTTTTTATGTGGGGTTTTTGTAATAAAATCCTTGGTTGTTTTGGTGATGTTGGTTTGGGGTAACGCTATCCTAGTACATTTTTGTGATATAGTTTATCTGTAATGCTAACCATGATTAATTTTGTAAAATATTTTGATCTGATTCTTATTAACATCACAATATAACAAGTTTGGGAAAGATTCCAACTAGTTAATTTATTTATGAGGTTATGTATAATGTTAACTACTTGGTCATTATTATGAGAGTTCAGTGGATATTCATATCTTCTTTATTATTTCTTCAAAATGTAGATTATTTTAACTGTTATTCTCATGCTATATGATGTTGTGTCATGGTAAGATAATAAATAGAATCTTTGTATCCTTTTCTAATATGTTATGACTCAAAAATAAAATTGGAAGAAGTATTTTTGGTCAATCCTAGGTTCCCATTAATAATTGAGTATTTTATGGGTAATTTTTATGGATGATTTTATTACAATGTCACATGAAACATTGACTTACATATTATGGATTTTTATGGATATTCGAGATATTTTTGGTTTCACTATTGGTGGTTGCCTACTAAGTTTTACTCACACCCTATAAAAACTATTAGTGCTGGTGCATATTTTCTGATCAGGGATGTAGGTGAGGAAATGTGTCTTGCAATGGATGGATAAGTTATATGGAAAGTTAGAGGGAGAGAGAGAGAGAGAGATCTAGAATTGAGTATAGGATTGAAATTGGTTTTGATTTTTTTCCTCCAATCGTTCCTTCTTTTGGGAAGACAATATATGACTTGACCATGTGCTGATCCTACACACTTATGTAAGAATTGTATGACATTATAGTTTTTAACTTTGTTCATTACATGGGATATGTTTCATTATGGTTCCCCCGTAGCTGTAATGTGTACAATATGCTTTACATTATGATAATGGTTTTTATTATTATCACATTGACTATTATTTATGGTTATCTAATATAAATTCTATATTATCACTAGGATACATATCAATACTCATTTCTAGTCAGAATCCTCTTGGATACCAGGAGAACTGAATGTCATTTGGATCTATCTTTTTTTTCATGGGTAGTTTGATCCAAGATGTTACAAGTGAGTTTTTGAACAAACACAATGGTCACAAATGGGAACCCTAAATATCAAGAAATTTATAATTAATCCACCAACCATTTTATTTACTTTTTCATGAATAATTATAGATTTTTTGTTTTTTACCAATATATCATAGAGAGACAGTGGGGAAATTAGTGGAAATGTGACTTGAATGGGTACTTAAGGTACCCAATAAATCATGATATAAAACAAATAAATTATGTTAAATATAAAAATATTTCACCATTGGATGAATATTTTTTGGGTATTTCGGTGATAGGTAATAACTAATATTTATTTGATCACATGTTTCTCGAGGACAACATGAAAAATTCAAAAAAAATTGTTGTTTTCTAAATATGGTCATTTTATAAAGCCGCTTAAGAGATAGTTTAATCTGAGTTTAACTGTTACAATGAAATAATAGAGTCACTCATGAGCCTAATTATGCTTTGAATATTTTAGTATATTATTTTTATTTCATAATAGGTTTTTACATTCTATCATGGGTTTTCAATCTTGAGTAAAAATTCATGATTGATTTAAAAATTGAGATCGATCTTATAAATCAAATAATGGTAAAATATTTTAATAAATTTTAGTAAGGACAAATTTAACATCTCCATAAAGAATTAGGTGATATTAGTCTTGAAAACAGATAATTAAATGAGCATAAAGATGATATCAAGTAAAATATTCAAGCACCATGTTTGAGCATGAGTACTGAGCTACCTAGATTAGTTCAAATCAACTGTTGATACACATAAGAGTCATAAAGGGTTTTTTTGGGAAACAAAACCTTAAAGGATATTATTGGTGTCCAAAATATTATTAATAAATAAAAACCCCATCTAGGAACTATGTAATCAATAAGAGGGGTTATGGGGGTTCACTGAATCAGTGATCATATTTGTTTTATGTTTTAGTTCTTGTGAATCAAAATTCATGTCTTGTGAAAGAGTTAAAAATTTTCTAATTTTTTTACAAGAACAACCACACATGGATAAAATTTTTCATGGTTCACTACTCAAAGAGAGTATCTAGTCCTTAGAATGGTTTTTATATAATCCAATACCACAAAATTCAAAAAACAAATCCTTTTAAGTGGTTAAAAAAAGTTGGATATATCATTTCTCATTACTAGAACATTGATGAATATAATGGTGTATTTGATTCTAAATAAAATTATATTTAAAGATTATTTCAAAAATAAATTAGAAACCTTCACCAATAGGATCATAACTTTTCATTATGTTTCTTATTCATGATTCACTTTTTTTATTCTTGAAAAAACTCTTCTTTATATTCTTACCAAATTGAATGTAAGAAAGTTTCAATGTAATTTAAACAAAAATCTCTCTGATCACTCAGTTTGATTCCTATATATGTTTCACGCTATCCATTCCATCTTTATAGAAACAAGTCTATCTGAAAAATAGTCCATTTAGTTTTTCTATATCAAACAAGAACCCTAATATTTTCTTCTTATTTCTTCATCTAGAATATATCCTTATCATAATTCTATATAATAAAATATTTTCAATGAGATTATCTATAAAGGTCATCCATTAAACCCTGATCAAGACGTAACTATTTTCTAAAAACATCTTATTCACTTGAACTAAGTGATTCATTGCATTGAAATAACATTCTCAAAACTCTGGGTAATGGAATTTAATCCAATCAGTTCATCTGATGTACCTGTAAGAAATAAATTCTACTTCACTTTTACTTTTTAACACATGAAAATAATTACACCTCCATACCCTAAATTTCTCCCTTTATATAGGTGTTCTCAAAATAAAAAAGGTGAAAAATCCAATTTATTTTTCCTCTTTAACAATGAAATCAATTTCAGAACTCCTCAAACATCCTTAAAACTCAAATAATTTTTAATTTGAGGCATTCACATAGTTCCTCCAAACAACCTTAAAACTTAGTGAGAATCATGATTTTACTCCCTGATTTCCGGTGTAATAAAAGACCAACTCAACATCGTCACATTTTGATAAATTTAATTTTTTTAATGTTATTCATTTTTTATCAAGAACATTGTCTGGAAAATGTTTTTCTAGAAAATGTTAGTCCACAAAATCTATATAGGATTACTTTATTTATAAATTATGTCTAATAAAATACATTTAGTCTTTTATGTATGGAAAATTGAGTCCAAAAAAAACTTGATCTCTTCAGTATTTCAGAAACTTCTTCACCCACTCAACTTTGTGTCAACAATATCAATAATATTCAGTAATGATCTATTTGGATATATGTGTTCATAACTATGATGATATTCCATTTGAAGTTTTCAAAGTTCTAAAAACTCTGCTCTTATAACCTAACTAAAAACTAGTACCATTTTCACTTGATGAAAAACAAAAAAAAGTCATTAACTGTTAAACATTATGGTCTTCATAAATATTTATCCATATCTCTATATGGTCGTATGTCTGAAAAAAAGTAGTATGAAATTTTTAAATACCAAGTACATTCTAATCATATCTACAAAAACAAAGTGATCACGAACTCTTAATAATTCACGATGTGGGAAATTTTCAAGACCAAAAATAATCACCACGTGCTTCCTAAAAAAATATATTTGAAAAACTACATCTAGAAGAATACTTCTAGATATTTTGTGATTAAAGAGATTGAACATCCCTTCTTTATAGGAATAATGTATTAGGATATTTTTCATGATGTTAGTAATTTTTAGATCACTATATAATCATCTAACATAATATAAAACATTCTTATTTTTAAGAATTATCCAAAAATAAGTTTTATAAATGACATTCAGAAAAAAAAGAACAGATGGAAATTCTTATAAAATCTGTATCCATTCTTCTATGTCCAACCCTCTGTGTATGATCCTTTCTATTTGATCACCATATTTACAAAGTAATTTAATTTTTTAATATAAATTTAATGAAAATTTCCCTAAGACACTTATTCAAAAAAAAAATATGAACCATCTTAGTACCAAAAATCCTCCTATAAGTTTTCTTGTCAACCAAGGATCATAATTTACTAAATATTTATAACACGGGTAATGGATTAATTATCCAAAAATTACTAACCTAAGTTATTAAACACAATATAGGGAATAAGATAGACCATGATATCCATAAGTAGGGATTTAAGATACATATTATTTCTCAAACACCTCTTTAGAAATATTTTTTTTAAAACTGTCATAACTTTCTAACAAAAACCTTCCAAAAAATGATTCCCACATCCACATCAAAAAATTTAAGAATTTTCACACATTTTAAAACCATAGTTTACTTATTTCAAAAATCCCCATAAATAATTTATTTCCTTAAATAATTTAGAATATATAAATTGAATGATTTATAAAACATCATTTTTCTCCCCATTGAAAACACTATCCAAAGAAAAAACGAGGGATAAGAAGAAACACATACCTCATCCTTGTATATGAATAGATTTTACACCAATTTTCCACCTATGTCTATAAAATATTTCCTTTGGAAAAGGTTTTATGAATATAGTTGCAGATTTTTCTATTGTAGGAACATATTTTAGATTAATTTCATTCTTCTCTACATGCTCTTTTATGAAATGATATTTTATATTAATATTATTTGAATGGTAATGTGGAACTATATTTTTATTGATATTTTTAGTACTTGTATTATCACAAACCAATAGATTGAGTTAATTCACTTCAACTAACAAATTTTCTAACTGAGTTTCCTTACACATTCTTTGTGATGTAGCTTTAGGGGAAATAACATACTCCACTTCAATAAGGATAAGAGTTACATAATTTTTTTTAATACCAAGACACACAATTTTACCCAAGAAAGTAAACATCACCTAATGTGGTTCTTTTATCCCCAACACATACTACCCAAGCAACATCGGTATAACCAAACAAATCAATATTTATTATGATTTTAAATTTTATACTGAAATCTATTCTTCCTTTTATATATATGAGAATTCATTTTCCTTCCAATAAATGAGAATATTTTGGATAACTATGAAATATTTCACACAAAGTAACAACATATACAATTTATAGTCTTTATGATGTTTGGTTAACAAACTTCCTACAGGTTTCCTAAACACTTTAGGATCCACTTCCTTAACTTATCCATCATTATTCAACTTGGTTCCCACTAAATTCAATATAGAAACTAGTTTTTAATCTTTAATTAAAATCATCATTATAAGTTCCATAGAAAAAGTTTCTTGGGATACAAAAATATACTTATTATTTTGTGATATTTTTAATCCAATAAAGTATTTCATTTCTCAATGCATAGAAATTTAAAACAAAATTTTCATTTGTTATCCAAAATGTTCACATGTTTCTTCATCATTAGCATAAAAAAATTAGCATCAACGAAAACTATGACAATGAAGGAATCCTCCTTATTTTATTTGATGTAGTGATACTAACAAATATCCCTTTATTAAAGTGTAATTTTCTTATATAGGTATCAAATATGGAATACAAAGCTATTAAAGATTTTTTAACCCTTACAAATCATTCATCAACATACACAAATAGCTTTAAACTTTTGCTGTAACAGATTTGCATGGTTGTATGATATACAATTATTCATGAAGATCTCCATTATGAAAACATGAATTTTCATCCATATGGAAAACTATATAACATAATTATTTAGTAATAAAAACAGATATTATAGTAGTTTCTAATATTTATATTGCAGAAAAAGTCTAATCAAATTCAATGCCTTAAATATTTTGAGTAACCTTTAGAAATAAATCATTTTTTTCATCACTTAACCATGGTCATTCTACATATTTTAGAACACCCACATTATACTAATAACATTTTTATTGTTTGTTTTGGTTGTGAGTTCCCAAGTATAATTTATTTAAAGTTGATCCAAACATTTTTTCATAGAATCAATCAACTCATGATGATTGTAATCTTCATTTACATCTTTTGGATAACCTTTTTAGTATAAGGAAGTATGTGTAACTAACATTCAAGTTATTATCATTAGAACTTTTTGTTTTTGATCACCAATGATGTTTTGAGCTTCCACCACTTTTCTTAACATTGGATGAGATGTATAATTTTATTCCTCAAAATAATATGTTACTAATTTAGAATTCTCATATTGTAGTACATATCCATTTTTAGAAAATTTCCCATGTTTCTAAGCAATAAATTCCTCATCTTTCCCATCTTTCATATATTTATTTTTTTGTGAAAATTTCCCATTGACTTTTTAAATAACTTTTACATATTATGAATTAAATATGATTCCAATTTATTTTTTAATACATATATATTCTCTACCATTATGATAATATCCAAGAAAGATTCCATCAAAACCTCTCTGATCAAATTTTCCATGATTTCACTTTTCTGTTTTATGATGATGGGAATTATAAAAACAAATAGGCGTTTCAATATTATATTTTCATTTTTGAGAAATTCAAATGGAGTCATAATTGAACATGGTATATAGAAATGTATATTCTAAATTTAATTTATGTTCTCATCACCTACCTCCAAAAATAATGAGAATTATCATGATCGATTGACATTGTAATATTCGTCTCCAACAAAAAAACAATATTTTTATCAGAAACACCATTTTTTGGTTATTAAGGAGAAATGAACTCATGAAGAATTATATATTTTTCTTGATAATATATGAAATATTAATTTTTGTATTCACCGCTATTTTTAGTTTGTAAAATGTTCAAATAATATCTATATTTTTTTCAACACTTCTCTTTAAACTGTTAATCATTTTGAGAGCTCCAGATTTATGTTTCAAATACATAATAAATGTAATTGGAGTAAAATCAACAATGAAAGAATTTAACAACTTATCTATTTTTTTATATTTTTTCCTTTTTTTGTTAAACTAAGACCACTCAACTTTGTCAAGTCTTGGATATATATAAAATTGATAATGAAAACAATCATGAATTTTTTATCATTCAATAACTTCTTTATCAGGAAAACTTTTTATCTGCAACTTCTTGAATATTTAGTTAAAATATATACAAAATTATTTGTGTGTAACTTTAATGATCTTAATTTTCAGGTTTTTATATATTTTAAAAATATTATATTGAGGCATTACTAATAAATAGTACCATGGTCACCTGATAAAAATCACTGAACTTTCAAAAACTTCTCAAATTTAAGGACTTTAAAATTATTCAGTTATATCTTTATGCAGTATTCTTTTCAAAAACACATAGTTTATACTTTTTTTAGAAAAATAATTTTGTCCCCATATCTGCAAAACACTTGGATCATGGGATCTTAATAATTCATTATGTTGGAAGATTTATAACAACAGTATATCACTATTTTTTTCTCACAAAATCTAAAAAATGGTGTCTAAGAAATTGAATCTAGATATTTTATGATCGAAAAACATCCAATTCCATTATTTATCAAAACCATGTTTGAAGATATTTTCAATGATTTAAAAAATAATTAGAACATTATAGTATCGTCTAACATAACATTGAATATTCCATCTGATAAGAATTTTCTAGAAACTAGTTCGATATAAAACATTTAGAACAAAAAGGAACTGATAAAATTTTTTATGAAAACATTGTATGATATCATTCATATAATCTATTATGTTCAATCCTTTTCATCCAATCAATATAATTGCAAAGTAAGTTAATTTTTGTAAAAGAAAAAAATATTCCACTTACAAACTTCTTTAAAACAACAAATTCATCCGACTTAGTCCCAATAATAAATCTATATCATTTAATGGAATACATATTGTTATAATACAATAGGTATAATCATTATCAGGAAGTATGAAATATAGTACCACATTAAGGTAAATATAGTGATTTAATTGATATAAAATCCTTGTTAATATTTAATATAGTTTCATACTTCTTGATAATTGTTTCATGTATTAATTATTCCATGTAATAGATAACATTTTTTAATGTGTGGATATGATTACATTAAACTATTTTTTGAATAAAATAACAATTAATATCATGGTAGGATGTATCCTTCCATTTTAGTTACATGGTAATGGGAAAATAGATGAGATTATGAGGAATGAGAGATGGAATCACTTACCAAGGGAAAGGGAGTTATGTCATCATGTGAGATCAATTATTTTATTTATTTTCTTAGGAAATCTTTGATTTTATATTTTATTTGGATTGAATTTTATTATTAGTCGGTCCAACTTTGATTTAAGTTTTTTATATAATTTAAATTGACTGCGACTCCATTTTTATTTGGTGTGTCATTTAGGATGATAATGTAATTTTGTATGTTAGGAACAATGGGATGACTATAGATTTTAATGCCCAAACCATGGAAATGTGTGTCTGAGAAAAAATAAGAGTATCTAAAATATAGTCTAATAATAACATGATTTTTTTAAAAAAATATGGATAAATTATTGACATGAGATATGAGTGGGAAGCTGTTCGAGGTATTGGAGAGGTCATTTTTCTACATGACTTAGTGAGTTATATAGTCATTCATCTACTATAACTGGCTTGGAATTTTTTTATGGTTTATTATCCATCGTGATAGAGTTATTATTTTCCAAGGTAATTTTCTAGTGTGATGGATCTTTTACATTCAAAAAGAAGGTAAAATTTACTGTAGGGTTTTGTAATCCACTAACATAGGTGCTAGTGGAAGATGGATTTGTTTTTTTTTTATCAATAATGTCATGTTTCAGCCCTAATGAATTTTAAGTGGTCATGAAATGTAATGACACAACCAATTTTTTGATGGGATAATGATTTAGGCCATAAAGAATATATGGTATGTCATGGATGAATTACTATTCAAGATTACATATCTATGTATAGGGATTATGGAGTGGCATTAAAGAATATAACCCAAGTTGATGATATATATAGAGTTTCCAAAGAATAATATACATATATGATTTTATGATTTTTCCTATGTATGGGTTATCTAAAGAGGAATTAAATCATATGATCTTATGGTATTTCCTATATGTGGGGTGTTCAAAGATTCATCAAGGCATAAAACCTAAGTTGATGATTTTAAAGATGAATCAAGGTATATAGAATTTGGAATTGATCTATATTGTTGGATTTAGTGAGGAATCAATTTTTTTATTAGGGGTTACTAATATATGATATCAGATTTAATGACAACATGTCCCCCTTATATCATTGAAATGAGGTTCTATTCACAAATACCCTTGGGTAGTGGGTTATTTGTGAACTCCTATAATTCAATAGGTATGATTTCGAATTATCTAAAACATGTATGATCAAGGCGCATGATGTCTTAATAAACCCATAGGGAATTGAAAGTGTTTTTTGTTGATAGTTATACCATTCTACAATGATGTATATGGGTGGATTGTTTTTTATTTATTTTACCCATGGTATGGGAATACGAATACATGTGGATATGATATATTATGTTTAGGTTCTCCTTGTGGTTCCTATAGAGTTATCATACTCAAACCTTTTGTGTTCACCTCAACATACATTAATTTTTTTTATTTCATCACAGGTATCAAAAAATTGTTCTATATATAAGGACATGAAGATAAAGAGGGTGAATTAAACTAGAGTAGTGTCTGTATAATGATTTTAAATATAACCTATGTGTATCAATGATGATTTAATTTAATTTAATTAATTAATTATTGTATCTTAATTTTAATTAGGGGGATCAGGGAAGCGTATTACAAATGCATGACATTATCTATTTATGGACTTGTATTATTATTGCATTTAAATTAAGAATTAAGATCGATAATTCATTGTAATTTGACATTGAAATAACCTCTATTTATTTTTTATTGTTATTTTTCATGGGTTAATATTCTCCACACACTTTTTAATCCCTTAACCATACACAAAAACCTCTATCATATGAGGAGGAAATTTTGAGGTTATTTAATGATTTGAATTAGGTAAGGGAACATTTATCCAGCCTAATGACATGACCACAAACGATTAGGACCCTTATTCATTTAGTAATATGGTTAGGTCTACCACTAATTTCTAGTATCCACTAAGGTAAGAGATAGTGACTGGGAGTGAGGGGTAATACCCATACAAATTGGAGGCATTAACCCTATAAAATCACTCATTCACACCATTAGTAATAAAAACCAATGAAACTAAAATTAATAGACAAGAATGAATGGGAATATTATATTGCATAAAATATGAATATATTTCAATCCATAACCAAATAATAATTTATAATAATGGAAAACAACAATGAAATAGGGAACTGTAAGGTAAAAAGATGATCTAACAGTAATAATTTTATATAGGTAAAGAGAATCTAACACTAATCTGGATTCCAAACATAAAAACCGACAGACGATAAATCCCAATAATGCATCAAGGATATAGATCCATTACACACATGCTGAATTTCTTCTAGTGAGAAGTAAGATAAATTTCTCATCCATGGCTACATCACTATACTTATACCCTTCCAGGGTTGAGTATAATAATAATTAGTAGGAATCCTCAAGTACATTATAATAATCAGACTATTTATAATATATGCATTAAGATAAATAATTAAAAATATACTATAAAATCATTTACTCACTATTCGAAACTAACCTAGGGTAATTTCATGTTTAACTCAATCACCAAGTGTCTCACTCATTCTTGATGTTTGAAACCTAATACTCACCTTAAACAACACTACCCAAATTAAATGAGTGAAGAAATATTTATTTAAATAATAAAAACATATTCATTTGAAAATAATCATATAAAAATACAACAACTTGAATAAAATGTGTATATTTGGTAAATAGGGAACCACTTCAAACAGGAATACCCAAGCATGTGGATCACCAGTAATATATATATCAAAAAGTACCACTCTATTTAGTGTTAGAAATAATTGATTAGGGGAAAACATTCCATCATCATTATCACTCTACTACAAACATAATTAAATTATTCAATGGGTAATCATTAAATCTAATAAACTATCACACTAATTCACAATGACAAAATATCCATCATAAATCATCATCATCTACAACCGATGATTCAAAGTATTTGAAATGTTCTAATGAGTCTAATGGCCTGAAATATCACATAATATACCCAAAAAGGATTAAAATAAATTCCATAGTCATTAAACACTATAAATAATCCCTTTAAATATCTTATTGGTGATACCACCGACTACTGAATGATAAATCAATTGGACTATAAAAAAAGATCCAATTTTTTTAATGATTGAAGGGTATTATGTGGTATCTCAATGCATAGATACAATAGAATAATACATAAAATACCTCTAAAAGATAGTTCATAAGATTAATTAATATAATTCATGAAAAAAAAAAATTATAAACTTTCTATGCTAAGTTTTCTCCAAATGTGAGTTTGATTGAGATCCATTTTTAGCTATGAATTTATTCCCTCCTTTAAAGGTATCCATAGTCCTGGAAAATTATAAAACTATTTAGAAGAAAATATTCTTCTTAAAATGTGTTCTTGTACATCCTCCATTAGTAAAAACGATTAAAATAGAATTAGGGAGCATTTCAACTTTATTATAGAGTGATATCCATTATCTTGTGAAAAACACAAATGATAACTATACACTCCATTTTATAGGGATCCTTTATTAAATGAATTGGAATGATAAATTATTAATTTTTTTTATCTTATGAGACAAAAAAAATTTGTCTCCTAACTGATATCATTTACAATAGGTCCTCATATATTAACTTGATTATTAAAATCCATTAAGATTCAATAATCCATATACACAGGATTACTTGATATGTCAAAATCTAGATTATATAAGATAATCATTATATGAGGTTTGACAGCAAGATATTAAATATCATTCATAATATACACCATGGGGTTATATTAAGAAAACATGTAATAATAAAAACCACTATTTGGTGACTATCATGATGTTATGTTTTATTATTTTACACATATTTGCAACAATATTATACTTTTACTAAATCATCACATTATATTCCAAAAAACACAATTTCTCAATTTTAAATATATCCAAACTTATTTGGATATGATTATTATATAGAATCTATAAATTTTTTAATAAAAATATATAATAAAATGGATCTTTATTCCAAGTAATACTATGTTACCCTATATATCATTATAGCATTGAAACCAATGACGAGTTCACCAATCCATAATTGTAATAAAAAAAATTTCCTCTAATAAAATATCCTTATTACTCCTGCTACAATAGGGTCTATAAAAATATTTCTCAAACTCACTCATATCTCAATATGAACAAGTCCACCAAATGATATATCTAAATAGATATTATGCATGATTATATAATCCCTTTGTCCCAGATATTTAAGGAATACATGAAATAGAACATGTTAGTCTATTATATGACAACTCATACATTCTCAATTCTCTAAAATAGGCTGACCAATTGGAATGATTATATCACAGGTCACTTATTAAGTAGTTAGAAAAACAAAATGTCAATGAAATAATAATTTCCACGAATTTTCTAACTCTAATTCATATTAGGTAATATATTTTATAATTTTCATATAAGAGGATACATCCTATCTTGTTTAAACTCAGTTGATGATATGATTTGAAAATGATACCACACTACCATCAAATTAGCTCATATTTAAGGATGGTGTAAGAAAGGTATAAAAATATTGGGGATCAAATGATGAGTATCCTATCAACCTAAAATAATGGAGGTTCATATTAAGTATACAACATTATGTATATCTGTGGTCATATGTAATTCCATGTGATATAATCTGATAGGTCAGTCCAAATAATTTGTCTCTAATTATTATCTCATCATCTTATTCTAAATTATATAAATGTTTATACTCATTATAATTTTAATATATCATAATAACCCATATTTCACCATGATGATCATTGATTAAGGAAAAATCAAATTCAAACTTTTAAGGGGTTTTATTAATATACTATTCATGAAATATATAGAACACAAATGGATCAATGATAAATAAAGATTTCATTTATTATAAAACTATGATACATTTACATTAATAATAACCATTACAAAATTTCTCTCAAACATGTAATACCCAAATAAATTACATGTCCTCAGGTATTTGTGGCATTTAAATTTTTATCAATGGATATACTACATTTTTTTGTAATCACAAAATAGATCTGTATAGTTCCCCTCTCAATGATTTATCAAATGATAAGGTATTTACAAAGGATATGTGTTTTTCATTAGTGATACTCACATTCATTTTCTTGAGTAGTAGTGCCATTTTTTTCACATAAAATTTCAATTGCTACCAAAATTCTAGGAACCCACCATTTTTGTTGATTAACATCTTATTCCAAATTGATTTTATCACAGTATGTAATGTATTAATTTACATTACTTCTTTTGTTAAGGCCATCAGGGTTAGTAAATAAAGAATAATAAATTATTATATTAATTAATATTTGTGAATTAAATATTAATTTTACTTTAAAAGTGATTCTATCTTCGATGGCTTAACTAATACACAACAATGGATTTCTTTGAAATCTTACTTTTCACACTAATAGTATAATATTATTATTTTAAATGGTAGTTAATGTCTAGTTGTTGTATTGGATGTAATTAATATAACTAACAAAAATATTATTATACATAATTTTCAAATGTTTTTACATTTATCCAATAAAAGTTTGAGGATTAAAATATGAATGAGTCTAATTTTAAGCATAAATACTCTAATATTCAATAAAAGGTCGATTTACCGCATTTTGATGGAGAACCCTCATTAAATATAGTTTTGATCACTATTATATTTTTTATTTGACCAAATAAAATTCTTCTTTAGAATCGGGACATCAAAATTTACTTTGGGTAAATTTTTGGTATTTTTCTGATAAAATTCGTTTTTTATGAATAGTGAAAAATACTGTATTTTAATTAAAAAGTGCCTTTTAATATAATTTATTTATATGGTTATATAATATTTTTAATTATGTTTAAAATGTAATTAAAATAAATTTTTACCATTAAAACTACTTTTGGTCATTGTAATTAATTTCACATTGAAATTGGACACAAAAAACTATCAATCTTTTCATAATTATTGTTTCTTAAAAACACGCCTTTTGTTTTGACAATGAGAATTAATTTTAAATTAATTTACACTACTTCTGTGTTTTGAATATTATAAAATAGACATAATTTTTTAATTCGGAATATCAAATATAACTTAGATTGACTTTTTGGTATTTTTCTGGAAAACATCAATTTTTGAGGAACAGTGAAACCACTTAGTAGAAGTTAAAAAACCGACTTTTTCATATAAATGGAATTTTCCTACTTCTGTTAATTGAATTTCGAAAATTAAAAATACATGGTTGTTATTAGTAAGTACAATTTGGTTTAATAAGATGAAAATAATTTTTTATGAATAGTAATTTTTGACTATTATTTACCGCGGTTAAATGTAAATAGGGTAATTCAAGGTAAAAATAATGTTATAATAATTAAAAATTACCTTAACACTTGTCCTAACCTTATTTTATGAGTCATGGTCGATCATGGGAATCATTGGGTCTATTTTGGGACCCCATAGAGAAACTTATGAGTGATAATGATGCTTTATTTAAATTAACTTAATGTAATGAAAAAAATGGCATAAACAAATATCTTTTAGTAAATTAATTTTTTACTTCAGGTTATATAATTAGTATTTTAGATTATAAATATCCTTTGGAAATATAAAATTATTTCCTACATCATGGTATTTGTTTATAATTTTTAAACATCAAATAAATAAAATTATTTATGATACAATAATGATGTAGTGTTTACCTCATTAATAAATCATTTAAATTAATATGATTATAACTATTAAAATAACATCGAAAACCATTCTAATTCTTATTGGATGAATTTATTTCAACCAGGAGTGATCTTATATTCGACTTTAATACGTTATGGACCTTTAGAAACCGAATATCATTATATAATAAAACTACATTTTCAAACATTCCTAAAGAGAGCCTTCTCCCCCTTATAAAAGCCCTCACTGATAACTCATTCCTCACACCTCTAAAGCCCCTGGCTCATCCAACCCCTTCCCAAATAATATTTCAATATCCCTCTCTTCCATTGAGAAGACATACCTTAGGGAGAAGTCACTTCAAGAAGTCCTTTTGGTTAAAACCAAAGGTAGTTACCTAAATCATAGGTAACAATTTCTCTAAACTTCTTTTCATTTATTTTAAATCTCCAATACCTAAAAACATTTTATTCCTATATTTTATTACAAAAGAAGTATCCTCAATATACTAGGATGTTTTTATGAGAAGGATTCAAACTACACTTACACAAACCTCTATCTAATGGGTCAAGAATATACTGTTTCTATGGAGGGAAAACTAACGCCTCACGAAAATATGATTGTTCGATTATCTCCTACCACCTCTCATGGTGGACATTAAGATGGAATTGTAATTATATATGATATATTTTATGTTTATAATTTCTTTATTCTTCTTTATTTTTCATTTATAGCATACCATTATGGTTTCCATTATGGGTAAAAGTGATAATTTCATTTGAGGAAGTGCGGACTACCGCCCCCTCAAAGTGATATGAATCATTAATGCCATATGTGGGACGTATAAATGATGGATTTCATGATATTATATATTATATTATACTGTAATTATAATATACCTATGTATCATTATATTTTAATTCCATTAAATTATAGAATAGAAATAAAAGTAGTGTTCATGCATATGTATGGCTTACTGTCTCCATGAATGGTGAATTTCATTTATTATCTCCAAAATGTAATGTTCTATTATAAATACATATATACACTATATATATATGATTTATATGATATCCAAATCATGAATATCATTCTGGAGATAATGAATAATTGACCACATGGACAACATGTAGTTTTGATGTGTCATGTTTTGACTCAAGTACCAAATATCGACAAAAGAACCATTATTAACTTAAATGATTACATAATGTTTATAACATGGCTGTTTTGGCGCATTCTCCAGGGTGCGTGTGTGTCCGTCTATGGAGGACGCGTAGCTGTTGCCCCACATTCCCACTTTCCAAAGGCAGACGACATCTTTTCCATATCCAGGGATGTTTTCTCCTTGATCGAAACAAGATGATGGGATGACGGTTCATCCTTCCGTGGATTCCTCATCGAACTCGTCACCTAGTCCGGGTCTCCCATATTGATTAAGTCATGGTTTGTGAATCTTGTTCCTGGTGCCATATCTTTTTGGATGTCGGTTAATTACACTACTTCTTTCAGCACATTCCATGGGGTCTTGACATGGTATCAACCTTCGGTCAGAGTAGACGATAACATCAGGCATGTCGAGGCATACCTGGATGCGTGGACATTGGGGAACATATATTCTTCCTTATAATAGGTCATCTCAAGGGTTCATAACTTGCGGCATCCCACGTTGAATGCGGGGAATCATATACCATAGGCATGTATCTACGGTTTTCCTCATATTACCATATTTTACACGAGGTGGGCCATGGGTTTAACATCTTGTAGAGATGGAATGAGGGATATCAGAATGACCCATAGATATGGATCAGTGGTGGTGTTCCCCATAGATGGGAGATTTTACACTATGAAAGCTGATCTGGACACCACTGAGGGAAGATCAGGGAGTGTGCACCCCAGAATGGGGGAACACCAAGGTTTACCATTGGCAAGGATTGAACCTCATGGAGTTTTCTTATGTAAAATGTGCAGAAAACGGGGATCAAAACCCACTTAGTTTGCAGTGGTGATGAATCAGGGTGTACACAGAGGAAAACAACCCGAATTCTTACTGGGGATTAAGCATGGATAGCGGCCCAGGTACTACTAGGAGCATTGAAGAAATGGATGACATGATCCCACTAGGAAGTGGCAGCCCAGGTAAGAATCAGAATGGATGATGGATAGTTGAATTAAGTGGAGGGAGAATGATATGGAACTGATGTGAGGATGATGGTGATGTTGGTCTTGATCCTTGAAGATAATTCCTATATATCCCCGTGGAATAGAATCAATGTCTCTGTTGTTCGGTGGGATGATAGGACACCTTATGTTGTGGCCCATGAGAATTGATTCATGGATGGGACCCGAAGGAAGTAGAACCATTGAGTTGGGGCAGGATCTTCCCAGAACACATAGGATCGAGGGATAGATCAGAAAAAGACAAGGGTGCTGGGCTTGAACCTCATGAAGGGTTCCTATGTATCCCTATGGCAGGGAATCAATATTCACGTAGTTAATCTGACGATGACTTACCGTCAATTGGGGACTTCAATAGCTTATCACCGAAAGAGATTGACAATGGCTTACCGCTGAATGGGGGAACAATAGCTGACCACTGATTAAGGTTTACAATTTAATTTCATACAAGATGGGGGTGAACCGACGTGAAAGAGGACCTGTGGCCCAGAAAGATGGTGGGATTGAAACTTGTGGAGACTTCCTACATACCTTGCCATGTCAAGGATCAATGAGCATGGAGTTCATGTATGGTTGTGGGGCTTACACTCTAGGATTCCCGGGGTGCTGGTAAACCGACGTGAAAGAGGACCCGGGGCCCAAATATATGGTGGGATTGAAACTCAGGGAGGCTTCTTATGTACTTTTACTAGGAAAGAATCAAAGAAAATGTAGTTCAGGTTGGGTGTGGGGATTACACTCTAGGCTACCCAAGGAGTTGGTGAACCGACGTAAAGATGGTCGGAACAATCGGGGTGGTGGGTTTGAACCTCAGGAAGGATTACTACGTACCCTGCCTTAGCAGGGATCAAAGACCACGTAGTTCAGGTTGGGTGTGGGGCTTACACTCTAGGCAGCCCAAGGTTTTGGTGAACTGATTTGAAGATGGTCGGAATGACCAATGGGTGGTAGGCTTGAACCTCATGGAGGCTTCCTACGTACCCCGCCTTATCAAGGATCAAAGTCCACATAGTTCAGGTTGCGTGTGTAGCTTACACTCTAGGCTGCCCAAGGATTTTGTGAACTGACGCGAAGAAGGTCGGAACGACCAGGGTGGTGGGATTGATCCTCATGGATGCTTCCTACATACCTAGCCATAGTAGGGATCAAAGACCACGTAGTTCAGGTTGGGTGTGGGGCATACACTGTGGGCTACCCAAGGTGTTGGTGAACTGATGTGAATATGGTCAGAACGACCAATGGGTGGTGGGATTGAACCACAGGGAGGCTTCCTACGTACCATGACTTTACAGAGATCAAAGTCCACGTAGTTCAGATGGTTGTGGGTCTTACACTCTTGGTTGACCATAGTGGATTTCATAGTCGATGCTTACTATTCTAAGCCCACGTGAGTCATTCTCGTTGTGATAAACAAGACGCAGAATGGACCTAACGATCATAATGTAAAGGTTCATCCATTAAGTGTAGTGAATGGGGCTTATGCAAGAAGCTTCTCAGGTGCCACTATGGAGGGGAAATTGTGAATGGAGCTTACCCAAGGAAGCTGCCCAGGTTCCACCAAGGAGTGCCAGTGCTGGATAGGGCTTACACATAGATGCTTCCCGGGTGCCTCTATGGATCAGAAATGGTGAATGAGGCCTATGCATGGAAGTTCCCCGGTTTCCCTTATGGAGCGACAATAGTGGAGGGGACTTATACATGGACGATGTCCGAGTGCTGCTATGGAGAGGCAATGGTGGAAGGGGCTTACGCAAGGAAGCTACCCATGTTCCGCTATGGAGAGAAAATGGTGGATGAGGCTTACTCAAGGAAGCCGCCCTGGTGCCGCTATGGAGCAGCAATGGTGAATGGGGCTTACTCCTAGAAGTTGCTCGTGTGCCACTCTAGAGAACAAATGGTGAATGGGGATTACACATGGAAGCTGCAAGGGTGCTTCTATAGAGCGGAAATGATGAATTAGGATTACACATGGAAGTTTCCCATGTGCCGCTATGAAGCAACAATGGTGCATGGGGCTTACGCAAGGAAGATGCCCGGGTGATGCTATAGAGTGGAAATGTTGGATGGGGCTTACGAAAGGAAGCATCCCATAATGTCTTCTTCATTCCTTAGCATGAGGGCATCCCAACCCACTGGCGGGTTGAGGCCTTCACCTATGAACTAGTGCACATAGGGGTAATTCCAAGGGTGTTGGAATCGGTCCGAACAAAGGGATATGAAAAGTGGGAATCACATGCCCGACATTTGTAATGCAATGAGGGTGGTGTGGCGATGGAGGATAACTATTGACCATGTTTGAAACACAACATCCATATCACGTTAGCCTGAAATGGGGAAAAACAAATGAGGGTCGACTATTGACCATGTTTGAAACACAGGACCTAACTCAAAGTGTTGTCCAATGTCTTACGGGGCGTTGGCCCATGATGGTAGGTGAGCCGATGCATCATGGACCCAACCGTTAGGGGGTCCCTTCAGACAAGGAAGTGGATGATGATCCGAATGAAGGACATGAAAATAATGAGGTGGAGTGATGTAATTTTTGAATGGATTCTTAAGCTCCTGAAATTACGCCATTGTAATCATGGAAATAAGAATTTTGTTCTTGGAGCATAATTCATCTCTTGTTTGGAACAAGTGTCATCCTATTATTTGTCACATAGGGTGTACTATAGTTTATAGTCATGTAGATGGGACTGTTGGCATCTCTTTCTTGGAGCATAAGGCATCTCTTGGTTGGAGAAAGAGGCATCCTACATTTTGAACATAGGGAATACTATAGTTTATAGTCATTTAGAAAGGACTGTTGAAATCTCATGCTTGGAGCCTAAGGAATCTCTTGTTTGGAGCAAGAGGCATCCTATATTTGAAACATAGGGAATACAAAAATTTATAGTAATTTAGAAAGGACTGTTTGCATCTCATGCTTGGAGAATAAGTCATCTCTTATATTGATTAGGAGGCATCCTATGTGTGTCATATCGGGAATACTACAGTTTAAATCCTGTAGATAGGATTATTAGGCATAAGGTGCCTATCAATGGTTGGTGTTGAGAATTATGCAAGAAAGACCCTTTCTGGTTTGACCTATCATAGGATCCAAGTGATAGGGTTTGGAGGAGTTTTTTGAGGAATGGTTCGACTCAAGGTACTCGTGGAATCGATGATGAGAATCTCAACTCACAACATGTGAAGAGGACTAAGAGGAATATATCGACTCATGGTATTTGACTGTGTTTGTAGGAGTATCTCGAGTCATGGTATTCCATAGGTGGATGGTGGGTGTGCATAAGGGTACAATGGAAAATGTCGACATCCCGGCCTGAAAAGTTCACAGTGGACTCTCTATTTTTCATGGGGGTCGGTGCCGGGCTGTGGTCCCAGCCCACACACCCCCCCCCCTGCGGTATGGACCGGTGGGTATGAAGTTAGGAGCATCACAATGTATAGGACATCGCGAAGTAGACTCATGGAGCATGGCCATGCATAGCATGGACTCACAGAGAAAAGTTCTCTCACAGAGAAAATGTCTCTCGCGGAGGAAAGGGCTCTCGGGGAGCATGGACTTGCAGTCCAGCTTCGTGAAGAAAACACCTCATGGAGCATGGTCTCATGGAGTTGCATCATGCGGGAAGCTGCTCGCGGAGCATAGGCTCGTGGAGCCTCTTTGCAAAGGAAATCAGAGCTCCACGAATCGGGAGATCGGCCACTCAAGGGGTGGAGTGACCCTTTGGTGAAGGGGGTGAGCTGGGTATTTATAGGGGAGAGGTGTCGTGAAGCATAGCACACTCAATGAGAACCTGGATTCATCTTTTTGCCGGGCTCGTGAACGTTAAAGGGGCTCACTGAGTATCCCTCCTCCATGCTTCGTGGAGGGCTTGTAAATGTCAAATCAGCTCACAGAGCATCCCGCCTCTTTACTTCACGGCAGGATCGCACACTTCAATGGGGTTCGCGAAGCCGTCATGCCTGCTTTCTATACAGCAGGGCTCCACAATCATGGATGTAGCTTCATGAATGGGCTTCAAGAACCTATTTTCCAGCCTAGCTTCAAATGCCCATAACTCACAATCTTTAACTCCTTTCAGGCTCTATGACATATCAAATCGAAGCTTAAGAAATGGGATACTCTCTTGGATCAATTATTGGAGAATTTGGAAAATTTTGGGGATGCTTTTTCTAAGGTCAAAAATGGTAATATGTGATATAAAAGGAATAATAAACTTGAAAAATGATCTTAAGAATGTTGAAATTAAATTTAGTTTATTATTTACGAGATTGAAGAACAAAGAGGTCAAGTTGGACACATGATAAGGGACTTCATCTCAATCTCCTTTTATTGGGGGAATATTTTGTTTTATACAGGACCTTATTTTATATTTTGTATGAACACATTTTACTTTTCATTTCATTCAAGGGGAATCTTTTTATACGAAGCCTTTTACTAAATAGAAAAAAGAGATGTTTTTTAACGTAAGCTGTGACAACGATCTTTTTCCGACGCCACGAGTATTATTTGATCTTTGGCTTCCTTAATAATTAATAGTGTTTTTATTAAAAGGAAAATAAATACCATATACTTTTTAAGTATTTGGGTATTGAAAATGGTTTTCATAATGGATTTGTTATTTTAATGCATTTAAATGATATATTGTGAATGAAATGTCGAAATGTCATCTTTACTTTATGTTTGTTTTATCTATTATGAATTTGTTAGAGTTATTGGGAATTATTTACATATATGGGTGGTTCTGTGATAAACCTAGGGCGGGTGAGCCCAAGATAGCTCTCCAAGGCATTGTGTAATGTGATGGAGGTAAAGATGAATGTCTCTCCTCATAGATTTAGGGAATATACTATGATGGGTATTCTAACGTAACTCCCTATATAGATGTGATACCTATAATTAATGTATGATATGAATTCTATATGTACCTTTATGAATTGTGTTTACTATGGTTTATTTATAAATATTATGTTTTCATGAGGTAAGTAAATGATTTTATGATTTGTATGTATTGATGGACTAATGATTTATTTCTTATTTTATAACCCTTACTCACCTTTTTATGCTCATACCAAGTTTTGAAATGTTTTTCACAGAACTTAAAGATGAATTTGGTCAAGGATGGGATCAATGAAAAGTATTTTTGTCTAAAACATGGAACTATACATAACTCTTTTTTTCATGATTTTTTATTTTATGAAAAAAATGGATACTGAGTAGAATTTTCTTCATGTAATATTCATGTTTTTTGTAAATGTTATGACCTAATTCTCTAAAAATCTAAACTTGAAAATATATCCAATATAAATTATCCATTTAATTCAAGAATATGTAATTTTTAAGGTTGGGTCCTTATTGTTGGTATCAGAGGTCGGTTTAGACAACTTTAGGAGAAATAATATAGTAAAATTAATATCCATAAATTATTTTTTAGCTTATGTTATGATTGAAATGATATAGCATTTACAGATTACCATGTTACTTCAGATAAGATATTTCTGTGTTCAGAATTTTTTTTCGCAGAGGAAATATGGAAGCTATGTTGGGATGAAATCAGGAGGAAGACAACCTTCCAAATCATTAACCTAAGATGGTCGGAATCGGAACTGAACAGTTTTTTGTAGTGATGGAACATTTGACTCAGGATATAAATTGTAGTGGTATCCATGCATGATATCATCCAGATAAACCACAGAGGAACATGTTGGTAGTGGATCATTCCATGAGGCATAATCCCACATCATTCAGAGGATCATCTGACCTTGTGCTAGAATAAGGTTGGATTAAATCACTAGAAAGGATTTTTAATGTCATGGGGTGTTCAGAACATCAAAAGGTTAGTCTTGATGTTTACTGTTTTGAATGTGAAGCTGATCAGTGGTGGTTGATGGTGAAAAATATCAATGATAGTGAGGTGATTGATGCTACTGATTGAGATGAATTCAAAGGTATGTTTCTTGATAAATATTTCCCTACGGTGGTTTGTCTTAGAATGGAAAAAAAATCATTTAATTGAAGCAAGAGGATGACTCAGTGGCTACTTATGAAGCAAAGTTCACTTAACTCGAAAGGTATGCTCAAAATATCATAGGAGATCTTGAGAGTAAAATAAACTATTTTTACTCAGGATTAAAGCCAAATTATTTAAGGGCTTTAACTTATTATGAGTTCAAAAGATATGAAAAACTAGTTTTTTTGTGCGGCGAAGGTGGAAATGGAGTTTTCCAATGATCAGGTGTTCTTTGAAAAACAATAGAATAATATGTCAGGGTGGCAGGTGAAAGGGAATAACTCTTCAAAAAAGACCTATGGTAAGAAACGTAAGTTTACAATTTGTGAAAATTGTTGTAAAAAGAATGTTGGGGAATGTTTTTTGAATTCCGATAAGTGCTACCAATGTGGTAAAATGGGACATAAGGCTCAAAATTGCACTGAAAAGGTCAGGATAATGGTAAGACAAAATCTTATTTATAGTCAGTAAAATATTTTACATGCAATGAAATGAATCATTATGAAAATGAGTGTCCAACAAAGAACTCAACTGAGGGAAAGTAGCCAGACTACAAAGAGAAAGGGGTGGTGAAATCATTTGCAACTACTTTAGAAGTTGTTGGGCCATAAAATGATGTAGCGTTAGGTACACTATTTGTTTGTTCATATATGTCAATGTGTTGTTTGATTCTGGGTCTACAAATTCTTTCATTTATGAGAATTTTTATATTAAATTGGGAATTTCATTTCAATATATGAATCATGAACCTATGGTAAAAAACCTAGGGGGAAATGCTGAGACAAAAATAAATTATAAGAACTTTCATGTCCTTGTCTACGGGAAGAATCTACCTGCAAACCTTATTGTTTTGCCTCTAGTAGAGTTTGATGTTATTTTGTGTATATATTGGCTTTGTGTTTATCACTCTAAGATTTCTGAAGAGCTAAAGAGGTTTCTTTTTAGAAAAATTTTTAGTTTGTGTACAATAATGAACCCTTGATTTTGATAACATATAAAGAAGTTGAGAAACTAGTAAAAGATAGAAATGAATGTTACCTTGCACATATTGTTAGAAATAAAGGAAGTGTTGAGATTAATGGTGTTCCAGTGGTAAATGAGTACCTTGATGTTTTTCTTGAAGAGTTTCCTAGTATTATACCTGATCAGGAAGTTTAATTTATTGTTTACTTAATTCCTGATGCTAAACCAATTTCAAACCCCCCTTATCGAATGGCTCAAATTGATCTTTTAGAGTTAAAGAAGAAATTTTACGAGTAATTAGATAAAGGTATCATTCGACCTAGCACATCACCATGGGGTGCTCCTATCTTTTTTGTTAAAAGGAAAGATGGTTTAATGAGACTTTTCATTGATTATATATCATTGAATAACATCACTATTAAAAACAAGTATTCTTTCCTCATATCAAGGATTTTTTGGATTATCTCTAGATAACATAGTATTTTCGAAGAATGATTTGAGGTCGGGGTACCATCAATTGAAAGTAAAGGAAGCAGACATTCCAAATACTACATTTCAAACTAGATATAGCCATTATGAATGTGTAGTTATGCCTTTTGGTTTAACCAATGCAGCTATTGTATTCATGGATCTTATGAAATGAAATATCCACGAGTTATTGGATAATATTGTGGTTGTGTTCGTTGATGATATTTTGGTTTATTCCAAAAATAAATAAGAACATGAAAGTAATTTAAGGTTTGTCTTGAAAACCATAAAATAAATGAAACTATTTGGGAAATTTTGGAAGTGTGATTTTTGGTTGTAGAAAATTTCTTTTCTTAGTCACATTGTTTCAAAAAATATCATAACAGTTGATCCGGCTAAAACAAAAGTTGTTGAAAAATGTCCAAGACCCACAAATATAACCGAGATCCATAGATTTATTGGTTTATCAAGTTATTACCAGAGTCTTGTGGAGAATTTTTCACAGTTATCTAGTCCAATGACTAAGTTAACATGAAAAGGTGATAAGATTCTTTGGACAAAAGAATGCAATGATTATTTTCATTAATTGAAAAGAATATTTGTGATTGCTCCAGTTTTGGCACTGCATTCCAGAAATGGTGAGTTTGTTATTTATAGTGATACTTCCTTGAAATGACTTGATTGTGTCGTTATAAAGAATGATCAGGTAATAGCTTACGCTTCACGTCAGTTGAATCCTCATGAGTTAAATTACCTTACACATGATTTGAAATTAGTTGCTGTTGTTTCTGCTTTAAAAATTTGGAGGCATCATTTGTGTGGAGTAAAATTTGAAATATATAATAATCACAAAAGTTTGAGGTATATATTCACTAGAAAATAATTGATCATGATACATATGAGATGGTTGGAATTAATCAAGGATTATGATTACACGATTCATTACCATTCTGGAAAGGAAAATAAAGTGGTTGATGCATTAAGTTTAAAAAGTAATGCATCATTAACCATGATACATTTGGAATGAGATCCTATGGTTTTTGATTTGATGAAATTTGGCATAGAATTTTTTGTGCAATAAATTATAATATTCTGTTTTAGGTTTTAGTGAAATCATATCTATCAGGATGTATAAAGAAAGCATATAAAGTAGGTAGTGAGTTGTAGAAAAAGGTAGAGTTTATTCAGAAGGGTAAGTTTCTTGATTTTAACATTGATAATGATTGTTTTTGTGGTTTTGAAAAATATTATGCATTCCTTGTGATTCAAAGTTGAAGAATTAGTTGTTATGTGAAGCTCATAGTTCCCCATTTTCAGTTCATCCTAGTGGTACTAATATTTACAAAGATCAACGGGAGTATTACTGGTGAGATAGAATGATATGCGATATTGGCGATTTTTCTGTGAATTGTTTGACTTAACAGCAGGTTAATGCAGAGTTGCAGTTACCGAAATGGATGTGTCAGTCTTTACCGATGCCAGAGTGGAAATGGGAAAATATATCCATGTACTTCGTTGTGGGATTATCAAATACATCTCTAGGTAATAATGCAATCTGAGTTATTTTTGATCGGTTGAATAAATCTTCTCATTTCCTTTCTGTTCGAGAAAATTTGTATCTAGATCAACATTCTGGGTTGTATGTTAAAGAGATAGTAAGGTTTCATGGATTTCATCTTTCAATTTTATTTTATTGTGATCCCATGATTACTTCAAACATTGGGAAAGGCCTTCAGAAGTTGGCAGGTACTGAATTAAATTTTATTATAGATTTTCATCCATAATCCGATGGGAAGCCAGAACGAACAATTCAGACCTTGGAGGATATGCTACATGCTTGTTCACTGGATTACCAGGGAAGTTGGGGCCAACATATTTCTTTGGTTGAATTTTCTTATAATAAAAATTTTCATTCTTGTATACAGATGGCTCCATTTGAGGCATTATATGGAAAGCGTTGTCAAACTCCAGCATTTTGGGATGAAGTAGGTGAATGGAAGTCCATGGGACCGAAATTCGTAGAAGAGATGGCAGAAAAGGTTCAGTTGACTCAGAAGAACATGAGAACATCTCAGAGTAGGTAGAGAAGTCATGTGGATATCCGGAGGAAGGATCTCTATTTTGAGGTGGGTGATCATGTATTTCTCAATGTTTCTCCATTGAAAAGTGTGATGCATTTTGGTAAGAAGGGAAAATTGACTGTGAGGTTCATTGGACCTTTTGAAATCCTAGAGAATGTTGGATCAGTTGTGTACATAGTGGATTTACCTCCAAGTTTATCCCAAGTACACAAATTTTTTTCATGTTTCAATATTGAGAATGTATATGCTAGATCCATCTCATGTTTTGAGCCTAGAGGTAGATTAGTTGGGAGATAATCTCTCTTATGTGGAACAACCAGTTCAGATTTATGACCATAGAGAGAAAGTGTTGTGGAATAAATTAATTCACCATAAAAAAGTTTTTTTGGAAAAACTGAATGGTTGAAGATGAAACGTGGTAATCTGAAAATGATATGAGAGATAAATACCCCAATTAATTTGATAAGTGAAAAAAATTGTCAGGACGCAATTTCCAAAAGGGGGGAAGGATGTAACATCCCAAGTAAATAAAGTATAATTTTCTTTCATATTTATTAATATTTTTTAATTAAATATTAATTTTACTTTAAAGGGGATGCTATGTTTGATGGCTTACCTGATATGCAACAACGAATTTATTTGAAATCTTACATTGCACACTAATAAAAAAATATTATAATTTTAAATTGTAGTAAACGCCTATTTTTTGTATTGGCGGGAATGAATAGAACTAACTATAATAAAATTATTCATGTTTGTTAAATGTTTTTACATTTATCTAATAAAATTTAGGGTTTTAAAATATGAATGAATCTAATTTCAAGCATAAATACTCTAATATTCACTAAAATGTCGATTTACCGCCTTTTGAGGGATAACCCTATTTAAATGTAGTTTTGGTCACTTTTAATTGTTCAATTTGACAAAAACAAATTCTTTTTTAGAATTGGGACATCAAAATTTACTTTGGGAAAAATTTTGGTATTATTCTGATAAAATTCTTTTTATATGAATAGTGAAAAATACTGTATTTTAATTCAAAAGTTCCTTTTAATATAATTCATTTATATGGTTATATTATCTTTTTAATTGGGTTTAATGTTTAATTAGAATATATTTTTACCATTTAATCAAACTATGGTCATTGTAATTAATTCCACACAGAAATTGGACATAAACAAGTATCATTTTTTTGATAGTTATTGTTTCCTAAAAACACGCCTTTTGTTTTGAAAACTAGAATTAATTTTAAATTAATTTATGTCACTTATGTGTTTTGAATTTGGTAAAATAGAAATAATTTCTGAATTCATAATATCAAATATAACTTAGACTGATCTATTGGTTTTTTTTTGAAAAACATCAAATTTTGATGAACAGTGAAACCACTTAGTAGTGGTTAAAAAATGATTTTTTCATTTAAATGAAAATTTACCACTTCTGTGAATTCAATTTCGAAAATACTATTTACATGGTTGTTATTTTTAAGTAGAATTTGGTTCAATAAGATGAAAATAATTTTTTTTGAATAGTAACTTTCAGCTTTTATTTACCACAGTTAAAGGTAAATTGGGTAATTCAAGGTAAAAGGAATATTATAATAAATCAAAATTAACATAACACTTGTCTTAACATTATTGGATGAGTAATGGCCTACCATGGTCATCCTTGGGTCTATTTTTGGACCACATGGAGCCATTTATGAGTGATAATGAAACATTATTTTAATTAACATAATGTAAAGACAAAAATAGCATAAACAATTATCTTTTAGTAAATTAATTTATATATGAGGTTATATAAGTAATATTTTAGACTATAAATATTATTTGGAAATATAAAAAGATTTCCAACGTCATAGTATTGTTTTATAATTTTTAGACATCATATAAATTAAATTATTTATGACACAATAATGATGTAGTGCTTACCACATTAATAAATCATTTAAACTCATATGATAATAAATATTAAAATAACATCAAAAACCTGTCCAATTATTATTGGATGAATTTATTCATACCATGAGGCATCTTATCTTAGACTTTAATTATTTTTGGACCTTTATAAACCTAATATCATTATATAATAATATAATATTTTCACACTTTCATAAAGAGCCCCTCCCCCTTATAAAAGCCCTCACATCAACCTCATTCCTAACACCTCTCAAGCCCCATAGATCATCTAAACCAGGCCCAAATAATCTCCCAAGATCCCTCACTTCCACCTAGAAGACTTGCCTTAGGTAAAAGTCACTTCAAGAAGTTATTTTGGTTCAATCCAAAGGTCATTACCCAAATTAAAGGTAACAGTTTCTCTTAACTTCTTTTCATTTATTTTACTTCTCGAACCCCTAAACTCTTTTTATTATTTTATTTTATAACAATAATCATATCGTCAATATAATATGATGTTTTTATGAGAATTATTCAAAATAAACATACACACACCTCTATCTAATAGGTGAAGAACATATTATTTTTGTGGATGGAAAACTAACACCTCACGAAACGATGATTGTTTTATTATCTCTTATCGCCTTTCATGGTGAAAATTATAATGACACTGTATTTATATATGACATATGTTATGTTTATTTATTCTTTATTCTTATTTATTTTTCATTTATATCATACCTTTATGATTTCTATTATGGTTAAACGCGATAATTTCATTTGAGAAAGTGCGGAAAACCACCCCCTCAAAGTAATATGACTCGTTAATGACATATGTGCAATGTATAAAGGAGGGAGTTAATGATATTATATATGATATTATACTAGAATTAAAATATACCAATGTATCATTATGTTTTAATTCAATTAATGTATTAAATAGAAATGAAAGTAGCGTTCATGCGTAGGTACGGCTTACCGTCTCCATGAACGGTGCATTTCATTTACTCTCTCCAAAATGGTATGTACTATTATAAATACATATATATACTGGATATATATGATTTATATGATATCTAAATCATGAATATCATTTTGTATATAATGGACTATTGAACACAAGGGCAACTTTTATTTATAAGGTGTTCATTTTTTACTCATGTACCAAATATCGACAAAACAACCATTATGAACTTTAATGATTACATAATGTTTATAACATGGTAATAAGTAGTAAAAAGGAATAATAAAATTGAAAAAGGTTCTTACGAAAATTTAATTTAACATTAGTTTATTATTCAGGAGATTAAAGAACAAACGGGTCATGTCAGACACAAGGTAAGGGACTTCATCTCAATCTCCTTTCATTGGGGAATATTTTGTTTTATACAAGACTTTATTTTATATAGTGTATAAACCCCTTTAACTTTTCATTTCATTCAATGGGAATCATTTTATATGAATAATTTTACTTAATGACAAAAAGAAATGTTTTTTTAACATAAGCGGTGACAACGAGCTTTTTCCGCCGTTGTGAGTATTATTTGATCTTTGTCTTCCTTAACAAGCCATAGTGTTTTATAAAGGAATATAAATACCATATAATATTTACATATTTTGGTATTGAAAATGGTTTTGATAATCGATTTGTTATGTCAATATATTTAAATGATATATTTTGATTGAAATATGGAAATTTCATCTTTTCTTTATGTTTGTTTTATGTGTTATGAATATGTTTTGGTTCTTAGGATTTATTTACGTATAAAGGTGGTTCCATGGTAAACCTAGGGCAGGTGAGCCTGAGATAGATCCACAATGCATTGGGTTACATGAAAGTGGTAAATGTGAATGTTTCTCCTAAGATATTAAGGGAATATATTTTGATGGATATTCCAACGTAACTCCCTATATAATTGTGCTAGCTACAGTGAAAGTATGATATGAATGACATAAATACCATTATGATTTATGATTACTATGTGTTATTTAGAAATATTATGTTTTCCTCAGGTACATAAAAGAGTTTATTATTTGTATGTATTGATGGACTAATGATTTATTTCTTATTTTATAACCCTTTCTGTGTTTTTTATGGTCATCCCATGTTTTGAAATATTTTTCACAGGACTTAAAGATGAATAAGGTCAAGGATGGGATCAAGGAAAAGTCTTTCTTTCTAAAACATGGAACTATACATGACTCTTTTTTTCAATAGTTTTTATTTTATGAAAAAAATGGATACTGAGAGGAATTGTCAACATGAAATATTCTTGTTGTAATGTAAATGTTATCACCTAATTCTCTAAAACTCTAAACCCGAAAAGATCCTCAGTGTGAATTATCCATTTAATTCAAAAATATGTAATGTTTAAGGCCGAGTCCTTATAAATACCACCAGTGTACATGATGATATGGACATGGAATTCATATTTTTTTAGTTTAGGAAACTGACTTGGTGCTCTAAAGCACCCCCAAATAACTTTTACTCCTCTAAAAACCTCTTTCTCAGATGTGGAGGATCACATAATCTATATCTCTATGTGTTAGGATAGAATTTACTCATTTTAAATATATCAATGAGAATCTACCATAGAAAGAATGAATTATATTAAATATTCTTTATTTGGTTTCAAATCATGATGTTGGACTATATTTTGTGTCTCCTATAACAATCAATATCCTAAAATTATGAGAATACACTAGGCCTGCAAATCTATTTCCCAATATTCATGAACATTAAATCAATAATCCATAAAGATATATATAGAACTATATTAATAATTATCCCAATAGAGACCCCCTAGATTATCCTATATATAACATAACCAATCCCCAATATGAAAAAAATACATCAGGGATTCTATATTAGTATTCTCACTTCACATCATTTAGTATGTTATTTTTTTCCTTTTATTTTAACCTCAACATACATATATATTTATATTTTTCGTATACTCTATACTAGAAAATTGAATTTATTTAGGATATATTTTTACCAAAAGGGATTACTGATATCGTCAGAATTTTATTACACATGTATTAAACTGTGGTAATAAAAGCACTTGAAATATCTTAATGGGGAGGGAGTGAAAAAATAATGGTATTTCTTATCTAGTAACTACATATTGATGAGAAAATAATTCATGTTGAAATTTAATATAACAACTGAACATTTATAAATAAAATCCCCTTTGTTATTAAATTAAATTCCTTATTATGTAATGTGGTTATAGAAAACATAATCAATAATTTTGTTATTTTGGAATATTATATCCTATTACTTTTAAGAGATGGTTGATAATCATGAGAATTTATAATATAACATTTGAAAAATGACTATATTATTAGTATATAGATATGGTTTTGATAATGAAAATTTTATACAGAAAATGATGTTATGGAATCGAACAGTTGGATCATACAAAATGAAGCCCATTTATCATAGGTTACATGGAAGATAATATCATTGGGACATTCCTGCAATCAGTCCCAAGATGAGATTCAACAACTAAATCATGAGTGAAACCACTTATGTGATAAGTTCCATCACATTAAAATCATCACCCAAACCATGTTTGTTGATCCACGCCATAAAAATGTCATGATCAACCACATTATCCTTTGGAAGTTTTATAGTGGGATAAAGGACTATTAATTAATATACTAAAAGTATGAATTTATATATATAATAATCATATTTTTATCTCTTAGGACTGTTATCCAATTTTTAATGATTAGATAATGAGTTCGTAAACATTAGATGAAACCCAAATTTTATTTTTTTGGGAAATGTATAGTTTAAATCAAGACACCTGATTTCAATAAATTCACGATTTTATGAAATAAATGGTCTTTTAATAGTTTTTTAATTAAAATTATTTAGTAAGTATAAATGATAATATATTTATATAAAGTCAATAAGAAATTTTATAAGGGTCAGAAAACTGATATTATAAAAAACCATCATTTTTCCAAAAATTTGAAATTTTGATTTAAAAGTTAAAATTATTATAAATTAGGGTTTTTTGGATAAAAAAACATTATTTTAGAAATCATCACATCAAAATTATCCAATGTTTATTATTTTATAATTTTCCAAAATAGTCAATTTTTGGCTCAAAATTAAATACCGTATAAATATATTATATATATTTTGATATCAGAATGACCTAAAGATGATGTAATGTATTCCATAAATGATATTTAAGAATAAATATATATTTACCCTTTAAAATAATGTTTTTTGGGATATTTTATTAATTTTATAAAACCATTATGAATTATATAAAACTTGTATTGTATATTAAGGTTTTTAAATAAATTAATTATGGTCATGACTCACTTCTACATCAATGATGATAATATTACAATTATAATTGTTTATAAATATTTAAAATAATAAAAACAATTCCTATTTGAATCAGTCATGGGGAAAACCCATGTAAATGTTTTTTGTTTTGAGAAAATTATTGTATAGAGACCAAAACATATGTTTTCAGAAAAAATAAAGAAACTCCCCTTTGTTTTCCTATATAAACACCCCCGATCCAAATACACTTAATTAAAAAAATTATCATGAAAATTGTTTTTACGTAACTCTATTTATACCTACCAAGTTTCTCCCAAGATCTCAAGAAGATCCTTTTAAGCTTCTTGAAACACCCTCTCAAGGTAAGGGATCCTCTCCCTCTCTTATTTATTCTAGAACCTTATTTGTCTTATAATTTTTTATTTTTATTTTTTTTTATTTTGTGGGATATTACTACATGTCTATATTAATTTAATTAGGATACTCAATTGCTGATATACCCCTTTAAATCTCTTTAATCCCTCTAATGAATCTCTACATACCCCCATTAAGTTGTAAACACTATACTATATTATTTTGTGCCAAACATTTGTTTTGTGAATACTCACCACCATTTTCACTCTAGGTTATTCATCTATATGTACCTATACTTTATTTATTGGGTAATTCCATTTATTTATCCCAAACTCCGTAATCGTGGAATTATATGTGATGAAATATGATCCTATTTTGATTGATCTATATTCATACTTATACATGTAAATAATTTGAGAGTGGCAGGTGGGACCAAAGTTTTATAGTCCTATTATGCATTGGGTAAGGTTTTAATATCATGATTTCCATTTATACTGAATAGGTGGCTATCCAAATCACACTAGGTTATGTTTTCTTGGTGTTTTCCATGACTTAAGTTTATGATAACTTGTTTTAAGTTGTTGCGACATTCCCACGTTTCATTTTTGTTATCATTGCATATCATAATTCAATGTTCATTTTTATGATTCTCACCCATTTTATATCCAATTGGAATTCTTATTAAAAAAATGTAATAATTTAATTATGAAACTATTAATTTATTCCCTTAATGTCTTTATATCTCACCCTGTAATTAAATATGTCTTCAGGTTATCCGACACAATTTTAAAAGGGAAATGAAAATTTAGAATATGTTAAAGACGTTTTCAATAATGTTGTTATATGCATGTATCAAGTTGATATGCCATGAATATAATTTCTTAAAGAAACCAAGAATAATTATATTTTGGTATTGTTTTATGTGTAAATTTATGTTATAAATCATGAGATAAAGTGTATTAAAATATAGGTTTTCAAGGTTGGTATTAGAGAAAAGACTAGTTATATACGATATTAGGAGTGTAAGACACTAGAAAAAGGCTTCGGGATTATACTAAGATTATGAAAACATCCCAGATTTTTTAATATATAGTTTATGTTTTTTCCAATAAAATGATTCCCAATCTGGATACTGCAAGTAGATTTGAATTTTATATAGATTTACCAATGGGTAACATGCTGAAAAAGATCATATTTATCTAGACTCAATCATGATCTTGTGCATGAGAATATGAATTTCTTCACACCTTTGTTTAAAATACTAGGGGATATTATTTATTAAATTAGAAAAATAATTATAAACCATTATTAAGGTAAAAAATAACCAAAAGATTTTATATTAGGAAATAGATTATGGGTGACATAGATTGAAGCCTATAAATTCATCCGTAAAGTAATATATGAGTTATCACTTAAATGTTAATAGTTTCCTAGTTTAGAAATATGCATACCTAATTTATGTTTATTATAGTTAATGGATAGAAATAGGAGGAACCGAGTCAATGAAAATTAAGATGGGAAATGTGGTGAATGCCCAAATGAGATGCCTAACATGTATGAAGCTCATTTAATACATCATATGATTATTATAAACTATCTATTTAAAATAAGAATTAAAAAATGGAACATAGTTGAATTTACAAATTCATCAATAAGAAGGTGGTTGAAATCTCAATAAATTTCATCTAACAACGATGAAAAAGGAAAGAAGACAAAATTTTATTTATGAAATTTTTTGGGAAGAGGTGCCATTGGAAATGTAACAAATGTACTAGGATATGTTATATGTATTAAAAAATAGGGCATAATGTATCTTATTACCTTGAAAAAAATAATAACACGATAGAGAGAAATAAAGTTCAGTATAAGGAATGATTAATAGTTCTATGTTGTAAATGTAGAGAAGTTGGTTATTATCCATGAAAATGTTCAATTCAAATGCAAGAAAAGCATGATGAGCATTAAAAATATCCATGACCAAGAGAGAAAGGAATGTCTTAGGATGAGATAAATCTTTATCACTAAAGTACTGTAACATCTACTCCATGGTTTTTTATTTCATGGTTTATTTCAATCAATTTCATATTAAAATTTCATGTTTGTTTTCCAAGAACATTGAGTCACTGCCAAAAATGATTTTATTTTTTTGGGGAAAAATTTTATAATTATTATTTCTTGAGTTAATATATAAAGAATTTTATTATTGAAAATATTATCAATCTAAATTTAGAATAATTTTATCTCGTCCTAGTTATGGAATGGTTTTACATTTTTAAACCCAATATTAATTACTTAGAGAAGGAAATATCACTTTATATATTAAATCAACATCTGATTCTAAAAAAATTGAAGGAGGTAGATGCATATTCTTTGGTATAATCATATCAGTAATTGATTTTATTACCCAATGAACAATTGTATGTTGATAAAATGATTAAGACTGAGAATAATATTTTCTTCGAATATATTCCCATTGTGACGGAAAATGATGATGTGTTTCCTAAAGAATTTATTGGTCTTCCTCCAAGCCGAGAGATTTAATTTTATACAAATATTATACTTATAGATTTTATAATATTAAAGACTCTATATAGAATGGTTGTTGTTGAACTTGAGTATCTAAATAAGAAACAATAGGAGAATTCATATTAAGGGTTTATACTCCCAAGTGATTCACTATGGATTGAATCATTCATCTTCATCAAAAATATGGATTGGTCAATGTTCCTTTACATTTTTTATCATTATTTCAACAAGATCATGATAATGAAAAGGTATCATATGAAATATATTTGTGAAATTTTTGATCAGATATGTGGAGCCCATAATTTCTTAGTGGTCGATCTTTGGTTAGGATACTTTCTATTAAAGGTGAATAAGGATGATATCCCTAAGAACACTTTTTTGTACAAGGTATGAGCATTATGTGTCCATAATGGTTTCATTTAAACTCAAAAATACTCCAAAAATACTCATGGTCATGATGAATCGAGTTTTTAGGTATTACATTGAAAAAGGTTTTTTAATTTTTTTTGAAAATAATCTCATTTACTTCAAAATAATGGAGGAACATTATGAGAATTTCAATAATGTACTGAATAACTTTCAGAAAGAAAATATATATCAAAATTAATGTAAATGTGAATTTTTAGACCCATAAAAAATAGATCCAATTGAAGGATATACAAGAACAATATTTATGATAGAAATCTACTATTTCCTTAGATTATTTGGGAGATATCATATATTTGTGAAAAACTTTTCATGATTTTCAATCACCCTAACCAAGATAAATTGAAAATGAGTAATGTTTTTTCGACTGATAAATGTTAGAAAGGTTTTAATGAGATGAACTAGAGGATAATATCAAACCTATTCTCACATTAACCATCTTTGTTTTAAAAGTTTTGATATAAAAATATTAATACAAAAATGGATTGGGTTTTGTACTGATATAGTTTGATAAATTAATATCTTATGCCTCTTATAAACTAAAGTTACATCAGAAGAACTAAAAAAATCATGATCTTGAATTTTAGGCTTTGGTATTTGTGTTTAAGATTTAGTGAAATTATCTATATGGGGATAAGTATGACATATATAACAATCGTAAAATACTCATGTATATATACACCCAATAAGATATTAATATTAACCAATGGTGGTGGTTTTAAGTGATCGAGGATTATGAATATCAAATCTATTACCATACTAGGAGAGAAAACAATTTGGTAGATTCTTTGAGGATATTTTATCCCACAACTCTATCCATGATTAATATTTCTAGTGATCCAATCTTATTGGATATGTGCAGTTTTAATATTGGAATAATATGAATATCTTCATCCTATATCGCTCAAACAACATCACAACCATCCGTTCTTGAGAGGATAAAGGAGGATTAGAAAGTTGATGAGTTGATACAGAATAAGGAAGAAAATATTATTGAGGTTAGCTTTGCTAAATATGGATTTATAATATTTTGAACCCGGATATGTGTCCCATCAACACATAAACCGAATAGGGAACTTCTAAATTATAAGCATAACACATCCTTCTCTATTCATCCCAGAATCACTTAGATGTATAGAGATTCGAAGAAAAATATTTGGAGGGATAACATGGAGAGAGAGATTTTGGAATTCTTATATCAGTGATTTGTATTACAAAAAGTAAATATTAAATTATATAATTCTAAGAGTATAATGAAACCATTTATTATACCAGTTTGAAAATTGGAAGCCATAACCATGAATTTGTTCATAAGACTCCCCATTACATATAAAAAAATGATTCTATTTGGGTGGTAGTCAATCACCTTAGAAATAAAATTATATTCTATGCTTTCAATGAAGGTTTATATCTTGAAGACTCACCAAGATAAACATAAGGGAAGTTGTATAATTAAATAGAGTACCACTCTCCATTATATCTGATCGAGATATGAGGTTTACCTTGATGTTTTGGAAACTCCTCTAGCAATCATTAAATAATGATCTGAGCTTCATCTCTACATATCAACACTATAGGTTCGATTAGTTTGAATAGACCATTCATCATCTGGAACATATAATATAGCCAGATTATAATGATTTACATGGGGATTGTACCCACACCTTTCAGAAGTGGACTTATTATATGAAAATATGTTACATTCTAGAATTTGAATGGAACCTTATATGGAGTTGTATGGGAAGAGGTTTTGGACTCCAACATGCTAAAATATATTGTTGGACGAACCTAGAGTAAACGTTCAATGATAAATTGTTCTTTCTTATATTACCGTAGAAGAAATTAACGGGGTTTGTGAAGAAGGTAAATCTTAATCATAGATTGACCAAACCCATTGAGATCATTGATCACATCTGAGTGGTGGCATATCAACTGTCCCTCCCGCGTAACCCATATCATCTAAAAGATGTTTCCCATGTATCAATTTTATGGGAGAACAAACTAGACAACTTATAAGTAATGAATCCAAAGGGGGTACAATTGGAGAATGATCTCTTATAGAAGGAGCATCCTCTGAAGATCATATATTGTTGTTACAAATTTCTACAAAATAGGATGATTCACCTAGTAAAAGTGTCGTGGAGAAACCACAATTTTGAGTAAGTGAAACAATAATTAGATGAGGTGATGAAACAGAAGTACCGACATCTAAAAATTTTCAATGAATATTTTTTCGGAGGGGAATAATGTAATGAAACTAATTTTTATAAATAAAATTTTCTTTGTGATTAAAATAAATGCGCTAATATTTAATGTTCTTATAGAAAAAAAATTCAATTATTTTTTTATTTTGGAATTTTATATCTTGTTGGATGTATAATACCTTTAAGAATCAACAATGTTTATAATATTTCCATTGAACAGTGATAATTTGACAAGTATATATAGGGTAATGATAAATTCAAATTGATATTGATGAAAGAAGAAATGGCCTTGGTCAATATAATCATACCGTATTAATCCCATTTATCAAAGCTTCCAAAGGAGATATTATCACTAAGATTTTACCTTGATCATGCCAATGTTTTGATTAAATAAATAATGTTTAAAATAAACTAATTATTTAATATGTTTAAGATCATTGGGATCTAGACCCAATACTTGTTCACAGAACCACCACATGAAAGTATCTAAATCACACACCTTACCCTTAGGGAAATAAATTAAGGTACTTGACTATGATAAGGTTCATGAATGGATAAATTTCACTAATTCTTAACATAGAAAAGGATATTCACAATCATAAATGAAGAGGAATGCGGAAACATCTATGGTGATCCTAAGAGATTCAGAAAAGAGGTGTTTCCTATAAATGTGAGACCACGATTCATTTGAGGCATGATGAGAAATTGAAAAAATAGTTAAATTCTACGATTTTGTGTATCTCTTACGATATGTTAAATATTTATAAAATTAGAATTATTAATAAGAAAAATCATTGATATTTTTTAGAACATATTGACAATTAGTATGTCCAAAAAAGGGAGTTTCACAAATATTGTTATATTCATAATGGTTTGGAGTTCTGTTATGGCTTGGAGCTTCTTGAAGGATGAATGATTTGCGAATGTATATAAGTTCATGAAGGATGAAACATATTTGAAACAAAAAAGTGGGTTTTATAAAGGATGGGAGCTTCAAAAATAGTTTTGTTGAACCTATGGTTTAAGTAAAAAGTGAATTCAAGTGCATCAACTAAGGACTATGGTGTAAGAAGAATCTCATTCCAATTAGGGGCAAATACTTATATGCCCAATATATTGATATGAACATTATTATGATAAAGTGTGTTAGACTTCACCCATGGTAGTGACCAAGGGGAGTTGATGGAAGTGATCTGTGGGTGGTAGTTTGATTTTGTTAAAATTTATGTAAAGGAAGTGCTCTTGTAATGAAGTGACCATGTCAAATATTTTTTTTCCAAACGTTTTAGTGTTGCGTAATGGATTGAGGTATGACTGAGACACTATCGACATATACTCCATAGACATGAATTTATTGGATAACAAAGTAAAAATGAAATCTTCTATTTCTATTTTTACATTTGGGTGTTATATATATATATATATATGATTCCATTAGACAGGTTTAATGAGTACCTAACAACGTCGTGGTGAAATTCCTCTCATTGAAAGAAAAAGTTAACACCATGATTCAACCCTCCCCTTTCTGGATGTATTAGGTTTCTAAAAAAGGGTTATATATCAAGACCTTAATAGTGTAAAATGTTATATAAAATAATGATTATATTTATCTTTTATGATTGTTATTATTATTTTTAAAAATTAGATAATGAGTTAGTAAAAAGTAGTTGAAACACAAATTATAGTTTTTTAGGAAATGTATTGTTTCAGTCAAGATTCTTTTTTAATGAATTCATTTTTTTTCAAATAAATTATATTTTAATAATATATTATTATTAATTTTGTTATTATATATAAATTTCAATTTATTTCAGTAAATGATATTTTAATAAATTATATTTTAATAATTTTAATTTTATTAATAATATATATTTCTATGTAAAATAAATATTATTTTTGAAATCATCTCATTGAAATCATCCAATAGTGAATTTATTATAATTTTTGAGATAATCAAATTTTTAGGTTAAAACTAAATATGATATAAATGAATAGTGTGTATTATGAAATCAAAATGACATAAAAGTAATGTAATATATTCCATAAAATCTATCTAAGACAAAATATATTTTTACCCCTTGAAGTAAATTGTTTTGGGGATATTTTATAAATTTAATAAACCCTTTATGAATCCTTCAAAACCAATATTATATATTAAAATTTTTAAATCAATAATTTATGAACATGATTCCCTAACAAATCACCAAGGGTTATATTTTAATGAAATCATTTCTTTATCTTTTAGATTAAATAATACCACTATACACTACTTTAAAAAATGGGAAAAAATAGGATATGGTTTATGGTTTTGAATACTTTATTATATAGTCTCCAAAACCTATGTTTGGGAAATAATAAATAACTCTCCTCAATTTTTCTATATAAATCCACAAAATATCCCATTACTCTTCTCTAGAAACCCTTTTAATATGATTATACTCTTCCCATATATCTATTTAAAACTCCCAAGGTTCTCCCAAGCTCAGAAGAATCTCCTCCCAAGCTTTTGGAAACACCCTCTCAAGGTAAGGGATCCTCTCCCTCTCGTTTTAATTCAAGAAAATTCTTGGGATTATTATTTTTTATTTCCAATTTTTCATGTTGTAATATGTCATTTAATTTTCCACTTATAGACCATATAATTTTAATATGATGATAGACCCCTTTAACACTTATTAATCTATTCAATGAATCTCTGAGTACCCCCATTATGCTTCTAGAATTATCTCATGATTCCCATTATGATCTTTTATTTTATGAATACTCACCCCATTTCCATTCACGGGTTTTCAACTTGATGTATGTAAAATTTATTTATTTAGTACATACATATATTTATCTCATAATATTTAATTATGGTATTACATGTGATTAAATATGATTATATGTTGAATGATCTATGTGGCACACTTAAACATGTACATGATATTAATGTGTCAGTTTGGCCCAAAATTATATATCCCTCCAATGAATTAGGATATGTTTCAGTCTTATGAGATTACATGTATAGTGAAAAGAGGATATCCAAAGAACACTATAGTAATTATTTAGAACTTATCTTTGAATTTTGTTTATGATTTCATGTTTTATGTTGTTACCGCATTCTTACGTTGAATTCTTGTTATCATCATACATTATGCATTGATTTTAATGTTTATAATTATACACAATTTATTTACCTTAAAAATTCATATTGATTAGAATGTAAACTATTCATCATGTTATTATTTATTTGTTCCCTTACTGGTTTTATATATCACCCCATTATTATTTATATCGCCAGGTCATCATGGGATGTTTCAAAAAATAAATGGGATTTTGGAGCGTGTTAAGGAAGTTGTCAATAATATTGTTATATCCATATATCAAGTTGATATTCAATGTACCTAATCTCCCAAAAAACTAGGATTCATTATATTTTGGTATTTTTTATGTTTTTATTTATGCAATAATCCATAAAGTAATGTGTATTAAAAAAAGGGAAGTTATAGTTGGTATTAGAGAAGAGCCTTGTTATTTTATGTTTTAGGATTAGAAAAATATAGACAAATACATTGGGATAATAGTAAACATCGGAATACATCACAAAATTATTATTATTTATAGATTAAGTGGTTTTGAAAAAAATACATCCCTATCTAGATATTACTGGTGGATTTGGATCTTGAACAGATGTACCTTGGCATAAGAGCCCAAAACAGTGTATTGAGATAGACTCAATCGTGAACTAGGGAACAATAATGGGCCTTACTACAGACATGGATTGAAACATTCTGTGTATATTCATTGGTAAATTACCAATATCATTACTAACCATTATATAGTGAACAAAAATCTTATAAAATTTTATACTAGAGAATGCATCACTGATAACATAGATTGAATCCTAGAAATTCATAGCTTAAAGAATATATAATTTATCCCTTTAATGTTAATGTTTTTCCATTTATGTGTTTAACAGTCTAAAAATGACCATCCCTAATATTTTATTTTTTATATTTCATTTTTAGAAATAGGAGTAACTGAGTTTACAACAAATGTGATGACTGCCCTAATGAGGGTCCTAACATGATGAGAGCTCAATAAATATGTTTTATGATTATTCCAAGATAGATATCAAAAATAAATATTAAAATAATGGGTCATATTTAAATTTAAAAACATGTCAATGAAGAAGAGGATGACCTCTAAAATAATTTTATCTGATAAACATGATAAAGGAAGGAATACCAAATTTCCTTTGTGAAAACAATTTTGAAAGAGTCTATAAGTTAAATTTCGAAAAGGAACTAGGTGAAGTTTTATGTTTGAAAAATCAGTCCATAAAGTGGTCAATTTCTAAGAAATAAATAGTAACATGATGGATGAAACTATAGTTCAATATAACATGTCATTTAGGGTTCTATGTCATAAATTCGAATAAGTTGGACATTATCCTAGAGAATGATCTATTCCATGGGTTGACATGCATGATGTGAAACAACAATTTATGAGACCATGGGAACATAAAAATATTTTTGAGATGGATCATGATGACATAAGTACATGTAACCTCTAATATAGAGTTGTGTATGTCTTGTTGTATTTAAATCCCTTCCATATTAGCATATCATGTTAGTTTTTAAAGAACATAAATTCACCACCCTAAATTATTTTATATCATCGGGGGACGCATCAATAATTTTGATATTATGAGTTGATGTTTGTGGGAATGTTCTTTGTGAAAATATTATCAATATCCATTTAGTAGAATTTGAATTTATCCTCATCGTGGAATGATTTCCTTTTTATAAATCCAATATAAATTGTTGAGAGATGGAAATAACCCTTTATATTATAAATCAACCTCTGTTTTTATACTTGTGAAAGGATGAGGATACATTTTATTTGATTTCAACATCTAAAGGATGGATATTATTTTACAATGATTAATTTTATCATGCTCGAATAATTGATACTATGGAAAATATTATCATTGATCACATTTCAATTATGGTGGAATATACTAATGGGTGTCCCAAAGAATTTTTTTGTCTTACTTATTGTCGATAGGTTGAATTTTCAATCAAGATTATACCCTGTGATTTTCGAATATCCAAGAATATATATAGAATGGATATTGTTAAACATGGGGAATTAAAGAGGATACTACAAGAGAATATGGATAATGGATTTATATACCCATGTGATTCACCATGGGGTGTATCAGTTCTCTTAGTTAAGAAGAAGGATGTGTCAATTAACCTCTACATTGATTATTTTGAGCCCAATATGATCATGTTAGTGAAAAAGTATCTCCCTATTTTTATTTATGACTTCTTTAATTAGAAACATGGATACTTGAATTTTTATAATGTATATCTTCTGTCAGGATAATATTAAGTAAAGGTGAATAAGGGTGATGTCCCCATAATTTCATTTCATACAAGTTATGGGTTCTACTTGTTCATAGTGATTCTATTTGGACTCAATAATTCTCTATATGTTTTAATATACTTTATGAATAGTGTCTCTATGGATTACCTCTACAAATTTTTGGTAGTCTTGATAAAAGGTATTTCCACTTACTCTAAAATAAATGAATATCATGAGGAGAATTTTAATTTTGTAATGAAGACCATTCATAAAGAAAGTATTTATGGGAAATATATTAAATGTAAATTCTATGGACCCTTAAAAAATAGATACAATTTAAGGATGACCAAGACCAACCTCTGTGATGGGAATTTTCAGTTTTCTTGGTTTAGTTAGGGAATATCATCAATTTTTGAGAAACATTTCATGATTTTATTCCCCCTTACCAATATAACCCAAAAGGGGTCATGTTTGAATTTAATGATGAATGTGAGGAAATTTTTGAAGAGCTAAATATGAGGATAATCACTAAAAATGTACTCATATTACCCACTAGTTGGGAAGGATTTTTTATCCAAAATAATGAATTCAAAATGTTTTTGGTTTTTATTTAAGAAAGATTACAAAGTGATATCATATTCCCCCTACCAACTAAAGATACATGAGTAAAACTAAAAAACTAATGTCCAAGAATTGGATGAATTGATCTTTATGTTAATGATTTGGTGACATTATCCTGATAGGAAGTAGTATAACATATATATGGATCATAAAATACTCATGTATATATTTACATAAAAGTAGGTTAAGGAGCACAAAATATGTGGTAAGATTTTATCTATGATTATTCCTTTTCAATCTACAGCCATATTAGGAATAAAAACAATGTGGAAGATGCTCAGAGTAGAAAAGATCCCAAAATTCAATCCATGATGAGGACTATAATGTATACAATATTATTGGACATGAAATGGATGTATATGGGAATTAAAAAATTATCTTCATCTTACATTTCTCAAATAACTACTCAAAAATAAATTATTGAGAGGATCAAGGAGGATTAGAATGATTATGAGGTGCTATAGAATAAAGTAGTGAATATTTTAGAGGTCAGATTTGTTGAAGAATGATTAAATCATTTTGTAATCAAGATATATATCCCATGAAAAGATAAAAATGAAGATGGAACTTCAGGATGATTCACATATCTCATCCTTCTATATTAATAAATGAATCCCTATGATTTATATAGATTTGAAGAATGATTTATGGGGTGATAATATGAATAGGGAGACTGTAGAAATGAGAAAACATATCCTTGGAATTCATTATAGGACTCCCAGAACATCAAAAGGAAATAATTAAGTATATGTGATAGTTGATCGCACTACAAAGTCAGTGCCTTTAACTACCATCAAGGAAGATTTATCTTGGGACCATCTCACTAAGATATACACAGGGGAACTGGTAAGACTATACGGAGTTCCAATATCCATTATGTCTAATCATGATCAGAAGATTACCTCACAGTTTTTGAAAATCCTTTAGTAATCATTGAATACTAAACTAAGCTTCAACACTTCTTATCACACTCATATTGATGGTTATTTTTAAAATACCATTAAAACTCTAAACGGTCTGATGATATAATGTACCACAAATTTATATGGATATTGGGACTAGAGCCTTACCCTATTGGTGTTCTCGAATAACAGTATTTTCAAGGATAGTATAAAATTGGAACCTTATGATGCTCTATGTAGGAATAGGTTTCAGACTCTAACATGCTAGGATATAGTTGGAAAGTGAAATCTGATGGGACCTAATCTTATCATAGAGAATATAGTGACAATTAAAACAATTTAGTGTAACATAAAATATGAAAAAATTTGATATAAAAACTATATGGATAATCATTGAGAGATCCTAGAGTTTGAGGTTGGTGATAATGTGTTCCTATAAATATCATAATGGAAGAAATTCACGAGGTTTGGGGAGAAGTAAAATCTTAGTCCTACATCGATTTCCCCCTTTGATATCCTTGATCACATCAGAGTGGTGTCCTGTAGACTAACACTCACACATAACCTATCTCAAGTAAATTGTGCGTCCTATGTATCCCTTTTGAGGATTACATACCAGACCCCTCACATTTACTGGATCAATTGGTGGTACCACTGGAGAATGATTTTTTATATGAGGAGAAGTTGGTGAAGATATTATATCATATACACAATGTTCTATTAAAGAATATAACTCACCTAGTAAAAGTGTTGTTGCAAAACCACAAGTTTTGGGAAGTGACATGGGAACTAAATGATGTGTGGAAACCGAAGTACCCACATATGAATATTCTAAGGGTGAAATTTCATATGTTGGTAATAATGTAACAACCTTAATATTTATAAATAAAATTATCTTTGTGATTAAATTTAATACAATTTTTTATAATGATGTTATAAAAAGAACATGAACTTGTTTGTTTATTTCGGAATGTTTTATCATACTGGGTTTAAATGAACATTAATAATAATAACCATTGATAGTATAAACATTTATCATTGATCATATAATTAGTATATATATTGGGTAATGATAATGTCCAATTGATATAGACAAAAGAATGGATGTACTGAACCTATACGATCATACCACACGAAGTCCATTTATCATTGCTTCTGAAAGAGATAACATCCCTAGGATTTTTCCATGATCAAAATTAATATACTAATAAATAACTAAATCATTAGTGAAATAGTTTACGGGATAAGTTCAAGCTCACATATATCACGATCTAAAACATATTCACCGAACTACCATAAGAAAACCTCATGACCATGCACCTCACCTTTAGGGTGTTTGTTGGTGTAATATAGGGATACATAAATACACAAATAGTTTGAATTTTTATATAAAATAATAATTAAATTTAACTTTTATGATAATTATTACATTTATTAATGATTAGATAATGAGTTGGTAGAAAATATATGCAACGAAAGTTTTATTTTTAGGGAATTTTATAGCTTCAATCAAGATGCTCTATTTTAATGAATTAATGTATTTTTTTATTAAATGATATCATAATAAATATTACTAGTGAATAATTTTTACTAAATATAAATTATAATATATTTTTTAAAAGGTAGAAATAAACTTTTAATGGTTAGAAAATAGTTATTTTAAAATAAACTAGTATTTTTCATTAAATGTTGGTGTTTATTTAAAAGTGTAAATTCTCATACTTAAATATTTTTTGTGGGTAAAATAAATATTATTTTTTAAATTAGAATTTCAAAATTATCCAATGGCGATTTTTTCATAATTATCATAGAAAATGTAGTTTTTTGGAAAAATTAAATATAGTGTATATATATGTTTTATATTATGGACACATAATAAAGATAAAGTGATGTAATATATTCCCTAAAGTGTATAAAACACCCCTTATATATTAACCGCTTAAAATAATGTGTTTTTTAGTTTATTTGACTAATTTAATGAACCCTTTATGAATTCTCCAAAACCTATTTTATATATTAAATTTTAAAAATCAATTATTTATTAACATGACACACATATACATGACCAAGCGTAATATTTTAATGATATAAATTCTTAAAATGGAAAAATAGTGAAAAATAATTCCCTTTTTCATAAACTATGTTAAAAAATCATGGGTTGGTTTTTGGTTTTGAATACTTTATTGAAAATAGTTCAAAAAATAAGTTTGAGAAATAATAAAAGACTCCCCTCTATTTTTCTATATAAACCCACCCATGATCCCATTATTTTTCCCTCAAATCCCTTGAATCAAGAACATACTCTGACCTTCCCTCTTAGATACCAATTAAGGTTCCCAATTATCTAAAAAAGATCCTCCCAATCTTTTGGAAACACCCTCTCACGGTAAGGGATCATCTCCCTCTCCTCTGTACTCAAGAACCTTCTTGGTCTTATACCATTTTATTCCAAATTTTTCATGTTGGGATATTTTATTACATATACCTCTTACTTACATTATGATTTAAAAGTTATTTGATAAACCGTTCACTCTTATTAACCCCTCCCAAGAATCTTTGAGTACTACTATTAAGATATTAAAGTTATCCTATGATTTCCATGTCGATCATTTGTTTTGAAGACATTAATCCCTATTTCAACTCAAGGGTATTCACCCAAATGTAACTATAAAATTTTTATTGGGTGATCCCATGTATGTATCAAACACTACATAATCGTGAAATTAGTTCTGATTAAATATGATCCTAGGTTGAGTTATCTATGTGGAAAACTTATGCATGTACATGATATGAATTTGACAGGTGGGATCATAATTATATAGATCTACAATTCATTTGGTAAATATTTAATCTTATGTGATGTCATGTATTATTAATGAGAGGTTATTATAAGTACAATATATTATTTTTTAATTGCATTTTTCTTGACTTATGTCAATGATTCTATGTTTTATGTTACTTCTATATTCTCATGTTTCCTTTATGTTATCATCAAATATCATGCATAAATGTTCATGTTTAGGATTATTTCCCATTTTATGTACAATTGAAAATCTTATTGAATAATTTGTAATACTTTAATCATGTTATTCTTCATTTATTCCCTTATTGATTTTTATAGTTCAACTCTTTCTTATGAATATCGATAAGTTATCTCATCCAATATTTATAGAGTTATGAAATTTCTGAGAATGTTAAGGAAGTCATCAATAATGTTGTTATATAAATATATCATATTGATATTGAATGTTACATACCTCAAAAACACACTAGGAATCATGATATTTTTGGATTGTTTTATATGAAACTATATATAACAAATCATGAAATAAAGTATATTAAAATATTGGTTTTCATAACTTTGACCACATCAATGAATAAGGGGTGTTTTTGGGACACCTAAAACTCAAGTCTACTATAGGAAAACTTGGGATTAAAAGATTAATAACATCCCAATTAACTTTCTATAATGTATTTCTAAATATACCAACAATACAATGAGACATGTCATATATATTGTGGATGCTATCATAAAGTCTACACCATAGCAGGGAACCTGTTAATACCTTAAGAATGCTAGTGTGGGAGTTCTTATATTTAACTCTAATGAATTTCCCCTCATTTTTTCACCCTACGATCTCCTACCCAACTTACGTAGCTTTCATACACTATATGATTTCATCAATGTTGAAGATATTAATAGTCCTTTCTTAAATTGGGTTTTCTATTTAGACCAAATGAACTAATGATGCCTTATATCATGGTGAGAGTCACAAATAAAGATGTTTTGGAACCAATGAAGGTTTTTAAAAACCCAATAATAATTCGATAAATGAGGTTCCTACTATGAACATCAAAAGACAGGACACGAAAACTTGGAGAGAGTGGTGATCCACATCATAGACCCAAAAAAGAATTAAATAAATTGAATCGCTTCTCTATGAGGGAAATGATGAACCAAGCGGAGGAGAAACAATGAAAGAAGGGGTCACATACCCTATCAGAAAATACCTACTATCTTAGAACTCTTAGGACACGTCTCCTTCTATCTTATCATAATCATTACCCATGTTAAGTTTCACTATTGTGTCAAAACTGAACACTAATTTTTTAATGTATGATATGATTTATTGAAATAATATAAATTCTCATTGAAAACTATTACATATTAGAAATCCTTTCCATTCATTTTATATTTTATGGGATAACTACTGGAAATAGCTTTTTGTGAATTATACAAAGAACTTTGTAAGAAAAGATTCACTTGATTATGGAATTAAAATGACCAAATCCATTTGGATGGTTCACTATAGGTATAACTACTATGATTGGGGTAGTGGTCACTCTAGGTATAGGAAATCCTTTGATGTCATATTTTTCTTCAAAAAAATTATTATTTTCTCTAAATGAAAGAGTTAAACTAAATAATTATTTAATTTATGATCAAATAATTGTAACAAATTAAGTTACAAAAAATAAAATAGTCATTATATAGAATTTAACCCAAAAACATTATATGCATATTGGGAAATAATACCTTTATAAAATTAGTACTTAACAGATAATAGAAATAAATTCAGAAAATGAAGTGTAAATGTAAAAATAATTCTCACAGTATCATATAATAATAAAAATACCCATAAAGTATATTATTACCAGGAAAATTATTTATTAGTGAAATAGTTACCTTTAAACAAAATCCATAAGTGGATCAATATACCATATACATGGTATCATCACATTATTAAACCCTACCTTTTCATAGATCTACCCCCATTCAGAAGGTAAAATACCACACCAATACATCATTGATATGTGGTTAGAATTATGTAGATCTATCCATATAAACCTCTTCGATCTCCTTGATAGAAAAAATCTAAGAACCATGGACCTTGTTGAAGATCATTCTACGAAGATGAAGACACCATGTCTTGGATCCTCATCAATTATAATTATAAAAAACACAATATACCAGACTAGAGTCTTATTGATCAGGAATATTGAATAAAAAATTATTTCAAAATGGAAAAATTGAATATTTACAGTGAAATACCTCACAACAGTAGATCTATGAAAACCTATAAAAATATTACAAATAGAAGAATATTAATGCAATGAGATAATGTAAAACTTCACTTGTGATAAAATTTATATTAATTATAATTAGCACTATTCCCCAAAGTCCTTGGCTCAATTTATAAGAATCATTATAAAAAAATTCAATGTAAAAATTCTGAGTTCTTCAATTTCTTTTGAAATAAAATCCAAAGGTACATCATATACTGATTAATATAGCTCTATTATTCAATGAAGTACATCAATGTGTTATTAGGTCACTAAGTTCATATTCACTATGTTTTGATAATCTCATGGATCTATTTTTTTCATCAATATTTTAGATAATTTGAAATTAAGTGTTCATAAACAAAACTTTAACTAAATGTTAATTTTAGATGCAAAATAATGTAACATTTATTGTAAATAAAAAAGAATAATAAGAGTAATTTGAATCTATAATTTCCCCTTTTTTAATAATCACAAAAAACCCATTAATCTGTAGGAAGAGAGTTACATTATAATGAAAAATGAAAAATAAATTATTATTTTAATTTTTAAAACAACCCTCATACACATAATATCTGATAAAACTAAAATTTCTTCTCCACATAAAAATTCTCTGCCCATGAAAACAACTCTAGAGTTAATAAATCCCCGATGAATTCAAAGAAAAACTAAACAAAAATATTAGGGAAGAAAAAAAATATTTAATGAAAGGAGAAATAATCATTTCCTCAAACTTCTCCCCCAATTTATGCTTTTAAAAAATAAATAAAAATAATATTCATGAAGAAAATTAAACTAAAAATAAAATAAAAATGCAAGTAAAAATAATCAATGGATCATAACAATGAAATGCATAAATCTTTCAAATTTTATCATCTTATGCAGAAAAATAAGCTTCTTATAATGAAGATAAATATATATAATATATTAAATAAGATTTATTATCTTCCTCAGTATTAAAAATTTGACTTCCATACAATGATAAAAAATAATTTTCTTATTCTCAAGGGTTAGTCAGAATAAAGTATATTGGGAAATAAATTGTAAGATATTTCATACGTTGCAATGTAAAATGTGATGAACTATTCACATATATGAAATTAAAATAAGATATGTGCTAAACATATAAAAATTAGTAAATTTTACACACAAGTGAATATTTGATAACTACTCGAATGTAAGATATACTTCACGAAATAAAAGTTAAATCTAAAACAAATAAGTATAAAATCTAAAAACAATAAGTTTAAATTAATAAAAAATAATATTAATTAAGTAGATATGTAAAGACTTATATTTATAACTAAATTATATCCTAATGAATATGTATGATATTATTGAATAATATTTTCACACATAAGTTTAATGGAGGGGGTCTTCACATGAGAATAAACCATGAAGTTAATTTCACCTATCTTAATTAAATTTCCTTTAAATTTAGGAATATATTTTAAATTCATTTATATTTAGTTCTAATAGATGATTAGGGTACATATAACAAGTTATATTCAATTAAATATTCTAAAATTGGAAGTACTAAGGGAAAAAGTTCTCTTATTCCAAGTATTTAACCACACACAATGCCTCCAAAAGTAACTCATTATCCATTCACTTTTTATAGGTTCATGAAAATGGAATTTCATTCATTCATGCGTGAGAACACCTATTTTCCATATACCATGTGTTCTTGTTATGGGTACCCAATCTATCTTCTTCAGATAAATTAGTTCTAAGAGTTGTTTACCCAAACATTCTTGGGTCCATAAACGTTAGTAAAAAGAACCTTTTTAACTTACATGCCTCTAACCATATGTTTTTGTACATCTATTAGTTCTCTATGAATATGATACTTATGAGTTCCAAATTACTGAACATTGTTTAATGAATCTTTTTTTCTCAAATGAATTCATCTACGAAATTTAGTAGTTAAAGGGGTATTTTTTGGATGAAAAAAGGATGATTAGATATTTGACTTTCCAAAGGTAAAAATTATTTTGAATAATATATTATCAGGTTTCAATTGTCTTATGACCTTAACAATGTCCCCCTTACCAAAATTAATATCATATAGAAGATTAATTAGACTACAACATTTTTAATTTAATTTGAAAACTAATTTTCAATCAAAATTATTTAAAACAAATTAGATTTAAAATATGTATCAAATGTAAGATTATAAAATTGAATAAGTATGTTTTAAAATACTATCATCAGTTTTTACAAAATTTTCCTTCTCCAAATAAATTTATTTCGTCAAATAATAATTTTTATTTTATTAGTAGAAAATCTTAGTCAGAGAAAATCCTATAACCATTTATTAAAATAAAAGAAGAGTATAACAAGAAAGTAACACAAGATAGAAAAAACTACTACATATCATCAAATTCATACCCGTTACCTCATACATGATCTATTTCTTCATATTCTGTAGCCGGTTCCCACCCCAAGCATTCATAATGCTTCAGAATCTTAACATACTTTCTTTTGAGATTTAACTTTTCCAATGATATAAACTCCTCGGAAGACTGCGTACCTTTTATCAGACCAAATACTTCCCCACTTTCCTTATAAACATAAGACCTGGTATACATCACCTTTTTCAGATAAGAATAGCTACACCTATGACTTCTTCATGGTGGAGAGGTCATAAAATCCTCATTCCCAGACACATTCATCATTAAACCCTAAATAATTTCACTCTAGGAAAGTCGAACCCTACCACCATAATTCTCCTTTTCACTATTAGAGATGCCCCCCCCCCATTTTTTAGGGATATTCACCTCTTGGTAACCGTCATTCACTCCCTGTTCATGCTCAAACTGACTGTCAGTATCAATAATTTCAACACATTGTGGGTTCCCTAAAAACATATGACCATCGTGCATCCCCTTCTGCAATATACCTTCCCCAAATACATAATCCTGGGAAGAAAAATCAATTTGAATATTACTACATTCATTCATTGGAGTTCCCTTCTCAACATGAGATATCCTACCATGACCCAGTTCTTGATAGCGGTTTCTAATGGCCTACCCTTTCAAATTTTTGGCACAGAAATATAGAGATACAAAACTTTGACCCTTAGAATAATTGGCCTTCTATTTTTTGACAGATCTCATGTCTATCAAAATTGGTAAATATAAGTAATCCTTGTTCCCTTTCTTAATGAAACATTGATTATGCTGCTTTCTCATACTCAGAATCCTACTTTCACACAGTTCATCATCAGCTTCAACCAACGTTCAGCTAGGTGACTATGCAGGGGAACCTTGATCTTTCAAATGCACAACCAGATCCTAGTCCAAAGCCAATTCATCTTTCACCAAACCCTAAAAACAATCACCATGTTCAATTATGGCTGTGTTCTTCTCAAAATGTGGCTGAATCTCAGTTGAAATCCCCACCCACTCACCATTTTCATCCATTGAGCCACCTGCCTGCATATTCATAATAGAACTATCCCTTGATTCTTCATTTCTCCCAGTAGGTTCAGCTGCTTGCTACAAAGTGGCCACCAATCCTCCTGTATTGGTCACCCTGAGATCAATATTCAATCTTCCAAATAATCCATCCACCATCGGGTTCGAAGGTTCCTCCACTACCTTATTTGGGGAGCTATTTACTATAGTGTTGCTAATAGAACTAGGACTTTTGGATTTCTAGTAACCAATTACTTCTTTCCTTGCTGAGAATTCAAGGCTACTACAACCTATCTATCTGAATCCTGCTACGAAACCACCCTTCTACCCATGAAAACTTCATTCTGATGCCTGATTTTGAGAGACTGGGAGAAGTAATCAATCCAAGAATCAAATACCACGAGATACATGTATTTAAACTCCTCACTCAAAAAAATGAAAAACAATTTAACCTGAGGTTTAGATAAATCTACATTAATGTAGATTCTCGGTGAATCCTGATGGAAAATGACCTTAGTTCTTTTGTCTAAGCATAGATACCAACCAACCAAATATCCAAGCATGTGAATGATAGTAGGTTTCTGAAATGGTAGAGGTATTTATAGAAATCATTCCCAAATTTTCATGGTTGGACAAGCATTCCTCATGTGACAATCATGAGTCTATCAGAAGTGAAAAAATGGGAGTCATCACATGATCACGGAGTAGATGACCATTCCAAAATAAAATCCTCTTCTCAATCGAAATGAATCATTTTGGGCCACGAGTAAAGGAGACCCACTATGGTGCGCTCCTATAGATTCCATGAATCAAAGAGGAATTGATCAAAGAAATCACCGGGTGGACGTAGTTTCTTAAAGAACGCTATAAAAGTCAGGTTCAGCATTGAGGAAGCATCAGTGAACTCTTGAGCTGTGATCAAGAGCTGTAGGATCCCATCGTAGAGCATACAAACTTTGGGAGAGAGAAATATTTTCTAGAACAAAGGTAGGTAATCAAGGATTAAGGAGGCTTGGTTTAAAATAAAATTATTTTAATTTGATCATCACACACTGTATCACTTTTTATTTCAAATGTTTCATCCTCACTAGGACTCTACGTTTCATTAGTAGCTCTAAACACTTTTCTTTTTTCCAATTTAATTATATAAATTAAATATTCTTCTTCTCCCACTTTTGAAAATTGTGTATGATATACCATTATTTCATTCACTCATAATATATTATCCCCAAATATTCTTTATTCTCATACTTTTATTTTCTATTATATTTATAATCAGTCTAGAAGACCTTTTTTTAATAATCTTATTCACACTTCTCACAAGTTAAGAAGGTTCAACTTCATTATATTTTAAATTTATTGTATAAAAGATATATTTATATTTATTCTTCTTAGTTTTAATGTCCAACATTTGAGTATCATAGGTAAGATCCCTAGAAGTTGAAGTAAATAACTCTGAATCCATTATTTTATCCTTCTCATCACATATCCTCATTGGATTCTCATACTACATGAGTATACCAATAATATCATTATGGATAATATTTGTTAGATAATTTTTATCATTAATGTTTTCCACTTGGATTCCCATTCCGTTGAATTAATTTCAATAATATTTTCCAATAGTTGTTAGTCTATAATTTCTTTTCTCGAAGTGATTATAGTTCGCTAATAATTATAATAAAATGTTTATCCATTTGATTCATTGATTCACTAGATATAAAATTAAAGTATTAATGATATATAAAAATAATTTCCCTTTGAGTCCCAAGAATTATTGATATAAAAATGTGATATGTTTCTCACATGATGAGTGTAGACTGTAGATATTTCTTGACATCAAGAAAAATTATATTATTCATAGAATTCTAATTATCTTATTATTATGATTTCTATTCACGAGTATATATATATATATATCACAATAATTCATCAAAAATAAATCATCATAAAAATTTCCTCAATAATGTTGATAACAATAGTCATCATTTTTTGATGCCAATAATCATAGTCTATACTATCAAAGATTGGTTCTCAAGTTAGATCCAGAATCTCAATGGTTCTAACTAAAACAATATGTATATTGAAATAAAATATATTTTATATTTTGTATGTTATTTTAATGATACATATATTTTTTTTAAGGAAATAAAAAATATAAAAATTGTCAGTTGCGCTCAAATATAAAGCCTAGATCATATATAATGAGGTATTACCTAAAAACGAATGTTATCTTAGTTGATATATGATATGGAAACAATAGTTGGGGTAAATTTTACTCATAAATTATCTTATAATTTTTACTTGAATAAACGTATTAAAATGGTTGGTTTTGTAATTTCTAATCTAATTGGAGTTACACAGTATGAAATAAAAAATAAATTTATTAATGTTTCAAAATTAACAAATAATAATAATATATGTAGTAGAAAATAGTACTATTAAAAGTAACTGAACTCATAATTCCAATAAAAATATATGATTAGAAATAATTGTTGAGTCAAAAGTTATCTTTTGACTTATATATTTTGTTTTGGAAATCACAAATGTCTTTTTAATCGTATCGTACTGACTCTTTCAATCGTACCGTACTGACTCTGTCAATCGTATCGTACCGACTCTGTCAATCGTATCATACTGACTCTATCAATCGTATCATAATGACTCTATCAATATTATCATACTGACTCTGCTATTCATACGTTCATTACTTGTTTTGGTACTTAGTCAAAAACACTTGTTTCATATGAATCGTACCATTTCTTATCATCGATATATATCTTGTTTTAACCAATACGATGTCGTTGATTTAGTTAAAAACTAATCAAAATGATGTTGTGCTTTCAGTTTCAATATGACCGTTATGATGCTAGGTGTCCAAGTCCCTCTGAGTTTTTCGGAGAAATATGACCGTTGGAGGAAACATGACCGTTGGAACCTGAGGCCTATAAATAGGAGGTCATTTGAAGCTGAAAAAAACGAATGGAAACGTTGTGGAACAACTGTGATACTTTGCTTCAATCAAGATTCTAGAGAGAGATTATGTGACTTCTCTCATCTACTTTGTGCGTCTGATCATCGTATCGAGGGCTTTTAAGGAATTGAAAGACAGAAGTGTCGATTACCTAGAAAATTGAGGGCTGCCGGGGATAGGCAGACAGACGTGCCGATCATCATATCGAGGGCTGACGGGGATAGGCAGACAGACGTGCTGATCATCGTATCGAGGGCTACCAGGGATAGGCAGACAGATAGTCTGATCATCGTATCGAGGGCTCACCAAGGTGCTGGTGAGACAGACCTATTATCCTAGGTGAAAGGATAACCCTTCTCTTTGGGTTAAAAGAATTGTAATTATTTTACATTTCCGTTTCCATCTGTATTAGAAAGGAAATTGTTTTTTTTCCTTTTCTATCTCTTATACATTTGTAATTGTTTCAATTACATCCATTCTATTACATATTGTATTTATTGGTTCTATACGCTTTAAGGTAGAATTATTCATCTTTATATTACTCTGATTATTGTGTTCATCTTGAATACAATTGTTTTACATTTTATTAGTATTACATTACACCATACCTTTTATATTAAATACAATTGTGAGTATTTGTATTTGTATAAGTTTAAGACATTTTAAACTAATTTCTTAAGTGCTAAAACTAAAAGGCTTTTAAACATACAATTCACCCCCCCTCTTGTATTGTTCCATCTAATAAACATACATATATACATATTCGATCGAACAATTGGTATCAGAGGAGGTTTTCCACTGATTTTTATTACTAGCTTTATTTCATTCATATTACTATCTTAAATACTTACTACACTAACGTGTGGAGTGGAAAAGTTTTTGTTGTATTAGATGGCAGGAATAAATATTGGGTCAATAGACAATCTAAATCCTTCTAGAACACTGATCTTTGATGGAAATGATTATGAGTATTGGAGAGATCGTATGAAGACCTATGTGATCAATACTGGTGTAGACAATTTTATTATGCTTACTGGAGGTTATAAAATTCCTAACAAAGAAGTCAGTACTTTCACTAACCAAGAGAAACAAGAATATCATGTGAATTACAAGGTACGCAATACTTTATTATTCTCTTTGACCAGGAATATATATAGTCAGATATCTTCATGTGAAGCAGCAAACTTTATTTGGAAGAAATTAGAAGTCACTCATTTTGGTACATCCAAGGTTATAGAAACAAAGAGAGAAATGCTTCATGCAGAATATCATGGGTTTGTTTTTCCTTATGGAGAGCCAGTATGTAAACTGCAACAAAGGTTTATGACTATTGTCAACAGTTTACAATCTATGGGAGAAAAAGGTCATGATGATGAAGCTCTAGTCGATAAGATTATAGATATAATTCCAAATGAATGGGAGTCAAAAATAACAGTTATTGATGAAAATAGAAAAGTTTCCCAGATTACTCTTGATGAACTCTTTGGAACTCTTCTACAGCACGAGACAAGAATGAAGAGAGATGTTGATTTCAACAAGAAGAAGAATGGGAATGGAAGTGTAGCTTTTTCTTCTAAAGCTAAAACGCTTGAAAGGCTTACAAGGACTAAAGCCAAGAATGTTGTTATATCTGATTCAAGTGATTGTAATATTGCTGACAATGAGTTAGCCAATCATGCTCGAAGAATGAACAAGATTGTGGGAAAGAAAGACTTTCAATATAGATTCAAAAAGAAAGATAGGAATGATAAGAAAGATTCAGAGGTAACTTGTTATGAATGTAAGAAAACAGGACATATAAGGCCTGATTGTCCATTACTTAAGAGGAAAGACAGAAAGGAGAAACACTCTGAAAGAAACATGAAAAGGTTTTATAAGACAAAGAATGTCTTGAAGGCAAATGATACATGGAGTGAAAGTGGTAGTGATTCTTCAGATGATTCTTCAGAATATGAGTCCTCAGGATAGAGGAATATTGGACTTCTAGCCAGACTACCAATTGAAGATCATTGTCTCATGATTAAGGTACACAATGCTGAAGCTATTATGAATGTTTCATGGAATGCAAATTATACTGATAATAGATATTATGAATCTTAAAATGATGAATCTTAATCATCATAGGATGATACATTACCTACTTTTGAATAAGTATCTAGATTTTCTAAATTACTTGAAAACGAAAATTCTAAACTCAAGAAGAAGCTTGAGAAATATAATTGTAGAATTTCAATCTTGACTAAAGAAGAATCAGATCTTTCTAAGGATCTTGATGTGAAAACTTATGATTTTGAAAATATTTTAGAAACCCTTGAGAAAGTCAAATCTGATAAGGCTAAACTTTCTAAGGATCTTGAAAATGTAATTTCAAAGAAAAATGTTTTAGATCCTAACTCTAGTTCAAAATCAAATGTTTTGGAAAATAAGAATTTATTTTTAAAACTAAAGTCAGAAATTTCTTCCTTGAAAAAATATTTATCAAAATTTACTCATGGAAAGGAAAACTTTGACAAGATTTATTATCAAATTAGACCTTTGAGGAATCATTCTGGTCTTGGTTATACTCATTCCAAACCGGTTTTAGTAATAACTATTTTGTTCCTCAAAAACCCCCTTTTTGTAAGCTCATTTTTTAAAACAAATGTGGATTCCTAAAATTCTTTTATCTAACCCTTCTGGATCCAAAAAAGTTTGGATTCCGAAAAACTAATTGTTTCTCTTTTAGGAAAATTAGTAGTGTACCAATAAGAACATTTGGTACATGGATAGTGGTTGTTCTCGACACATGACTGGAAACAAAGATCTCTTTGAAAAGCTTATCAAAACAAAAGGTGGAAAAGTTACCTTCAGAGATAATGCTCAAGGAAAGAATGTTGGTATAGGTAATATCGTTTTTCTTGGAAAGGTTCTTATTTCAAATGTTTTGTTTGTTAAAGGTCTTAGGCACAATCTCATCAGCATAAGTCAATTATGTGATGAAGGTTGCGTTGTGAATTTTAGAAATGATAAGTGTCTTATTCACAATTCCAATGATGAGTTCATTCTATCTGCCCATAGGAAAGAGAATGTTTACACAATTATCTTAGAAGATCTTATGAGCCAAAACATACCCTTCTTAAGTGAAATAGAAGACCAATCATGGCTATGGAATATAAGACTATGGCACTGTAATCTGAGAAACCTTAATAAACTCTCAAAGAAAAGACTTGTAAAGGGGCTACCAGACCTTAGATATGATTCTTCAAAAGTCTATGATCCTTTTCAATTTGACAAGCAACATAAAACTAGCTTTAAATCAATTAATGAAGTTTCAAATTCTAATGCATTACAGCTAGTGCATTTGGATCTTTTTGGTCCTACACAAACTGGATGCATTGGAGGCAAATACTATGTATTTTTTTAGTTGATGACTTTACTAGATTTACATGGGTCTACTTTCTCACAAAGAAATCTGAAGCCTTTTCCTATTTCAAAACTTTTAGAGCCCAAGTTAAAAATGAGAAAAACCTACCATTGATAACTATTCATAGTGATCATGGGGGTGAATTTCAAAATTCATATTTTGAAGCTTTTTGTAGTAAGAAAGGTATTACTCACAATTTATCACCTCCAAGAACTCCTCAGTAAAATGGTGTTGTTGAAAGAAGAAATCGTATTCTTCAGAAAATGACTCGAACCATGTTGAGTGAATACTCAATTGCTAAGAACTTTTGGGCTGAAGCTGTTAGTACTGCCTGTTATACTATAAATCGTGTTTTAACTAGACCATTTGTTAATAAAACCCCTTATGAGTTATGGACTGGCCGAAAACCTAAAGTTTCATACTTCAATGTTTTTGGATGCAAAGTATTCATTCTGAATAAAAAAGATAATCTACACAAATTTGCACCAAAATCTAATGAAGGAATATTTCTAGGATATTCTACAACCTCTAAAGCTTATAGAGTTTTCAGTAAAAACACTTGTACTGTTGAGGAAACAGTACATGTAAAATTCGATGAAACCGATCCTTTTGTTTTCAACCAACCCAATCCTACATCCTCGGATGTGTTTTCTAAAAATGTTTACCAACCATTATTAGGAGATCACTCTGATGAGGAAAATGTTCAAGAAAGTATTCCTGAAACATTTACCACAGAAGATTTTCAATCATACGTTGATGAACATGCTTTACCAAACCCAAATCAATTGTTTCTTAGGAATCATCCCAGTGATAACATCATTGGTGATGTAAATCAACCTGTAAGGACCAGAAATTCTTTATGAAATGAAATAGAACATATTGCTTTTCTTTCCCAGTTTGAACCTAAAAGTCCAAGTGAGGACTTAGGTGATGATGATTGGATCAGAGCAATGCAAGATGAACTAAATGAATTTGAAAGGAATCAAGTCTGGACTTTAGTTGATAGACCTAAAGAAACAACTGTAATTGGTGTAAAATGGGTTTTCAGAAACAAATGTGATGAAAATGGAATCATTGTAACAAATAAATCAAGACTTGTTGCTAAAGGCTATAATCAACAACAGGGAATAGACTATGAAGAAACATATGCTCCTGTAGCTAGACTTGAATCTATTCGTATTCTATTAGCCTTTGCAGCATATTTCAATTTCAAACTATTTCAAATGGATGTAAAATGTGATTTTCTAAATGGTTTTATTCAAGAATAAGTTTTTGTCGAACAACCACCTAGTTTTCAAGACCCAAAACATCCTGATCATGTTTTTAAACTTACCAAGGCTCTATATAGTCTTAAACAGGCCCCAAGAGCATGGTATGATAGACTTACAGAATTTCTTTTACAAAACAATTATACAAAAGGTATAGCAGATCCAACCCTTTTTATAAAAATGGAAAAAAAATGTTTTGATTGTTCAAATCTATGTTGATGACATCATATTTGGATCAACTCAGAAATCTTTAACTGATTCTTTTTCAAATTTAATGAAATCTGAGTTTGAAATGAGTATGATGGGTGAGTTAACATTCTTTTTAGGTTTTTAAAATTTCTCAAAAACCATAAGGAACATATATATCTCAACATAATTATATTAAAGATCTACTTAAAAAGTATGGATATGAAAAAACTAAAAGTATTCGCACTCCAATTGGTACCTCAAATACACTTGATCTTGATGAAACTGGGAAACCAATAGATCAAACAATCTTTAGAGGTATGATAGGAAGTTTGCTATACTTGATAGCTAGTCGACCCGACTTAATGTTTTCCGTATGCTTATGTGCAAGATATCAATCTAATCCAAAAGAGTCTCATTTAAAATCCGTAAAGAGAATCTTTCGGTATTTAAAAGGCACTATGGATTTAGGTCTTTTTTACTCTTCTGGGAATGATTTTTTCTTAAAAAGTTTTTCAGATGCTGACTTTGGTGGTTGTATAATGGATTGAAAAAGTACATCTGGAACATGTCATTTCTTAGGAGATTCCTTGGTTTCTTGGTCCTATAAGAAACAACACTCAGTAGCACTATCCACTGCTGAAGGTGAATATGTAGCAGCTGGATGTTGATGTGCTCAAGTATTGTGGATGCAGAAGACACTCACTGACTATGGATTGAGTTTCTCCAAAACTCAAATTCTTTTTGATAATACAAGTGCCATAGCTCTTAGTAAGAACCTAGCACACCACTCTCGTGCAAAACACATAGATGCTAGGCATCACTTTCTTAGGGATCACACACAGAAAGGAGACATCGTTTTACAATTTATCAGAACACAAGAACAACTTGCTGACATTTTTAAAAAACCATTACCTTCTAATAGATTTGAGTTTATAAAACAGAAGCTAGAAATGATTACATTAAAATAATCATTCATATCTACTTCATGTTTCACAATTCTCTTTACATTAAATAACTCCCTTTGAAAGGGGGAGGACATATTTTTTTACTATGTTTCTTTTTATCTTATGATATTTAATTGATTACTCTCCTGGTATGTGTTTTTACTTTTATTTTTATCGTATTGACATTTTTATCGTATCATTTACTTTTATGTTTATCGTATTGACAGTCTTATTAAATTATTTTCTTTTCCATTGTATCGACCGATGATGATAATGATTTTCATTTCCATCATATCGACCGATGATCGTAATGATTTTCTTTTCCATCGTATCGACCGATGATGGTAATGATTTTCTTTTCCATCGTATTTTCAGTTCATGGTAACGAGATTTTTTTCCAACGTATTGTCAGTTCATGGTAACGAGATTGTTCTCCATCGTATTGTCAGTTCATGGTAACGAGATTGTTTTCCATCGTCTTGTCAGTTAATGGTAACGACTTTGTTTTCCATCGGTATGATGATTGATAGTATTCTTTTATTTTGTACATTTTTATTTTTTTTTTGAACTCTACTAAAACCAATAATTACCTTACGTTCTCCAACAGGTACTTTCCAAATTTTTTTAAAAAAAAAAATTCTTTGTTTTAATCCAAACCATTGATCTGGTTTTCTATAATCTTGACCGTAGAAGATCAATCGTCATCCCTTTTTCTCCTATAAATAGCCCCTCCCCCTCCCCAAACCCACATTGGTTTTTCAAGTTTTGAGGCGAAGCTCTGCTCCACCAGTTTTAAATCATCGTACGATCTTTCATCAGCATCACCTTTATGTCTCAATCCTCTGCTAACACTCCCGCCGAAATGTCTTCAAAGACTTTTACAGAGAAAGACTTTAACAGATAAAGTTTAGTTTCTCGGGAATTTTTTGATTCATATGATTCCACAATCAGAAGAATCATTCTGTTTCAAGGATGGGAACATTTGCGTGTTGAAAGTCCTGTTTCTCAAGATTCGGTTCTCTTTGATGAAGCTTGTCAGTTTTATAAAACTGTATCTTTCGTCAAAGACATGACTATCAATTTTGCTGTGTACGATAGAAAGTTATCCATGTCTTTAAAACAACCGGCTCATTTTTTGAATGTACCAATAGAAGGGGATTCTTTTTGTCCATCTCATAAACTACCAGAGGAAGTCGGTACGTTTAATAGAGAATGTGCTGAAAAGTCTTTGTTTGTTATTAATGAAGAAAAGAAAAAAGTATCTCATCTTTCACCGGATAATCGGTTTGTGACTTTATGGATGCAAGGTTTTCTTATCCCAAGGAAAGGGGATAGAGGAACTCTGAAAATTTCTGATATTTTTATGCTTGACTATCTTGTAAATATGAGAAAAGTAAATCTCATGGGGTATGTTTTTGAAACCATTAAGAATGTCAAGACAGGAGGGATCAAGTCCAAAATGATTATGTATCCATCCATCCATACAAAGTTCATTCTCTAAAGTATAAAGTTTTGTAACATTTCATTGAAAGGAAACACGATTGATTTGAAGCCATCGTGGATTAGTAAGAGTACGGTGAAGAAGCTCAATGTTTGTTTTGATCCGAATTCAAAACACTACAACAAAAGCCGGTCCTAGCAGCGGTTTTTTTCCTGTTTAGCGGCGGTTTAAACCGCCGCTATATTGTGTGGCTGCGGTTTACAAAAACCGCCGCTAAGTTTGGCGTCAGAAATCTATTAGCGGCGGTTTTTTCGATTCCGCGGCGGTTTTAGAAATGTGTCGTAGATCCGTCATTTAGCGGCGGTTTCTCTTCATTTAGCGGCGGTTATATGGGTATCAGACATTTTTTTATTCGCGGCGGTTTTAACCGCCGCTAAATTCAGGCGTTTGATGCGCCTATTCAGCGGCGGTGAAAACCGCCGCTGAATATCAACATAATATATTTAGTGGCGGTTAAAACTGCCGCGAAGTGCTACCCAGTTCATCATTTAGCGGCGGTTTTAACCACCGCTAAATGCTCACAGGTATGGCATTAGCGGCGGTTAAAACCGCCGCTAAATGTTGAACTGGAAAAAAAATATGTTGGATCTGCTCCACCACTGACCTAAATTTTCCAAAACCACAACCAATGATACTTGAATTATTTAAACACAATATAGTGACACTGTGGGTGTCACAAAATCTTCACAATCTAACTTTATCCCAATAACATTCACAATAAACATTAATAGGGTTATAAGATAACCAAAACAACCAAAACATAATGACTTTTGTTGGACACTCAACCTAAACCTCAACAAAAAGATCCAACATTGAAAATAAACAAAAACAAAAGAAAACTATGGTCGGGGTGTGACATTCTCAGATCTAAAAAAAGCTCATATCTTGGAATTAATTTTGATTTTTTTCATAGAGGACACATCCATGATTTGTTAATTTCTTCCTTTAAGTGTGTTAAAATCATAAAGAAATTGAAAATTAGTGGTAACATTGTCTCCAAGATTGACATAAAAAAAATCCTTCGACACTATAGATTAGGGCTTCATGTGTAATGTTCTTTCATGTTTTGGATTCAATTAAAAGTTTATTAGCTAGATCAAAACACTTATTGGGTAATACCCTATTTATATCTTAATCAATGAATACCTAGAGGTTTATTTTTGGTTCTCATGAGGGGAAATACAAGGAGACCCCCTCCCAGAAATCATTTTTACCATTATAGAAGACCATCTCAGCCATATTTTATTCCATATGGTTGATACTTGTGACTTGAAACCCATCATGGTATCACGAGGTTCTTCAGAACCATGTCATCTCATTTTTTTTGAAAACATTATAATTTTTTCTTAGGGAGTTATGAGGAATATCAAAAACATCATGAAGGCCCTTCTTCATTAAGATTGTTTCTTAAGACAAAAAATAAGTTGGGGAATTAGTTCATATACATTAACAAGAATATCTCAAATCCTAAAAAAATAATATTGATAGATGATGTGGGTATTAGGGAGGGATATTTACCTTTTACATATCTTGGAGTTTCCATGTTTTGGGGAAGAACACACGCCTCCTACTTTATCAATATTCTCAGTCAGATTTAAAGAACTCTAGCCTCTTGGAAAGAAATATCACTCTAAATGGATAGAATAGATTTCATTTTTAAAGCATGTTGAAATATAAAAAATGGTATAATCCTTCATGGTTTACTCATGGACCACCTTGGTCATTAAAACCATTAATTCATTGATAAAAAAAATTATTTGGAGTGGGATTATATTAGAGAGAAAGACTATTACAGTTTCATGCAAACAATGTTGTATGACCTATGCCCTCAGGGGCCTTGGGATCACGAATATGACCCTCTTTAATCAGTCTCTTCAAACTAAATTTATTTTTAAATTAATCAAATCCAATTTTGAAGCCTTGTATTTTCTCATATCAAGGATTGTTTAAGAACTAAAAAAAAGTAAAATTATGCTACATGGAATCCTTAATATGGCCTGGTCTTATGGTAATATTTCACAAGAACTTATAGAATTCTCATTAGATGGTCAGTGTTAACTCTTCTTCAAATTCTAGACTGCCAATTGGAATGGAATCCCACTCATGGATAAGATTAATACCATGGCTCAAAAAATTTATTATAACATATCCCTTAAAGATCAAATGGATAATCTTAACAATCTTCTACATGAGATTTTACATTTTTTCTCAAATTGGTATTCCTAAACTAAAAACAAATTGGTATTCCTGGACCCATTGGAGTGGTGTAAAAATTTTAAGGCCATGACAGAGCCTTTTATCATTAACCTTTCATGCCTTAGCCATTTATGGTCATGGGATTGGTCTTTTAGTGTGATACATATTGGATATGGATCCAATAGGGGTATGAATATGGGTTACATATATGGTATTCTCATTGGATGTGGTATCATCACATGAATATTGCATTAAGAATCTTTTTGTCAACACATGAGGAATCCAGAACACAATAAATAAAATGCATAGAAGGAAACATGAGAAATCAAGAAAATGTTAGGACATGGAAATGTTTGGTGGCAACTTTGTGCCATAAATGTTACATATACAAACCAACTGTTATCATACTTGTTCAACACAACAACAATACTACTACTCATCATCTGATGCTGCATCGTCACCCTCTCTACCTTCATCTCCACCACCTGCTGCCACCTGTAAGAACAATATATTGAAAATTAAATATTGTTGCATATTTATAATAAAAATTAAAACCAATAAAAGTTTGCAAACTAAATGATTTTGATTTTTTTTGTGATTTACCTGCTCACCATTACCCGATGCACTACCACCGGGGGCATATCTGCTCATATGCTGATGTATTTCAAGAAACGCTTTCTGCAAATCAGATATCTGATTCCCCTGCTGGTGAACTGTGTTTCGTAGAGAAGACATCTCCCTCTGAGCATATTCAGGTATGAAATGACTATAACCAGGAGTAGATGAGGCTGAAATCCCTGATGGCATGCGAAAGACCTCAGATGGTACGGGTCCCAAACCCATCCCGCGCACTCTACCAGGATGCTCCTTCCCAAGGACTTGACCCACCGGGTCATCCTGGGAGACTGAGTAGGATTGCCCAGGAATGGCATCCCATATTTCTTTAATTTTTACCTATAAATCAAATATTAATATATATTAACATAGTAAAAACTGATATTAAGTTATTATAATAAATAATTGACTTCATACCCCAACTTCTCTGGCAGGTTCATTAACAAAACTTCCATCTGTTTTTTATGAACATCCAGCCACAGTTCTGTTCGGGATGCTTCATGCCCTAAACTCTGTGACTGCATTAAACAAAGATAAATCATCAATCAAATATGTTAAATAGATAATATTATCTTATAAATATTTAAACTAATTAAAAGATTACCAATGACATTCGGCTTCTTGAAAAGCTTTTTGAACCCGCAGTGTGCGGGATTACCTGCTTCGCCCGGTTTGAAGAATTCTTTCTTGAGAGATCCTGAAATAAATAAAATTCAATTTAACAGTATTGTATTCAATGTCTATCTCCTCTTCATGTACATTTATAAATGTAAAATGAGGATAATATAATAATATATATTTTAATACCATCCGCTTCTCATCACGATGTCTATCGACAAAAACCTTCCACTGTTCTTTCAGTACCCCACTGGGTATCTTCTCATACATCTGCTGCACGGTCAACGAAGAATCATTGACATCACACCACAACCTCCATTTGAAATCTTTCCATTTTTTTCCAAGATTTTTCAATGTCCACTTCCGTGCTATCACATCAGCAACGGTAAAGTGGAAGAACATCTGTATACATAAATTCATTTTGAATATATTAGTAAAATGACATTCAATTAAACCATAAAGTAATAAAATTACCTTTATCTGAGAATCATAAACTTCATTTTTCCAGTTTGGAGGCATATGCCTCCAATAATCATACAAAATACGCAGGGAAACGGGCTCCGCTGCCAGCTGACCTATAATCTGACCAAGTAAACATGCGGCGTCATCCGTCGGGACCCCATAAGAATCAAATGGCACCACTATCTTCTTGCCATGCATGTTCCAAACATCAGAACATTTTATGTCTCTTTCCACGTTTTCATTGTCTTCATCTGCAATGAGAAAACAATTACTATAAACAAAATGCAATAAATTTATTTAATTAAAATTTGTACCTATGACTGCGACCCTCCAGAATGTCCGTGATGAACTGGAGGGGGCGTGTCGCTGCCCCACTGCTGAAGCTCCTGTAGGGGGAGGTGATGACTCATCCTCTAATGAGGCATCCACTGATGGTGTCAGAGATGGTGCAGGGGGAGATGATGCCGTGGGGACAGACGGATCGTCATCTGTCGCAGAAGAATAAGGAATAGTGTACCGCATCTTCCTTGGCATTCCTGTCATTTAATCAAATAAAATTAAGTTCAGAATATATATTTCAATAAAATTATGCAGAAAAAAAATTAAAAATGATAATAGATGCCCAGTATTAACAAACAAAATATATATAACAATGATAATGAATGACTACAGAAATGAAACAAGTAGTTGCTGAATGAATAAATAATTGTACATACAATCATTTTCCCCTTAAATCATGTCGGTTTCCTGATCCATTGCTTCATCCACTTCATTCATCCTTGCTAGACCAATATTTTCAATATCATGATGGAAAAATAATTCTGCTTCCTGTTGTTGATGAAATTCAATTGCAGAGGTCAAATCTTCCACTTCATTACCCATATCATACAAATCTCTTTGTATTACGTGAGTAACTACACTCCACCCTTCATCCACAACATCATTCACATAATATACCATTTTTGCCTGCGATGCTAAGATATATGGATCATGCAGTTCACGATCACCAACATCCATCAAGCGAGAGAAGTTTACAGAAGTAAATTGCAAGTAATCTCTTTTAACACCTCTGATAAAATCGACCCATTTGCATTTGAATAAAACAACAGAAAAATGCCCATGGTAGTTTAATTCAATAATATCATGCAGCTTTCCATAGTATTCCACTTCAGCAAATGTAAAAATACCACTATTTTGTGTTTTCAAACCCACTTCTCGATCGACTGTACGAAATCTAAAACCATTCACATTATAAGCGTTGAACTTTCTAACTTGTTTTATAGGACCTCTAGCAAGAAACTTCAAATCTTCTGAAAAGTCAGCTCGAGTATCAGTATTCATGATCTGAAGAAAAAATATAATTTAATAGATTTGAAAATTGTATGTGTCAAAGTAATATTCGTATTTATTTCAATATTTATAAACTTACACGTCGTGCAAACCATTCTACCAGCTCTTTATTCACAGCTTTCGTTATATCTTTTTCATTTCGTGTTAGGCTTCTCATTCGTCTCTTTGTTTGTATCCTCAACTCTTCAATAAATGGATCTGCAATTTCACTATTCAGCAGCACATATCTATGTGCCTGTAATAATTCCAATTCTGTTAGTGTCGCGTATGAGGTCCTCCCAACTGATCGGCCAATAGCAGGAAATATTTTTGATTTCTGATGCATTTGAGATTGAGTTGATGTGTCGTCAACACGTCCAACTCGAGTAAATCTTGTCTCAATATCATCCAAATATCTGGAACAAAAGGTGAGACACTCCTCGGCCAAATAGCCTTCAGCAATAGAGCCTTCTGGTTGAGCTTTATTTCTCACGTATGCTTTCAAAAGCCCAAGATATCTGTGAAAAAGAATAATAATATTATGCATTTATTTAAATGCCAAACAATGTTTACTTAACTGGAAACATATAAATAAAATACCTCTCAATTGGATACATCCATCGATAATGAACGGGGCCTCCTAATTTAGCTTCGTCAACCAAATGCACAGTTAAATGCATCATGACAGTAAAAAACGATGGAGGGAAGATCATCGCCATTGCACAAAGGGTCAATACAAACCTATCCTGTAGGTTGTCAAGCTGAAATGGATGTAGAGATTTCTCACATAACTATCTGAAAAATGTGCAGAAATGGAGTACAACAGCAGTAACTTTTTCAGGTAATAATGTATGCAATGCCAATGGTAGTAACTGTTGTAACAAAACATGTGAATCGTGACTTTTCAATCCATATAACTTATGATTCATCAAGTCAACACACCTCGAGATGGTACTCGAATACCCATCAGATACCTTCACATTCTTTAAAATTTGAAGGAACGTATCTTTATCCCTATTTTTCAACGAAAAAATGGCCGGAGCATACTTTTCATTCTCATCTGGCCAGAGATCACGTTTTATGTTCATTACTTGTAAGTCTTTGCGAGCATTGAGATGATCCTTCGACTTTCCATGATCATTAAGTAATGTGAAAATCAAATTATCACATACATTCTTCTCAATATGCATCACATCAAGATTGTGGCGCAAAGAATTAATTTCCCAATACGGAAGTTTGAAGAATATACTTTTTTTTCTTCCATTGTTGCGTTCTGATTTCACTTGACGATGCACTTCGCACTCGTTTTCCGCTATCATTCAAATGATGAACCTTCCCAAATTCTGTTTTAACATTTTCAAGCTGTGTCAATATTTCAGAACCGATTAACAACTATGGAGGTGGTCTACGATCAATGCAACCATTAAATTTTGATTTGTTCAGCCGAAATCTATGAGATGCATCAAGAAATCTTCTATGGCACAAGAAGCACCATTTTCTACTGTGAGGTAGCCGTTTGGGATCGAAATCAAAGTTACAAACGGGACAGGCCAAACCCATATAAGTGTTCCAACCAGATAAATTCCCAAGCCCAGGGAAGTCACTAATGGTCCACATTAAACCAGCATGCATTTTAAACATTGTTTTAGAAGAAACATCAAATGTCTCAACACCGTTGCTCCATAACTCCTGCAATTCTTCAATCAAAGGCTGCAGGTATACATCAATATAATTTCCAAGAATTTGTTTTCCAGGAATAATCATCGAAATGATAAAATATGTTTGTCGCATACACATCCACGGAGGCAGATTATAAGGGATCAAAACAACTGGCCAAATGCTATAACTCGTACTCAAAGTCCCAAATGGGTTGAATCCATCGGCAGGCAATCCCAATCGATCATTCCTAGGATCAGCTGAGAAATCTTGATGTAATGAATCAAATGTATTCCACGATTGGGAATCTCGTGGATGTCTCATTAACACATCATTGTTATTATCTACAGCATGCCACTTCATGTGTTCGGAGGTTTTTGATGACATGAATAATCTTTGCAATCGAGGCTTCAAAGGAAAGTAACGCAAAACTTTTGAAGGTGTGTTCCTTTTCTTCTTCTCCGTGAAATTATGTTCAGTCATACTTCCAACATCACCCTTTGAATGCCATATAGAAGAAGAACATTTCTTACAATTCTGTCTACTTGAATCCTCTCCCCAGTAAAGCATACAATCATTGGGACACGCATGTATTTTTGTATAATTCAGACCAAGCTTGTTAACAGCTTTTTTCATATCATAAAACGATTCTGGGATTTTTTCTTCAAGAAATTAATCACGAATCAATTCCAATAACATGGATATTGCCTTATTTGTAATTCCACATAGACATTTGATATGGTACAACTTCAGTAGAAATGAAAGCTTTGAATATTTCAAACACCCACTATACAACTCTTGATTTCCATCGTCAACTAAATCATGAAATGCATTTTCCTCACTAAAGTTTTCCCTTACATTTGGCTCCACAGAATCAAGAGGATCCGATGATATGTTACAATCTTGATCTTCTTGTGTTACAGTCTCAGAAACATCACTTTTCACGTTGCAATTTATAGCACCCACTTCTGGTTGTTCTGATATGTTTTGATTCTCATAGTGGTGTCTTGCAGTTCCGAATGCATCATTTATGAGGTTTTTCATTTCATTTTCCATTGTCGAAGAACTTGGGACCTCATTCTGTGGATTAACATCAGTCCTCAATCTTTCTGTATTGTTTGATTCTCCATGCCAAATCCAACACAAATATTGCTCAGGGAATTGCTTCAGTATTAAATGTTCATAAACTTCATCTCTCTTCAACCATGTTCTAAATTTACATTTAGGACATGGACATCTTATTCTCCCTTCAAAGGATCGATTAGAAATTGCAAAATCTAAAAACCCATTCAAACCCTTAACATATTGAGATGTGTTCCTCGGTAATGTGATCCATCTTTTATCCATGTATATCACAATGTGCCTACTCAAAATTTACGATAGTGTAAGATTACAGAAACATAATATAATAAAGATGAACCATTGACCATAAAGTATGCATAATATAATAAAGATGATTCATTGGCCACATTTACCATTTCAGACCTACTGAACAAGTCTGGTCCATAGGAGACAGCGTCAACACCTCATTGAGGAGCAATAAGAATATCGGGATACACACTTATCATAACACCATCGATCACACATTTATGTTGCCTCAAACAACACCCCTTTTATTTGTGATCGAAAATGATCATAATGCATTTTAAATCAAGTTAACTACATTCACTGAAACCATTTTCACAATGGGTAATGTTTGTTTATTGTTCTAGGGAAATCTAAATGGCCACATTTATGTTTTGGGGTTCATCTTGTGATGGAAGCATGAGACATGGTGTTTGAATTTCTTGAATAAATTAGTGATAATGACCCTCCTAAGGTGGAGAGAATTATGTTAGTCATGGAAATGTGGAGAAAACTGTAGAGTGGATGTGGAGGAATCAAGGTTCCAAATAGAAACCTATAAGGGACATGTTTGGGGGTTCTTAGGGAAGGCCAGGTGGAACTTCGATATGGTGTGTGTAGGTGATGGAGGTATACCTTAAGTGAGAAGGCTTCGTGTTTGGGTAGAGGGGCGAAATTCCAATAGGGGAAGTTGGGAACCAACAGAGTGAGTTAGCAGGAATGGAAAGACATAGTTGGATAGAAAGGGAATGGATGTGGTGGGCTGCGAGGCACCTCATGTTAATGTTGAAATGATAAGTTTATCCTAGTAATGTGAATGAGTTTTGAAGAAGAACCAAGTAGTCCTTGGTTGAGATATGGATGGTGAAAGTGTGACAAATCTGGGAAGTTTTGGCAGAAATAATGAATGCTAGAATTGGGTGGAGTTTTCATGGATGTTGTGATTTGGAAAACATGTTAGGGAAGTTTTGAAGGTTGAGTTGAGGTTCTGTTGACCTCTTTTATGATGAGTGATGTTCTCAAAACTAGAAAATTGTGGTGACGAAGTAAGTAATATGGTGTTGAGAACCATGGAAGGAAAGTAATCGATTAATGGTGTGGCTAGAGTTTCAAGTTGGATGGTCTCAGGTAGGAACCATATTAGTGTATTAGTTTTGGTGATGGGTGTTGGATCAGGTTTTGGATGGTTGAATACCTTGAGATGAAGGTTATGCTTGGGTTGTGCTTTGGATGTTTGAAATGGAGTGAGGCTGTTGGGCCTTGAGTTCTGGATTGATGTAGGTTAGAGAATGTGGTTGGAATCTATGTATCCCTTCAGCGACAATGAGTTTGTGTCACCATTATAATTTTGGTAACTAGGTGAGGTGGTGCTAAGAATTTTGGGCCATGAGTTGTGGAGAGGATTTGAACAAAGGTGTTCTGATTGGCTCTCCACAGGGTAGTGTAGTGCCTTATCGATATCCTCTTGTGCGGTGGTATAGTAACATTACCTAAACCTTTAATTTTCATTTGATGTTGATAATAAATAGTTGAGAGATGAACTTTAGTAATTTTTATTAAAAATACACACTATAAACCTATCAATTATCCTTGAGAGATGAACTAGGGTATTAACTAGACCATAAACCAACTTTAAAGATATAATCAATTTGACGTGTCATGACAATGTGGTCAGTTCCTATTGGAGAAACCAATGGGATCAACACTACAATGTAGATTAGGAAACCCTAAGAGTGGGAGAATCCACAATTGGAGATTTTGGAACCATCCTCACAATAAAATACACAAATCAATCACATTTTCCATGATTAAAATTTCATTTATTCACTTAAAATAGGGAGTTAAATTACCTATATGTTGTTTTCGGTGCTTCCCATCATTAAATATCTTAATCACTATTCGATGATAGAAAGTTGACTCAATTTATTTACTTTATTCTATTTTTAGATTAATTATTTGGGAAATACACCTCACCCTATTCATTTGAATGGTCATGGAATAAAATCCCAACCATGAAAACTATAAAAAATACCCCATTAAATCATCATATAATCATTCTATAATCACTGATTAATCATAACACCACTTGTTCACACCAGGCTTCCCCACACTACTGAAATTCTATCACATCAATGTCTGTACTTGTACCCACCAAAATAAAGTGTGAGCTGATCACTAGATGAATTTACCCCCACCCTCTTACATGTTTCTCCATAATTTCTAGATCTCCCACAATATCTCACCCTAGTGGATTTTTATAGACCACTTTACATGGTCAAGATGAAATTTCCCTTGATTTCAACCCCAGATGAACACTCTTACCACATTGATATTTTATTATTATCCCATTATATTATGATATACATATGAATTAAGATCCAAATCAACCAACCTTATCACCTATTTACGAAATCACCACCTTAAATCATTAGTACAAGTGTATCCATTTCCTAGAATTCTTTCCTTACACCCCATCTGTGAATCACCTTGAAAAGGTTTCCTTTTCCCAAAACCCCATTAATATTGAATGTATTTATATTTTTTACTCATATCTTAGTGTATAATTTAGTTATCAAGACTTCCATGCATTCCAACCATGCTTCTAAAAACTTACAATCATCCTAATTTCCTTATGAGTAAAATAATTATGCTAACATGAAATCCCTATCTCAAATGAATGATAAGTATCTTATCAAAGGTCACTTTTTCCTAGATTAACTAACCTTTATAAGGATTATTATTGATAACTATCCAATTATTATTTCACCTGGATGAATCATTTTTCCACATTATCCAAATCATCCCAAGACTAGGCTGAATATGATATTACCTTGCAACCCCAAATCAATATCCCTATTTTTCAACATCTGAGAATAAATACATATTGAATCAAACCCAAGTCAAGTACCAAATCCCTTAAAAATCCTGTAAAAATAAAAAACACAAATCATCCTAGACATATCACAAGTCCTCACCCCTATCATAGAACTAACCTTCAGTGATAATAACACCCTCACCATAGGTTTCACCAGATGGTCGGGTCTATGGGTACGATTCATGGATCATAAACTTGGTCATTATATCTAGTAAAACCTATAATACAACTTGTAATAAATTTAACTTTTATATAAAAATCACAATCAGTCACCCCCATCAATATAAAATAATACCACAAGGATTGTCACACTTATATACATCGCATATCTAGTATATTATGAAGTAAAAATCTTAGATCTTGGCCAACTAAGATATCAATGATCAACATCTTAATTCATTATCAAGTGATCATTGGTGATGTTTAATCTAACTAACATAACCCTAATCTATAATTTACCCTAGTCTATTAATTAACTTTACACCAATTAATCATTTAATTCCAAATTAATTACTAACCAATAACTTTTAATTAATCCAAGACTGTTCTCGTTTTCATTTAAAAACACTATCGTATCATCATAAAAATAATGCATCAACATTGTATCCACACAAATTATTTTCTCATTATGAAATTTTATATGGTTCATGAATAATCACATGAGTATGTCAAGCAGAAGACATAGAGAAAACTCACTTTGGGGCCGAGGTCAAAGTGAGAAAGGTCGTCGGGAGAAGGGGGTCGCGGGTTTCCGGTCGCAGGCACCGCCGGAGGAGGTCGCGGGGTCGCCGGAGGAGGTCGCGGGGTCGCCGGAGGAGGTCGCGGGATCGCCGGGGGGTCGCGGGGGGCAGCGGGCGAGGGTTGCAGGGAAGGGTCGCGGGGGGCTGCAGGTGAGGGTTGCAGGGAAACGGGGGTCGGGGTAGGGAAGGGTCGGGGTTTTTTAAAAAAACAAATGTTTAGTGGCGGTTTATTAAAAACCGCCGCGAAACGTATTTCGGAAAACGTTTAGCGGCGGTTTTGTGAACCGCCGCCACAAAACCGTCGCTAAACACTGTTTATTTTGTAGTGAAAATTTTTGTCAGAGATGTGGAAGCTGAATTGGCTTAGAATCAATCGGCACCTATGCCAGCCAAAGACATTCAATCTACTGGTGTTACTCAAAAGTCTGATCCTCAAACCAGTTCAAATCCTAATAAGAAGCCAAGGTACAGTAAGGATGTCGTAGCCAAATGGAGAAAGGATAAGGAACATAGAATGGAAGGTGATCCAAAGTTCGGTCTTGACCCGGCTGAGGCTTTTGTAGAAATAATAAGGGTAGAAGAAACCCTTAAGGCTGAAAATAAAAAGAAAACTATTTTGAAAATAAAGTCTCGTGACTTTAATATCTCTAAAGTTTTGAAAATGGTTGAGGATGCTAGTGCTCAGCTGACGGAAGAAGTGCACCAAGAGCCCATTGTACATAGTCTCCCTAAGAAAGGAAAAGGAAAACAAATAATGGAAGAGATAGAAGAAGTGGAAGAAGAGGAAGGATATTTTCTTTTATAATTTCTTCAATGTTCGAAGAAGATTAAGGATGAATCGGTTCAAAAGCTGAGTGAAGGTGTTCAACAAACTCCTCATGCCGATCAAGCACGAACTCCGGAAAGAATGTAATCTCAAGAAAAGCAAGGTGCTCAATCCTATCATACAGATAAAGTTGTTGTCATTAGTGATAAAGTGGACGAAGAAAGAAAGAAGAAAGAAAAAGCAAAAGGACAAAAGCCAATTATAGACTCATGCCGATCGAATGAACTGGCTTCGTACGATTAAGATACTGATTCAGAACATAAAATCTCTCTCAAGAAGAGTGATTACATTTTCCATGTTTTGAGAAGGGTTGAGAAGACCATTCCTTATTTCCCGAGGCTGGAAGGGAAAATTGATTTTATTACTGACAATCAAAAGAAGAAGTTTGGCTCCGTAAAAGAATTGAGAAAGAATGTTTTGTCAGTTGAAGCCGATTTGAAAGTTCATTCAGAAATTTTGGTCGCTCATAAGAAGGCCTGTAACAAGATGACCAAATGGGCATACAAAACAGAGAGCTCAATCAATGATCATGAGATAGAAATTAAAGATATAAGAAGGTTGTCAAATGAGCTTGCAATTGCTTTTAATAAGCTTGACAGAGAAACAGTTGAAAGGTTGAATCTTTTTTCTTCTCAATGAGCCAATGTTCCTTTAGTGAAAGACTTGCAAGAAAGAATGAATTCCTTTCAATTTGAATTCTCGAAGGTTTCATCTTTCAAGGATGAAATGGTTTTGTTGAAGAAACAAAATTCTGTGTTATCCAAAGATAACAAGAATTTGCAAGGTAGAATTGATACCCTTGAAGAAGTAATCAGAGTCCAGGAGGAGACTATTAAGAATCAAGATCAGATTTTTGTGGACCAACAAGAGCTTCTCAGGTCTTAGGGTGATGCTATTTATGAAGACAATAAGGAGATAAAAAATATGAAGGCTGTTCTTCATGAGTTGATCAAAAAGGAGATGGAAAGAGAAAACAAGTTACTTGTATTTGTTTTCAAGTTTGGTCTTGGTTGTTATCGTAATGAAATTTCTTTTATACATTGTCTTGTATTTATTTTCTAACACTTTCAGACAATTCAAGTTTACCCCTTCTTTTTGTAAATCACAAAGGGGGAGAATGTTTACAAAGGGGGAAAATGTTTTATAATGGGGAATAATTCTTTACAACACTCTTAAGGAAAATCTATGAATACAATTCTTAGAAAAGTCCATACCTAAGGGGGAGTTAGTTGTATTCAAATTCATATTCAGAAGAGTTTCCAATAACTCTGGGGGAGATAAGTATTTCTTGTTATATTTACATTGTGTGTTGTGATTTCCAAAAAGGGGGAGATTGTTTAGTCAAAATTTATCTTTTGACTTCTACATTTTGTTTTGGAAATCACAAATGTCTTTTTAATAATATCGTACTGACTCTATCACTCGTACCGTACTGACTCTGTCAATCGTACTGTACTGAATCTGTCAATCATATCATACTGACTCTGTCAATCGTATCATACTGACTCTGTCAATAGTATCGTACTGACTCTGCTATTCATATGTTCATTACTTGTTTTAGTACTTAGTCAAAAACACATGTTTCATATGAATCGTACCATTGCATATCATCGATATATATCTTGTTTTAACCAATATGATGTCGTTGAGTTAGTTACAAACTAATAAAAACGATGTCCTTCTTTCTATTTCAATATGACCGTTATGATTCCAGTTGTCCAAGTCCCTCCGAGTTTTTCGGAGAAATATGACTATTGGAGGCAACATGACTGTTGGAACCTGAGGCCTATAAATAGGAGGTCATTTGAAGCTGAAAAAACGAATGGAAACGTTGTGGAACAACTGTGATACTTTGCTTCAATCAAGATTCTAGAGAGAGATGTTGTGACTTCTCTCATCTGCTTTGTGCGTCCGATCATCGTATCGGGGCTTTCAAGGAATTGAAATACAGAGGTGCCGATTACCTACAAAATCGAGGGCTGCCGGGGATAGGCAGACAGACGTGCTATAAGGCCCTAGCCTTAAACATCTCTTAATATTGAATTAAATGAGTAATTCACATTGAGGATCTTTTCAGGTTTAGAGTTTTAGAGAATTAGGACATAACTATTACATCTCAAAAGATTACAAAGTAGTCGTTTATACTAAATTTCCATAAAATAAAAACTCTTAAAAAGAAACATGTATAGTTCCATGTTTTAGGTAGCATAACTTTCCCTTGATCCCATCCTTGACCCTATTCCATGCTAAGTCCTGTGAAAAACATTTCAAAAACTTGGGATGAGCATAAAAAGCTCAGTAAGGGATACACAAATAATGAAAACTGTTAGTTTTTCAAAACAACAAGTAAACCATGTATACTTTATCAAAGTAATACTTTTCACCTCTTCGAAGTAGTAAAAACTCTTCGCTGAATAAAATTTCATTACTTACCCCTTTGTAACCAAAAGATTACCATAAAACCCATATAAAGAACACATAACATATAAAGGTAACTTGGGACAGAAACATACTTAAGTGGAATAACCATACGGTCGACTTCCACACATATCACTTAATGGAATATCTATTCGTCCAGCTTCCATACATACTTAATGGAATATACATACGGCCGACTTCCATACCCAATGCATTGGAGGTTATAACGTAACCACCAGTCCTGGTATTCACGGCACCACCCGTCATATGGTTTATCACGTAACCACCCGTTAAATGTCCAAGTACCATATTAAAATCATAAGACATAAAACAAATATAATGTAAAGAAAATATTTCCACACTTTGATCACAATATATCACTCAAATATATTGACATAACAAATCCATTACAAAAACCATTTTCAATACCAAAATACATAAACGATTATATGGTATTTATTTCATTTTAAAAATATCATGACTTGTTGAGGAAGCCAAAGACTAAATAATACTTGTGGCGGCGAAAAATGTCATTGTCACCGCGTACGTTAAAAGAAACATTCCTTTTTGTCGTTTAGTAAAAAGCATCATATAAAAAGATTCCTTTTGTATAAAAGTAAATGTAAAAGGGGTTTATACACTGTATAAAAGAAATTTGTGTATAAAACGAAATATGCCTCAATGAAAGGAGATTGAGACGTAGTCCCATACAAAGACGGTATCCTTGGTTTAAGGATAACTCAATTACATAATTATGTGTGACAAATGAATACACCAAATATAAGTGGATATTAAGTGTAAAATTATCAAAGGTCATTCACACATATTCAAATGATGACATATTCAATAACTACATGTTGAACCCAAAGAAATTGGAATTGGGTTAAGAAGTTCCCTTGACAGCCTAACGGCGTCACATCAAAATTAGTTGATGAGAGATAAAAAGTGTATCTCATCACTTGGACATAAAAGTTACATCAATAAGGATATATGAGAACATATCCCAACATAAAAATATGTAAATTAAAAGACCCAACAAAATAAGTCTTTTAAAATGAGGAGGGTGAAAGGTTCCCTTACCGACTTGGGTATCTTTCAAAACATACACCCCATGAAAGAAGGACAATACATCATTGATGTAAATACTCATAAAACTAAAGTATATTAAAAAATAGTAGAATAATGGGCAGTACGTACACCACTCAAAGGAAATTTTGGCAAATGTAGCATAAATCTCACGGGAATAAAAGTGAGATGAAAGATCCCTTACGAAAACTCGGCCGCCTAACGGCACCACATAAAACTTACAAAAATGGATTGATAAGATCAAATAGGGTATCTCATAATATTAACATAAAGTTTATAGAAAGAGTAATATAAAAGAACATCCCCCCAACATAACAAAGTGGAGCTTAAAAGAAGTGACATAAAGGAGAGTACTTAAAAAGAAAGAGAGAGGTTGGATCTCTTATGAAAAAATCGACAGCCTAACGGCGCCACTCAAAACATACAAAATGGATTGATGAGAGAGAATAGGGTCTCTCATCATATGAACATAAAAATTACAGTAAGAGTAATATAAAATAATATCCCAATAACAAGAAATATGATCTTTAAAAGTAATGACATAAAAGAATTTACTTAAAAAGAAAGAGAGGTGTAGGATCCCTTACCTCGGGTCTGACTTGACTCGATCGTTCTTTAACATCCTGAATAATAAACTTGAGTTAATTTCTACTTGCTTAAGAACCTTTTACAAGTTCATTATTCCTTTTATATCAATTATTGACATGTTATAATCATTATGTAATCATTTAAGTTAATAATGTTTGTTTTGTTGATATTCGGTTCTTAAGTCGAAAGTGGACTTCTTACAATTACATGTTGTTCGTGTGGTCAAAGGTTCTTTATATCCAGAATGAAATTCCTGATTTGGATATCATATATATCATATATATCTAGAATATACATGTATTTATAATATCACATAATCATTTAGAGGTAAGAAATGAAATGCACCGTTCATGGAGACGGTAAGCCGTACGTACACATGAACGCTACTTTCATTTCTTTGTCATATTAATGGAATTAAAAATAAATGAGAGGTATATATATTTTAATTCCAGAATTATATTCATCATTTAGATGTATCATTCATCATATATATCCATTATATAAAAGTACTTATAATAGTACATTACATTTGGCGATAAGAAATGAAATGCACCGTTCATGGAGACAGTAAGCCGTACGTACGCATGAACGCTACTTTCATTTATATCTCATACTTTAATGGAAATAAATAATAATGACATAGAGTTATATAATAATTCCAGTATAACATAATATATAATAACATTAAATCCATCCTTTATACGTCCCACGTATGGCATTAACGAATCACATCACTTTGAGGGGGCGGTAGTCTGCACTTCCTAAAATGAAGATATCGCGTATACCCATAATGGAAGCCATAAAGGTAAGCCACAAATGAAAAATACAGAAGCTTAAGTAAAACATAAACATATTATCTATCCTATATAAATATAGTGACATCTTAATGGACACCTTTTAAGGTGTTAAAATAATGTTGAACAATCATCGTTTCGTAAGGCATAAATTCGCCATCCACAGAAACAGTATGTCCGTTAACCATTAGATGTAGGTGTGTGTAAGTGTAGATCTAATCCTTATTATAACAACATCCTAGTATATTGAGGATACTTTAGTTGTTACAAAAGAAAAGAATAAAAAGAGTTTAGGGGGTTGGAGAAGCAAAATAAAACAAAAGGACTCAAAAGAAGACATTACCTTAAAATCGGGTAACTCCCCTTGGTTTGAGTTAAAAGGCTTCCTTGGGAAGACTTCTGCCCAAACTGAGGATTCAAGGAGTAATATAGGGAAGTGGGGAGACAAAATGGGCAGGGGTTGTCTGATCCAAAGGCTTTGTGAGTGTGGGTAAGGCGGTTGAGGTGGGGGCCTTTTATAAGAGGAGATGAGGGGCACTCTTGAATGGTAAAGAAAAGTCACTTTATTTTAAAATGGAATTCGGCTTTAAGAGGTCCCAAATTGATTTTTTTTCAAGGATAAGGTGATAAGGGTTAGAAATCCACTCATCCAATAGGTTTTGGACATGTGTAGGTCTTAGATATTACATTATCTTTCCATTTTATTTAAATAGTTAAACAATGAGGTCATCGCTGCATCATCATAATGTCATAAATAATTGAATTTCTTTAATGTCTAAAAATTATAAAAAAATACTATGATGTAGGAAATCGTTTTATCTTTCCAATGAATATTTATAGTCAAAATTAGGATTTGTATAACCCCATGTAAAAAGTTTTTTAGTAAAGCATTTCATGTTTGTCTCATTTTTTACTTTAACATTAAATAAAAAGGTATTTATGTAATTTTCCAACCAAAGTGGCTCCATGGAATCCCCAAGTTGACCCATGGATTCTCTTGGTCGGACATGACACATCCAATGAGGTTAGTACATGTGTCAAGTTCATTTCATATTATTAAAACATTATTTTTACCTTAAACTACACTAATTACCTCTAATCGCTATTAAAAACTTAATAAGTTACTATTCACCAAAAAATTATTTTAATCCCATTGAACCACATTTTACTTCTTAATGACAACCATGTATGTCGGATTTTTGAAATTCAAAACACAAAGGTGGCAAAATTTCATTTAAACGGAAAATTTGTTTTTATAAGTACCACTTAGTGGTTTCACTATTCATCAAAAATTGAAGTTTTTCAGAAAATTACCGAAAATTCACCCTAAGCTATATTTGATATTCCAAAATCAAAAATGAAGTCTATTTTACAAAATTAAAAACATATAAGTCACATTAATTAATTTAATAATTAATTCCCACTGTCATGAAAAATAGCGTGTTTTTATGAAATAATAAGTATCAAAAGATTGACACTAGTTTAAGTCCGATTTCAAAGTGAAATTAATTCCAACGACCACTATTGGATTTAATGGTAAAAATATATTATAATTTTACTTTAAAAACAATTAAGAAGATAATCTAATCATATAAATAAATTATATTAAAAATAGGTTTTGAATTAAAATACAACATTTTACACTATTCATTAACAAATGAACTTTATCGGAAAGATACCAAAAATTTACACAAAGTAAATTTTGATGTCCCGATTATAAAGAAGAGTTTTATTTGGTCCAAATAGAATGTATAAGAGTGAACAAAACTATATTTAATGACGGTTCGCCATCAAATGGCGATAAGTGAACCTTTAGTGAAAACTAGGGCATATACGCCTAAAATTGAATTCTTTCCGTATTTTAAGCCTTTATCTTTTATTGGATAAATGTAAAAACATTTAAAAACATATATAATCACATTTTAGTTATTTCTATCCATTCCCGCCAATACAACGGCTAAATGTTAACTGCCATTTAATGTAATATTATTTTATTATTAGAGTGCAACATAAGATTACCAAGAAACTCGTTGTTGCGTGTTGGGTACGCCATCGAGCATAGCGTCCCCTTTAAAGTCATATTAATATTTTATTCAAAAATATGGATAAATATGAAAATGTCATATTCTTTATTTACCTGGGGTGTTACATTCTTCCCCCCTTTTGGGAATTGCGTCCTCGCAATTTTAAAATTGGGCTTGTAAACATCCATGAAAGTCCCACATCGGAAGAAGAGTCGGTAAAACAATCACTTTAAAATAAAGAAAGATAAGTACAAAGGTCACCCGAGTTAACCCATACTAGGATTCCAAGTATGAAAACATGGACATGGAGGAGAAAACATAGGGTCATGTTCTGATGGAGAGTGATAGAAAACATGTTTAGGAGAAAGTTAACCACAAAAAATCACAAACTTGTGATGGGTTAAACGGTATTCGATTCCCCAGTAGGAAAAGTTAATAGACAAATTTTTTGTTTTAAGTTACTTTTTATTGAGGAATTTATTCATAAGGAAACATAATCACTTATCATGTTGACTTTCAACTTTTATTAGATTCCTTACACAAACTCATATTTTCTCCAAAAGACGAGTATTTAGGAAGACTTGTTCACATTAAGAGTTCTATAATAAACTTCTAGAGAATCACCTAATCCACAAAAGAGAACTATATACTTCCCATATCTTTATACTTTAACCAAAACAAAAACCAAAAAGGCTAGTACAAGATCAGATAATCTAGAAAAGGATAACCCCTTATAAAAAGAAAATCTATTCTTAATCTCTAAAATTTGACCAACAAAACCCAAAGTTCAACGGGGACCATTCGATAATCAATTTTTCCATAAAATTATTCAAAGTAAACCAAACTAAGATTGAAACCCAAATATTTGAAGGATTTTGTCACATAGTCTTCCAAGTTAAATCGTAACATTTATCTCCAAACAAAATCAGTTTCTCTTAATGTCTCGTATTGAAAAGTAATTAACCTAATCACATATCCTTGATGATAGGTTAATCATTTCCATAGAAAACCCAAAATAAACTTACTCTTGATTCCTAAAATAATCCAACTAAAAGGAATCAGTCAAACTAACCAGGGACTTCACGTAGTCCAGTGGTAGGCGATAAATACCAGTTGCACTTTGGTTGTGGGTTCGATTCCTGCAGCTTTGTCCGACGCAACGGGTTGTCACACGGTCTGCGTGTTGTCCTTTTTCCAAAACTATATAATTCATAAAACATTCCCCAAAATCAGATAAAATATTCAAAAATAATCATAACATATTTTAACCTCAATTTTATCTCATGCCTTTCATTTTCCATCATATCATATAATAACCAATAATTACCTCAAAAGTAAGGATCATATACACTCTAATGGTTACCTATATAATTATTACCTGAACATCCACATCGATTGGTCATCTCATACATGATGCATTACAGAACATACCAAGGTTCAAGTGGTTGATCATGACTCCTTGATAGTTGGTTTAGAACAACCACGAGTTTCCTCATTGAATCCCCCATTTTATCTAGTATCTAAATCAGAGAACCACCACAGTTTTTCCTTCAAACCTGTTGTCTCTTTGGTGCCAGCTAGATCCATCCATTCACTAAAAACAGAAATGTCAGTGTGAGTATATCAACAAAACCATCATGTACTAATGAGGAAGGTAAAGACTAAGATATACTTACTCATTCACTTTATCTAAAACTGGGACTCTTTCTGAAATCCTAACCATTATGGTAATGTCACTTATGCTTAGAGAATACCCTAACCTCTAAAGTTATCTAAACCGACCTTTGATACCAACTATAAGGCCCCAGCCTTAAACATCTCTTAATATTGAATTAAATGAGTAATTCACATTGAGGATCTTTTCAGGTTTAGAGTTTTAGAGAATTATGACCTAACTATTACATCTCAAAAGATTACAAAGTAGTCACTTCTACTAAATTTCCATAAAATAAAAAGTCTTAAAAAGAAACATGTATAGTTCCATGTTTTAGGTAGCATGACTTTCCCTTGATCCCATCCTTGACCCTATTCCACGCTAAGTCATGTGAAAAACATTTCAAAAACTTGGGATGATCATAAAAAGCTCAGTAAGGGATACACAAAGAATAAAAACTGTTAGTTTTTCAAAACAACAAGTAAACCATGTATACTTTATCAAAGTAATACTTTTCAACTCTTCGAAGTAGTAAAAACTCTTCGCTGAATAAAAGTTCATTACGTACCCTTTTGTAACCAAAATATTACCATAAAACCCATATAAAGAAAATATAACATATAAAGGTAACTTGGGACATAAACATACTTAAGTGGAATAACCATACGGTCGACTTCCAAACATATCACATAATGGAATAGCCATTCGGCCAACTTCCATACATACTTAATGGAATAGCCATACAACCGACTTCCATACCCAATGAATTGGAGGTTATAACGTAACCACCCGTCTTGGTATTCACGGCACCACCCGTCATATGGTTTATCACGTAACCACCCTTTAAATGTTCAAGTACCATATTAAATAATAAGTCATAAAACAAATATAATGTAAAGAAAACATTTCCACACTTTGATCACAATATATCACTCAAATATATTGACATAACAAATCCATTACAAAAACCATTTTCAATACCAAAATACATAAAATATTATATGGTATTTATTTCATTTTAAAAACATCACGTCTTGTTGAGGAATCCAAAGAGTAAATAATACTCGCGGCGGCGGAAAAGGTCGTTGTCACCGCGTACATTAAAAGAAACATTCCTTTTTTCGTTTAGTAAAACGCTTCGTATAAAAAGATTCCTTTTGTATAAAAGTAAAAGTCAAAGGGGTTTATACACCGTATAAAAGAAAGTTGTGTATAAAACGAAATATGCCTCAATGAAAGGAGATTGAGACGTAGTCCCATACAAAGACGGTATCCTTGGTTTAAGGATAAATCAATTACATAATTATGTGTGACAAATGAATACACCAAATATAAGTGGATATTAAGTGTAAAATAATCAAATGTCATTCACAAATATTCAAAGAATGACATATTCAATAACTACATGTTGAACCCAAAGAAATCAGAATTGGGTAAAGAAGTTCCCTTGATAGCCTAACAGCGTCACATCAAAATGAGTTGATGAGAGATAAAAAGTGTATCTCATCACTTGGACATAAAAGTTACATCAATAAGGATATATGAGAACATATCCCAACATAACAATATGTAAATTAAAAGACCCAACAAAAGAAGTCTTTTAAAAAGAGGAGGGTTAAAGGTTCCCTTACCGACTTGGGTATCTTTCAAAAAATACACCCCATGAAAGAAGGACAATACATCATTGATGTAAATACTCATAAAAAGAAATTAAATTACAAAAACAGTAGAATAATGGTCAGTACGTACACCAATCAAAGGAAATTGTGGCAAATGTATCATAAATCTCACGGGAATAAAAGTGAGATGAAAAATACCTTACGAAAACTCGGCAGCCTAACAACGCCACATAAAACTTACAAAAATGGATTGATGTGATCAAATAGGGTATCTCATCATATTAACATAAAGTATATAGAAAGAGGAATATAAAAGAACATCCCCCCCAACATAACAAAGTGGATCTTAAAATAAGTGACATAATGGAGAGTACTTAAAAAGAAAGAGAGAGGTTGGATCTCTTATGAAAAATTCGGCAGCCTAACGGCGCCACTCAAAACTTCCAAAATGGATTGATGAGAGAGAATAGGGTCTCTCATCATATGAACATAAAAATTACAGTAAGAGTAATATAAAAGAATATCCCAATAACAAGAAATATGATCTTTAAAAGGAATGACATAAAAGAATGTACTTAAAAAGAAAGAGAGGTGTAGGATCCCCTACCTCGGGTCCGACTTGACTCGATCGTTCTTTAACGTCCTGAATAATAAACTTGAGTTAATTTATACTTGTTTAAGAACCTTTTACAAGTTCATTATTCCTTTTATATCAATAATTTACATGTTATAAACATTATGTAATCATTTAAGTTAATAATGTTTGTTTTGTTGATATTTGGTTCTTAAGTCGAAAGTGGAATTCTTAAAATTACATGTTGTTCGTGTGTGTTGACGCTCCTTTCATCACAGAATCTAAAGATCAGAAAAGGGGAATATCTGTGCTAAAAGTGATTCAACCTTTGAAGAAAACATCAAAAATCGACAAAGGCATGAACAAAGGATCAAAAGCAACTACACCGCGCAAGTTATATCACTGTCGCGCAAGTGACTTGCGCGACCTAAGTGATAACAGCCCATGGCCTTCTTTTGCCTATAAATAGACCCTGTGGGCCCCCCATTCGAGAGGATCTTTTTACAGAAACTCGGATTGAAGCTCCCGATGCCCAAGTCTCTTCTCAAAGTTTCCGGAACACTTCTAAGGTAATTTCTTACCTAGAACGGAAGATCTAAAGAGAAGGAGGAAGGCCTAAGTGTTGAAACTCATCAACACTTGCGCGCTTGAGTGGTCAGCCCTTAATGGAAGTGACCACACTTGCGCGCCGCCTTATTTCCATCAATAGAACTTGCACGTCCCTTTTCTAGAAGAACCTCAAGAGGATTCTAAAGGGATTAATAAAGAGTCGCTCAAGTATTCTAATGCTGGGTAAAAATCGCGCAAGTACCCCACATGTCACGCAGGTATACCTGCACGACCAATACTTGCGCGCCCACGTAAGAATTGCGCACCTTTCAAGACTTGCGCGCCCCTACCTTTTTGGGTTCCCATCTTTCCCATTTTACCCCTGTTAAGCCATTTCACCTTTCCTATTCAAGATTTAGTTTTCAAGATACTCTTCAAAGCCATTTATGGCATGATTTCTTGATTTGACGTCCTTATCTGAAAGGAATTATGTGGAATATCTCTCAAAACCTAGTGATTTAAATATCCTTATGTCACTAAATATCGAGTGTTCATTCATTCAACCTCATCCTTTAAGATGAGAGAATCCTTAACTTGGGTCTCCTTTTCAGGAATAATCCCCAGTTATAAGTCCTTTAATCTGGGCATTTTCCTCAGGAGTAAGTCCCAAATTCTTAACGTTCCCAAATCTGGGCATCCTCCTCAGGAGTAAGCCCCAAACCTTAATTCCTTAACTTGGGAATCCTCCTCAGGAGTAAGCCCCAATCTCAAATATGGGCATCCTCCTCAGGAGTAATCCCCAATCTCAAATATGGGCATCCTCCTTAGGAGTAATCCCCAATCTCAAATATGGGCATCCTACTTAGGAGTAATCCCCAATCTCAAATATGGGCATCCTCCTCAGGAGTAAGCCCCAAACCTTAATCCATAACATGGGTCTCCTTTTCAGGAATAAGACCCAGTCATAATTATGGGAATCCTTCTTAGGAGTAAGCCCCATGTCCTCTAATTTTGGGCATCCTTCTTAGGAGTAAGCCCCAATCTCAAATATGGGCATCCTTCTTAGGAGTAAGCCCCGAGTCCCTTAATTTGGGCATCCATCTTAGGAGTAAGCCCCAATCTCAAATATGGGCATCCTCCTCAGGAGTAAGCCCCAAACCTTAATCCCTAACCTGGGTATCCTTTTTAGGAATAAGACCCAGTCATAGTCATGGGCTTCTTTTCAGGAGTAAGCTCCAAGTACCCTAACCTGGGTCTCCTTTTCAGGAATAAGTCCCAGTCATAATCTTGGGTTTCCTTTTCAGGAGTAAGCCCCAAGTCCCCTAATTTCTCTCTAACCAATCCTAATTTACATTTGATCTGGGATTCCTTCTCAGGAGAAAAACCCAGTTATCAATCCTCTCCTAATTTGGGTTTCCTCTTCAGGAATAAGTCCCAAGTTAGAGTATTCAAATCTCCATGAAGCACATATACCTTTATGGACCCTGTTCCTGGATTTTCTCTCTAAGGTAAATCCTCTGGGCAGTCATACATACATAAGCCCCAAACCATTTCTTATGATTTCATCTTTCATGGAACAATTGTCTAAATTTTACTAATACCTCTTGTTTCTCACACCGAGCATGACTCACGTGAGCTTAGAGTGTAAAAGTAATTGTGACATCTTTCTTTGAGCCATCAATCATAAACATCATACCCTTATTCGAACTACGTGGGTTCTGATTCCTTTTTCAAAACAAAGGATACGTAGGTAGCCCATCTATGGGTTCGATCCCAACTCTGAAATAATTCATTGTCCTTCTGAATGACGATAAACTTCAAGTGTGCCACTGAGTGGCTTTAAAACCAGCCTGGTCATCATAATGACCAAGAGACTTTTATATAAATGTTTTGAAGGATACCATTGACCAAGAATCTCTAAATAGATACAGATAATTATCTATTTATGAAGAACCTCGAATACATATAAAAGATTCTCTAAATTTCTTACATATTTAATCATTGATTGTTAAACTGAAGGAAAGCTCATTTTATACTTGGTAATGTAATAAGGATTCACGAACATAACTTAAATCTATAAAGAGAGTCCCTGAGTAGACAATAATTCCCCTCAAAAAGGTGTGATGAGTCCGACCTCCCTTCCTCTCGACCAATGCAAATTCCTAAGCCTCATTAGTCCACAAGATAATGAGTGCCTACCTTTGGAAAGTAGGTCCAAACGGATGTGGAATCATTGGATGTTTCCGGTTCTATGAACAAACCCGCTAGAAACCGATCGGAACGTTTGAATATCCCATCCAGGAGGTCATCCCCGAATTCCGTGCGAAACAAAAAATGGTGAACCCGACGTGAATCCTTAACCAAGTTAAAATGATGTTTTACCTATTTGTTAAGCCCCTATTTAAAACTCAATAAGAGGGCTAACAAAAACAATCATTGACATATGTGCTCATCCAAAGGATGAAGTAGCTGAGTTTATCTTGATTACATCTGTTATATCAAATAGGCACTCTTTTCCAAGATTTTCTGTATTTTCATAAATGGCTGCTCTCAAATTCACATCTGTGAATACTACTGCTGCAAATACCACTGCTGCTATTCCTACTGGATCGTCATCCGCTCTGAGGATGACATCACCTACTCAGCATCTTCAACGCTGGGTATTAAATGCGCTGGTTAAGGAGTACCGTCAACACGGTACCATCCCAACTCTGGAGGCTGCCCGACAGGCCCTCCAAGTAAAAAACTCACACAGGTCATCCGGACAACGACGACCAGTGATTAATAAGTAGGCGGTGCTGACTACTGTCTCCAACCGTTTCGGGTCGTTATCCCTGGAACGCAATTCCCATTCACTCCCTTACTCTGAGGAATTGAATTAGCAGGTCCGGCAGGTCCTTAATCCAAAAAGACAGGAGTCCTTCCCGAGGGCTCCCATCAACAATCACCACCAGACTCGTGCGGTAGTGCGCCCTAAACATGATGAGGGTACCGACTCCAGGCATTCAGCTCAGGTTCCTCGAACCCGAGCAGGCAAGATGAACTGCCAGAGACGGAATTCGGTTAATAATGGGAAGGTTTTCATCTCTGCCATATCCGGAGAAGTCCACCAACCTAACATGGTGGCGAACAATGAACAGGCACACACACCTCTCCATTTTAATTCCGCTGTCTACCAGACTCGTCTGGCAGTGTAACAGCCCAAGATTTTATAAAAAAAATATTCTTTTTAATTTTATTAATGTCTTGTGTTGTACGCTACACCAAAAGGAGCTTGCACCACACGCATCCTTGACTTGCCTTGCATTACACGCAATCGTAACCTTCCTCGATAGCGTGTGTGGTACGTAATCCTGAGTTTCACGAAACAATGATATGCTATTAAAATATTATTAAATCTAGCCGTTATGAATAGTAATAACCACTTTTTAAATTTTAGAAATTTTAACTCTCAAAATGGACTTTATTTTTGGATTCGGAGTTTCGAATTTAGCCTAAGGTGAAATTTTGGTACTTTTCGGATAACTTTCATATTCTGATGAATAGTGAAAATTACCAAATTATAATTAAAAACAACTTTTTTAATCAAAATAATTAATAGTGATAAATCATTAATTTGAGTGGTTTTAAAGTATATTTAGAATATATTTTTACAATTTAATACAATGTTGGTCATTGGATGTAATTTCACATTTAAACTAGACATAAACAAGTGTCAATCTTTTGATAGATTTTGTTTCTTAAAAACACGCTATTTGTTTTAACAGCGGGATTTAATTATAAAATTAATTAATGCAACTTATATGTTGGGAATTTTGTAAAATAGAAATCATTTTTGAATTCAGAATATCAATTATAGCTTAGGGTGAAATTTTGGCATTTTTCTGAAAAACTTCAATTTTTGATGAATAGTGAAACCACTAAGTGGTAGGTTAAAAACTGAATTTTGCATAAAACTTAATTTTACCGCTTCTGTGAATGTAATTTCGAAAATCCGAGAGACACGGTTAATATCAAGGACTAAAATGTGGTTCAATGAGATGAAAATAATTTTTGGTGAATAGTAACTTTTTACTTTTTTTACCGTGGTTAATAGTAAATAGGGTAACTAAGGGTAAATATGATATTAATATTACCCTAACACATGTCCTAATTCTATTGGACAAGTTTAATTCGACCAAAAACAAACTTAGGAATAAAATATGACCATTTAGGCCCACTTGGATTAGATTAGGACTTTTATTATTAATTTATTTAAAGAAGGGTTAAAATATTTAAAATCAAAGTTTAATAAGTAAATCATTTTTAATATGGGGTTATACATAAGATAAATTCGACTATAAATATTCATTAGAAAGCTAAAAAGATTTCCTACATTATGGTATTTTATTTGTAATTTTTAGACATCAAATAATTTAACTTATTTATGACACAACGATGATGCAGTAATTATCTTATTAATGAAATATTGACATAATTGATGTTATAAACACCAAAATAAATGTAATTTGAGACTTTTTATGAATTCCACTAAGTTTCTAGGTTACTATGATATATTAATGTTGATTTAATCAACTTGGTTCGAACATGTAATTCTGTTATGACTTTCACAAAAATCATATATCAAATAGTGTCAAAATTGACACAAAATAGTTTTTAAATCAAAGATTATATTATTAATTGTTATTGTATTCCTAAAAATCTAAGGTTCGGCCAAATGACTTAGATAAGGATATATATATTAATAATAAACAATTTGGGGTTCTTTTGGCATGTTATAGTAAGTGTATTAACCATATAGTGTAAGAAAACAAAAAGACACGGTAAAAGTTAAATTATTTAACTTATAGTTAAATCTAATTGATAAGGTTAAAATAATACCCTAAACTTGTCTAAATCCTATTGGTTGATAGGCTTTCGACCCATCCCCACTTTAGCTTCGAAATAAGACCCTTTGGAACCATTATAAACCGATTTTGACTTTAATATAAAATAATATTTTGAGATATTCCTAAGGTGCCCCTCTCCTCCCTTATAAAAGGACACCTCCTCCCCCTCCTCCTCACACCAATTTGAGCACTCAAGCTCGGCCAACCCCTGCCAAAATCTCTTCTCCACTTCCCTAGCAACATCCTAGAGGTTCTGGTCTTCCTCAAAGACCAATTCTAGTGCCCTAAGAAGAGGTCTCAAAGAGGCACTTCAAAGAAGAGGTAATTACCGTTACCAATTCTTTCATCTTAATTTCTTCTTCCACTTCTTCTTCTTAGGTTGTTTCATTATGAAGTAATAAAATCAGTATCACTAATATACTGATATGTTATTATAATTATGAAACAACCCTATTTCACCATCTATCCATCCTACGGAAAAAGAAATCACCGCGCGTGCGTACGTACGGAATACCGTCTCCACGCCGTGGTGTAATCTATTTTCCACCACCACCTTACATGGATGGGTATAATGGTGTAAAGAATAACTATACATAGTTATTACAACATCATATTGATTCTGATATATTGTATAATCCACTCCAATTCAATTCAATATTTATAGAAATGATATCATCGCTCGTGCGTACGTACGGAATACCGTCTCCACGACGCGATGAGATTCATTCCCCATGTTAACCATTTAAGAATGATTATGATGTATATATAAGAAATAATAATGAAATATATGACATTATAAAGCTACTGGATTTATGTATATATATACATATGTATGTCATCTACTTACTTCCATTTCAAGACAATAAGGAAAGGAAAACAGCGTTCATGCGTACGTACGGACTACCGTCTCCATGAACGGTGTTTTTCATTTTATTTATCTACCTATTATATATATATATATACTGAATATATATGATATATAAATCATATTTTATATTCTGGAAGTAAGTAAATCATGATATAAGTAATAATGATGTCAATAACAACAAGTCAAAACACCTACGATAAATGAAACGATTTTACCCAAAACGCTTCTTTAACATGGAATTTACAAAAGAACGGGTAATATAATGTCATAAGTGAACCATATATGATATCATAACAATGAATATGATTCTGTAATAAGTCAATAACATGATTTAAATCATTATACAGGAGGTTCGGACACTTACAAAGCAAGTCGGACCTAAGGTAAGGGAAATATCACAATCTCATTTTTATCCGAGATTGTTTATTCGTAAGTATTTACTGGGGTGTATTTTATCATCCACATCCATGTTCCCTCAATATGTAATATTATTTCCATCCACCTACAATTGTTTAAATCCAATTTTACCCTTCTATGAGTTTTTAGTAAAGGATATGAAAGGAATCTTTTTTCGTTTTTCGTACGAGGTACTTTTTGACTTTTCCGACAAAAGTACGAAGAATATTTTTTTTAACTTATACGGCAAGAACAGATTTATACTGTTTTATAAAGCCTTATTTTCATGAAGATTCCTCTAAAAGATTTCATGACTATTTTCAATAAAATCTCTTTCTTTTAAAATTGCATGATGTTTTGTGAAAAGAAATTGATTTTGAAGAAGAAAGGATATTTTCCTCAAGAATTCAATTCAAGTGTTTTATCAAAATTATTTTCCATATAAGATAATAAAGGGTTCTGTTTCTATCCCTATTTTTACATTGATTTGACTATGTTGTGATGAAATTATGTTTATGAATTCCTTTATCTTATATGAATGGTTTAATGATGTCATGTTGTTTAAGAATCCCATTTTTATTACATGGGTTATGCAATGATGTATGATTTATGATTTTGTGGCACACATAAGAAAGGATTCATTAAGAGATGGGTGGGACCTATATCTCCCTCCAATGCATTGGGTAAAGATTTCATATCTCATGAGATAGACATGGCTGGAATGGTAGGTTATACCGGTTCAGTGAAACAGGACTGAAACGAGGATTACTCGATTCAGAAAGGGACTTTGTCCACTAAGATAGTCTTGGCAATGAGTCTTGACTAACAAGAAATGATTCTCTATGATTATGTGTGTATGCCACAATGAGTAATGTTTTAAGTAAGGGTTTCATTTTCACTACTATGATTTATCACATGTTATGAAATTATGCTCTCTTTTGCAGGTTAATATTTCCAAAAATGTTATGTTCTTATGAAAATTATGTGATTGATATTTCTTTTGTTTACCCTTACTGAGCATTTGAGCTCACCCTTTTATGTTTTCTTTTCCCCAGGATATAAAGAAAGGTTTTAGGTAAAACAAAAGGAAGATCTTTGTGGGAGATTTTGAAGATCTTTCACCAGGATTAGAAGATTACATTCCGAGTTTCCAAAGACACTAAACTATTACGATCCTTGTGTGTATATTTTTGTTATGTATTAAGTATTCCGCAAAAGTAATGTAATGTTCATGTACGTTAGGCTTCGGGTCTCTACAGTTGGTATCAGAGGAAAGGTTTAGTCAACCTTTGGAAACTAGGATGCGAAAACGTTAGTGAGATCCCTAGAGATATTTCTAAGGTATGTCTAGGGATGTCCCTAGGGATAAGTATACGTATAGGATATAGTAATAGAATTACGCTAACGATCATAGAATTAAACCTAAGATGTTGGATATTGAAGGTACTCCCCCTTTATTATGTTGTTTTCCCTAGCATGATTTTTGCCTCTCACACTATTCTTTTTGGGTTTTAGACGATGGCTGGAACCCGAAGGAACCGTGTTGATCAATGCAATGGAAAATGCAATGATTGCCCTCCTGAACAAACAAATGTTATGGGAGATGGAGTGAAAAATCTTATTGCTATACTTACACAAGCTATGAATCATTCTGTACTTCCAAATGAGCAGAGAAGGGAACAATATTCTATTGAGTCCTTCATGAGGAAACGTCCACCTTCTTTCAGTGGGTCTTCTGATCCACTTGTGGCTGAACAATGGATCAGTACTACTGAAAAGATATTTTCAGTTCTTCAATGTTCTGAACATGATAACGTCATCTTAGCAGTATATCGTTTGGAAGGTGAAGCTGATCAATGGTGGAATCTTATCAAGAATACGAGGCCAAGAGATGAAATTGAGTCCATGGAATGGGACGAGTTCAAGAACTTGTTTTTCAGTAAGTACTTCCCTCATATTCTTCGAACAAATATGGAGAAAGAATTTCTTGAACTGAAGCAAAGGGACGATGAATCTGTTGGTACCTATGAAGCAAATTTTACAAGACTTGCAAGGTATGCTTCTGGAATTATCATCCAACCTGAAAGTAAAGTTGATCGATTTTTCTGTGGCTTAAAACCAAGTCTTCGAAGGGCATTAGCTATAAGAGACTTCAGTAGCTATGAAGAAATTGTGTGTTGTGCTATCAAGGTAGAAATGGAAGTTGGTGTTACATATCCATCTCATGGTTTTGACAAGAAACGAAAGATGGAGTTCAAGGAGAAATCTCAGAATAATGGTGAAAAGAAGATGAATGTTTCCTTATACACAAAGTGTGGAAAGAAGCATGGTGGAGATTGTCTAAAAGGGACTAGAAAATGTTTTAAGTGTGGAAAAGAAGGTCATCGAGCAGCTGAGTGTCGAAGTAATGGAAAAAGGGTTTCTAATGATGTAAATAAAGCAAACACTGCAGAGAACGCACCGCCAACACATCAATGCTTCAAGTGCAAGGAAATGGGGCATTATGCTAATAATTGCCCTAATCCAAGGGTTAGTGATGATCAACATGAGCAACCACTGAAGGAAAAGGACAAAGGGAAATCACATGCGATCACTATTGGCAATGTTGAATATGACAACGATGTGGTGGAATGATTAAGTGTTTATGTAATGGGATTCCAAAATAATGTTGTATCATTGAGTATTGCAATATTTATTGATGTGGTATTCAAAGTGATTGAGATATTTTTTTTGGAAATAAGATGATATGTGCATAATGAAGACGAGAAAATGAAATGTTTAATAGTATTCATGAGCTCATGATTGATATAAGGACTAAGTGATATCATGGTTTGAGTATATAGAATTTTGAGGATTTTGGTATGTGGAAAGTGTTAACTTTTAACTGCACTCATGTTTTCACTAAGGTATTCAAGAGAATACACGATTAAGGACTTTGAATGTTTGGAATGTGACCAACAAGACATATCTTATGATATGTGGGGATCAACGATAGTATTAAATCTCTGGTAATCGTTGTCACTATATTATGAGAGTGGACTGCAGTATTATAAGCCCAAAGATTAGACTGGATTATGTTGGACATAAGTTAGTATTGTTTAAGGATAGAAGATTTTCGATATTATTGATGGGATGTTATAGTAACGTAGTTTTAGAAAAAGGGACAACCTGCAGGACGGGCGACAGCCCATCGCTTCGGACAAGGCTGTAGGAATCGAACCCACAACCAAAGTGCGACTGGCCTTTATCGCCTACCACTGGCCTACAGGAAGTCCCTGTTTTTTAGAAACTAGTTTTATTATATTAAGCAGTATGATATATGAAGTATAAGTCCATTTTAGGAACTATATATGATTAATCTCACTATAGAATGACTTATGTATATTTAATAACTTTTGCTTACCTTTTGTTTGAGACAGATGGAATGACCCGTCATTCTATCACATGATCTGCTAACACTTCACGAATAACAAATTCAACTTCATTTATTTAAGAGATGAAGTGGAAATTGTTCAAGGCACGAACAACAGTGATATTGTATCAAAATAAAGTAAGTATTTATTCTAATTCAAATTTTCAACTTTAGGGAAATGATCTTGAAAACCAAAAATGTTGTCCTAGTGATCTTATACCTGATGAATTAGATGGTACCTTAGATCGTCACAAATTTATGGATTTGTGATTACTGGATTTTCCATAGCCATGTTCTCTACCACTCTCCATCAGAACATGATGGTTAGATTTCTCTTCCATATCCATATTTTCACCTATGTGGAAACCCAGTGATTAGTTTATTTGGGTAATCGTTACATTTCATACTTTAGTTTTTAAAGCCACGTTTTGGTATTCCCTTTTACAATGTGGGTTTCTATTAAAGAAACTTTCAAATCGTAAACCATTTATAACCCCGACGAATTTCGAGGGCGAAATTCATTTTAAGGGGGGTAGAATGTAACAGCCCAAGATTTTATAAAAAAATATTCTTTTTAATTTTATTAATGTCTTGTGTTGTACGCTACACCAAAAGGAGCTTGCACAACACGCATCCTTGACTTGCCTTGCATTACACGCAATCGTAACCTTCCTCGATAGCGTGTGTGGTACGTAATCCTGAGTTTCACGAAACAATGATATGCTATTAAAATATTATTAAAACTAGCCGTTATGAATAGTAATAACCACTTTTTAAATTTTAGAAATTTTAACTCTCAAAATGGACTTTATTTTTGGATTCGGAGTATTGAATTTAGCCTAAGGGGAAATTTTGGTACTTTTCGGATAACTTTCATATTCTGATGAATAGTGAAAATTACCAAATTATAATTAAAAACAACTTTTTTAATCGAAATAATTAATAGTGATAAATCATTAATTTGAGTGGTTTTAAAGTATATTTAGAATATATTTTTACAATTTAATACAATGTTGGTCATTGGATGTAATTTCACATTTAAACTAGACATAAACAAGTGTCAATCTTTTGATAGATTTTGTTTCTTAAAAACACGCTATTTGTTTTAACAGCGGGATTTAATTATAAAATTAATTAATGCAACTTATATGTTGGGAATTTTGTAAAATAGAAATCATTTTTGAATTCGGAATATCAATTATAGCTTAGGGTAAAATTTTGGCATTTCTCTGAAAAACTTCAATTTTTGATGAATAGTGAAACCACTAAGTGGTAGGTTAAAAACTGAATTTTGCATAAAACTTAATTTTACCGCTTCTGTGAATGGAATTTCGAAAATCCGAGAGACACGGTTAATATCAAGGACTAAAATGTGGTTCAATGAGATGAAAATAATTTTTGGTGAATAGTAACTTTTTACTTTTTTTTACCGCGGTTAATAGTAAATAAGGTAACTAAGGGTAAATATGATATTAATATTACCCTAACACATGTCCTAATTCTATTGGACAAGTGTAATGCGACCAAAAACAAACTTAGGAATAAAATATGACCATTTAGGCCCACTTGGATTAGATTAGGATTTTTATTATTAATTTATTTAAAGAAGGGTTAAAATAGTTAAAATCAATGTTTAATAAGTAAATCATTTTTAATATGGGGTTATACATAAGATAAATTAGTCTATAAATATTCATTAGAAAGCTAAAAAGATTTCCTACATTATGGTAATTTATTTGTAATTTTTAGACATCAAATAATTTAATTTATTTATGACACAACGATGATGCAGTAATTATCTTATTAATGAAATATTGACATAATTGATGTTATAAACACCAAAATAAATGTAATTTGAGACTTTTTATGAATTCCACTACTTTTCTAGGTTACTATGACATATTAATGTTGATTTAATCAACTTGGTTCGAACATTTAATTCTGTTATGACTTTCAAAAAAATCATATATCAAATAGTGTCAAAATTGACACAAAATAGTTTTTAAATCAAATATTATATTATTAATTGTTATTGTATTCCTAAAAATCTAAGGTTCGGCCAAATGACTTAGATAAGGATATATATATTAATAATAAACAATTTGGGGTTCGTTTGGCATGTTATAGTAAGTGTATTAACCATATAGTGTAAGAAAACAAAAAGACACGGTAAAAGTTAAATTATTTAACTTATAGTTAAATCTAATTGATAAGGTTAAAATAATACCCTAAACTTGTCTAAATCCTATTGGTTGATAGGAGTTCGACCCATCCCCACTTTAGCTTCGAAATAAGACCCTTTGGAACCATTATAAACCGATTTTGACTTTAATATAAAATAATATTTTGAGATATTCCTAAGGTGCCCCTCTCCTCCCTTATAAAAGGACACCTCCTCCCCCTCCTCCTCACACCAATTTGAGCACTCAAGCTCGGCCAACCCAGGCCAAAATCTCTTCTACATTTCCCTAGCAACATCCTAGAGGTTCTGGTCTTCCTCAAAGACCAATTCTAGTGCCCTAAGAAGAGGTCTCAAAGAGGCACTTCAAAGAAGAGGTAATTACCGTTACCAATTCTTTCATCTTTATTTCTTCTTCCACTTCTTCTTCTTAGGTTGTTTCATTATGAAGTAATAACATCAGTATCACTCATATATTAATATGTTATTATAAGTATGAAACAACCCTATTTCACCATCTATCCATCCTACGGAAAAAGAAATCACCGCGCGTGCGTACGTACGGAATACCGTCTCCACGCCGTGGTGTAATCTATTTTCCACCACCACCTTACATGGATGGGTATAATGGTGTAAAGAATAACTATACATAGTTATTAAAACATCATATTGATTCTGATATATTGTATAATCCACTCCAATTCAATTCAATATTTATAGAAATGATATCATCGCTCGTGCGTACGTACGGAATACCGTCTCCACGACGCGATGAGATTCATTCCCCATGTTAACCATTTAAGAATGATTATGATGTATATATAAGAAATAATAATGAAATATATGACATTATAAAGCTACTGGATTTATGTATATATATACATATGTATGTCATCTACTTACTTCCATTTCAAGACAATAAGGAAAGGAAAACAGCGTTCATGCGTACGTACGGACTACCGTCTCCATGAACGGTGTTTTTCATTTTATTTATCTACCTATTATATATATATATATACTGAATATATATGATATATAAATCATATTTTATATTCTGGAAGTAAGTAAATCATGATATAAGTAATAATGATGTCAATAACAACAAGTCAAAACACCTACGATAAATGAAACGATTTTACCCAAAACTCTTCTTTAACATGGAATTTACAAAAGAACGGGTAATATAATGTCATAAGTGAACCATATATGATATCATAACAATGAATATGATTCTGTAATAAGTCAATAACATGATTTAAATCATTATACAGGAGGTTCGGACACTTACAAAGCAAGTCGGACCTAAGGTAAGGGAAATATCACAATCTCATTTTTATCCGAGATTGTTTATTCGTAAGTATTTACTGGGGTGTATTTTATCATCCACATCCATGTTCCCTCAATATGTAATATTATTTCCATCCACCTACAATCGATTAAATCCAATTTTACCCTTCTATGAGTTTTTAGTAAAGGATATGAAAGGAATCTTTTTTCATTTTTCGTACGAGGTACTTTTTGACTTTTCCGACAAAAGTACGAAGAATATTTTTTTTAACTTATACGGCACGAACAGATTTATACTGTTTTATAAAGCCTTATTTTCATGAAGATTCCTATAAAAGATTTCATGACTATTTTCAATAGAATCTCTTTATTTTAAAATTTCATGATGTTTTGTGAAAAGAAATTGATTTTGAAGAAGAAAGGATATTTTCCTCAAGAATTCAATTCAAGTGTTTTATCAAAATTATTTTCCATATAAGATAATAAAGGGTTCTGTTTCTATCCCTATTTTTACATTGATTTGACTATGTTGTGATGAAATTATGTTTATGAATTCCTTTATCTTATATGAATGGTTTAATGATGTCATGTTGTTTAAGAATCCCATTTTTATTACATGGGTTATGCAATGATGTATGATTTATGATTTTGTGGCACACATAAGAAAGGATTCATTAAGAGATGGGTGGGACCTATATCTCCCTCCAATGCATTGGGTAAAGATTTCATATCTCATGAGATAGACATGGCTGGAATGGTAGGTTATACCGGTTCAGTGAAACAGGACTGAAACGAGGATTACTCGATTCAGAAAGGGACTTTGTCCACTAAGATAGTCTTGGAAATGAGTCTTGACTAACAAGAAATGATTCTCTATGATTATGTGTGTATGCCACAATGAGTAATGTTTTAAGTAAGGGTTTCATTTTCACTGCTATGATTTATCCCATGTTATGAAATTATGCTCTCTTTTGCAGGTTAAGATTTCCAAAAATGTTATGTTCTTATGAAAATTATGTGATTGATATTTCTTTTGTTTACCCTTACTGAGCATTTGAGCTCACCCTTTTATGTTTTCTTTTCCCCAGGATATAAAGAAAGGTTTTAGGTAAAAAAAAGGAAGATCTTTGTGGGAGATTTTGAAGATCTTTCACCAGGATTAGAAGATTACGTTCCGAGTTTCCAAAGACACTAAACTATTACGATCCTTGTGTGTATATTTTTGTTATGTATTAAGTATTCCGCAAAAGTAATGTAATGTTCATGTACGTTAGGCTTCAGGTCTCTACAGGCAGCATCAAGCCGATCACGCCAGGCAATTCCGGCGGAGTACTATAGGCAGGAACATACACCTGCTTATGCATCATCAGTTAGTCAGTAGTCTCACCTGACAACATATGGTGGAGTCTACCAACCTAACTTGGTGGCGAACAACGAGCAGGCACACACACCTGTCCGTTTTAATTCCGCTGTCCAGCAGACTCGTCTGGCAGCATCAAGCCAATCCCGCCAGGCAATTCCGGCGGAGTACTATAGGCAGGAACATACACCTGCTTATGCATCATCAGTTAGTCAGCAGGCTCGTTTGACTACATATGATGGATCTCATCAACCGCGTTTGGCGAAGTGTAATCAGCAGGCACATACACCTGCTAATACTAATCAAGCCTACCAATAGTCTCGCTTGGTAGCGCACGGAGAAGTCAGTCAGAAAGCCCCGACGACAAACAGGAGGCAGACTCAACTCTCTTCCCCCACACTTGAGTACCCTTAGGATTCACTGACAAGAAAAGGAGGACAGGAGCAGGCACATACACCTACTCCAAACCCGGAATGGACGTATATTCCCGTTTCGGTGGCTGAAGTCACCAAGCATATTTTGTTAATGGTGAAAGAGAAGAAGCAAATTCCTGCTCATATTCTGGATGCTTGCCAGGATATCATAACAACTTCAGCATCATCTCGGGGAAAGACACATAAATCTATCCCTAGTAGTGGAGTGACACATCAACGATTCACTCCGGAATAGATACACACATCTGTTCCAGTCCAAGAGGGTTATGGGGCATACTCCCCCATATCATACGGACAACCAAGTTAGGCACATACACCTGATTTGAGTGGAGATCGTCAGCCTAACCTAACCATCTTTCCTGATCAGGCACATACACCTGCTCAGAGCAATCACTTTCGTCATCAAGTGGTTTATAAAGCGAGTAAGAAGGCATCTAAGAAAAAGATCCGCCCAGCACACTCAAGAGATCAAAGGCCAATCTATAACCAAGCCTTGCTCGATGCTGGAGTTCTTGAAGCCCTCAGACATTTATCTGTTGGAATTCAAGATTCTACTCCCTCAGTTCCCAATAACGGGAACATTAATTCCAAAAGACTTCAACAGAAACATTCTCATGAAGGCTTGCTTCATGACAATTCGGTCAATCTTGAAGTCTCATCTTCAGATGAGAGCCACAAGAACCCTCTGTGTTGTCAGAAGACCAAGGAGCAAGAGATCTAATCTTTTTCTGTAACCCATTATGGTGGTCCTCCCCATGATGATGAACTTCTCTACGAAAGTCCTCTCCACAGTAGTGATTCACATTTCCTGGAAAATAATCCAGTGGACAATGTAGTGCTTAGAAAGCCCTCTTATCTTGAGGCACTTGCAAATGTAAAACCAGTCATGTCTGATTCTTTATCGCTAGCATGTGAAATACTTTCTCAATCAGAAGATAGCCCAGGGTGTAGGTCATTCTCTGAACCACCCCTAAGTCATGCATCTTCTAGTTTGATCAATGATGTCTCTACCAATCTTGTTGAATCCGATGAAGCAATAAGGAAACACCATGTCTGGTCAAAACAGGTAGAAGAATCTTCATTTAATGATAATGAGGAAATGTTGAACATGAGGAAGAAACTGGAAAAAGGTGAGGTACCAGTCATGTTTTGGAATTTGGATGACTCCCAGTACGACATTCTAAAGATGTTGACGGATGGTGGAATCCATGATATTCGTCTCAACATATGGAAAACTCTTTGTCAATTAAAGAAGAAGGTATTATCTTATTATGAATATGAACATCATCTTATGATAATAGAAGGGCTACAATGTCAGAATGATTTGGCATCTCTATCAGTTTCTCGGTATCTGAAGGCTGAAAACAGCAGAGAACCCTTCAACATTCATGCCTTAGAGCACTAAGAAAATTGCGTCAGTTAATTTCCAATGCTCCATCTGATGTTCATATCAGAGGATGGGGTATTCACGGAGCACTACATTTCACAGTGCTTTCCAGTCAGCAAATCCCGCCGAAAATGGTCTCATGCAATGTTATTGCCCATGGCCGGCCATAGTCAATGGGCTTTGTTCATAATCAAAATCTTGCTCAAGAACAGGCTTCAACTAGTTCCTCTCAAAATCAAGCATATAGAGAACAAGTTATTGAATTGCTCCTACATCAAGCAGGCAAGAATATTGCACAAGCCTCTCGTATGGAGAAAACACGTCATCAAATGACAGAAGTCTCGGAAATCATCCAACGGACTGTTGAACGAGGTGATAAAAGTGGATACAGGTTAATGCATCCAGCTAATTTCCGAACTACGATTCGCAAGATCAAGAGATCTTTTAAGAAGATCTCAAACATAGCAGGTCAAGAGCCACCCCAGCTTGTCAGACTGGGGACTTCTTTAACCCAACCCTCAGAGTCAACAAATGGGATTCGAGGAGTTGAGCGGAATCAGCAGGAACATCTCCAGTTCACGAGACTGGGGACTCTTTCAAATCATCAATCCCCTTCTTAGAGAATATCGGTCTTTTCTCGATTGGGGAAGAAGCCCCAAGAGGAACAAAGAGCCAAATTATCCGGAGATTCCCTCCAAATTATAGTTCGTCAAGAAGTTCCTAAAGGACTGAATCAACAAAAGGCAATGTCTCATCAAAGATATGAAAGAAGACAATATCATAGAAATGTTGATATAAGGGATGCGATGCATTATGCATCAATCAATGTCATCAATGCCGTTGTTGCTAATCCACCAGAGGAGACTCACTCAGGGGACTCAGATGAAGAGCGTCCTGCTCAAGAAAATGTATGCACCAATACAAATGAAGAATGTGTGCGTACACGAAGTCAAAGGATTACTCAGAACATAGGTAATACACTTCCTTCTCTCCAAAAAGTATCCAAAAAAGGGAAGGGAAAGAATAAGGTTACATATCCTTCCTCTGTAGAAGGTCAATCGCTCTCATTAGAGCAAAGGTTTTCACAACAAGAGGAAGAAATGAAAGAATTATGAAGGTTTAATACAGAACTACTTCAGAGTAGTCTTCTTCTTAAGAATGCTGAAGTCTGACAGCCGAAGGAATTTGTTGCAGTTACTAAGATGGATTAGGAATATCCTCCTTTATCAGTACACCCTCAGAGGTCTAATCCTACGGGTCAAGCGCAACAACGGTTGGCAGCACTACCATCAGTTGCAGTACCAACCACCACGTCTGTCCAAGCTCCATTCATTGCACCTACCCAAAACCAAGTTCAACCTGATGTTTCTCAAAAGTTAATAACTACTATTGAGTCATTAACAGCTCGGTTAGAAACTATGGAAGGGAAACGGGCGCAATTTCAACCTGAAAAGAAAGTTTACCCTGAATGGGTAGATTCAATTTCTCCTCCATCCAGTTTTGGAAACCCTGTATTCCCTACATTCAATGGATCAGGCGACCCTGAAAAACATTTGACGCATTACGTGTCATGTTGTGATCCTATGATGGGAACTCCAGAGCAGCAAGAAGCAGTGAAACTCAGATGCTTCGTGCGAACCTTACAAGGACCAGCTTTTGTCTGGTATATAAGCTTGCAATCCCAGCCAATCATCAGATGGGAGGATCTTCGTCAAAAATTCCTTCTTCAGTTCATCTCAACTTTGCAAAAAACGACAGTTTTCGATCTTACAAACTGCAAGAAAAGGGAGAATGAAAGAGTCTCTGATTTCATTGCTCGTTGGTAGGGATTAACGTATTCCCTGAGTTTAGTACTCCCTCAGGAAGATCTGTTGCCAATTTGTGTGGCAAATTTGCGTGATGAATTACACACGCCATTGATCCCTATGAAATACACAGGAGGGTTTCGAGACCTTACTTCAATCGCTCAGCAGATTGAAGATTCCCTTATACAGGCTAAGGTTAAATCTCGTGTAATTCCATCAGCTCCAGGAAGAATAATGGGTAAAGCAGAAACTGCTACAGTTATGCTTAAACAAGCACCTGTACCTATTTCTACTTCAAAACCTTCATCTTCTCGAAGGAATCCACCTCCTGAACGCCAACAACAAAGGTCGTTTCGTCCAAATGATCAAAAAGATCAACGACAAAAACAATTTGAGGATTTGAAGAGTAAAACATACTCTTTCCGAAGTTAGCAAGTTCCTGGTTACTTCATTTCAGCTCTGGAAAATAATTTGGTTCAATTACCAGTGCCCAAGAGGCCAAACAAGGAAGGAGATGAAGACCGTCCCAATATTGTCCCTTTCATCAAATGTTGGGGCATCCCATCCAGGAGTGTTTTGTCTTTAAAGACCTCCTGCAAAAAATGGTCGACTTGGGAAAAGTCAAATTGAAGGGTTCTTCAGCTCATGTATCGTGTGTTACCACTACAGATCCAGAGGAAGGAGGCGAGTGGTAGGAAGTCAAAAGCAAAACTGCGCAAAAATATGATGATTGGATGGTCAGAAAGACAATCAATCGGACCCATGCCATTTTTCAAACACAATTGGAGAAGCCAATTGTGTCTCCTACAAAAGCTACAGTGAAGCCTCCATCAAAAGACAAATCCTCAAACGGGCAGCGCAATTCAAAGAAGAAAGAGGAATCAGAAGAAGATGAGTATGTATCGAAGCCTAAGTTGTCTTTGACTCTGGAAGATTTCATGTCATCTACTTCTAAGCCACGGGCACTGCCCCATCAAACGGCACAGCCTAAACAGACTAGTCAGGCAGAGTCTTTATCAGACAAAGAGTTAATCTTCGGTTCTGTTAATATGATTCAATTAACATATCTGTATTCCAGTCGTAATTTTGATAAGACTGAATTCCCTATATCAAGTAAGGGAATCCGAGGAAGTTCCAGAGGTTCAGGATACAGAGGAAGACGTGGATCTTTCCAAAGCCACTACTCCAATTCTACCCCTGCTAGCACTGTGTATGCAGCAGAAACTCGTGGTAGATCCCTTCAGCGAGCTCAAAAAGAACAATCAGGTTCTTCTGCTAATGGCCAACTCTGTTTTGGCATAGTTATTTTGGAAAACCGATTGAAGGTTCCATCTTCTTTATCTCAGCGAGTAAATGGATCTAATTGGTCTAATCTTCCAAAACCATGTATGTTGCCAACTTCTATCCCAATACAAGATGCATCAGCTTCCAAAGTATATGCTTCCAAGGTACCTGCTAAACCGCATATTCTTGTTGGGAAACGCAGACCTCTAGATCAAAAGTATGATATATTGAAACACTTGGCTCAAGTACCAGAAAAGTTATCAATTTTGGATGCTTTGAATCTGTAAAAAGATCTTCGGAAAGCACTCATCGAAGCTTTGTCAAGTCCTCAGGAGTTTGAAGCTGAAATTGCTGCAGCTGAAGTCTATCACATAGAGAATAATCCTGCAGAATTCCATGCAGTGATATCTTTTACTAATAAACATGAAGATGATGTTGTGCATGGGCACATAAAACCTCTCTACTTATCTGGAAAAGTCAATGGTGTAGATATCCGAAGAGCTTTCATTGACAATGGTTCAGGAGTCAACCCCATGCCCATTCATACACTTCGTCGATTGGGCCTCACGGAATCTGATTTATCTCCTTCTACCATGATGTTACAAGGATATGATAAAAATGAACAAGAACCACTGGGCGAAGTTACACTCAGAACCCAGTTTGGAGATCTTGTATCAAATTCGGATTTTATGATTGTTGATCAAGACTCAACTTTCAACGTCTTGCTTGGAAGACCCTGGCTACATCAGCATGCAGTTATCCCTTCATCATACCATCAATGTCTCAAATACTGTTTCATTGGTCAAGTTGGAACATTGTATTGTGATAAGGCCCTGTTCAAGACATGTGAGTCTCAATACATTGAGGCAGAATTTTATCACGTGAAGGGAAGATAAAAATCTACAATGAAGGAAATTACCAAAGTTAATGCTCCATATGGTTTGGAGAAAATTCCAATAAATCCATTTACACATGTGAGTACAGATTATGTGTTACCTATCAGTCAAATTGACAAAATAGGCCCAAATCAAAATACTCTTATGAAAAGATCCATAATGTCAATTACGGCAGTTGAGCCAGACAACATGGGAGAAATTGGTAACCTACCAAACAGTGATGAAAGCACAAGTGGTGACGTTTTCATTTCATCTGCTGAAATCCAACAGGTCTATACTTCGTCAATCAGGCCAGAAGAAGTTATAGAAACATCAGAGGTGAATAATGATGTCAATTCTCAATCCATCATCTCCTCTTTATTTCCCAAAGAAGGCCCTTTATCATCAATAAGGTCAGAAATGAATGTGTCTTCTTCAAAATGTGCAAATTTTGAAATCTCTTATGATCATGAAAATTTCGTTTTTTCATCTACTATGCAAGTAGAAACGGAAGAAATAGCACATGATGAAGAAGAAGAGGAAGATCTTAGAGATGCTCCTCCAGCATTTGAAGAGGGTATCTCTACCACTGTGGATGAACTCAGAGAAATAAATCTGGGTACAGAGAAAGATCCACGTCCCACTTTAATTAGTGCGGCCATGACCCTTGGAGATCAAGAGATGTATATTTCTTTTCTAAAGAAAAATAAAGATATTTTCTCTTGGAACTACACATAAATGCCTGGGCTTGATCCTAATATTGCTACTCATCATTTGGGTTTACCAAAAGAACATCGAGGATTTAAGCAAGCCGCGAGAAGAACACACCCAACCTATGCCTCCAAAATTGAAGCTGAAGTGGATAAGCTGATCAAAGCTAACTTCATCAGAGAAGTTCAATATCCCAAGTGGTTGGCTAATATTGTCCCTGTAAAGAAGAAGAACGGACAAATTAGGGTTTGCATCAACTTCCGAGATCTTAATCGGTATTGTCCTAAAGATGATTTCCTAGTTCCGATTACAGAACTCTTAATTGATGCGACAGCTGGTTATGAAGTACTTTCCTTCATGGATGGATATTACGGATATAATTAGATCCGAATGGCCCCAGAAGATGAAGAATCTACAGCTTTTAGAGCTCCTCAAGGTGTGTTTTGTTACCGGGTGATTCCCTTTGGTTTAAAGAATGCATGTGCAACATATCAACGCGCCATGCATCGTATCTTCAAACCTTTATTAGGGAAATTTGTTGAATGATATGTGGATTATTAGGTTGTTAAATCCAAACAACGTTCTAATCACTTGGCTGATTTGGAAGTCATATTCCACAAGCTTCGACAACATAATTTGAAGATGAACCCCTTAAAATGTGCTTTTAGGGTAACATCAGGAAAATTCCTCTTCTTTGTTGTACGCCATCGTGGTATTTAAGTCGATCCTGAGAAGACCAAATCAATCCTTGGTATGTCACCTCCTCAAAATTTGAATGAATTAAGAGGACTTCAATGACACTTAGCCTATATTCGGTGTTCCATCGCCAATTTGACAGGAAAAAGTTTACCCTTTACCAAATTATTGAAAAAAGGAGTCACTTACCAGTGGACTGAAAAATGTCAAGAAGAATTTGATGTTCTCAAGAAATACCTCTTGAGTCCACCAGTATTCATGCCACCTATTGAAGGTAGAACACTTATCATCTATGTGACAGCTCTAGAGTGATTATTGGGTGCCTTTCTCACTCAAAAGAGTGATGCTGGGAATGAAAATAGCCTCTACTATCTCAGTAGAACTATGCTTGAAGCAGAAACCCGGTATTCAAGTATTGAGAAGTGCTTCCTGGAATTAATCTTTGCAGTCCAGAAACTGAGACACTACTTGCAACATCACGAGGTCCAATTGGTATCTCGCAATAATCCGCTCAAATTCATCCTTAGTCGTCCAATGCTTACAGGACGTCTAGCAAGGTGGGCAGTTATTTTGCAGCAGTTCAATATTCAGTATGTATCTCAAAAGGCAATTAAGGGCCAAGCTCTGGCTGATTTCCTGGCTGAACATCCTTCAGTGGAAGACACGTCTTCAGATATTGAACTCCCTGATGAGGAAGTTTTCTCTATTCAAGAGAATCCTCAAACATGGGAAATGTATTTTGATGGTGCTTCCAGAAGTCCAACAGGGAAGAAAATGGAAAATCCTAAATTTAACAAAGTTGGTTTAGGAATTGTGCTCATTTCTCCAGATAAGGCAGTGTTACCTTATTCCTTTTTATTGTGGGAAGGTGGTACCAATAATGAAGCCGAATACCAAGCTCTCATTACAGGCTTGGAGTTAGCGCTCCAATCACAAGTGAATCACTTAAAGGTGAAAGGTGATTCAGACCTGGTAATCAAACAAGTCAATGGGGATTATTCCATCAGAAAAGAAGAATTAATCCCTTTGTATGATTACGTCAGAGAGTTAATGGCGGAAATTCCCTTCATAACCGACATTTTCTTATGTCCCAAGATCACAAAATGCTCAAGCTGATGCACTGGCTAATATAGCCACAGCTTTAGCAGATCCAAATCGGGACAAGACAACCATCAGTATTGCCCACCATCGTGCAATTTCACCTTATGTTCAAGCCAGAACAGAGGAAATTAATGAAATTAGTCCCATTCCTGAACCATATGATCATACTACAGGATGTATATCACCTATCAGGGAATACCTTCAAAATGGAACACTTCCACCTGATAGAGCCGAGAAAGAACAAATCCAGAGACGTGTGGTCAATTTTACTCTTTATGATAGCCCAAACCACTTAGAGAAAATTCTCTACAAACGTGGTTTTGATGGAGTTCTCTTCAGATGCATTGATGGTGAAGAGACAATGGTTGTCATGAAAGAAGTGCATGTAGGAGTCTGTGGTGCCCACCAGTCTGGACATAGACTGTCTGATCAAATTCGAAGGCTTGGATACTTTTGGCCATCAATGATACAAGATTGTGTTAATTTCACAAAGAAGTGTCATTCATGCCAAGTATATGCCAACTTCATTCATCATCCTCCAGAGTTGCTTCATACAGCTAAATACTTGTGGCCATTTTCCACATGGGGAATGGATGTGGTGGGACCTTACCCTTCAGCTACGGCCAAGCAGTTTAAGTACATTCTTACTACTACTGATTTCTTTTCCAAATGGGTAGAGGCAGTACCTCTCAAAGAAGTCAGTTATAAATGCATTGTTAGCTTCATCAAGTCTAACATCATTACTAGATTTGGTGTCCCTCATACCATATTGACGGACAATGGCACCAACTTTTGTTCTTCTGAGGTGAAGAAATTGTATCAAGAATACAACATTAAATCCAACCATTCATCTCGGTATCATGCGGCAGCCAATGGACAAATAGAAGCCTTTAACAAGACTCTTTCAAATATACTGCAAAAGATGGTGGATAAAGATAAGAGATCATGGCCTGATAAACTTTTTCATGCTTTATGGGCTTATCGGACTACCACCCGCAATGAAATGCGGACAACTCCATATTCGTTGGTATATGGAACAGAAGCAGTCTTACCAATTAAAGTTCAATTGCCCTCACTCAGAGTAGCCATTTGTGATCAGTTATCTACAGATGAGCAATCCCAAAAGTGATTGATTGAATTGGAACAGTTAGTTGAGAAAATATTGTGCACTTTTCACCACTTGGAAATCTATCAGAATCGAATAGCACGAGCTTTTAACAAAAAAGTTCATCTTCGTTCATTCATTCAGGGAGAATTGGTATTAGTTCTCAGAACTCCAATGATACCAGGAATGAAACCTCCCAAGCTTGAGACAAAATGGGAACGACCTTATTCAATACATAGGGTCTACTCCAATGGAGCTTATTCATTAATCTCAATGGATGGAGAACTCATCACGACTCCAACCAATGCCAGATTTCTGAAGAAATATTTTGTATAAACACAAAATATGGTCCCCAGAACCAAGACTCTTACAATAGGTTCATACAGCAATGGTCCAGTATGAACTTAAACTGCAAATACGTCCAACATGACATTAAACTATAGAAATCATATGTCCCCGCAACATGACACTAAACTGTGCGGCACCAGTTCGTCCTTGCTATATAATGTTAAACTATACAGCAACGGTCTAAGCATATGACCCTAAACTATTTTCACAGACGTCCAACATGACGTTAAACTGTGTCACCTTCATATGTCCCCGCAACATGACACTAAACTGTGCGGCACCAGTTCGTCCTTTCTATATGACGTTAAACTATACAGAAATGGTCCAGTATGACCTTAAACTGCAACTTTGTCCAACATGACGTTAAACTATAGGAAAGTCCCTTACATCCGGAAAGATGTTAAACTACATAAGCACTTAAAAGTCCAGTATGACTTTGAACTGCATCATCCCTGGTCCATGCATATGACCTTAAACTATTTGCTAGTCCCTTATGTCCAGCAAGACGTTAAACTGTGACTTCCTAACTACATGACGCTAAACTGTATAAAAGTCCCTTACGTCCGGAAAGACGTTAAAATATATAATCATCAAAGGTCCAGCATGAAATTAAAATGCACCATCCACGATCCATGCATACGACCTTAAACTATTCGCACTTTCGTCCAACATGACATTAAACTGTGGGAAAAAATCCCCAATGCGTCCAACATGACATAAATGGTGTGTTATTTTGTCCTTACTGCATGAAATTAAACTGCACAGTCCCCCTTTCGTCCAATATGACGTTAAACTGTATTATCCCCATCGTCCTAACTACATGATGCTAAACTGTACAGAAAGTCCTTGATATGTCCTACATGACATTAAACTGTTATTTTGTCCCTGCTACATGACACTAAACTGTGCTGCACCAATAGTCCTAACTGCAAGACATTAAACTACATAGTCCCTTTTTTATGTCCTGCATGACATTAAACTATGCATTGTTAAGGTTGTTGTTACCTCTTGTTTCTCACACCGAGTATGACTCACATGAGCTTAGAGAAAACCGCAACCATAACAATCTCTTTGGGCCGCTAACCATGTATAAGTCCCAACAACATTTTATTTAGATCGTTGTACCCAAGAACAACTTGATCATTAATTCATTCTTCAATTGAACTACACAGACTTTGATCCTTGCCCTCCAGGCTGGGTATGTAGGCAACCTCCCAGGGTTCAAGCCCAAAAACAATCTCTTCACATTGGTTCAGCACCATCTCATATGATGTTGATTCGTGAAACTGCCCCTGAAATCAATATCTTTACATTGATTCACTTTCATCCTTGTTATATGACGTTAAAATATACAACACTTTTGTCCGGTACGACAATAAACTACAATATTCTTCGATTTCCTCATTTGAGAAGGAACCATTATTGACATTGATTTTTTCAATCATGTTTCATTTCAAAAGACTACGTGCATACATGGTAATGCCTAAACTTTTTATCTCAGGTTAAACCATCATTGCATTAAAGTCCCCTTTCACCCTTCACATGTACGAACCAAATTTGTACAAAGGGTAGTTCTAGAACTACGTGGACTTGATTCCCATCCTTATGGGATACGTAGGAACATTCGAGTATCCCTCGAATCCAGTCCCAAGTCTTTTGGGCCTAACCCCAAATTTCACTTTCAGTCCCTTAGCTAAAAAGTCCTCATGAAAACACACACTGTGTATTCATTATTATGGTCTGAATTCTATGACCCTAAACTAAGATCTCTCATACATTCGTCCTGCACGAAGTTAAACTGCATTTCAAGAACTACGTACGACTTGATTCTCATTCTTATGAGATACGTAGTGAAGTCCAAAATTTCAATTCAGGACCCAACCACAACATGATTATGGTTATCATTGACCTATGTATCTCTATATACATTAGACAATACCCATCTTTATGTGTTACAATCCTAACCTTAAATATTTTCAGATCATCATAACTCTTTTCATGACTTCTAGTCATAACAATGTCAAACTTCTGAGAATTCTTTTGCCTGACTATGCAGCACGTTCCCATAGGTGGCCTTGCATAAACAGTCCACATAACAGACTTGTCAGCTAAAAGATGCTATTTATTTGACCATTCAGCCAATTCCTTTAGGTGGCCCTACATATTTCAACCCCCTAAAGTGTTTGTTAAATAATGGTAACTTCATTCTTGGGAAGAATGCCTCTTTTGTCCTTATTTGTCTTAAATGACGGTATGTAGGGATCTGCAAAAAAAAATATCCATCCTTAACATATTTGTCCCATATCCTTTTTCATGATCTGAAAGTATTCAAGTCTATGGTTTATTCTTCTTCCCTACGTTTGGGTCAGACCTTCGTAGGAGTGATATTCATCCAGTTCTTCGATAATCTTGTCTGGAAATATTTTCTCCATATTCAAGTACATCTTTCCATACAGCAAAATCTATACTTTAGAAAATTTGAATCTCCATAAACTTTCACTGGCTTTTAGCACTAGGAAAGTAAACTTCTGAGAATTCCTTTTCCTGACTATGCAGCACGTGCCCATAGGTGGCCTTGCATAAACAGTACACATAACAGACTTGTCAGCCAAAAGATGCTATTTATTTGACCATGCAGCCAATTCCCTTAGGTGGCCATGCATATTTCAACCCCCTAACGGGTTTTGTTAAATAATAGTAACTTCATTCTTGGAAACTACTTCTTCTAATGCCTTTTTAGCTCTTTTTCATATCATTCCTCAGATTCAAGTATTCTTAAGCCATAGTTTACATATTTTCTCTCATACTTGAGTATGGTAATATGTTTTCAGATAAATTGTCAAGGAATTGAATCTATTTTAATCCATTTTGGTCAATGCTATTTCGACCTTAAACATTAGCCCCTTTATGTCCAGCATGCATGACTTTAAAGTGCCCACAAAAGACGAAGGAACTCTGAATAAAAGTCATGTTCCAGCTCACTAAATATACATTTTTTGTATGATTTAGGTAATATTGAGCAATTAAAAGATTCAAAGTTTGTAGGGTTATTTGTAATAATCCTAGTAAAGATCAAAGTATGCTTACTAAGCCCATTGGCTTAAGTAAATTTGAAGCAGGTAGTGAGAGAATGATGGTACAAATAAGTGAAAGTGAAAGTGTTTTACATTGATGCACAAGAGTTAGAAGGACATCCACAGACTGGAGTCTCTTCTCTTTTTCAAGAATTACAAGAGGCTTTTAACATAACACTTCATTTGATTTAAGAAATCCCGAGCTTCATCAGCAATCACCTGGAATTCATTCATTCAACTGGATACAATAATAGATGCAGTGATATCAGCTCTTCTTGGAACAATTGTAAAAGGATGTTCTGGAGTGCGGTTTGAGAAACTTTTTTGCTGATCAAACAGTGACTTTGTTTCTGTCCAAGAGACTTGGAAGATGGATACATGGATTTGATAATGGAGCATTGGAAGTAAAGAGAAATTTGGAGAGAGTACTCTTTTCAGATATTGATCTAATACCATGTTTGTCGTCTCTCCACCAACCGGTAGTGGAAAACATTTCAGCCCATGGGTTTTCCATTTTCATATCTGCAAGGAAATGATATGGAGGAAGAATTTGAAAGTTCACACCATTGTTGTTGCTCTTAATGAATAGCATAACCGAAATGAAGGAGTAGCAGCGCAGTTGCATTTCAGGTGTATAGTTCTTTACATCTGGAACATTGACTCCTTGCAGGTGACCATGACCATATAGAGGTAGGTAGATACTCTGTGGGAAATTAAGATGATATTTCTTCAAGTACTTAGCCAAATCTGGGAGAGTGTTGTCGCAGATGTCATTGTAATCTTGGCCAATGATGTTCATCATGTCATCAATCCTCTTGCTATCCAGTTCATCAGATGTTTTAATTCCCTTAGGAGCCATTGAATCTGCACAAAAGTTGAATAAATTAAACTCTTAAATGGGTTTATTTTTCATAAAATTTGTGAATGAATTCGGAAAAAATGGCTAAGGCATAAAGGCGCGCAAGTCTAAAAATAGCGCGCAAGTATTCATGTGCTGCGCTAGTTGATGACGCGCAAGTATTAACCGCGCAAGTAAAAATTCCTTTACAGTAGCGCGACATCAAGGAAAACACTAGAAAATAGAGCAACCTGTGCGGTGAGAGCTCGAAGGTATGAAGTCCGGAAATCCGGATGCTTATACGGAGGTGAGACCCTCTATTTATAGACGCGGCCGGGACCCTGCGCGTCGTACCCTGCGCGACCAAGCACCATATCCCTACGCGATGCGCACTTGCGCGCCGCCATCTATGCCCTGAACACTTGCGCACCCTCTTTTCCTTTGGATGGATTCAATTTCCTCAGAGTCGAATCCTCATTTCTCTCCGGATCAAACTCCGAGGGGGGACTTTTGTTGACGCTCCATTCGTCACAGAATCTAAAGATCGGAAAAGGGGAATATCTGAGCTCAAAGTGATTCAACCTTTGAAAAAAACATCAGAAATAGACAAAGGAATGAACAAAGGATCAAAAGCAACTGCACCACGCAAGTTATATCATTGTCGCGCAAGTCCACTTGCGCGGCGCCCTTGGTCGTGCAAGTGACTTGCGCGACCTAAGTGATAACCGCCCGGTAACCGCCCAGGGCCTTCTTTTGCCTATAAATAGACCTTGTGGGCCCCCCATTCGGGAGGATCTTTTTCCAGAAACTCGGATTGAAGCTCTCGATGCCCAAGTCTCTTCTCAAAGTTTCTGTAACACTTCTAAGGTAATTTCTTACCTAGAATAGAAGATCTAAAGAGAAGGAGGAAGGCCTAAGTGTTGAAACTCAACAACACTTGCGCGCTTGAGTGGTCAGCCCTTAAGGGAAGTGACCACACTTGTGCGCCGCCTTATTTCCTTCAATAGAACTTGCGCATCCATTTTCTGGAAGAACCTCAAGAGGATTATAAAGGGATTAATAAAGAGTCGCTCAAGTATTCTAATGCTGGTTAAAAATCGTGCAAGTACCCCACATGTCGCGTAGGTATACCTGTGCGACCAATACTTGCGCGCCCACGTAAGACTTGCGCGCCTTTCAAGACTTGTGCGACCCTACCTTTTTGGGTGCCCAACTTGCCCATTTTACCCCTCTTAAGCCATTTCACCTTTCCAATTCAAGATTTAGTCTTCAAGATACTCTTCAAAGACATTTATGGCATGATTTTTTGATTTGACTTCCTTATCTGAAAGGAATTCTGTGGAATATCTCTCAAAACCTAGTGATTTAAATATCCTTATGTCACTAAATATGGAGAGTTCATTAATTCAACCTCATCCTTTAAGATGAGAGAATCCTTAACTTGGGTCTCCTTTTCAGGAATAATCCCCAGTTATTAGTCCTTTAATCTGGGCATCTTCCTCAGGAGTAAGTCCCAAATTCTTAAAGTTCCCAAAACTGGGCATCCTCCTCAGGAGTGAGCCCCAAACCTTAATTCCTTAACTTGGGAATAATCCTCAGAAGTAAGCCCCAATCTCAAATATGGGAATCCTCCTCAGGAGTAAGCCCCAATCTCAAATATGGGCATCCTCCTCAGGAGTAAGCCCCAAACCTTAATCCCTAACCTGGGTCTCCTTTTCAGGAATAAGACCCAGTCATAATTATGGGCATCCTTCTTAGTTGTAAGCCCCAAGTCCTCTAATTTTGGGCATCCTTCTTAGGAGTAAGCCCCAATCTAAAATATGGTCATCCTTCTTAGGAGTAAGCCTCGAGTCCCTTAAATTGGGCATCCTTATTAGGAGTAAGCCCAAATCTCAAATATGGGCATCCTCCTCAGGAGTAAGCCCCAAACCTTAATCCCTAACCCGAGTCTCCTTTTCAGGTATAAGACCCAGTCATAATCATGGGCTTCTTTTCAAGAGTAAGCTCCAAGTCCCCTAACTTGGGTCTCCTTTTCAGGAATATGTCCCAGTCATAATCTTGAGTTTCCTTTTCAGGAGTAAGCCCCAAGTCCCCTAATTTCTCTTTAACCAGTCCTAATTTACGTTTGATCTGGGATTCCTTATCAGGAATAAAACCCAGTTATCAATCCTCTCCTAATTTGGGTTTCCTCTTCAGGAATAAGTCCCAAGTTAGAGTATTCAAATTTCCATGAAGCACATATACCTTTATGGACCCCGTTCCTGGATTTTCTCCCTAAAGTAAATCCTCTGGGCAGTCATACATACATAATCCCCAAACCATTTCTTATGATTGCATCTTTCATGGCACAATTGTCTAAATTTTACTAATACCTCTTGTTTCTCACACCGAGCATGACTCACGTGAGCTTAGAGTGTAAAAGTAATTGTGACATCCTGCTTTGAGCCATCAATCATAAACATCATACCCTTATTCGAACTACATGGGTTCTGATTCCTTTCTCAAAACAAAGGATACATAGGTAGCCCATCTATGGGTTCGATCCCAACTCTGAAATAATTCATTGTCCTTCTGAATGATGATAAACTTCAAGTGCCCCACTGAGTGGCTTTAAAACCAGCCTGATCATCATAATGACCAAGAGACTTTTATATAAATGTTTTGAAGGATACCATTGACCAAGAATCTCTAAATAGATATAGATGATTCTCTATTGATGAAGAACCTAGAATACATATAAAAGATTATCTAAATTTCTTACATATTTAATCATTGATTGTTAAACTGAAGGAAAGCTTATTTTATACTTGGTAATGTAATAAGGATTCACGAACATAACATAAATCTATAAAGAGAGTCCCGGAGTAGACAATAATTCCCCTCAAAAAGGTGTGATGAGTCCGACCTCCCATCCTCTCGACCAATGAAAATTACTAAGCCTCATTAGTCCACGAGCTAATGAGATCCTACCTTTGGAAAGTAGGTCCAAACGGATGTGGAATCATTGGATGTTTCCGGTTCTACGATCAAACCCACTAGAAACCGATCAGAACGTTTGAATCTCCCATCCAGGAGGTCATCCCCGAATTCTGTGTGAAACAGTGTGGTCAAAGGTTCTTTATATCCAGAATGACAATCCTAATTTGGATATCATATATACCATATATATCTAGAATATACATGTATTTATAATATCACATAATCATTTAGAGGTAAGAAATGAAATTCACCATTCATGGAGATGGTAAGCCGTACGTACGCATGAACGCTACTTTCATTTCTTTGTCATATTAATGGAATTAAAACTAAATGAGAGGTATGTATATTTTAATTCCAGAATTATATTCATCATTTAGATGTATCATTCATCATATATATCCATTATATACATATACTTATAATAGTACATTACATTTGGGGATAAGAAATGAAATGCACTGTTCATGGAGACGGTAAGCCGTACGTACGCATGAACGCTACTTTCATTTCTATCTCATACTTTAATGGAAAGAAATAATAATGATATAGAGGTATATAATAATTCCAGTATAATATCATATATAATAACATTAAATCCATCCTTTATACATCCCACGTATGGCATTAACGAATCACATCACTTTGAGGGGGCGGTAGTACGCACTTCCTAAAATGAAGATATCGCGTATACCCATAATGGAAGCCATAAAGATAAGACACAAATGAAAAATAAAGAATATTATGTAGAAAATAAACATATTATATATCATATATAAATATAGTGACATCTTAATGGCCACCTTTTAAGGTGTTAAAATATTGTTGAACAATCATCATTTCGGGAGGCATAAATTCGCCATCCACGGAAACAATATGTTCGTTAACCATTAGATGTATGTTTGTGTAAGTATAGCTCGAATACTTATTATAAAAACATCCTAGTATATTGATTATACTGGAGTTGTTACAAAAGAAAATAATAAAAAGAGTTTAGGGGGTTGGAGAAGAAAAATAAAACAAAAGGACTCAAAAGAAGACATTACCTTAAAATCGGGTAACTCTCCTTGGTTTGAGTTCAAAGGCTTCCTTGGGAAGACTTATTCCCAATGTGAGGCTTCAAGGAGTAAAAGAGGGAAGTGGAGAGACAAAATGGGCAGGGTTTGGCCGAGCCAAAGGCTTTGGGAGTGTGGGTAAGGAGGTTGAGGTGGGGGCCTTTTATAAGAGGAGAGGAGGGGCACTCTTGGAAGGTAAAGAAACGTCACTTTATTTTAAAATGGTATTCGGCTTTAAGAGGTCCCACATTGATGTTTTTCTAGGATAAGGTGATAAGAGTTCTAAATCCACTCATACAATAGATTTTTGACATGTGTAGGTCTTAGATATTACATTATCTTTCCATTTTATTTAAATCGTTAAACAATGAGGTCATCACTGCATCATCATGATGTCATAAATAATTTAATTTATTTAATGTCTAAAAATTATAAAAAAACTACTATGATGTAGGAAATATTATTATATTTCCAATGAATATTTATAGTCAAAATTATGATTTGTATAACCCCATGTAAAAATTGATTTAGTAAAACATTTCATGTTTGTCTCATTTTTACTTTAACATTCAATAAAAAGGTATTTATGTCATTTTCCAACCAAAGTGGCTCCATGGGGTCCCCAAGTTGACCCATGGCTTGTATTGGTCGGCCATGACACATCAAATGAGTTTAGGACATTTTTCAAGTTCATTTAACATTATTAAAACATTATTTTTACCTTAAACTACACTAATTACCTCTAATCGCGATTAAAAACTTAATAAGTTACTATTCACCAAAAAATTATTTTAATCCCATTGAACCAAATTTTACTTGTTAATGACAACCATGTATGTCGGATTTTTGAAATTCAAAACACAAAGGTGGCAAAATTTCATTTAAACGGAAAATCAGTTTTTATAAGTACCACTTAGTGGTTTCACTATTCATCAAAAATTGGAGTTTTTCAGAAAATTACCCAAAATTCACCCTAAGCAATATTTGATATCCCAAATTCAAAAATGAAGTCTATATTACAAAATTCAAAACATATAAGTCACATTAATTAATTTAATAATTAATTCCCACTGTCATGACAAATAGCGTGTTTTTATGAAACAATAAGTGTCAAAAGATTGACACTAGTTTAAGTCCGATTTCAAAGTGAAATTAATTCTAACGACCACTATTGGATTTAATGGTAAAAATATATTCTAATATCACTTTAAAAACAATTAAAAATATAATATAATCATATAAATAAATAATATTAAAAATAGGTTTTGAATTAAAATACAACATTTTACACTATTCATTAAAAAATGAACTTTATCAGAAAGATACCAAAAATTTACACAAAGTAAATTTTGATGTCTCGATTCTAAAGAATAGTTTTATTTGGTCCAAATAGAATGTATAAGAGTGAACAAAACTATATTTAATGACTGTTCTCCATCAAAAGGCGATAAGTGGACCTTTAGTGAAAACTAGGGCATATACTCCTAAAATTGAATTATTTCCCTATTTTAAGCCTTTATCTTTTATTGGATAAATGTAAAAACATTTAAAACATATATAATCATATTTTAGTTATTTATATCCATTCCCGCCAACACAACGGCTACATGTTAACTTCCATTTAAAATAATATTATTTTATTATTAGAGTGCAACGTAAGATTCCCAAGAAACTCATTGTTGCGTGTTGGGTACGCCATCGAGCATAGCGTCCCCTTTAAAGTCATATTAATATTTTATTCACAAATATGGATAAATATGAAAATTTCATATTCTTTATTTACCTGGGGTGTTACATGTGCCGATCATCGTATCGAGGGCTGCCGGGGATAGGCAGACAGACGTGCCGATCATTCTATCGAGGGCTGCCAGGGATAGGCAGAAAGACAGTCCGATCATCGTATCGAGGGATCACCAAGGTTTTTGTGAGACAAACCTATTATCCTAGGTGAATGGATAACCCTTATCTTTGGGTTAAAAGAATTGTAATTCTTTTACATTTCCGCTGCAATCTGTATTAGAAAGGAAATTTTTTTTGTTTCCTTTTCTATCTCTTATACATTTGTAATTGTTTCAATTACATCCATTCGATTACATATTGTATTGATTGGTTCTATACGCTTTAAGGTAGAATCATTCATCTTTATATTACTCTGATTATTGTGTTCATCTTGAATACAATTTTTTTACATTTTATTAGTATTACATTACATCATACCTTTTATATTCAATACAATTGTGAGTATTTGTATTTGTATTAGTTTAAGACCTTTTAAACTAATTTCTTAAGTGCTAAAACTCAAAGGATTTTTAACCTACAATTCACCCCCCTCTTTTATTGTTCCATATAATAGACATATATATATACATATTCGATCCAACAAAAATGTATAAATATCATAAAGTATTAGATGATAATAAGAATTCCACAAAATGATATTATTTCAAATACCCATCTAATCAAGAATGTCTTTTATTTTAAACCAATGTGGAAGGTGCATTTATAGACCTAATAAAAGGTATCAATAAGAAAAAAACACTATAAATTCCTCAATTTACCCTTTATTAAAAGATAAAATCCTAGCCCATGAATTTTTCAATAATCATTCAGCATCTAATTTCTCTAGCTTGCAAATCCTTGTTAATATATTATTTTATCAAATATTCTAGGCACCCTAAAGTTCATAGATCTCATATTCATAAAATTCAGGCTCAAATGTCTAGATTCTTGTCTAACATAATGATAAAAAGTAGTTGATCCAAACTAAAATATTTTTTATCATAGAGACTATAAAATGTACTATTATAATGGTAAAACATATTTCTTTAATGTTAAATTCATCATAATGGTATCACATAGCATTCATAGAAAAATATTTCAAATGTTCACACTTGAATGTAATGAGATAATGCACAACAGCACTTATAAAAAACTTTTAGAAAATTTTAATCATTATTATTATATGAAGTCATTTTATCAATTTATTTGTATCGTTGTTACAGTGATCAATGATAAAATTCCGAGTTCATTAGATTCAATTTCAATACCATGAGAAGGTGCATCATCTACTGATGAATGTAGCTATATTTTTTTCGAGTAGATTGCCATTAAATTATAGTATTCAACAAATATTCATTATGTTATGGTAATTTTCTTCATATAATAAGATTATAAAAACATAGGAGAATTGGAAATTAATGTAAAGTATGTTGGGGTTTTCAAAAGAATGGATTAGAAGAATTTTTTTACTTAACATTCCCAATCATAAAAGATCAAGAATATAACCTTTGTTATTATCAATAAATTAATGTTTTCCTTTGTAAAAATATTTTTAATATCATAAATATTTTATTAGTATGTTCAAGTAATTATAAAAGAATAATAGGCATCAGTTTCATTACACATCATTTAATATATGATAGATCATATATCAAATAAATCAAAAAATATAACCATATTTCTCTTTTTAAACTCTTTTAAAAGATATTAATTCTAAGTAAGACTTGTGCCTGGATTATTTGTTAAAAACCCTTTCTTGGAGTTCTTTATAATAAAAAATCTTATAACATTACTAATATATGTGTTTTGAATCAGCATAAGAATACATTTTCATATATTTTAATACATATTCATACCCAGAATGTTGGAATATTTACCTTTTCTGTTAATACCAAATTACTTTCATAACTATTATAAAATAAATATTTGGGACATAATTTTTTATTATAAGTGTGTTATAGACAAACAAAACTAGAAATGACATAATATTAACACTAACCTATATTTATATATAATCATCTTCGTTATTAATTAATCCAAAAATTTTGATTACAACATCAAACCAGATGTTTCAAATATATGAAGAAAAATCATTTATATATAATAATAATAATGTACTACTACAGAAATAAATATTTAAATGGATTATAAAATTACAATTTGTGAAAAGGTATGATCATAGTAAATACCATGAATGTTTTATACACTTTTCCGCATAAAAAACAGTGTAGGTACATACTCTACCTTATATATATATTTTATTCTAGAAAATGACCATTCATCCTACGGGTCTCACCCCTACAGGTACATATAATAAGTTTTAAAATTAGTTTATATGGGGTCCATCTTAGATCATATGGATTATAAATATTTCTTTGAATAAAATTATCTAATGGATTCTTAGTCGGTAGTATGTCAATCACCCATTAATATTACATCATCATTATTTTTTCATAAGAAATCCATAACTAATATGCCTATAAGAAAAACTACCATAACATACAGGTTCTTGTTTAACCATATTTGATTCAATTATTATAACCATGTGTGTAACTAACTTAAATTCCATATTTTTAAACATTTCTTAATATTTATTTCAATATTTTCTCAGTTCAACTTTCCACCCTCTAACTCCTCAATTCATGTGATACATTTAACTAAAACATTATATTGAGACACAAACACTTTTTCTTCAATATGACTATAGAATTACAATCCCATAATTTATTCAGAATTATAAACCAAAAAGAATATATCTAATTTATGGAAAATATTGTTAAAATTTAAACATCAAACATATTTCAAACAAACAAAAAACATTATAAAATTAAATTTATAATTACATTCAATCAATGTACCTTATTGTAGCTATATGATAGTGTTATAAGGATTGTGGTTATTAATAATGAATTACTTTCCTAAGAATATCCTTATAATGATATAGTAAGGTTGCACTAACTCATTAACAACTGAACCATTTCCCAAAAATCAACATTACTTTTCATAAATACACTATTAAAAAATTTTTTTTGATACGAGTGAGCTATGAAATAATTTAAAAATATCTTAGAGGATTAATATTTTCATCATGTAATCACCACCTTGTTTTGATAATAAAACCTTAATACTTTTTCCTATTTTATTTTTTACTTCTGAACATGTTGAAAAATGAAAAGGTTTCAAACATTTTTATTTAATAAACACATAAAATTTCAAATGTAAATCATCTATAAAGGATTAACAGTAAATAAATAAACCTCTTAATTAATTACACATTAGTCTATATACAATTGTTTTATAATATCTAATATCCCTCTTACCCTATCACCTTTTTTATAAAATGTTATTTTGGTTATTTTTACTAATAAAAAATAATTGATTATTTGAAATGATTTATAATCTAATTATCTCACAAATCCATATCTATAAACTCTTTCAATTTCTTTTTCTTTTATATTATTAAGGAAAAATATAATATAAAAATGGTATAAAAATCAATTACCTTGACCATATTATCTGGAATGATGTAGATCATATTATCCATATATAAAATGTTTATACTATTCACTATATTTCCAATATGAGAATATATTTCAGTCATTTAAAAAGAAAAAAAAATTCATAATCATAAAAAAAAATTCTTGTAAATATAAGATTTTGAAATAAAATTTATGCTGGTGGTCAAAACATAGTTATTATTTTTCAATATTGAAACTACTTCAATGCTGAAGTTTGTGTTGGATTTTTAGAAAACATACATTAAGGAATTATTGGGGATATAGGTGAAATGTCATGGAAGTTGTGAGTAAGAATTTGACGTATATATTTGAGGATTGTTTTGAATCAATCAATGTTTAAGTTCAATGAATTATGCATTGAATTTATAGTGAATTCCCAAGGAGGAATTATGTGTTGGAGGGATAGTAAAAAAAATATAAGAAGAGTCTATAATAAGTAAAGGATTTGTATAGATTACTCCATAATGTAATACATTTCACCATAATGAAAAATGGAGGAGTTCTAATTATTATTGAAACTTGAAGAATTTTACTCCATAACGTAAATTTCCATGCAAAAAAAATAAGAAACATGTTGTGGGGCCATAAGAAATGAGTTGCACTGTAATGAAATTTATATAAGGTAAGGATAAAAAATGGTGTTTTGTAAAGGTTTAAATACAAATTATAGATATGATTCTCAAGACACATTCATGAGGACATTCTACATTATCTTTTTTACTCAATGACACAAATTCTTCATAAATGGAATGTATCCCATCAAATATGTAGATTCTATGTATTAGTGTTCATGTGAATTTGTTCTTGTGCATAGGTTCTCTACTCAATACCTGGGTATATCATGCCAATGGATACATGAAAATCAATCTCCATGGAGGTTTTGAGGATATTTATATATAAAAATAGTAGAATTTTATTAACGATTTTCAGGAAAAAAGTCAACTGATGTGCTTCAATGAACATGAATTTTATGTATCTCCATCCTAGGTTGTTTTTATCACATTTTAAGGGTCATTTCTAACATTATTGGGGTATGTTATGGCAATGTATATGAACTAACTTCCAATTCATGTATATTAAATATAATAATTGGTTTTTATAGATTTGACTTATATACATGGAATCAACATCTTGAACCATGGAGTATCCTTACACACTAAAAATGATGTTTTTAGTGTGTTAATTGAGTTCTAGATATTATATATTTATAATTGAGAGAGGATGTGTTATTTTTCACAGGTTATAATGAAATATTTAAATTTTTTTGAAGTAAAAAAAACTCACCATAATACATGTTGACACCTCATGGAGAGATTAGTGGATTTCGAAGCCTGTTAATTCCTATCCCATATCATACTTTACATACTGAAAGACATATTCAAGGTGATAATTAAATGGAGGAATCCAATAGTTAACACCATAATGAATGACACTGTTCCATGAGTATATTATTTTTTAGAGTTTTTATAGGTGACATTATCAAGCTCATATGGAAGTTATATTTTCTAGTTATTAACTATTTATTTTGAATTATATATTTAATAGTAAATTGAGAGATATTTAATGGATAATATTAAATTATTTGATGTTTTTGTAATATTTGAAATTCAAAATATATTACAGAAAATATATTAAGTGATATATAGATTAAATACAAAAAAATAAGAGATTCAAAGTGAACATTGGGTGATTACGTGTTATGAGAAGAAGTAGATATTTTTAGTAGCATGAGACTTAAGTGAATATTAGATTAAACCAAATAAGTTTTTTTGTTTTTATATTATTGAAAAATAATTATTTTATGGGGAGGAGTATTATGTTCAAATTAAAAAAGATAACATTTGGATAATGTCACGTATATTATGGAAGAATAATGTTTGACTTGTATAATGTGAGATGCATAATATTATTTTTCAGTTTTTGTAAATATTATCAATTAAAAATAGGAATAAGATAACTCCAGTCAAAGAATTATTCTGTGTGAAGTTTTACAACTATGTTAATTAAATTTGAGGATGAATACACAACTATTATCATACAGATTTGTTCATACCTGGGATAAAATTATAATAAGAACACTTATATTCATTATAGAATCAACATTTTGATTTTATGATGTATATTTCATGTATAATTCTTATAGGCACCATCATATCCTTAAACTAAGAAGCGTCATACAATTCTATAAATAGATACCTTCCCAAGGTAGTGCATAGAGGTGAAGAAGAGGGAGTGATCCATAGGAAGGAGCATGCTATCCCTAAACCATCGATAGGAAATAATCCATGAGACGTACTGATCTCATCCCAAAATATGTTACTAGTAGTGAGACATGGTGAGGTGTGACCATACATAAAACATTATATTTTCACAGATTGGGAGTTTTATTGGATTTGGTATTATATCACAATTCTATGCGTATTCTCTTTTGTGTATCATTATATATATTAACCATGTAAAATCTATGTGTGACATCCATATATATTTACATATTTGTGTTTTTTTATTAGAATAAAAAATTAAATTAATGGTTTAGTCTTGTTATTCTCAATGATAGAACAATATCCTTAAATGTAAGAGTAGAAAGCGAAAAGTTTCAAAAAAAATTAATTTAACTCACACATTGTTTCACCTCCCCTCCAAGGGTATCCTAAGTCCTGACATGTTTTTTTAGAGGCAAATGGTTCTATCGAGGAATCAAAAAAATGCATTTGGTTTTTGAAGATTGTTCATGATATGGAATCTCTTGTGAAGCCCCCAATAATTGGTGGAAGTCATTTTTTAAACTATAAAAATGATTTTCTTTATTATTGGGATGAAAATGTTGGAATTAATAGAGATTGTTTTTTTTGAGCATGAGTGAAATTATATATGATACATATTAAGGTAAATTGGATATTGATGTTCGTTCTATGATGGAATTAACAAATTCCTAGAAGAAAATGTGTTCAAGAAGAATTTACAATGAAATACTTATAAATAATCATGGGTGATGTTAGATTATCTTTATATTAAATTATCTATGATGATGTAAGAAATTAATATCACCTTATACCAATAATGGATGATAACAATTTAAAAGTATGATTTGAATTTTTTTTCAAAATGAATTTCATTTTTTACAGACCATAATAATAATAATAATAATTATTATTATTATAATTATAAAAATAAAGTAGTCAAGAAATTATGTATCCCCAAGGAGGATTACAAAAATTATTCATTATGTATATCTCAATCTAAAAAAACATTATAAGTTTCTTGTAAATCTAAATATGTTGGCCTTCAATAATATGAATACTTGGATGAAGATGATTTAGAAGTGAAGAAAAATAATGTGTTAACTATTGTGATTGTTTGTTAAAAAAGCAGAAAAATATTTTAGAGATTAAATGTGAAGTACAATTTATAAAGTTTTAAGGATAAAAAAGAACATTACTTGTTTAGAATATTTAGAATTTGTTAATAAATGGTTTATAGATAAAAAATGGATTTAGATGAGTTAATTAAACAAAGTAACAAGAAAATTAAGGAACATAGTGATTTTAATGTTTAACTTGTTTATGAGTTTTAGTTAAGTATAGGAAAGAATAAATTACATACGCTTCAATGCCTTCTCTTATATAGTAGTACACAGTGAAAATGATTTTCTACGATGATGAAATTAATTATCACCTTTAGAAAATGTTATATCATCTAAAGAAGAAATATATCAAGATTTAGAATCTAAATGGTAAAGTTAATGTTATGAATAATATACAAACTAAATATTCTAACAATAATTCTTTAGATAGTGGTAATAAGTGTTCAAATATTGGATTAATAATGGAGAATATATTGGATATTATATTTGGAAAGTAAATCTTCAGAAAGTTTGTGGTAAAGAAGTGTTATTATTGTGGTATCATAGAAAAAACGGATATGTTAAAAAAAATTAAAGATGTGAAATTTTTGAAGGCCTCCATATAGATCAAATCCCAATAATTATATTAAAAGTTATGAATATTTTAGAGGTCAATGTTATATTGTTTCTAACCTTGGTCACCTGAAAATGTATTTCAATAATGAATATTATGGATGTTTCAAGACAATATCCACTCTTTTTATGAAAAGAGTATGTCATGAAATAATGAAGATAAATATATTAAATTAAAAAATAGATCTATGGTGTTAGATAGCTATGATGTAGAATGGAAAAGTAGGAGGTCCCAAATATCATTCACAGTTTTTCAACAATATTCATTTCTGAAAGAATAGAATAAAGTGAAAAATGTCAAAAAGAATCAATCAATATCACAATAATAACATGTTTTAAAAGTTATAACAAAGTCTTTATTTCATGATGTTATAATATAATAAGAAGAGAAAAAACAATAAAGATGTTTATTAATTGAACACTGAGAAAAATAAAGAGGCATTCTAAAGTGGTTTCATCAACACCACTATAAATCATTAGATGAATCTTTGTTGAGTTTACCTTACATTGAGAAAGAATCTTTGTAAATAATGCATAAATTGTGAACAAAATAAGGAATATTTCACTAGTGGAAATCATTATTATATAACAACGTAGGGATATTATACAATGAAAATGGATAAAAATTATACGATGGAATAATTTTAGAATTAATTTTTAATTAATGGTTTAATTGAAGGGAAACTCCCATTGATGTCCTGTAAGGAATATTGATAAAATGGTAGTCTTTTCATTATCATCTGTAATCCTCGACTTGAGTATTTTTCGAGACATAACTGTCCTATAATACTTATTTGTTATAATTTATTATTGGATGTGGCATGATTAATGGGGAGATATGATCCATGGGGAATATTCAATATGTTTGAATTGAATGAGGACGTGTATACACTTTGACTGCATCTATTGAAGATGAAATGTCACCATTTATATTGTTAAAGATAATGATTTAAAAATATCAAATAATGAATATGTTTTAAAGTGTGGAGAACGTTGTTATGTTTCATCAAATAAACATACTAAAATTAATATGAATTCAGTGGGTATCATTGTTCATATAATTTTTTTGGAACTCTAACAAGTGGATATCATGCTAGTGACTTGTGGTGGTGGTCTCTATAAAAGTTTATGGAAAACCTTGTAAACAATTTATTAATTAAAAATATTTATTATACGATAAAATAATTGTATTAGATGTATTTTTTTTATGAAACTATTGAAGTTTTATGAATAAATAGAAATAATATCAATAAAACGGCATCAAAAAATGTTTTTTCCAGGATGAAACACGTCTCAACAAGTGCTTTCAAGATGGAAAGAAACTCATATAAATTGAGGATATAAATAAGAAATCTATTTTATTTTATTTGGATGAAGGGAAATATAATTGTAATGGAATTAAAAGAATTGGGATTCAAGTATATTTAGTAACATGGAATCAATAAGTAATATCAATTGATTTCAAAAGTGTTATATTCCTCACTAGTGTACTTTAAATTTTATATAACAATATTTTTTGGTAATTTATTTTAGTTTATAAGAGTTTTAATTTTTATGAATGATTTATTAGGGAAATAAACAGATTAATTTGAATAACATTGACATTGATAACTTTGAATCATGTTTTCAACATTGATCTTTAACTTAATAGGATTAAAGGATTTATTGAGAGTCATTTATATGTTGAAAACCAAAAAAATTTTAAATTTTAATGGGATAATGTATGTTTCATATAAAAAAGTTTTGAATTATAAAAGTTTAGGAAAGTTGGATGATACTTTGAAATTCAATCTGGAGAAAATAAGACCCTTATATTTTGTTAACTCGAGGAAATTCTGAAACCATGAAGGGTGTGTTGAATTTTTTGAAAATATGTATTACAGAATGTCTGAGGATTAATCTAATATGTCATGGTAGTGATGAGTCATCATTGGATTTCATGTTTGGAGTACTTATCATTTGTTTTCACTCTTAGGGGATAGTTATAAATCCATTAATGTTTGAGTTAGATGAATGATTCATTGGATTAATGGTTAATTACCATGAAGGAATTATGTATTAGAGAGGAACTATAATTTTTTAAAAAGTGTTTTCAATAATTTATGGATTTGGAAATATCATACCACAAATTTAGGTAGTACAATGTGAAAAAATTTAGTATATTTGTACTACTTAAAATCTTAATGATATAAGACAACATAGTAAATTACTACCTTACAAAAAATTAGATAAAACTTGTTATTTCTAAATAAAAGAGCTATCCAAAAATGAAATTTTGGTTCAGTATGGATTTATAGAGTTTATTATATAAATATTCCACTCCATGTTATAGGTTTCATTCTCACTCCACATGTATCAGAAGTTTTTAAAGGGTATTTTATACTCCATTTTATAAAGTCTCAGTCTTTTTAATTCACCAAGTCCCATAAGAGGATTTCAAATAAAAATATTATGTAGAATAAGTTCTTGTGTGTTGGTTTCTTATGTCACAACTTAGTATGCCACCTAAAAGCCTTCATGAAAGTCATGCTTTAGTGTGGTTTAGAAGATCTGTATATATGAAGATAGTTTCACCCTGGTAAAAATGGTGTATCACAATAATTATTGGAGGTACTTTGTTTATCATTAGGAATATATCTCCATGTCACATGTTTTTTCCCCACACTATAGTCTCCATCTACCATGTTGAAAGTGTATGTTTTTCAATGAATAAGAACTAAAGTCTAAGGTGTGTTCATGATATAGAAGAAACAACACATTTTAAGGATTTAAAAAAATACATAGATTTAATATATTGCACTGTATATTATAATTACTCAATGTAAATATTTTTAGTGATTTTATAGATATATAGAGATTTGAATGTTTAAACACCATAGTGCTGAGATGGTATGTGAGTATGATATTTTCTATAATACCAAATGTAGGATTGAATATGTAATGAGATTATTAGATACAAGAGGGGGGGTGAATTGTGTACTTTTAAAAATTCCTCTGGTTCTTTTAAAGATGGTTATGTTTAACAAGGTCAAACAAGATAATTCACAAAACCTCTAGATCTATAAACTTGCTTGAATCAGGAAATATGATTCCATGAAAGTAATCCTGGAAAAGTGATTCCTGAAATGAAACTTAATGAAATCTTACAATGATAAAGATTCTAACTTAAAGCATATAGAATATGACTAATTCAGAGTAAAAGTATAAGGAAGTATAAGAATATTATACTTTCCTCAACAACTAAAAGTGCATATGAGAACTTGTAACAAAACAAGTAGTAAATATTTTAACCTAATGAGAAGGGTAACCAAAAACCTTGGATAAAGGTCCCTTGATTTATACTATAAATAAAGTATGTCTTACCCACACCAGGATAAGCCCTCGATATGAAGATCAAAGTCTATCTTGCTATCCCTACAATCCCTCAACATCAAGGTAGTTGGTACCTCTGTCTTCCTCAGCATGGAAGCCCTCAACTTCAAGGTAGTCAACACCTCTGTCTTCCTATCCCCAGAATCCCTCGAATGTAATTAGAAACATTCGGAGCCGCACAAAGCAAATATGCATGATGAAAAGTTTGAACAAGCCGTACAAACATTCTGCACGAAGCCTGAGAGTTTATAGGATCCTCTCTCCCTAGAAATCACTTCTGAAAGTTCTGAGCTTCAAAAATTACAAAAGTCCAAATCTCTTTCAAATGAGCTCCTATTTATAGGCACAGCACCAACGGTCGGCTCCCTCCTCCAACGGTCATATTTTCCTTGAATTTTGGAGGGATATTTACATGTGTCACTCAAAAAATGGTTAGTGAGTAACTGAAATCACGACATCGTTTGATAACATAACAAGTTTAATCATAACAAAAATCTGATATCCGGAATTTGAGTAAATATGAAAGTTAGGAGTCTAACCAAAATTGAATTTGGAGTCTATAATACAAGGATATTCAGATTCTTTCTTCTAGGAATTAGGAAACTGAACTCTATAGAATCCCAGAGATTGAATTTCATGGAAATATGTAATCTGGATTCACAAGAATTCGGAACCTGAACTCACAATGTTCAGAGTCAGTGTTCATGAGAATTCGGAGTCAGAACTCATAAGAGTTCAGATTCTGAATTTAGAGAACTCTGAATCAGAACTAAGAAAGGTTAGTATCCAGAATTCGTATTTTGAATTCGGAGTCAGAACTCATTAAAGTTTGTATCCAGAATTCATAATCATAATTCTTAATCAAACTTTACATAATTTTGTAATCATATTTTGGAATCGAACTTCATAGGAGTTCGTAATCAGGATTCAGAGTCGAACTTCATGAATGTTCGTATCTACAATTCGGAGTTGAACATTATAAACATTCATATCCAGAATTAGGAGATGAACTTCATAAACATTCATATCCAGAATTCAGAGTCGAACGTCATGAATGTTCATATCCAGAATTCGGATTTGAACTTCATAAACATTCGTATCCAGAATTCAGAGTTGAACTTCATAAACGTTCATATCCAGAATTCGGATCCTTAAATAGAATTCTTCATATATAAGTGTTATACGATTTCGAGGATTTAGATATGACACCGAATTTTATACATAGAAAGGATAAAGAACAAAGTAAAACATGGTAAGGATAAATTTCCATGGGAATGTAAATTTTTCCATATAGAAGTAAAACACAGGGTAAAAAAGAGATTTTCCGTAAGATAAGAAGTTTGTGATTTTCAAAACAAGAAGGAATGGTCAAGTCATAATGAAACATTATTGTCTTAACAATCTCCCACAAATATTAAGGAATAGAAAAGTTATAATGAAAACATTATGGAATCAACAATATCCTCCTTTTGAGAAAGAACATACACCATTATGAAAAAGAATAAAAGGACGTAGAAAAATTTCAAGACATAAAAAAACATATATCCCTTTTTACATTGGAAAAGAAAAATATTACTAACTCTACCTTAGCCTTTGGAACGCTAAGGATCATATTATAAATTTCCATAATGAGATTTATCTTGAGTACATAAATCTTTCTAATGAAAACCCCCCCCCCCCTTACATTAGGGATATTTCTTCTATACTTAGAAAATCATTTTCCTTCTCCCCTTACAATTATTTTTCCTTCTCCCCCATTGTGATTTTCAAAAATAGTTTGAGGGAATGGAAAAAAATATGGTACCTGAAATATTAGTAGAAACAACCAAACAAAAACGAACAAACACAATTTCATTAATATTGAAATAATTTTTACAAGGAAAAACATTACAACAGAAGATCGAATTTGGTCTATTTTTCTTCTTTTTCCTTGGATATTAGCTTTTTGACGATGGTTTTCAGCTTCTTGAATTCCTTGTGATCTTCCTCAAATTTCTTTTCTAGATATTTGATTTTATCTTCCTAAGACTTAAGAACTTTTGGTCGAGCCTTCAGCAACTCATCTTGGTTCACAAGATTCTCTTAAAACTCAATCCGGAGTTCTTTTTCCATCTTCCAACTTTGAGCTATAGTGTTCAACTTTCCATTAATGACTTTTGCCTCTTGAATCCGATTATTTTGTTCTAGAGTCATATTTTCTTCAAAATTACTTGTAAGATCCTTGATCCTACAATCTTCTATATCAAAATCCTACTTTACTCCATCTTGGAATTCATCAAGCTCAATCATTTCTTGAATTGTACTCTTTGACCAGCTGGTTATCTTATTACATGACTTTCTAAGAGCTTTTTAGCCTATGAGGAATGTTTTGAAATCTGTTTCCATCTTGACACACATTTCCATCACCATGGACACCGAATCCTATTTCTGGTTAAGTGTGAGTTGGAGCATCTGGAATCTAGAATCTATGATTGAAAAAGTCGGAATGGACCCGAAAAGATTGATTAAGGATTGTTCAAAAAAATGATGACCAAGAGAAGATGATTCAGAATCCGAGACTCTGCTTGATGAGGCTTGTATTTCTATCTCAACAAGATTCCTCTTTGAAGATCTTTCAACTTCCTTCTGATTCACTATAGATTTTCTAGGATTATCAACAAACACTAGTTTACCTTTATCAATTCTTGGTACAGCTTCCTCATCAGGGTATTCATGTACGCTGTCAGACAGCTGCACAACTCTATCTTTATATACCTCTTCTTTCTGATTTCTAGACTCAGGATCATCAGAATGAATGAAATCATGATTTTAACTTTCTTCATCAGGTAATTTGTTTACTTCTTCTTCAATATTCTCTTCATGTTTACCGGGAGTGACAAGCCTCGAGGACTCGGCTTCAGAAGTTTGGAGTGACAATTTTTCGAATGGGGTTCCCTTGTCTTGATAATCTTCAACCTGTTTTGTAAGATCATCTATCTTACCACTACCTTCTTCTTCTTCTACTTCATCCACCTCTTCCACTTATTCAATAACTTTTCTTTAGCTTTTTATAGAGTGAAGATATTCTTCCCTGGATGCTCAGGTAAAGGCTCTGTCAAAAAATATTGTGGCACCAGAATATTCTCGGGTGCTACTTCAGTATCCTTCAAGAGAGATTGCACAATCTCGGCATCAAAATTTTTTTCTTAAGTTTCTTCTCTTTGGCTTGATTCTCAAGTTCTTCCGCAGTTGATTATTTTAATGCCTTAGCATCAGTAGGATCCAAACCAAACTGTGGCCCCCATGCTTTTCTATTATTCTTATCCTCCCTTCATTTTTCTACAAACTCATCTGGGTAGGCTTTCTGCTTCTTGGGTTTAGGAGATGTAGATTGGACTTCTTTAGATTTATGAGTTCTTCCTTCTACTTCCACCTCTTTCAACTTTATTTTCTTTCCATCCTTATTTGATGGTTCAACTTTTTCATCATTTTTCAGAATGACTTCTGCCTCTTCCACTAGCAGATCATAAAATTATCTTTAATCCTTGGAAAATCCCATATTCATTATTTTTAAAGTGTCATCCTTACAAGAATAAATTTACAATTCCTTGGCTTGGAACTGCAAGGGATCCTGAATGGCTCAAGATACCGAACTATTAGCTTGGAAAGTAAGTCATGATATATAATAACATCAGCTCTCAAATTACCATTTTTTATATTCTATATCATAATGATAATGTGCCTCATCAAATTGAATATCATTAGATTTACTAAGAAATCCAAGATATATATGTAACTTTTTTAAGGTGTCCTTATCACCTTTTCTTGGTACGAAAAACCCTTGGACCCATAACTGTAGGATCCGATTATTGATAGATAAGTGGGAAATCTTTGTAGTCTTGACATCTGATAGTCCAAGACATTCCAACGCTTTCACCAACTTCCTTGAACATCCAGTAGTTTGTGAGAGTAAAACTCAGCTTCCCCTTCATAAGATAACTCTCCCAAGCTAGCAGCCTTGGTGTATGAGAGTTTATATGTTTTTCCATAACTCTTGAAGGAAATTATTTCTCTTCCATCATCTTTAAAGAAATAAAATGACTCATAATATTCTATAAGAAAATATGGAAAAACCAAGTCTTCATTTCCTGGCTTTGATATATACACGCTCTCCCATCCATTAAGCTTGATATTCTTAGTAATAATAGAATCCTTTTTGAAAACTTTTAGATGGAACAACTTTTCCCTGTACACATGACAACTCGATATTGGCTTCATGGTAGACATATCTTGATAATAGGCTTTTACAGACAATCATATTGGAGGAACTCTGAGAGATTTGGAATGGGCTCAAGAAAGGGGGCAGAACTTCAGCACACATGAGATTGAAAACCGATGTGGGACAACCCTTCAGGGGTCCATTATATATGTGATGAAACTGAACTTTCATCTTCCAAATCCATTATAACTGCTGAGAAACCTTCTGATCAGATCTAACAGTTGATATGATAGCCGAAAGGAAACAAATTGGGTAGGATCTGATCTTTTGAGGTGTTTTAGGAAAAACTAGAATCCGATAATTTAAAATAAAAAATAAAATACCAGTAATGAAATAATGGCTACAAAAACTTAAGAACAAAATCATACCTTTCAGATTGTTCACAGAATTATTCATATTGAGGAAAATTATGCTTGAAGGACTTTAGATTTTAAAAAAAACTTGAGTACGAAAAATAATTGAGTACACAGATCTTCATTATGAAAATTTTCAATACGAAAATTTCTATTATGAAAATATTGATTACGATAATCTTATGTACATGAAAAATTCATTAGGAAAATTTCATGTATGAAAATTCCATTACGAAAATTTCATGTACGAAAATTCCATTACTAAAATTTCAAGTAAAAAAATTCCATTATGAAAATTTTAAGTATTAAAAATATGAAAAAATTAATTACGAAAAATATGAAAAACATCATTACGAAAAATATGAAAAACATCATTATGAAAAATATGAAAAACTTCATTACAAAAAAAATTAAAAACTTCATCATGAAAAATGATGAAAAACATCCTTACAAAAAATATGAAAAAATTTATAATGAAAAATATGGAGAACTTCATTATTAAAAATATGAAAATCTTCATTACAAAAAATATGAAAATCTTCATTACGAAAAATATTGTACCCCCCTATGAATGAGAGTATATTACTATAAGTATATTGGTTTAATAGGAAGTTATTAAGGAGGATTACCTTACAGTTATCATTCCTATCTTCTATTTAATATATTCAAATCTATCGGAGGGTAAAGATTTTTTGAAAATTTCAGCAAGTTGATCTTGTGTTCTGATAAATTGAAGAATGATATCAATTTTTAGTGTGCGATCCCTAAGAAAGTGTTATATAATATCTATGTGCTTTGCACGAGAGTGATTTCCTGGGTTTTTACTAAGGTCTATGGCACTTGTATTATCACAAAAAACATTGTTTTGGTAAAACTCATACCATAGTCTGTGAGTTTGTGTTGCATCCGCAAAACTTGAGTACAACAACTTCCAGCTGCTACATATTCAGCTTCAGCAGTGGAAAGTGCTAATGAGTGTTGCTTTTTGGAAGACAAAGAAACTAATGAATATCCTAATTAATGAAAAGTTACGGATGTACTCTTTCTATCTATTCTACATCCACCAAAGTAAGCATCCGGAAAAACTTTTTTACAAAAATCATTTCTAGAAGTATAAAAGAGTCCTAAATCCATGGATCCCTTTATGTAGTGAAAAAATATTTTCGCTGCCTTTAAGTGAGATTCATTAGGATTGGATTAATATCTTGCACATAAGCATACTAATAACATTAATTCTGGACAGCTAGCTGTCAAGTAAAGTAAACATCCTATCATACCTCTAAAAGATGTTTGATCTACTGGTTTCCCAATTTCATCAAGTTCAATTGTGTTTGAGGTACCAATGGGAGTACTTATACTCTTAGTGTTTTCATATCCATACTTTTTAAGAAGATATTTAATATACTTATGTTGGAATATATAGATTCATTCTAGTTTTGTGAAATTTGAAAACCAGGGAAAAATGTTAACTCATCCATCATACTCATTTCAAACTCATATTTCATTAGATCTGAAAAGGAATCGGTTAAAGATAGCTGAGTTGAACCAAATATAATGTCATCAACATAAATTTGAACAATCAAAACATTTTTCTTATATTTCTTTATAAAAAGGGTTGGATCTGCATTTCCCTTAACATAGATATTTTGAAGAAAAAATCATGTAAGTCTATTATACCAAGCTAGAGGGTCTTGTTTAAGACCATACAAAGCTTTGGTAAGTCTAAAAACATGATCAGGATGTTTTGTATCTTCAAATATAGGAGGTTGTTCAACAAAAACTTCTTCTTGAACATAACCATTAAGGAAAGCATGTTTCATATTTATTTGAAAAATTTTGAAATTGAAGAATGCTGCAAAGGCAAGTAAAATACGAATAGATTCAAGTCTAGATACTGGAGCATAGGTTTCATCATATTCTGATCCTTCTTGTTGATTATATACTTTAGAAAATAATATATCTTTGTTTCTTAAAATTATTCCATTTTCATCACACTTATTTCTGAAGACCCATTTTTCTCTAATAATAGAAGTTTCCTTAGGTCTTTCAACCAAGGTCCAGACATTATTTCTTTCGAATTAATTTAGTTCATCTTGCATTGATTTAATCCAATCATAATCACCTAAAGCATCATCAGTTCCCTTTGGATATAATTTTGAATGAAATGATAGATGTTCTAATTAATTTATTAAGGAACTTCAAGTCCTTACAAGATGATTTACATCACCAATGATGCTATCACTATGATGATTCTTGAGAAACGATTTATTTGGGTTTTGTAAAACCTGTTCATCAATATAGGGTAGGAAATCTTCTGGGGTAAATAATTCAAAAAACATTTCTTAGGCATTTTACTTATCAGAAGGATCTTCTGACAAAGGTTGATCATCAGTTTATGAAAACACATCCGATGATGTAGGTTGGAGTTGTTTAAGAAAAAGGATCAGTTTCATAAATTTTAACATGTATTGTCTCTTCAATAGTATAAGTTTTATTATTGAAAAATCTATATGCCTTAAAAGTCGTGGAGTTGCCTATGAAAATTCCTTCATCAGATTTTGGTGGGAATTTATGTAGATTATCTTTAGTATTCAGAATTAATACCTTGTAACCAAAAATCATAAAGTTGGAAATTCTAGGTTTTCTACCATTCCATAACTCATATGGAGTTTTATTAAAAAAAGGTCTAATAAAAACTCGATTTATAGTATAACAAGCAGTTCTTACATCATCAGCCCAAAAATGTATAACGACCCTTACTTTTCATACATGGTTAATACTTTAAAATGGAAGTACACTTATTACAACATATAACAAAAATATGAAAGGACCGTATAGGTATATTTTCTTTAGAAACTGGAAAACATAAACAACTGGTTCATAAAGAATCTACACTCTCTCCCATTTATTTCATCATATTTAGAGTCCCTTTTGGCATATCCTACTTAATAACCTTTTTCCTGACCTGGGGAAAGAAAACATACAAAAGGGTGATCTCAAATGCTCAGTAAGGGTAAAAAAAAGAAATATCAGGCACATCATATTCATAAGAACATAACATTTTGGAAATCTTACCCTGCAAAAGAGATCATAATTTCATAACATGGGATAAATCATAGTAGTAAAATATAATCCCAATAATCATAACATAAAAAATGAAACTTTTTGGCATACACACATAATCATAAATAATCATTTCCTAGTAGTCAAGACTTATTGCGAAGACTATCTTAGCGGACAAAGTCCATTTCTGAACCGAGTTCACTTCCCGTTTCAGTCCTGTTTCACTGAATTGGTTTAACCTGCCGTTCCAGCCATGTATATCTCATGAGATATAAATCATTAACCAATTCATTGGAGGGAGATATAGGTCCCACCCATCTCATAATTATACCATTCTTATGTGTTCCACAGAATCATAAATCATACATCATAGCATAACCCGTGTAATAAAAATGGGATTCTTAATCATCATTCCATCATAAAACTATCCATATAAGAAAAAAGGGCATCATAAAAATATTTCCATTATATCATAATCAAAACAATGTAAAAATAGGGATAGAAACAGAACCCTATAATATCTTAGATGGATAATAATTTTGATAAAACATTTGAACTTCATTCTTGAGGAAAATATCATTTCTACTTCAAATTTTTTTTTCCTTTCTTAACATGTCATACGGTTTTAAACTAAAATAAGTTGATTAAAAATAAACTTGAACTATTGTAAAGGACGGTTCATGTAAATAATTTCCTAAAAATCCATTCATGCCGTATAAGTTAAAAAAACATTCTTCTCGTAATTTTGTTGGAAAAGTCAAAAAGTACCTCGTACGAAAAATGAAAAAAGATTCCTTTCATATCTCTTACTAAAAACTAAATGAAGGGTAAAATTGGATTTAAAAAAATTTAGGATGATATAAATAATATTAAATATAGAGTAAACATGGATGTGGATGATAATCATTCCCCAGTAAATTCTGAAGTATAAACAATCTCGGATAAAAATTGAGATTGCGATATTTTCCCTTACCTTAGGTCCGATTTTCTTCGTAAGTGTCCGAACCTCCTGTATAATGATTTAAATAATGTCATTGAATTATTCAAGAATAATACTCATTGTTATTATATTATATATGGTCATATTCTTAGCTTCTTATTAGTAATATTTCACTGCTACTTATTATTCGGGTGTTTATTACTTTTTGTTCTTATGCGTGTTTTGCCGAATAAATTCTTATTCTTCCCTTTAGGTTATAGATAACTCATTTCCAGAATTTTATTAGTGTAATATATATCATATTAATTCATTAAATTCATTTATATAATCATTATAAAATGAAGACCATGTAGAACGAGTCGCATCACATCATGGAGATGGTATTCCGTACGTACGCACGAGCGATGATATCTTTCCCATGATCGTAGAATTGTAGTAGAGTGTATGTATAATATTTCAGAATCAATATCACGTTACAATAATCATATATAGTTATTATTTACACCATTATACCCATCCATGTAAGGTGGTGGTGGAAAATAGATTACACCACGACATGGAGACTGTATTCTGTACGTACGCACGCGCGGTGATTTCGTTTTCTGTAGGATGGATAGATGTTGAAATAGGGTTGTTTCATACGTATAATAAAATATCAGTATCTGATTGATACTTATGTTATTACTTCATAATGAAACAACTAAATAATAAGAAGTGGAAGAAGAAATAAAGTTGAATGAATCGGTAACGGACATTACCTCTTCATTGAAAAACCTCTTTGAGACCTTCTTTTAGGGCACTAATATTGGTCTTTGAAGAAGAAAAGGACCTATATGATGTTTCTAAGGAAGTGGAGAAGATAAATTTTCAGGGGTTTTCCTAGATTTAAGGCTCAAATTTGTGTGAGGAAGAGAGGGAGTACGTGCCCTATTATAAGGGAGGAGAGGGGCACCTTTGGAAAAACTAAAAATATTATTTTATTATAAAGTCATATTCGCTTTTAAATAGCTCCAAATTGATTTATTTCGAAGACAAGGTGGGTATGGGTCTAAATCCTCTCATACAATAGAATTTAGACAAGTTTAGGTTTCTATTTTAACCTTATCATTTAGATTTAACTTTAAGTTAAATAATTTTACTTTTACCATGTCTTCTTGTTTTCTTACACTATAAGGTTAATAAACATACTATAAAAAGCCAAACGAACCCCAAGTTGTTTATTATTAATATATATAAACTTATCTAAGTCATTTGGACTATCCTTAGATTTTTAGGAATAAAATAACAATTAATAATATAATATTTGTTTTAAAAACTATTTTATGTCAATTTTGATACTATTTGGTAATTGATTTTTGTGAAAATCATAAAAGAATTATTAGTTCTAAAAAAAGTTAATTAAATCAATTATAAAATGTCATAGTAACCTAGAAAATTATTTTAATTCATAAAAATTCTCAAATTACATTTATTTGGGTATTTATAACATCAATTATGTCAATATTTCATTAATAAGATAATTACTGCATCATCATTGTGTCATAAATAAATTAAAATATTTAATGTCTAAATATTACAAATATAATACCATTATTTATTAAATATTCTTAGCTTTCTAATGAATATTTATATTCTAATTTATATTATGTATAACCCTATATTAAAAATTATTTAGTTATTAAACATTGATTTTAACTATTTTAACCCTTCTTTATAAAAACTAATATTAAATGTCCTAATCAAATCCAAGTGGGCCTAAATGGTCATATGTTATTCCTAAGGTTGTGTTTGGTTTAATTAAACTTAACAAATAGAATTATGATATGTTTTAGGGTAATAATAGTATCATTTTTACCCTTAATTACCCTATTTACTTTTAACCGTGGTAAAAAAAGTAAAAAGTTACTATTCACCAAAAATTATTTTCATCTAATTGAACCACATTTTAGTCCTTGATATTAACCGTGTCTCTCATATTTTTGAAATTCCGCGCAAAGAAGCGGTATAATTAAGTTTTATGTAAATTTTCAAATTTTCTTAGGAGGTGGGTAAAAGACGGTGAAAAGTTCAATAAAATTTATATATATATATAATTATTATAAAATGAGTCCAATTAATTGCATTGAACTTATATAGGTATTATGTATCAATTTTGACCTAAAATAAATTTAAATAATATAAATAATTATTTAAATAAAAATTCGGTTTTTAAATAGTAACCTAGTGTTTTCACTATTCATCCAAAATTGAAAGTTTTCAGAAAAATACCAAAATTTGACCCTAGGATAATTTCGATATTCCAAATCCCAAAATGAAGTCCATTTTGAAAGATAAAATTTAAAAAATTTAAAAAGTGATTATTACTATTCATAACTTCTAGTTTTAATAATATTTTAATAGCATATCGTTGTTTAGTGAAACTCCGTATTGCGTATGACGAAAGCTATCGAGGAAGGTCGTGATTGTGTGTAAAGAAATTCAAGCTAGTGTTGTGTATAGTGAAATATTCCTTTGATGATGTATATAACATAAAAACAAAGCATTTCTCATAAAAGTCTCGGGTGTTACATTCTACCCCCCTTAAAATGAATTTAGCCCTCGAAATTCGTGACTTTGTAACAAACAGATGAGGATACCTCTCCCTCATCATATCTTCAATCTCCCATGTAGCTTCTTCTAATTGGTGGTTCCTACATAAAACATTCACCAAGAGAGTGGTCTTGTTCCGTAGGAATTTTTCACTACCATCCAGAATATCTATCGGCTGTTCTTCATAAGAAAGATCTTGCTCCAGTGGTACAACATCTGAGCTAAGTACATGTGACGGATCATGTATGTAATTTCTCAGGAGAGATACATGGAACACATCGTGAACTTTTGAGAGATTCGGTGGAAGCGCCAATCGGTAAGCTACCTTCCCAACATGATCTAGTATTTTGAAAGGACCGATATATCTAGGTCTCACCTTTCCCTTCTTTCCAAATCTCATTACTCTCTTCCAAGGAGATATTCGCAAGAACACTTTATCACCCACTTCAAACTCTAGGTCATTTCTTCGGTTTTTGGCATAACATTTTTGTCGACTCTGAGCTGCTCTTATTTGTTGTTGAATAGATCATATCTTTTCTGCCATCTCATCAACAAGATCAGGTCCTAATAGCTTTCTTTCCCTGACTTCATACAAGCAAGTTGGAGTCCTGCATTTCATTCCATAGAGAGCTTCATACGGAGCTATATGAATACTGGAGTGAAAGCTATTATTATAAGAAAATTCCAACAAAGGTAGATTTTGATCCCAACCACTTTGGAAATCCATAGAGAAAGCTCTAAACATATATTCAAGAGTTTTAATTGTCCTCTCATATTGACCATCTGTCTGAGGATGATAAGCAGTGCTGAAACTCAACACTGTATCCAGAGTATACTGAAGAATTCGCCAGAACTTCGAGGTAAATATCGGATCCCAATCAGATATAATGGAAAGTGGTACTCCATGCAATCTTACCACTTCCTTCACATATATTCTTGCAAGCTGATCCATAGAGAAATCCGCTCTAATAGCGATGAAGTGTGTAGACTTTGTAAGACGATCAACTATGACCCAGATAGCATTATTGCCTTTGGATTTTTTAGGAAGTACAGTGACAAAGTCCATAGTGATGTTTTTCCATTTCCATTCGAGTAAGGGTAATGGTTGTAACATCCCCTTAGACTTCTGTCTCTCAGCTTTAACTTGCTGAAAAATCAAGCATCGAGAGACATATTCAGCAACATCTCTTTTCATGCAATCCCACCAGAAGTACTCTTTCAGGTCCCTATACATCTTCGTGCTTCCAGGATGAATAGAGAATGAAGAACTATGAGACTCATATAGCAGCTCCTTCTTTAATTCTGGTATGGGAGGAACACAAACCCGATTCCTGAACATTATTATCCCATCACAATCAAGGTTGAATTCAGGAACATTTCTCACCCTATTTTGTAACTCTACATCTTCTTTTTGTGCCTCTTTAATCTTCACATGTATAGAAATTTGAACATTCATTTGAGAAAGATACGATTTTCCCCTTCCATTATAATTCCAAGATCTATCCTTTGTAAATCCATAAATATTGGATCTTTTGTGATCCTCATTATGGATAAACTGGCATGGTCTTGTCAACTTAATGCATCTTATACCTTGTTTTCTTTCCCAGGGTGGTAATGAATTGAGCAGTCTTAATCCTTAATCACCTCCAACCATCTTTTTTGGTGCATATTCAGCTCCTTTTGTGTGAAAATATAATTAATACTTTTATGACCATTATAAATATCACACCTTTCTCCACAAATATAATGCCTCCAAATATTTAATGAAATGATTACCGAAGATAACTCCAAATCATTATTTGGGTAATTTTTCTCATGGATTTTCAACTATCATGAGGCATAATCTATCACCATATCATTTTGCATGAGAACACACCCCAATCCCTTCATGGATGCATCACTGTAGATCACAAGCCTTTATCCACTACAAGGAAGTGTGAGTACAGGTGCACTGGAGAACCTTCTTTTCAACTCCTTGAAATTCTCTTCACATTCCTCCATCAATACGAACTTAACTCCTTTTCGAGTCAACATGGTGAGTGGATTAGATAATCATGAAAAATCTTTCACAAAACATCAATAATATCCAACCAACCAAATAAAACTTCAGATCTCGGTTACTTTTGTTGGTCTCGACCATCTTTCGATAACCACTGTTTTTGCTGGATCCACAGATATCCCCTCTTTTGAGATTATGTGACCCAGAAATTCAACTTTTTCAAGCCAAAATTCACACTTGGAAAATTTATCATAAAGCTTCTCCTTTCTCATGTCTTCAATATAATTATCAAGTGATCTTCATGTTCTTCCTTTATCTTTGAATAGACAATAATATCATCTATAAAGACTTCCAAAAACTGATCAAGATAGTCTCTAAAGAATCTATTCATCAGATCCATGAAGATAGCAGGGGAATTAGTAAGACCAAATGGCATCACTATAAATTTATAGTGTCCATACCTTGTACGGAAATCCGTCTTTGGTATATCCTCTCTTTTGACCCTGAATTGCTGATACCCTAAATGAAGATCAATCTTGGAAAAGTAGTGATCTCCACGTAGTTGGTCAAATAAGTCATCAATGCACATGAGAGGATATTTGTTTTTGATAGTGATCTTGTTAAGTTCTCAATAATCAACGTAGAGTCTCATTGATCCGTCTTTCTTCTTAACAAACAGAACAGATGCTCCCCAAGGTGACGCACTAGGGCATATTAATACCTTATCAAGATTCTCTTGGAGTTGCTTCTTCAATTCATGCAACTCAATTGGGGCAATTCTATAAGGTGTCTTTGAAATAGTCAAAGCACCCGGTATGAGTTCTATTGAAAAATAAACTTCACGATTAGGTGTAAGACCCAGTAATTCCTCTGGAAAGACATCGTCAAACTCCCGTACAATGGGCATATTCTTAATCGTGAGTTTCTCACCAAACTTTGGAGATAAATAACCTTCATTTAGTGGAATCAAAACCCATTAGATGGAAGAAATTTCCACTGGAAGGTTATGTTCATCCTTGCATTGATAGACGATCATAGATTGATCTAGAATATGAAATGTGACTTCCCTTGTTTGGAAATTGATATGAGATCCATATAAAGAAAGCCAATCCATTCCAAAAATCACATCAAATTATACTATAGGAAGGATCACAAGATTTTCTAGAATCACTTTCCCACAAACTTCAATCGGAGAAGAATTACATACTTTTGATACGACTATTGTTCCATTAGGAGTTTTCACAGCTAACTCAACATCTAATTGTTGAGGTAATATGATGATACCCTTGGAAAATTCTTCGAAAATAAAAGAGTGGGTGGATCCAGAGTCAAATAAAACATTTTCTACTTTAGAGTGGATGGTAAGTGTACGTTTCACCACTTCGTTATCATACTCCACATCGCTGATAGAAATTTCATGTGACATTCCTTTGTATTAAGCCTTAAGAGTTTTTTTACATTGATCATCATAAAAACCCCTTAGATTAGGGCATTGATTAGAATAATTTCCTATTTCCTTGCACTTGTAACATTGAAGTGTAGGAGGTGCACTCTGTGTAGCCTTTTCTTTGTTCACATCACTAGACATCCTCTTCCCATCATTGCGGCATTCAAATGACCTATGAACTTCCTTTCCACATTTGAAACATTTACTTGTCCCTTTAAGAAAACTCCATCCTTGTTTCTTTCCACACTTTGAGCATAAGGGAAAACTCATCTTCTTTCCAGTGTTCTCTTTATATTTTCCTTTGAATTCCATTTTCCTCTTCTTATCAAACCCATATGACTGATGGGTTAATCCAATCTCCATATCAACCTTGAGAGCACATCTAACTATTTCCTCGAAACTATTGAAGTCCCTTATGGATAACGCCCTTAGAAGAATTGGTTTTAAGCCACTAAAGAATTGATCGATCTTACTCTCGGGTTGGATAATAATCCCAGAAGCATACCTTGCATGTCTTGTAAAATTTTCTTCATCGGTACCAAAAAGTTCATCATCCATTTGATTTCTTTAAAGAAAGTCTTTATCCATCTTCATTCAGAGAATACGAGGGAAGTACTTATTGAAAAATAAGTTCTTGAACTCATCCCTTTCCATGGACTCAATTTCATCCATTTTCATCGTATTCTTGATAAGATTCCACCATTGATCAGCATCTCCTTCCAAATGATAAAACTGCTAAGATAAATTTTTCATGTTCAGAACATTGAAGAACTGAAAATATCTTTTCAGTGGTACTAATCCATTTTTCAGCAACTAATGGATCAGTAGAACGGCTGAATGAAGGTGGATGCTTCCTCATGAAGGATTCAACAGAATGTTTCTCATTACTTTGCACGTTTGGAAGTCCCTCGTGATTCATAGATTGAGAAAGTTGTGTGAGTGTGGCTATAAGATTTTTTATTCCATCTCCCATAACATTTGGTTGCTCAGGGGGAAAATCATTGCATTTCCCGTCGCATTCTGCATTAACACGGTTCCTTAGGGTTCCAGCCATTGACTAAAACCAAGAATAATAGTGTGAGCAACACTAATTATAATAGGAAAACCACATAATCAAGAATAAAATTTCACACCTAAGTTCTTATCGTAGGTTGTTCATGGACATTTTTAAAACACTAAGATCTTGTTCTATTCTTAGACTAATCCTTAGGGTTCTTACTAAGGCTTTCACATCCTAGTTTCCAAAGGTTTACTATACCTTTCCTCTGATACGAACTATAACGACCCATACTTTTTATAAATTTTTAATACGTCAAAATTGAAGTACACTTATTACAACATATAACAAAACCATGAAAGAACCGTATAGGTATAGTGTCTTTAGAAACTGGGAAATATAAACAACTAGTTCATAAAGCATCTACACTATCTCCCATTTATTTCATCATATCTAGAGTCCCATTTGGAATATCATACTTAATAACCTTCTTCCTAACCTGGGGAAAGAAAAAATAAAAAAGGGTGAGGTCAAATTCTCAGTAAGGGTAAACAAAAGAAATATCAATCACATCATATTCATAAGAACTTTACATTTTGGAAATCTTACCCTGCAAAGGAGATCATAATTTCATAACATGGGATAAATCATAGTAGTGAAATGTAATCCCAATAATCATAAATTAAAATATGAAACTTTGTGGCACACACACATAATCATATAGAATCATTTCTTAGTAGTCAAGACTCATTTCCAAGACTATCTTAGCGGACAAAGTCCATTTCTGAACCGATTTCACTCCACGTTTCAGTCCTGTTTCACTGAACCGGTTTAACCTGCCATTCCAGCCATGTCTATCTCATGAGATACAAATCATTACCCAATGCATTGGAGGGAGATATAGGTCCCACCCATCTCATAATGATACCATTCTTATGTGTGCCACAAAATCATAAATCATACATCATAGCATAGCCCATGTAATAAAAATGGGATTCTTAATCATCATGCCATCATAATACAATCCATATAAGATAAAAGGGCAACATAAAAATAATTCCATCATAAAATAATCAAAACAATGAAAAAATAGGGATAGAAACAAAACCCTATATTATCTTAGATGGAAAATAATTTTGATAAAACATTTGAACTCCATTCTTGAGGAAAATATCCTTTCTACTTCAAAAACATTTTTCCTTTCTTAACATGTCATACAATTTTAAAATAAAAGATGTTGATTGAAAATAATCTCGAAAACTTGTAAAGGAATCTTCATGGAAATAATTTCCTAAAAATCCATTCATGCCGTATAAGTTAGAAAAAACATTCTTCTCGTACTTTGGTCTGAAAAGTCAAAAAGTACCTCGTATGAAAAACGACAAAAGATTCCTTTCATATCTTTTACTAAATCCTCACAGAAGGGTAAAATTGGATTTAAACTATTGTAGGAGGATATAAATAATATTACGTATTGAGTAAACATGGATGTGGATGATAATTATTCCCTAGTAAATTCTCAAGTATAAACAATCTTGGATAAAAATTGAGATTGCGAGATTTTCCCTTACCTTAGATCCGATTTGATTTGTAAGTGTCCGAACCTCCGGTATAATGATTTAAATAATTTCATTGACTTATTCCTGAATCATAATCACTTTTATGATATTATATATGGTCATATTCTTAGCTTCTTATTAGTAGTATTTCATTTCTACTTGTTATTCGGTTGTTTTTTACTTTTTGTTCTTATGCGTGTTTTGTTGAATAAATTCTAATTCTTCTCTTTAGGTTATAAATACCTCAATTCCATAATGGTATTAGTGTAATATATATCATATTCATTCATTAAATTCATTTATATAATCCTTATGAAATGAAGATCATGTAGAACGAATCGCATCAAATCATGGAGACGGTATTCCGTACATACGCACGAGCGATGATATCATTCCCATGATCGTGTAATTGTATTAGAGTGTATGTATAATATTTAAGAATCCATATCACTTTACAATAATCATATATCATTATTCTTTACACCATTATACCCATCCAAGTAATTTGGTGGTGGAAAATATATTACACCACGGTGTGGAGACGGTATTACGTACGTACGCACGCGCGGTTATTTCATTTTCCGTAGGATGGATAGATGGTGAAATATGGTTGTTTCATACTTATAATAACATATCTGTATATGAGTGATACTGATGTTATTAATTCATAATGAAAAACTAAATAAGAAAAAGTGGAAGAGGAAATAATGTTGAAAGAATCGGTAACAGACATTACCGCTTCTTTGATGCGCCTCTTTGAGACCTCCTTCTAGGGCACTAAAATTGGAATTTGAAGAATACTAGGACCTCTAGTATGTTTCTAGGGAAGTGTAGAAGAGAATTGTTTAGTGGTTGGACGATCTTGAAGGCTCAATGTGGTGTGAGGAAGAGAGGGAGGAGGTGCCCTTTAATAAGGGAGGAGAGGGGCACCTTTGGAAAAAATAAAAATATTTTTTTAAGTCATATTCGGTTTTAAATAGCTCCAAATAGATTTATTTAGATTCTAAGGTGGGGATGGGTCGAAATCCTCTCATCCAATATAATTTATACTAGTTTAGGTTTCTATTTTAACATTATCATTTAGATTTTACTTTAAGTTAAATAATTTTACTTTTTCCGTGTCTTCTTGTTTTCTTACACTATAAGGTTAATAAACTTACTATAACAAGCCATAATAACCCCCAAGTTGTTTATTATTAATATATATAACCTTATCTAAGTCATTTGGCAGAACCATAGATTTTTAGGAATAAAATAACAATTAACAATATAATATTTGTTTTAAAAACCATTTTATGTTAATTTTGACACTATTTGGTAATTGATTTTTGTGAAAATCATAACAGAATGATTTGTTCTAAAAAAGTTAATTAAATCAATAATAACATGAAATATTAACCTAGAAAATTATTTTAATTCAAAAAAAGTCTCAAATTACATTTATTTGGGTATTTATAACATCAATTATGTCAATATTTCATTAATAAGGAAATTACTGCATCATCATTGTGTCATAAATAAATTAAATTATATAATGTCTAAAGATTACAAATAAAATACCATTATGTATTAAATCTTCTTATCTTTATAATGAATATTTATAGTCTAATTTATTTTATATATAACCCTATATTAAAAATGGTTTAGTTATTAAACATTGATTTTAACTATTTTAACCCTTCTTTAAATAAATTAATATTAAATGTCCTAATCTAATCCAAGTGGGCCTAAATGGTCATATGTTATTCCTAAGGTTGTTATTGGTCGAATTAAACTTATCTAATAGAATTAGGACATGTTTTATGGAAATAATAATATCATATTTACCATTAGTTACCCTATTTACTTTTAACCGTGGTAAAAAAAATTAAAAAGCTACTATTCACCAAAAATTATTTTCATCTCATTGAACCACAGTTTAGTCCTTGATATTAAACATGTCTCCAGAATTTTTGAAATTCCACTCACAGAAGCGGTAAAATTATATTTTATGTAAATTTGCAAATTCTCCTAGGAGGTGGGTAAAAGACGGCAAAAGTTCAATAAAATTTTTGTATATCTAAAATTATTATAAGATGAATCCAATGAATTGCATTGAACTTATATAGGTATTATGTATCATTTTTGACCTAAAATAAATTTAAATAAAATAAATAATTATTTAAATAAAAAGTCGGTTTTTAAATAGTAACCTAGTGTTTTCACTATTCATCCAAAATTGAAAGTTTTCAGAAAAATACCAAAATTTTACCCTAGGCTAATTTTGATATTACGAATCCAAAAATGAAGTCCATTTTGATAGATGAAATTCTTAAAATTTCAAAAATTGGTTACTACTATTAATAACAGCTAGTTTTAATAATATTTTAATAGCATATCGTTGTTTAGTGAAGCTCGGTATTGCGTACGACACAAGTTATCGAGGAAGGTCGTGATTGCGTGTAAAGTAAGCCAAGCTAGTGTTGTGTGTAGTGAATGATTCCTTTGATGATGTATATAACATAAAAACAAAATATTTCTAATAAAAGTCTCGGGTGTTACAAAATGTTTGGCTACAGAATCCTCACTCAACATGTTTCTAGTTATCTCTTGAAGAATTCTATTTCTTTTTTCAACAACACCATTTTGTTGAGGTGCTCTTGGTGCTGAGAAGTTATGAGTAATGCCTTTTTTACAACAACAAGTTTCAGCATCAAAGTTTTGAAATTCTCCACCATGATCACTATCAATAGTTATCAAAGGAAGGTATTTCTCATGTCTGACATTGGATAAAAAAAATTTGAAATAAGAAAAAGATTAGGGCTTCTTTGCTAAAAAATAGACACACGTAAATTAGGTGTCATATCTAAATCCCCAGAATCATATAACACTTGGATATGAAGATTTCTGTTTAAGAATCTGAATTCCGGATACTAACGTTTATGAAGTTAAACTCTGAATTCTGGATACGAGCATTCATGAAGTTCGAATTCAAATTCTGGATACGAACGTTTATGAAATTCAACTCCGAATTCTGGATATGAACATTCAAGAAGTTCGACTCTGAATTATGATTACAAACTCCCATGAAGTTCAACACCGAATTCTGATTACGAACTTATGTAAAGACTGGTTTCACATTCTGATTACGAATTTTGGATATGAACTTTTATGAGTTCTGACTCCGAATTCTGAATACGAATTCTAGATATGAACTTGTCTGAGTTGTAATTCAGAGTTCTTGGAATTTAGACTCCAAACTCTTATGAGTTCTGACTCTGAATTTTCATGTACTCTCACTCCAAACATTGTGAGTTCGGGTTCCGAATTCTTGTGAATCCAGATTCCAGATTTCCTTGAAATTCAGAATCCGAAATTCTATAGAGTTAAGGTTTTCGATTTCCTAGAGGATAGAATTCAATTATCCTTATATTATACACTCTGAATTCAATTTTGGTTAGACTCCGAACTTTCATATTTAATCACATTCTGAATATCAGATTTTGGTTATGCTTACACTTGTTTTGTTATTAAATGATTTCGTGATTTCAGTAACTCATTAACCATTGTTTGAGTGACACGTGTATAGGTCCCTTAGAAATTCAAGAAAAATATGACCATTTGAAGAGGGATCCGACCATTGGAGATGCGCATATAAATTGGAGCTCATTAGAAAAAGGATAGGACTTTTTTGAATTTTTGTAGCTCAGAACATTCAGAAGTGATTTTTAAAGAGAGAGGATCTTATAAACTCTTAGGCTTCGTGCAGAAAGTTGGAACGACATGTTCAAACTTTTCTTTGTGAAGATTTGATTTGTGTGACTCCGAATGTTGCTAATTACATTTGAGGGCATCCGGGGATAGGAAGACAGAGGTGGCAACTACCGTGAATTTGAGGTCTTCCTTGCTGAGGAAGACAGAGGTACCAACTACCTTGAAATTGAGGTCTTGCAGGGATAGCAAGACAGACTCTGATCTTCGTATCTAGGGCCTAACCTGGTGTGGGTAATATAGACTTTATTGAAAGTATAAATCAATTGAACTTTATCCAAGGTTTTTGGATACCCTTCTCTTTGGGTTTAAAGAATTACTATTGTTTTGTTACAATTTTTCCATTGCACTTTTAGTTTTTGAGGAAAATATAATCTTATTATAATTCCTTATACTCGTACTCCGATTTATTTAGATTTTATATGATTTAAGGTAAAATATGTATCTTTGTAAACATTGATTAAGTTTCATTTCAGGAATCACTTTTCTGGAATTTCCTTCTCAGAATCATATTTCCTGACTCAAGCATGTTTATAGATCTAGAGTTTTTGTGAATTATCTTGTTTAACCTTGTTAAACATAACCATCTTTAAAAGTTCCAATGGAATCTTTAATAGTACATAATTCACCCCCTCTTATATCTGAGCATCTCATTACATATTCAATCCTACATTTGGAATTATAGAGTATATCATACTCACATAACATCTCAACAATTGGTATCACACTAAATATAGAAGGCCTTAGGAGCCATGATCTACCTTGCATTAGTGAAACGGAAGATCATTCCTATTTATGGAATATAAGGTTAGGTCACTATAACCTTAGGAACATACGAAAACGTTCTAATAAAAGATTAGTTAAGGATCTACTATAGCTTAGATTTGATTCTTCAAAAGTTTGTAACCCTTGTCAATATGGAAAACAACATAAATCAAGTTTTAAATCAGTTGGTGAAGTATCAACTACTGATGCATTACATCTAGTGCATATGGATCATTTTGGTCCTACACAAATTGGAAGCATTGGGGGAAAGTATTATGTATTTGTCTTGGTTAATGATTACACTATATTTATGTGGGTCTATTTTCTATCAAAGAAGTCTGAATCATTTTCTTATTTCAAATGATTTAGAGCCCAAGTTAAAAATGAGAAAAAACTTCCTTTGATAACTATTCATAGTGATTATGGAGGAGAATTTCAAAATTTTGATTTTGATACTTTTTGTAGTAAAAAATTAATTACTCATAACTTCTCAGTACCCAGAAAACCTCAATAAAATGGTGTTGTTGAAAGAAGAAATAGAAATTTTCAAGAGATAACTATAACCATGTTGAGTGAGTATTCTGTAGCCAAACATTTTTGGGCTGAAGCTGTATGTACTACTCGTTATACTATAAATCAAGTTTTGATTAGATCTTTGTTAATAATACTCATTATGAGCCATGGAATGGGAGAAAACCTAGACTTTCCTACTTTATGGTTTTTGGTTTCAAGGTATTTATTCTGAATACTGAAGATAATCTACATAAATTCACACCAAAATCTGATGAAGAAATTTTCTTAGGCTACTCCATAACTTTTAAGGCATATAGAGTTTTCAATAAGAACACATGTACTGGTAAAGAGACAGTACATTTTAAATTTGATAAAACTAATCCTTTTGTTTTTAAACAACCCCAACCTACATCTTCGGATGTCTTTTTAAAAACTGATTATCAACCATTGTGTGAAGATCCTTCTGATAAGTAAAATGTCCAAGAAAATGTTTCTGAAGCATTTACCCAAGAAGATTTCCTACCCTATATTGATGAAAAAGTTTTACAAAACCCAAATCAGTCATTTCTCATGAATCATCCTAGTGATAGAATCATTGATGATGTGAATCAACCTGTAAGGAGTAGAAGTTCCTTAAGAAATGAAGTAGATCATCTAGAATTATTTTCCCAATTAGAACCAAAAAGAACTGATGAAGCTTTAGGTGATGATAATTGGATTAAAGCCATGCAAGATGAACTAAATGAATTCAAAATGAATAAAGCCTGGACCTTGGTTGAAAGACCTAAGGAAAATTATGTTATTGGAGTAAAATGGGTGTTCAGAAATAGGTGTGATGAAAATGGAATCATATTAAGAAACAATGATAGATTAGTTGCTAAAGGCTATAATCAACAATAAGGAATAGACTATGAAGAAACATATTCTCCAGTAGCTAGAATTTAAAAAATTCGTATTTTACTTGGCTTTGCAACATTCTTCAATTTAAAACATTTTCAAATTGATGTGAAATGTTCTTTCCTTAATTCTTATGTTCAAGAAGATGTTTTTGTTGAACAACCTCCATGATTTGAAGATACAAAACATCCTTATCATGTTTTTAGACATACCAAAGATTTGTATGGTCTTCAACAAGCCCCTCGAGCTTGGTATGATAGACTTTCAGGATTTTTTCTTCAAAATAAATATGCTAAAGGAAATCCAGATCCAACCCTTTTTATAAAGAATGATAAGAAAAATGTTTTGATTGTTCAAATTTATTTTAAAGACATTATATTTGGTTCAACTCAGCATTCTTTAACCGATTCCTTTGCGGATCTAATGAAATCTGAGTTTTAATTGAGTATGATGGGTGAGTTAACATTTTTCCTTGGTTTTAAAATTTCTCCATAACCAGAAGAAATATATATATTCCAACATAAGTATATTAAAGATATTATTAAAAAGCATGGATATGAAAACACTAAGAGTATATATACTCCCATTGGTACCTCAAACACACTTGATCTTGATGAAACTGGGAAACAATTAGATCAAACATATTTTAGAGGTATGATAGGAAGTTTACTTTACTTGACAGCTAGTCATCTAGACTTAAGGTTTTCAGTATGCTTATGTGCAAGATATCAATCCAATCATAAGGAATCTCACTTAAAGGTAGTGAAAAGAAATCTTCACTATTTACAGGAACCATGGATTTAAAACTCTTTTACACTTCTAGAAACGATTTTGTTTTAAAAAGATTTTCAGATACAGACTTTAGAGGATGTAGAATGGATAGAAAGGGTACATCCAAAACATGCCATTTCTTAGGAGATTCATTAGTTTCTTGGTCTTTCATGAAGAAACACTCAATAGCACTTTCCACTGCTGAAGCTGAATATGTAGCAGCTGAATATTGTTTTGCTCAAGTGTTGTGGATGAAACACACAATCACAGACTATGGTATTAGTTTTACCAAAACACAAATTTTGTGTGATAATACAAGTTCCATTTACCTTAGTAAAAACCCTAGACATCACTCTCGTGAAAAGCACATAGATATTAGACATCACTTTCTTAGGGATCACACACTAAAAAGAGATATCATTCTTCAATTTATCATAACGTAAGATCAACTTGCTAATATTTTCACATAATCTTTACCCTCCAATAGATTTGAAAACATTAAACAGAAGTTAGGAATGATAATCGTAAGGAAATCCTCCTTAATAACATCTTTTTAAACCAATATCCTTTCATTAATTAACTCTTTTTCATAGAGGGGGTACATTATTTTTCCTAATGAATCTTTTCATATTTTTTGTAATGATGCTTTTCATATTTTTCATAATGAAGTTTTTCATATTTTTCATAATGATGTTTTTCATATTTTTTGTAATGATGTTTTTCATTATTTTTCGTAATGATGTTTTTCATATTTTTCATAATAAACTATTTCATATTTTTCATAATGAAGATTTTGATATTTTTCATAATGAAGCATTTCATATTTTTGGTAATGATGTTTTTCATATTTTATGTGATGAAGTTTTTCAAATTTTTCATAATGAATTTTTTCATATTTTTCATAATGAAGTTTTTCATATTTTTCATAATGAAGTTTTTCATATATTTTGTATTTGTAATATTTGTAATGGAATTTTTTGAAATGAAATTTTAGTAATGTAATTTTCGTACTTGAAATTTTCGTAATTGAATTTTCCTACTTGAAATTTTCGTAATGATGTTTTTCGTACTTATGATTTTCGTAATGGAAATTTTCGTAATGAAAATTTTCATAATGAAGATTTGTGTACTCAATTATTTTTCATACTCAAGTTTTTAAAAAAAAATCTAAAGTCCTTCAAGAAGAATTTTCCTCAATATGAATAATTCTCTTGAAAATCCGAAAGGTATGATTTCCTTATTATGTTTTCATAGACATTGTTTAATTACTTGTATTTTGTTTTGTATTTTAAATTCTTGGATTCATGTTTTTACTAACAAACCTCAAAAGATCAGATCCTACCTAATTTGTTTTCCTTGCGGCTATCATATCAAACATTATATCTTGTCAGAAGGTTTCTCAACCATTATATTGGATTTGGAAGATGAAAGGTCATTTCCATCACCTATATAAAGGACCGCCGAAGGGTTGTCTCACATAGGTTTTCAAGATCTCACGTGCGGAATTTCTTCCCCCTTTCTTAAGCTCGATCCGAATCTCTCAAGGTTCCTCCAATCCAAATGTATGCTGAAGCCTCTTCTCAAGATATGTCTACCATTAAGCCAATCTCGAGTTGGAAAGTGTACGGGGAAAGGTTGGTCCATTTGAACTTTTTCAAATACGATTCTATTATTACAAATAATATCAAGATTAATGGAATGGAGAGAATGTGTATATAAAATCCATGAAATTGAGACATGGTTTATCAGGATTTTCTAATAGAATTTTTTGAGTATGTTTCTTTCTTTAAGGAAGATGGCAGAGAAAAATTTCCTTCAAGTGTAATGGAAAAATGTATAAAATCTCATACACCAAGGCTGCTAGCATGGTGGATATATCTCAGAAAAGGGAAGCTGTGTTTTTCACTCACAAACTACCAGATTTTCAAACTTTTTTTGAAAATCAGAAATGGGGAGAAGGAAAAACAATTCTAAAGGGGAGAAGGAAAAAGATTTCTAAGTATAGAAGAAATATCCCTAATGTAAGGGTGAATTTTTATTTATATAGATTTTCGTTCTCGAGATAAATATCATTCTAGAAAACAAGAATATGATCCTCAGTGTTCCAAATCTGAAGGGGGAGTTAGTCATATTCATATTTTCCAATGTAAAAAGGGTGACGAGTTTTTTAACGTCTTAAAATTTTTCTTAGTCTTTTTATTCTTTTTTCGTAAGGATGTTTTTGCTTTCCAAAAAGGGAAAGATTGTTTAGTCAATAAGGTTTTCCTTATGAATTCTCTATTCCTTCATACTTGGGGGATATTTTTAAGACAATATGGCTTCCTTATGAATTGATCATTCCTTATTGTTTTGAAAATCACAAACACCTTATCTTAAGGAAAATATCTTTTTACCCTATGTTTTACTTTTATATAGAAAATTTTCATTTCCTAAGGAAATTTATCCTTACCATGTTTTACTTTGTTCTTTATCCCGTCTATGTATAACATTTAGTTTAATATCTAAATCCTAAAAATCATATAATACGTAGATATGAAGAATTTTGTTTAAGACTCTTAATCTTGGATAAGAACGTTTATGAAGATCAACTCCGAATTCTGGATACGAATGTTTATGAAGTTCAACTCTGAATTCTGGATACTTACATTCATGAAGTTCGATTCCTAATTCTGGATACTAATATTTCTGAAGTTCAACTCCAAATTCTGGGTACGAATGTTTATCAAGTTCAACTCCGAATTCTGGAACCGAACATTCATGATGTTTGACACTAAATTCTGATTACGAACTCCCATGAAGTTCAACTCCAAATTCTGATTATGAAATTATGTAAATTTTGATTACTAATTATGATTACGAATTCTAGATACTAACTTTTATGAGTTTTGACTCAAAATTTTATACTTAGATAGGATAAATAACAAAGTAAAACATGGTAAGGATAAATTTCCTTGGGAAATGAAAATATTAAATTTAGAAGTAAAAAACAGGGTAAAAAGAGATTTTCCTTAAGATAAGGTGTTTGTGATTTTTAATATAAGAAGGAATGGTCAAGTCATAAGGAGACCTTATTATCTTAACAATCTCCCCCAAGTATGAAGGAATGGAAAAGTCATATGAAAAACCTTATTGACTCAACACATATGAGATGTGTTACAATACAATGGTAATAATGAAATATTTTAATATTTTTTTATGGCACAAAACTCACCCCAATATCTACATACAACCAGTAGAGTGTTTAGGAGATCTAGAAGATAGGTGATTCCCATGTTGTATTATATTTTACATGTAGAAATATATACATCAGATGATAATTAACTATGAAAAACCAATAGGGTACACCATAAGGTATAGTAATCCTCTTTCCATATATTATTTTTGGGATTTTATATAGGTGTTATTCCCATGATCATTTGAAATTTATATTTGTTGGTTATTAATAGTTTCATCTAAATATTATGAATAATAATAAATGTAAGGTTATCTCAATGATGATATTAAATTAGAGGAATTTGATTTTATTAATTTTAAATTTTTAATTCATAAAATTTTATGCACAATATATTATCTATTGTTTAAATTAAAAACAAAAAAATAGAGAAGAAAACAAGATAATAAGGGGAAAATGTGTGTTTTGAGAAGAGGATGGTATTTTAAGCAACATGATCCATTATCGATTTTACTATTGTGATGGATAGATATTTTATCATTTTATATCTTATTGAAAAATTAGAATTTTTATGAGGAGGATTGCTATTTGTATATCTAGGAAGATAATATTTGGATGTTATTGTTCTTATTTTTGAAGACCTAGATTGATTTAAATAATTTGAAGTACATAATATCATTTATCATGTTTTATTGAGATGAAAATTGAAAATTTGAAGGAAGATATCTATATTCTTCATATTATTCTATGTGAAGTTTTACTATTATGTGCTATTAGTTTGAGGATTGAAGACACACGAACATCACCAAGAGTTCTTCTAATCTATAAGATAATTTAAATAAAAAATAGTATATATTAGAGAATCAGTATATGGAATTTATGATTTGTATTTCAAGTAAAATTCTTAGAGGGACCTTATCATCTTTATAATGAGAGAAGATATACTAGTCTATAAGATGATACCTTCACCAAAGCAGTGTATAGATGAAAACAAAATTAAGTGACCCATTGGAAGAAATGTATTATCCATAAACCATTAATAGGATTTCATTCTTGGGAGACAGTGTTCTCAACACTAAATACTCTATAAGTAGTGAACCTTAGTGAAGAGTGACCTTACCGAATTCATATTTTTTAACCAAATAGTGAGTTATAGTGGATTGTCACAGCAATACATTTCTATGGGAATGCTCCTTACAGTATCCATTTATAGGTGATGTATGTGAAAAATATGTCTGGTATGCATTTAAATTTCTATATTTGTTCCTTTTTTTAGTTTGGAGTAAACAATAATAATAAAATATTGAGTTGGGTTCTTTTCAATGAGGGGAATTTTAGGTTTCATATGTGTTTAATAACACTAATTAGACACAACCTATGAAATTAGAAACAAAATATGAGGATCTCTCATGAAAGAAAAATGAAACTGTTAATTAAATAAAAAATGAATAACCTATATTAAATGTGCATACCCTACAATGAAGATTCCACAATATCATATTCAAATACCACCACATGATTTTGATAGTGATATCAACATGGTATCTCAATGATGTCCCACCTATAAGGGTATCCATAAGAAGAACTAAATATCCCATTGTATGAGATGGATCCACCCTTCAATTCATGATATACTAGAATCTTATAATCAAAAATAAATACGAAGTGATTTGTGGGACTTAGATAGTTTTGGCCAACATCATCAAAACACACATACTTTCATCACATGGAAGTATTATATATAAATAACTTACAATATTTTTCTAGATTTTAAATTTATTCCTGGATTTTATAATGGATAAATAAATATTGATTCATCCAAATCATGTATTTAATGAAAATATAAACCACAATGTAATACATATTATGTAACGTTTGAAATTAATGAAATATTTTAATGAGTTTAATCAATTAAAATATTATCTATCAAAATATTTGGTTTCTCATTTTATTAAAGTGAGTATAATACAAAAAATATTATTTAATGAATGCATCTCAACATACTATATAGTTTCTACAACCATACATCATATACAAGACATAGGTTTAAGGAATATCTCCTTTAATATCCCACTTTCACTGACGCCAAAATAATTTTTTCCATTTAACCTAATAATGAATCATATACAATAACATGGGAAACCATACCCAAAAAATATTTTTAATATCTTCCAATACACTTTAGGAAATATATCATTATCTTTATCTTGTATAACATCATATGTATTTCCCTATGAATACCCATATTTAAATTTTTTTTATTAACCCTAAATCATTATTACATTTTCTCTTGAAGTCAAAATAAATCGATATAAAGTCAACTAAAAAGTGTGACCCCATGTGCCTTTAGAGCATTAACAAAAAATATGAGTCTCTGGATCCAAATATGTAAGAAAAGAGTGGTCTCTTGCAATGTGTTAATGATACACCATCTATAAAGGGTAGCATGATCTATATCAAACATGTGTATCTCTATACCTATCAACACATGTCTTCGTCATATGATAATGTGTATTCTCATATTTTACCTATTTCAAATACAACAAGTAACTATCTATTACAAAACATTTCAGTCCGTTATAGAAATTTCATCTGTTCTTGAGCCTCAACATATAGACTAATATATATGACTAATACATCGCATTCTATTAATCATTATATATAAGAAAATAAATTTCTGTTATTCAGATAAGTATATAAAATATCTAGGTACATCCACACACTCACAAAATCTATCTCACTCAGGAACCCATATGTTATACTCATCATAAGAGTGGAAAAATCCCATATTGATTATGCTTTAAGCGATGAAAAAAATTAGAAACATGCCCAACCACCCCCGTATTAGATAAGTCAATATATTGACTTGTGTAAGTAGGGTTTCAATGTATGAGATTTCTCATTCTAGTTATCTCACCAAAGTCAGGTGTTGGGAACTCTAACATAATCCTTGTAGCCCTAATATAAAAAAAATATCTATGTATGACACTCCATGTGGTATACTTAGTGATTCATCTAGTGTACACAAAGAATCATATTCTTTATTTTATTCCTATTTAGAACATTCTATATCTCAATACAATAATCCTATTCATGAAAACCTTAACATTTTATTACAACCATTAATACTCCATGATGAACATTGTTTTGTGGTAAATTCAAATTCATACCTTGAGAGGTCAATTATTATACAATTCGTGAAATGTATATCAATATATACATTTATGTATCAAATGTTAATGAATTATTAAATGTAGTTTCCATTTAATATTGTTCATTTTAATATTCTTGAACTCTTTATGAATATTTATGAAAACCAATATAAAAATAAATTTAAAATATCTTATATGACAGACTAAAATATCATCCTTATGTTTTCTATACTCAATGGGTTTTGTTAACTCTTTACATCAAATATAATTGACATCAAATATCTATATATCCATCTGATAACACTATCCCATTAAACTCATTAGTCAGAAACATCTATTAAGTAAACTAGTTTGAATAACGGTGAGACTTAGGAATAAAATTACTAACTATTCAACTTGTGGAACATATTCTAACAACTTAACTTCCCAACATCAAATGTTATGATGTAAAATTCCATTATAAACTGTAAACTCTTTATATGTTAATCATCAATATATTTGGAACCCTATTCCATAAAACAGTTTCCTTAAAACAATATAACTACTTACGTTATATTTTACAAATAGAAACTAAACATTTTATGATATTATGTAAGATTCACTTTAATCATAGATGAATATAATCTTTTATATGTTAACATTGAACTTATTTAATTCCTAAAATACTCCAAATAGCCTCTTCTATATTATATTCTCTTAAAAATATATTAATATGATCAACATACCATTTTTTTGTTAATATATAACATTTATTAACATCCATTAGTGATATTAGAAAAATAAATTATATCATATATGGTATTCTGTGTGTTTGAAACAATATTTTTTGAAAATAATTCTTAATTAAAATAAACATTCAATATCACATACCATTAAATTTTAATTTTATTTAACGTTAACACGTGAAATAGAAATTCAATAGATTTTTTCTTACTGTTTCAATTATATTTGGTATAATCCAATCATATTTAATTATTACCCTTCCTTTAAAGTAATCCTAGATTTTAATTTATTTGTTTGTCTCATTAAAGAATAATCATTGAACTTTTCTAAAAAAATTTATTCTTATGTGGTGAACATTAACCTACTTTTACTATATATATAGTACATTATAACCTATACATAATATTTCTAGTTCATATATATTCCCAAAAAATAAATAATGAAGGATAAAAATTCGTTGAATTTAATCATATTGTGAAAATATTTCTGCCGATGATTAGAGGATCAATTTCCCAATCAATAGAAGCCATTTTTTGTTTCCCCTTAAAGCATGTTATTGAACTAAAAAAATTCATAACTATGTGTATCAAAAAAATTTCGTCTCATTTTATTAAACAACAATTATTTTCATGATCATCATAAGAGAAAAATGAGATATTAAACATAACATCCCACCCCAAATCATTGACTTGAGAAGAGATAGAGTCCCGCAAACCCTAGGTGACATCCATAAGATACCAAAGGCCGATAATAACTTCCTTCTTCTTATAAACACTATAGATGATGATTTTAACTTTATTGATAAATAATCCAACCACATCAGACATAAACATCCAATCCTCATTTATGATGTATGAGCATAAATAATAATACTTAGACAATAATCCAACATAACAACAATATTATAGTGAAAACAGAATATGGAAAATAAACTAAAAAATCAAATGAAAACATGACACAATAAAATCAATAGAAAATATTATAATAACCACCCAAACTATATTCATGCTCCACCACCACCTTATATTACCAAAATATTAATATTTATCACTATAGATATATGAAACCTTTCAATTCATTATATCTCAAGATATGAAATCAATTAATATAGAAAGGTTTCCAATAATGGGATGGGTATAATCTCATTATTAAATCCCCAAATAATTACCAACACATTCCCCAAATACAAGACAAATTACCACATTTTATGTAAAATAGTTGAAATAGTTAATTTGTAATAGCTCAGAACTTGCACTACTGGATCCTATGTTGAAATCCATTATGTTAAAATTTTAACTGTGATGTTGATAATTGTAATGCAAATTTTCCATCAAAAGATTGTAAAATTAAAATAAAAACTTGTATCACTTATATTCTAGAAGACTTTTTAGGTTTATAGTTTATATATTTATGAAAAAATCTTATATAAATAATTCACATGTTATGAAAAAAAAATTCATGCATTTAACCACTCTTTTATAATTTCATAATAGGTCACCAACATCATCCTTGTGAAATAATTGATAGAAATAAATAGTTCAATATCATTCTTTAAAACATGGGGAGAAGGAAACATAAGAATAGTGAGTATAAATGCTCCATAAGGGAAAATGTAAGTAGTAGAAAATGGATGTCATCAATGATCATAAAAAGAGAATAAGAGTATGTTTACATAATGAAATGAATGAGTTTAAAAAATGAATATTCATACCCACTAATACTTGTATCATCAAACCTGAAAACATGACATATGGATTTATCAAAGGAAGTAGTCTTAAGTATCGATAATCACGAGATATGTGATATCAATACTGATAAAAATAAACATCATAAACCCATAGTAATAATATATAAAACATGTTGGTATATTGAAACATCATCGCAAAGAACCCTTTACAGAACTCTTATATAACCATTATAAATAGAATAACCAATATGTTAGACATGCATCTCTGGTGTACCCAATTCATCGAAGAACTATATGGGTGTACCCAACATAAAAGATATAATAGGATCACCCAATACTATCTGGGTATACTGATAATTTATAATTTCTAAGAAACAGATAAATATATAATTCATAAAAACATAATTAAACAAGCTTTATCATTTTCATAACATGATTAACTCCTGAAGTAGAAACCAGTTCCACTACAATATCTTCAAAACATGATTAACCCCTGAAAAAGAATTAGTTTCCAAAATAATCACATTGAAACATGATTACCCCATGGAAAAGAAATGGGTTTCCAAAAAATATCTATGTAGTATTATTAACCCATAGAAAAGAAGTCTATTTTATAACAATATATTTAGAACATAATCAACTCATGGATATGAAATTAGTTTCATAAAAATAAATTTAGGTCATTATCGTACTGTGGAAAATAAATGGGTTTCATAAAAATATCTTCAAAACATGATTAACCATGGAAACAAATGGGTCAAATAAAAATATCTTTGAAATGTGAATATACAATAGAAAATTAGTGGGTTCTATAACAATATATTTGAAACATGATTAACCCATGGAAACGAAGTGGGTTCCAAAAAAATCTCATTGAAACATGACTACCCTATGGAAAAGAAATGGGTTTCAAAAAATTATCATTAAAACATGATTAACCCATGGAAAATTAGTTGGTTCCATAATAATCTTCTTAAGAATTAACTATCTAGTGGAAAATTAATTTATTTCATAGAAATCCCTTTAGGACATAATCAACCTATGGAAAATAAACATGATTCATAATAATACCATTAAAAAACATTATCCATCCAAATAATTAATGAGGTTGGTATAAACGAAATATATCCCCATTGGATGATATGTAACATCAAGAGATATCATGTTGATGAATGAAAATGACCTTAAAATATCCTTAAAAGAATTCGTGAGGAAAATAAATTTTAAACATAAAAAAGTGTCTCATACCACTTCGAAACATTTGAATCATTAACCCCATAAATGGAATAAAATTAAATGAAACATATAATAACATGATAATAATTATATTCATGATATAAAATTTCAATGGAGTACTAAATACACCTTATAAAATAAGATAGGTGTATAACATAACTAACATCTCAAAGAAGTAAAATTTTGGAATAAATCCATTAATGCTTTGGTAACAATGAAATCTAAAACGCCATTATAGAAATATCACAAAAAGGATATGGAAACCCCTATAACTATAAGGACTATAATCATAAAATTCATTCATGGGAAATATATACACCTCACAAAAAAGTGGATAATACATAATATATCTCCTAAAAACAAAAGTGAGATATGAAAAACAATTACAAATATCGTATCATTATAGTTAGAATTAATCAAAGAAATAATTGTGTGAAATATGTATAACCAAAAAAATAATTAAATATATGATAATAAAAGTATAGTTCATTTCACACATATTCTTTTCATAACATAACCTATGAAATAGAAGTTTAACCAAATGAATGGAATTTGAGATAAGAAACCTATTACTAGTTGAGTAACTTTTGAATCCTGAGATTCATTAAATACTAAAATCAAATGAAACATTTAATATCATTTAATTAATGAAACTCATGATATATAAATTCATAAGGAATTATATACATCATATAATTTTAACATGGTTTATATTGAAAAATAAGTCTTAATGGAATGTATGTTAGGACGAAACCCCTTAACATGAGTCTGATTTTCCATAATTTAAATAAATATTTATGAAGAATAAACTAGTGTAGATTATATACTTGATTCATAACCTATTATGAGTTTATTTCCACTTTTATTTAAAATATATACAAGTAATGTACAAGTTCTTAATCAATAATGATCAAATGGTATTCTTTAATCCTATTCGATTTATGTGTCATAAGCAACTTTGGTAGATTAGAAATGGTCAATGGGGTAATTATTAAAAAATCTCCATAATTATAATTATTACATAATTATCATATTTATTAATCAATTATAATTTTAAAACCAATCGTGGGTTATGTTTATGAAAAATGAAAAAATGTTACAATTATAGAGACTATAGGATATACGTATGTATGAGTAATGTTCCCAATTTTCAATGATCAATATGGAAAGAAGTAAAAAACATTTATATTTACAGAATTTTAATTATACAATAAATATAATATAATTTTATTATATATATTCATACATATAATTATCATGATATAAAGGAATGACATTGCTTTGAGGAGGCGGTAGTCCACACGTCAAAAAATGACATTACAACTTTTTCATTGGGTGAAAAGATGTTAAAGAAAATGATATATTATATTTCCATTAACGTTATTATTCTATTAATTTCATATTTATTTTAAATTTCGTATATGTTAAATTAATACCATACTCAATAAATTCTATGTAATGTGTGAACATAACGTATTGCTTTGAGAAGGTAGTAGTCCACATGTACAGAAACAATGTTATTGTATTTCCATAAAATGGAAAGAATGAAGGTATGTGTTGAATAATAATTAAAGAAGCATAATTAAACCATAAATATAAAATATATAATATTAAATATGTAAATTTTTTATTTTTAAAAATATTGAAATGTGGTAATGAAGAATGAACGACATCAGTTCGTGTGGTGGTACTCTGCCGTGCACATGAACTATGATTGCATATTGAATTTGATGGGAGGGAATGAAGGTTTAGGAATAAAAATTAACATTAAAAAATATCAGTATATTTTGGATACATTTTATTTTATTTAATCAAGGAAGAATAATAAATCATGTTTTAGAAATAGACAATAAAAAAGTGATCATTGAGGAATGTTACCTCTTTTTTGGGTAACTCCTTTTGGTTTTCACAAAATACTTTCTTGGGTTAATTTACCAAAAATTTGAGGTTTATAAGATAATATTATTTAATTATTTGTATCTAATTTTTTATAGGTTTTTATTATACTTTGGGATTTATACCTGTGAACAAGTGGTGAGGGTGAGTTCCTTTTAATAGTGGAGGGGAGTAGCATTCTTTTAAATATAAAAAGGAAAAAACTAATGGGGGGTCACCATTAAATAATTTTACAAAAATAATGATCATAATTATATAAAATTTTTTATATGGTCAATTAACATGCATACAACAAATTTTTGACAAGTTTCTAGGTCACTTGGCCCTTAAGATAAAAGTTTTACCAGAAACTAAACGCATTTTTACCATAATTGTCGTAATTAATTTTAATTACATTCACTAATATTTTTTTGTAACAAACTAAGATTACCATTATATAAATTATAAATTTTGTTGATTCCAAAAAATGAATCAATTTTTTAAAATTAAATTCATATAAGTGAATGAAATTAATTTAAAATTAATCATGAATACTGGACGAGACATCGAGTTAGCCAAGGGAAACTTTCAAAATATTGAAAAATTTTTATATCAAATTTGAATGTTTGATTAATTTCAATGACCTAAATTTATTTAAATGATATAAAATATATAAAATTATAATATAAATATGATGAAAAATATAATTTAATACTATAAATTATTTATAAGAGAATGTAGTTTCAGTTAAAATTCAGTGTCACTCACCATTCATAAAAGTAAGAAAGTTCTCAAAAAAATAACGTAACATAACTCAAATTAAATTTGGATATTACAATTTATAAAAAGAATTTCATTTTTAAAATAAAAATTATAAAAGCTTCCAAAATTAGATTTAAATTAGTTTCACCATTAAAAGGAAGTAAAACCTTTTTTTAATAATATACATCTTTATATGATTAAAATTGGGTTTATTCTTATATTAATCCTATCAGACATACTAGATGTGTTTAAAAACATTTTTATTAAATACGTAACATATAAATTTCCCTAATATATTTTAATAATAGTGATTAATTCAATTTATGAATAAAAAATTCATTCTTGTTATTAAATTTTTTTTTTCAGAAAAACATATCCTTTATATTCATTTAGTATTTTTTATTATCTAAAATTAATTGTTAACGGATGTATTCATTTTATAGACATTTTTAAAAGATACATTTCATAATTTTGTTAATGTCACCCATTATCTCCATTCTAATAGCTAGATGATAACTATTATAATAATATTAATAGTATATTTTTGTCTGCTAAGACTAGAGCTTGTGTGTAACATAAGTCATCAAAGGGACTTGATGTTCTGTGAAAAAAAAAACAAATTTTTTTTTGTTTCATGTGATCCAAGATAAAATATCTATTACGTGTAAAAATATATATTCATTAATTTAAACTAATTTAAAACAATATATTTCATAAAAAATTTCAGGATGATAAATCCTACCCCCTTTAAATGAACTTCGCAACTGAAAATCATCCTGTTTATCATAAGATTATTTTTTTAAATTTATTTATTGAAACTCACATTTTACAAATGGTTAATAAAATATAAAATAAAAATGGGAATGTGGGAAAATTAAAATGAACCCAATGTTTGTAATAACTAGTATTCAATATGGGGAGAACCTTGGTGGGAAATTAAAATATTGAGTTGGAAGGAAAAAATAATTCCCATGGACTAATTGAGAGTGATAGAGAATGTGGTCAAGAGGAATTCAATGATGACAAAACCAGAAACAAAATAAGTGTGTAAAATTTTGTATATTTCATCAGGAAATATGGTAATAAGATTAAATTTTATTTCAAGATCATTTTTCCTAACGTTATAGTAGTTCTTTCACCATCTAGAATGGAAACATAAAGAAATATACTTGAAAAGTGGAATTTAATCCTTTGAATTTTTTTCCAAAAAATACTATCTTTTTCTATAAATGATTAGTATTTAAGATGAATTTTCAATTCATGAATCACTGGAATAAACTTTTAAAGACTACATAACCAAAAAAGGGACATTCAAACTAGTCCACATGTATTTATACATTAATAAAACAAAAATTGTTAGAATATAGTAAGATAATTCCCGAAAATATTAAACCTTTATATGATATATTAATCTTCAAAATTAATGGCCAAATTTGAATCTAAATTATTCAATATATTTCATTGACATTATTCAAAAATTTCCTTACTAGGATTGAAACCCACATACTAGAAGTATTTGATCATGTATTATTCCATGACAAATCAACCATTAATACTCAAATAAAATCCCTTATAGTTTTGAAATAAAAATAATCTTTAACAAAAAATCATTATAACTAGGACATCATGCAGGCCTATGGTAATGCATGAAACCATATATATCTTCGATCGTGGGTTTAAGACCCACCACCTTTTTGAATGTGACAGGTTTTCACCACACATAATTTTTGTACTTTTTTCTTTATACATTAAAATTAATTATTCCCTATGAAAACTTCACCTTGATCTTAGGGGTTAAAAATACCTCAACCTATAAAAAAATCTCCAAATATAACTTTAATCTCTCATAACATAAAACCTCAATGGTTTTTCTAATAATTTGATCTTATGATCATCCTTAATCTTATATACCCAAAAAAATATCCATAAATAATAATATAATCTCACAAGAAAACATTATATTATCCAAATTTATATAAACTGACATTTTATACCAAATATAATAGCTCAAACCCCTCACTCTTAGATCCCATGCTGAAATCCACAACATTGTATTTCCAGGTATGATGCTAATAACTGTGACCCAAATTTTCTCCATCAAAACCTTACAATATTAAATGGGAAACATGGATCACTTACATTTAGGGGGACCTTTTATGTATAATGTTTGACAGAATTAAGAAAAAATTATATATAAACAATTCAGATGTCATAAATAGAAAATTTTCCCCATTTAACTTAGCTTTTATTATTTTATAACAAGTCATCAACATCACCCCTGTGAAATCCGTTATATACATAAATTATTCAACATCATTCTTTAAAACATGTAGAAAAGGAAACATAATAAGGGTGAGATAAAATGATCGATAAGGTATAATGTTATCATTAAAAAATGGATGTAATTAGTTATCATAATAAGAGACTAAGAGTATGATGAAATAATAAAAATTCATGAGTATAAAATAATAATATTTATACCCATTAATATTTTTATCATAAATTATGAAAACATGGAATTAGGATATTACTAGGAGAATAATCATCAGAATTGATAATCAAGAGCCATGTGATAATAATATTGATCAAAATAAACATCATAAATCCATACCAAAAAAATATAAAACATGTTCATATCATGGCTCATAATCACATTAAACCTTTATAGAACCCTTACTTATGGAATAAAAAATATGGAAAACTTCAATATCTATAGTACCAAATGCATAATACCACTTCTGGACACACCCATTTCATAAACTATAACAGGCACACCTGGTACTATCTGGGCCACCCATAATTTATAATTTCTCAGAATTGAATACTTAGAGAATTAATCAAAACTCAATGAAACAACCCTTATTCTCATATGAACATATTAAAACTTGAAAAGGAAATAGGTTCCACTATAATCAATTTCAAACATCATCATCCCTTATAAAATAAATGGGTTCTAGAACAATTTCATTAAAAAAATTTTAAACCATGGAAAATATATGGGTTTGAAAATAATCTCTTTGAAACATGACTAACCATGGAAAAGAAGTGGGTTCCATTCCAATCTATTTAAGACTTAATCAAACCATATAAAAGAAAGGGGTATCACAACAAACTCTTTATCACATTATCAAACAATAGAGAATAAATGGGTTTCATAGAAATATATTTGAAACATGATTAACCTAGGGAAAAAATGTCTAAATAAAAATAATTTTGAAACATGATTTACCCATGGAAAAAATGGGTTACAAAACAATCTCTTTGAAACATGACTAAAATGTGGAAAAAATTGTTTAAAAACAATATCTTTGAAAAAGTATTAACCCACTTAAAAAAATTGGGTTTCAAAACAATATCATTGAAACATGATTAAACTATATAAAAGAAGTGGATTCCTTGAATATCTCTTTTATACTTAATCAACCTATGGAAAAGAAATGGGGTTCAAAAAAGTCTCTTTAAGACATAATAAACTAGTTGAAAATAAATGTTTTTCATAATAATCTCTTTGAAACAAACATAATCCATCCAAAAAATTATGTGGATGGTATCAATAAAAAATACACATAATAGAGGATAATTAAAAACAAGGTTTTTTGACGTAATGAATGGAAGTGACCATAAATATTATTAATAACATTATTGAGGAAAGAAACAATTAAACATTCCAAATCATCCCATACCACTTTGAGCCATATAAATAATTAACCCTATGAATGTATTAAAATTAAATTATACATAGAATATCATGAGAATAAAGAGATTCATGATATAACATGTCAAATAAGAAATATATATACCTTATAAATTAAGATAGGTTTATAACAAGACAAAAAATCTTAAAGAAGGAAAATCATGGTAAAGAGCCATTACCACTTCCGTAATTTTGAAACTATAATCCCAATGGAAGAGATATCATAAAAGTGATATTTAAAACCCTAATAATTTAAGGACAGTAACTACCAAATACATTCAAGGGTAGTGAATACACCACAAAATAAAAATTAGTGGTAAATATGAAATATATCTCATAGAAAAAAACTGAGACTAAAAAAATAATTACAAATTCCATATCATTGGAGTGAGAATAAATATAACATCCCAGATACCAATAAAATACATTCTTTTTATTCTAGAATTAAATTGTAAAATTTTTTATAAATGTATAACGAAATTTGTATTTTTTATATAAATTAAGAAATTTATACCAATCAAATAGTAACTAGACATTAGGAATAGTAACCTGACCATTATAAATAGTAATTTGGAAAATAGAATAGTAACCTCACATAAATAGTTATAAAATAAATTTAGACATCTTATAAGTGAAAATATTATATATTTATATAATTGAACAAGAAAATATTTTTTATGAAAATTATAAATTAAGTGTTGGTATTGTTGTGAGTCGTAATTATTTAATTACAATTCTATAATTAATATAAATATTTAATAGAAAATATATTTTCAGAATATATATTCATAAATTATTATTAGATGAAAATTTTATGATACATTGTTAATTTTTCAGAGAGCTATAAAATCAGTTTTAGTTTTAAAGATGGTATTTTTTGAATAAATTATGAATTTAATTAAAAATTAAATTTCTCATATTTATAAAGTTATTTTCAATAAATTGGGTTTATTTTTTTTAAATATATACATAAAAAATTGTTTGGGTGAGTTTTTGGGATTTTTATAAACTACTCTAATTTTTGGTGAATAGTGAAATACGATAATTTACAATATAATTTAAATACTTGATTTATTGATTCATAAGTGATGTAAGGAAGATGTACAGCTAAAATATCTGACTATAATTAATCATTTCAATATATTTTATGATAATTCTCCAACTATTCACAATGTTGATACAAATTAACAAACTAATGAACATAATAAGGAGAAAACACCTCTCTCCTCCACTACAAACACCTCCCCTCACCAAATCTTCCCCTAAAAACTCATATCCTTTTAGGTTTCTTAATTTATACAAAAAAAGTATTCAAAATCCTTTTTCTTCCATACAAGACCTACTAGTATCACGAAAAGGCCAAAAATAAGGGCCTTAATAAGGTTCTTAAGGAATATAATTCAAGAGGTAAAAATACATATTCATTTTCTTTTGTTTTATTTTCAATATTTTATTCTTATAATATATTCATCTAACCTTAACCAAGAGGCATGAAAACTCATTTATATTATATATAATATTATTTTATCATGTTTATGTAAACGTTCATCATTATACCTCTTCTCCTCCCCTTTTATTCTAAAAATGAAAATATCGTCTATGATGTGTTGATTTACCGACATTGTGGATGATTTGTTTTTAATTTACATTAAAACCTTAAAATATGGCCATAAAACAAATTATTTGGTTAAATTATATTTTATTATACAATTCATATGTTATATTATGTTCTGAAACCATTGTTAATACAAAATTTTAATCAACAAAACAAAAGTGGTTCATAATGATCAAAATTTACGAAAATAAACTAACATTCATCACCAATGATTTATCTAATGATTCATCATCATAACACATGACTAAAATTTTATACCAGACAGTTTAATATTATTTAATTTCATTAAAAACATGTAATTTCATTTATGTATTTTTCTCCCTTCTGACAAGAAAATCATTAATAAACCAACCATGGAAACCATTAAATAAATAATCCCAAGACAATGAAAATAACAAAATATTATTACTAAACGGGTTGAAATATGTTATTATAATATCATATAAGTAATTATAAATATGAATATGGTTATATAATATATTAATAACACACTTAAAACCATTATATATGAGGTTTTAACATATTTTAAGTAAGACGAACCCGTGGTAAGGGAATTATTAACCCAATTTAAATTCCTTGGGTTAACCGTCTACTTCATCAATCATCTGGTACTAAGATTATTTTTGAATATAATTTATATTATAATATGTTTTATAATGTGTATTTTTAGTGTATTCACATATTCCGTTCTTTATATCAACCCACACTTCAAATATATGATATTTGTATATGATTTTTCTTCAAAAAACCTCTTTTAATTTCCTTTATTTTTTAAAAGGAATGATTTATATTATGTTTTTATTATTGTTTTATGATTATGTTCTTTTATTGAGAGTATTTTAGGATTAAAGGTTGGACTAATATCTCCATCCAATTCATTAGGTATGTTCATGTTGGAGGTCGACTGTATGATAACTCTAAGTGTAACTGTGATGGTTACACCATAAGGTTACCATGAGGGTTACAAGTCATATGGTAGCCGATATGGTTAAAATGTAAAATAATTAATTCCCAATGTTACCATAATGGTATTATTTATGTTTTCTAGGTTTTATGGATATATCATGTTTTCAAAAAGCAACTAAATGATACATATTGGGTGAGAAGTATGTCTTTGTGAAAATGATTTCATATGTTTATAAGTATTCATGTACTAACAGTTTATCTCCTTTTTCTCATATACATTACAGATATATTTATTCTCATTCCATCTTTTAAATTTTTTTCAATGGGTTTAAGTATGGTTATGGGAAAGCAGGAAGCCAAGAAGAATTTTGTAAATAATATTCATGAATAGATTTAATATTTTTTATTAAAAACATTTGAATTATAAAAAATAGATATTTTTGTACTATCCAATTTTAATACTTATGTGTTGATATGTGTGAATTATTTCCTAATTTTCTAAAAAAATAAATCGAAAATACATTTTGGATTGTAAATAAGTTTTTTTAAGTAATTTAATACATTTTTTAAGGTTTATGGTTGAGTCCTTATGGTTGGTATCAGAGCACGGTTTAGATAAATTTAGAGGCTAGGATGGTGTAAATAGAAAAAAATAAATTATTTTTAAATTTTTTTATATTGATTTGATATAGAATTTTAATATTACCATGTCTCTTTATCTAAGATATGTTTGTTTATAATGGATTTCCATAGAAGAAGTAGGTAAGATAAAGTATGATGGCACCAAAAGGACAATATCATTCTCAATCCACAACCTAGAATGGTGGGAATTGGAACTGAAATGTTTTTTACCGTAATAACTCAATTGACATAGGCTGTAAAGAGAGGTATAATTAAAGCACAAAAAAACCAAAGATACTATAATGGAACATGATGATTGTGTAAATTTCCGCATGGAAACAACCTATTTTTGTTATGTAGATTTTCTAACCCAATGGAGGCTTAAGGATAGATTAATTCCATTTGAAATAAATTCAATATTAAGGGGTGTTCAGATGAACACAATTTTAGTCTTTCCCATTATTTTTTTAAGGTGAATCGCCCCAATGGATTTCAATGGTCAAGAATATCCGGGTATGTGAGGAGATTGATTCCTTTGAATATGATGAATTTTAGAGTTTGTTCCTTGAAAAATATTTTCATAAGGTTATTACACATAGGATAGAAAGTAAATTCATTGAATTGAAGAAAAAGGAGGAAGATTTGGTGTCCATGTATGAAGAAAACATCACCTGATTGGCATATTATGCTCTAAATATTTTCTGGGAGCTTGATAGAAAAATAAATTATTTATACTCAATATTGAATCCTAGATATTTAAGGGTATTAGACTCCTGGGAATTTAAAAATTATGATGAAATTTTCTAATGGGATGATAGGGTAGAAATATATTTTTTTATCAATTGGAACTTACTGAATTGAAAAATCAGTTGCATGAGTTTCATGATAATGTCTTCATTAATACTTACACTTCACTATGGGGTTCTCCTATTTTGTTTATTAAAAAGAAATATGGTTTAATAATACATTCCATTGATTATAGAGATTTGAATAAAATAACTATTATGAATTTGTATCATTTTCCTCATATTAATGACTTGTTTGATCAACACTTGGGAGGTCCGTATTTTTCCAAGATTCACTTGAAACTCAGTTACGATTAGCTAAAGGTGATGGATGATGAAATCCTAAAAATATCATTTCATATTTGATATGGGAATTGGGATATTGTGGTTATACCCTTTGGTTTGAGAAATTCCTAATTTGTATTCATTGATCTTATGAATATAATATTACATAAATATATGGATAAGTTTTTAGTTGATTTTATTGATGATATTTCATTCTATTCAGAAAGATATGAGGATAAAAAACAATTAAGGATTGTGTTTCAAACTCTTAAAGAAAATAAGTTATACATAAAATTGAAAAAAATTTATTTTTGGTTGAAACCAATTTTTTTCCAATTCACATTGTAAATAAGGCTTTCATAACAATTGATCCTTCAGAAAAATTGGTTTATAAATTTCAAAGAACTACAATTTTTTTAGTTTATTAGTTATCTTAGAATAACAGCCTATTAATAATGGATTATTAAACAACTTACATGTTTATATATCCTTCCAACAAAGTTAACAACAAAGGGGTTATATTTATTTGGATATAAGAATGTGATATTTTAGGAACTCGTGAGGAGATTGGTGAATGCTATAATTATTTCCCTATCTTCTAAAAATGGTGAATTTTTCATTTACAGTGATGCTTCATTAAAGGGATTTGGTTGTGTTCTGATATAGAATGATCAGGTAACTTATTATGCTTTAAGGAAACTGAAACCACAAGAGTTAAATTAATCCAAAAATTATTTGCACTTAGAAATTGTTGTTTTTAATTTTCAAATTTAGAGGTATCATTTATATGGAGCTAAATGTGAAATATATACTGACCATAAAAGTTTGAAGGAAATATTAACGCAGATGTAATTAAACATGTGGAAGATATGATTGATTGAATAGATAAATTATTATTATTGTATGTTCAATTACTTTCATGGAAAAGAAAAAAATTGGTAGATTCCTTGATTCAAAAACAACATGCATCATTAAACATGTTATGTTTGGAACATGACCACATGGTTAATGATTTCATGAATATTCAATTGGGTGTTTTTGGTGTCAGAAATTACTCTTTTTTGTTTTAGGTATTATTTTAGTCATCTCTATCACTCAGAATTAAGAAAGCACAGAAGGAATACCATGAGTAATATAAAAAGGAAAAATTGGTTAAAAAGAGAAATTTTTCATAATTTAACAATGATAAAGATTTTGTTTTATGATTTGGAAAGATATTATGTGTGCATTGTGATTCCCAACTGAAAAATAATTGTTGTGTGAAGCTCACAGTTCTCCATTTTTAGTTCATCCTGGAAGTACATAGATGAAAATAGACATTTGCGAGTATTACTGGTGGGATGGAATGAAAATAGATATTGTATTTTCTTCATGAAATGTTAGGAATGTAAATATGTTAAAGAATAGAGACAATGACCAAAGGGGATGCTTCAACCTTTTCCAAGGATAGAGTTGAAATGGGAAAATATATCCATGGACTCTGTGTTGGGAATACCAAAGACTTCTTATAGTGATAATAAAATTTCATTTATTATTTATCAGCTGACTGAACCTTACCATTTCTTTCCTCTTGAAGATACTATGTCTTTGGACCATATTTCTAAATTTTACCACAAATATATTCTCAGGTTTCCTGGAGTTATTCCAAAAATTGTATTTTTTTGAGTTCCTAGGTTCACTTATAAATTTTGGAAAGGCCTTCATAAGTAATTGGGAACTAAATTAAATTTCAGCACAAGATTTCATCCTTATTATGATGTATAGATCGAATGAATAATTAAGAAAATGGATGAAATTATTCAAACTTGTTCAATGTATTACCAGGGAATTTAGGATCAATATCATTATTTTAATGAGTTTTCTTGTAAAAATGGTTTTCATTCTAGTATACAGATGCCACATTTTGAGAAATTATGTGGGAAGCGGTGTTTATCACTATAATTTTAGAATTAAGTTGTGGAAAATAATTTTTGGGGACCGAAATTATTAGAGTAAGTGTCTAAGAAAGTGAGGATGATCCAACAACACATGAGGAAAGATCAGAGTAGGCATGGAATTTATTCTGATAACAGGAGGAAAGAATTTTTTTTTGAGGTCATTGATTATGTTTTCTTAGACTTTCACCATGGAAAAGTGTTATTAAATTTTGTATAAAATGAATGCAATGTCCATGGTTCATTGGACCTTATAAAATCTTATATAAATTTAGACCATTTCCAATAAAGTAGATTTTCTTCTGAGTTTATCTTATGTATACAATGTTTTTCATGTTTGTATGTGGGGAAAGTATATCCCAGGTTCATATCATTTTTTTAGACTAGAATTATTTAAGATAGAAGATAACCATTATTATGAAGAGAAACATGTTTAGATTCTTGATTGTTGAGAGAATCTATTACGGAATAGGGTAACACACTAGGTTAATGTTTTTTATAGAAACAAAATGTCTGAATAAGAAACATGAGAATATGAAAATGATATGAGGTAAATGTACCATCACTTGTCTAATAAGTAAATAAAAATTGAGAGGGCACAATTTCAAGTAGGTGGGATGAATGTAAAAACCCTGGTACTTATAAAATATTTCCATTTCATTCTCGAATTAAATTGTCAAATTCTTTATAAATGTATAATGAAAAATGTATTATTTATATAAATTAATGAATTTATACTGATTGAATAGTAACTCGACCATATGAATAGAAACATGACCATTAGTAATAATAATCTGATCAATAGAATATTAATCTCACCAAAAAATATAAATAAAATTCATTAATCTTATCAGTGAAAATATGATATATTTATACCATTGATCAATTAAATAATTTTTAAAAAAATTATTAACTAAGTGTTGGCATTTCTTTGAGTCTTACATATTTTATAATTTTTTTTAATTAATATAATAATTTAGAATAAAATATATTTTCAAAAAATATATTCATAAATTATTATTATAAGATACTTTTATGATATTTTTATGAATTTTTTAAACTATTATAAGATCACTTATAGTTTTAAAACAAGTATTTTTTGAATAAATTATTATTTTTATTAAAAATTAAATTAATGAAATTTTTAAAGATATTTTTTAAAAAATAGTTCATTGATAAATTATATTCATTGAAAAATGTTTGGGATGAGTTTTTGGATTTTTTTGAAATACATGAATTTTTGGTGAATAGTGAAATACGATAGTTTACGATATAAGAAAAACACATGATTCTTTGAGTCATAGATGATGTGAGGCAGATGTAAGCCCAAAATAATACACTCCACTTCATTATTTTAATTAATTTTCTAATAATTATTAAACTATTCATATAATTGATCCAAATTAATTAACTAAAGAATATAATAAGGAGAAAACACCGCTCTCCTCCACTCTAACCACCTCCCCTCACCACCTATTTGACTCAGACCTCAAATCCTTGTAGATTTATTAATTTATAACCAAAAACATTCCAAATCCTTTTAATTATGTCCAAGACATTATAGTATCACCTAATGGCCAAACCCAAGGGTATTAATGAGGTTCTCAAGGAAGAGAATTCAAAAGGTCAAAATCCTATTTTATTTTCATTTATTTTCTATTCAAATCATTTTCATTTCTTATACTCTCATCAAATCCCATTATCCAAGAGGAAATAAAAATATATTATCATATATATACTTTAATTTTATCATGTTTATGAAAAAATTCATCAGAATACTTCTTCTCCTATCCATTTTATTCTAAAAATAAAAACATCATCCGTGATGTGTCGATTTACTAACATCATTGGTGATGTGGTTTTAATTTCCATTACCGCCATCAATTCTGGTCATAAAACCATTAATATGGTTAAATAATATATTTTTACATATATTCTAAATTATATTTTTTTTGGAATGAGTGTTTATACATAAAATTAATTAATATAACAAAAGTGGGTTGTAATGATCAAAATACACCAAAATAAACTAAAGTTCAACACTAATGATTTTTCTAATGATTAATTATCATACCACATAAATAAATGATATATAAGATACTTATATTTTCGGGAAGTTGTTTTATAAAATTTAATTTCAATTATTTTTTTCTCCCTTCCAATAATAAAATCCATAATAAACCAATCATGGAAATCATGAAATAATTGAACCTGAAACAATGTTAATAACAAAATATTGTTTATAAATGGGTATAAATATGTTACTATAATATCATATATGTAATTTCAAATATTAATATGGTTTTAAAAAATATTAATAACACTATTTAAACCATTATACATGAGTTCTGAGCATGTTTGAATTAAGACGAACCCGAGGTTAGGGAATTTTTAACCCAATTTCCATTCATTGGGTTAAACTTTTACTTCATTAATTATGTGGTAATAAGATCATTTATAAAATTAATTTTTTATATTATTTTATATTATATTTTTTTATAGTTTATAAACATATTCCATTCTTTTTATCTGCTCTCACTTCAAATATATGATATTTCTAAGGGTATTTCCTTAAAAATTCCAGTTTTAATTTCCCCATTTTTTTTTAAAAAATAATAATTTATATGATGTAAGTATAATTTTTTTTTTATTTTTTGGTTGTTGGTAATTTTTAATGAATAAGGGTGGAACCAATATCTCCCTCCAATGTAATGGGTATGTTTATGCTTGAGTTTGACCATTGTGTTACTCCAAGTGTGACTCCGATGGTTTCACCATATCTTAACAGTGAGGGTTACATTGTAAAATATCCATGAGAGTTACAGTTTAAGGTATCTGTGAGGGTTAATAATCAAATAGTAGAAGTAATTTTTACAATATTTAGTATGTAATCCCCAAAGTGACCTTTTTGTTTTTATTTTTATTTTCAATGATTTTTTGAATGTCTCATGTTTTCAAAACGTAACTATATGATACATATTAGGTGAGAAGTATGTCTTTGTGAAACTTATTTCATATGTTATAAGTATTCATGTACTAATAGATTCCATATTTCCCTTTATATCCATTACTATGTTTTTTACTCATTATATGTTTTAAAATTCTTTTCACATGGTTTAAGGGTTGGTAAGAGAAAATGAGAATCCAATATGAATGTTGTCAAAACTTTTCATGAATAGATTTCATGGTTTTTATTAAAAATAATTTTCTGTTATGCAAAAATGGATATTGTATTAGTTGTATCAAGTTTTTTACTTATGTATTCATATGTATGAATTATGTCCTAACATCCTAAAACTCGAATCTGAAAATATCTTTGGGAATGTGAATAATTTAATTCTAATGAAATTTACTAGATTATGTAATGTTTAAGAGTAGGTCCTTATAATAAATAAGTGAAATAATTATGTATGACAAATTTAAATCCAAAAAAATAGTTTGAAAGGACATAATAATACAATCATAGGTCATTTCACACATAGTATTGGAAAAACATAACAAATGAAATAGAAGTTTAACCCAATGAATGGTAATTGAGTTATGAAATTCTAAACTACTTGAGTAACCATTGAATCCTGAGATTTGTCAAATAATAACATCAATTTTAAGAATAAATATCATGAAATAAATAAAAATAATGAAATAAAAATTTATAGGAAAATAGATTCACTATATAAAAGTAACTAGGTTCATAATAAAAAATAAGTCTCAATGGAATGTATATTGAGACGAAACCCATTACGGTGAGTCTGATTTTTCATGATTGTTCTCTATATTCATGTATAATAGATTTATATTAAATATATAATTTGTTAAGAACTTTTTAAAATTTTTTATTACTTTTATTTCACTTATAATCATGTTATATATAGTTATTTAATCAAAATTTTTTATGATTGATGTTTGACCATATTCAGTTAATGTGTCAAAAACGACTTTGGTAGGTCAACTATGGGAAAACTGACCATTTTTAAAACATATAAATAATAATAATCATGACATAATTAACAAATTTATACATAAATTTCACTTTTAAAACCAATATTTTACTGATGGTTATTAAAGGTGGACATATGTTTCAATCATAGAGATAGTAGGTCGTACGTACGCTTGAGTAATGTTTTCATTTTTTTAACGATAATTATGGAAATAAGGTTAGTGAAATTTATATTTAAATAATGATTATTATTTCATAAATAACTCATTATTTAATAATATATACATATTCATAGTATTCTATTGATGTAAACTGAATCACATCGATTCGAGGAGGCGGTAGTCCACACGTCCATGAATAACATTATAACTTTTTGAGTGTGTGAAAAAGAGTTAAGGAAAATGATATAATATGTTTATAAAAATTTAATTATTTATTTAATATCTTATATAAGTAATTTATGTAACATTTGTTTTATTTAACCCATACTTAATATATCCCATGTAATGTGTGAATGTATCACATTGCTTTGAGGAGGCGGTAGTTCATACGTCCACAGACGTTGTTATTATATTCTCACAACATTTAAATCCTGAAGGAATGTGTTATATACAAATTTCATAAGTATAAGTAAATTATTAATATTATATTTTTCATTAAAAATAATTAATCATGTCATTATTACCATCCTTAAAAGTTTTTAATGGATGAAATAACAACATCAGTTTGTGAGGCAGTAGTTTGTCGTACATATGAACGATGATTGTGCATCCCATTTGATGGAAGTGTGTACAGGTTTAGGTAGAAAACATAACAAAAAAATCACATTATATTGATAATATTTAATTTGTTATATAATTCTTTAATAATAATAATTTAAATTGTTTTATAATTAAATAAAATAAAAGTGATCATTGAAGAATGTTACCTTTTTGTCTCGTAACTCCTTTTGGTTTACACCAAAACAAAATCTTTTATTTCTTTATGAAAAAATAAAATATTATAGGATATGAGGAGGTATGTTGGGAGATTATTTTTTCAAATTTTGTACCATAAAATGGGCTTGATATGTGTGGGGTATTGGATAGGGTGAGTTTTATTTAGAGTGGAGGGGGAGTGGAATTCTTGTAAATATAAAAAGGTAAACTGTTTTTGGAAGTCTCCCTTACTTAATGTGCCTCCAATAGTTTTCAAAATTTTAAGAAATATAGTATATATTCTAATAATGGTCATTCAATTGGTTTAGAAAATGTTTCTTGGTGATTTCCTTTTAATATTAACGTTTAACCACTAAGTAAACTTGTTTTTACCTTAATCACATTAATTAATTTTAAATACATTCACTAAGATTTTTATACAAAAAATAAGTTAAAATTAATATAAATTAAATATTATTATTAATAAAAAACATTAAATAGATTTTTCTAAATTATAATAATATAATTGTTAGACATTAATTTAAAATTAATCCCTAAGATGGGATGAGATAGCCAGTTTTTAAGAGAAAAGTTCAAACAATTAAAATATATTTATATCAAATTAAAATGTCAAATTGGTTCCAATTTCATAAATTGGTTAAATTGATATAAAATATGGCTAATTATACACAAAAACCAATTAATAATATAATTTAACACTACAAATTATATAGGTTAAAAACATTCAATTAAAATTTGGTGTCATTCACTATTAATCATAATATGAAAGTTATCAGAAAAACATAAAAAAATTCATCCAATGTAATATTTTAAATTATTATTACAAAAAAGTTTATTTTTTAAATAAAATTTATAAAAGTTTAAAAAATTTAAGTTAAAATATTTTCCCAACTAAAAGAGAGAAAAAATTTCTATTAAAAAAGATACATCTTTTTATGCTTAAAATTGGATTCATTTTTTTATTAAGCCTATCAGACTTTCTGCACAAGTTCCCAAAAAATTTAAATATACAATATATATATTTCTAGGATATATTTTACTTATAGTGATTATTTTAATTTATTATGATAAATATCCAATCTTTCCATAAATATTGGTTTTCATAAAAAAATATTTTATATTTAATTGGTCTTAATTTTATTTATAATTAATATATGACCAATTTATTCATTTTATAAACATGTGTAAACTATTATTTTCATAATTTAGTTATTATAAATCATTTCCTCTATTTAACTAGCCAGCTGATAATTATCAAAATAATATTAATATTCTATTTTTGGTTGATAAGACTAAGGCATGTGTGTAACATAAGTCATCAAAGGAAATCGATGTTGCGTGAAACACAATATAAACACGATTTTGCATTTGATGAAAGATAAAATATGTATTATGAGTTAAAAAATATAATAAATAATTTAATTTTTTTGAAATTCTATATTTCATAAAATTTCAGGATGATACATAAATAGTTTATATATAATTTTGTAAGTGAAACCAGGTGAGAAAACCATAAACAATCTTCTTTAAATCCATTCAATTTTTAAATATCCTTTACTATGCACAAACACACACCCACTCTTATATGTATTAAAACACTATTAGTGATACCATTGGTGGTACTCCATGACCATCATCCATCCCACCTTGATGATGTCACTTTAGACCACAACCCATCCACTTTGGACAGACACAAACCATATTATACCAAATTCCATGAAAATAAATTTTAAATAAAAAAAATAGATTTTTTAATTAGTTCAGAAATCAATTTTTATAGGTTTAAACAATATCATATTTCTAAAATAATTCTTTTAAAATTATAATAAAAAGGGTTTTTCCATGAGCCATTCAATTTTCTATATTTTCGAAACACATACCAGAAGTGTTTCATTCAAAAAATCACAAAACATTTACATAGAAAATATAAGAAATAGATTTTAAAAAATAATCCTTCTGGTTAATGAATAGTGGAGATTAGTATGGATACACCTAACTCTCAATATATAATAAGTAAAAATTAATAATAGAACTAATGACTTTTAGATCCACACATACCACACCACCACTTCAATAGATCCAACAAGATCCCATAAATATTAACATCATAGTTAATATATATATATACATAATGAAATGAATATATGGTTTTAGTAGAAGGGATAAGAATGTAAATTAGAATAATAAGGAAGAAATATTGGTACATGGAATAACATAAGAATATATATCTTTAATGAACGTAAATTTTCTGAAAAGATACTTCTAGATCAAAGGGAATTGTCTTGGAAGCCCAGAGGAGGAAAAGAGTTTGAGAACCATAAATAATAGTATAATAATGTGGGTTCTGAGGCGTTAATCCAAATTAAAACGACATTTTAAGATCATCAACTACATGTGACTTGGTTAGGTCACATGGTTTGTCCAACTATGCCCTAATTATGCACCTATTACAGGATATTACTGTGGTAGCCATTCAGTTTGGCCACATTGTTTGAAAAAACCATTCACCAACAATGTTATTCTATTATCTCAAAAACATCAAATCACATGGATGTATCACATGATTTGACAAACTTTTCACTAAATATACTTCTACATCTACCCACATAGACACACATTCCATTGGAGTGAACATGGTTTGGTTAAAAATTTCTCTAACCGTGTTCCTTCTGTTGGATTCAGTACTCAATAATTAACTTTCTTAACCGTTGATTAATTTTTTTTCTTATTAAATATGTTTTGTTATCATATCATTATTTTTCTTCGACATAATATTTGTTAGTGATATTTCTTAAGAATATATATCAAGTTTAAAGGCTATAGTAGTTACCCACTATGATGAGAACCTATAGTTAACACAACATTATTCTTGATCCTTGTTATATGGATAGATGATATTGTCAAACAGAACATAGTTAATATAAGATATTAGGGATATTATTCTCATAAAACATCGAGACACCTTCTTATACTGGTCTCCCTTGGTAATATCTAAGATAAGAGTTTATGAGAATATATCTTTCAATAGAAAATAAAAATATGCATATTTCATTGGATGTTCCAATCTGTGTAATTTTTATTGAACCATGGACGGTAAGATTATCATTAATGGATATCATGAATTATTTACTTTGATGTATTGATAAAAACCATGAAGAAATATTTTTGTATAAAACTTCGATTTGTTGGGTACATCAAAAGTGATATTGCATTAATGGATTATGAGATAAAGGATTTATTTATTCTATTCTATTATCGAAGTTGATATCTTTAGACCTTTGTTGGGAGTCAAACCACCTACATAAATCCATGACCATTAATTTTGATTGGTGAGTTCATTTATATAAAGTAAAATAAAGATATATCAAACATATTTTTTGATGTAATGTGCATTCAACTAGTTTGATTTGAGATATTTTGAAAAAAGGATTATATTACATGGTAAACATTCAAAGGATGTTGGCCACCTTTGGGATGTTAACTTCTTTCTCTTTAGATTCATTGGTTTTTTATGATATGATAATATTAGAATATTGGTATTTATACCTAATTACACTATGAAAGAGGCCTAAAGATTCACACATTAAGTGTGTCAATAATCTTAGTTAATTTCTATTATTGTCTTTCATAAGTTATAAAAAATAATATTTATTCAATTTTGGTTACTCTCTATAATTTTAATCACATGGTATTCAAAAGAATAAATGTGTTAAATAATAGTAATAAATATATTTTTTTAATCTTTATGATTATAATAACTATTTTATTTTTTGACGAATAATGTTGTGATATATAGTTTTTAAATAAATAGTCATTATTCAAGTATTGGTAAATATTGAAGTGATAAAGAACATTGAGTTTAATGGTCTCATTGAAAATGGTATAAATGATATTTATTTAAATTATTTATGAGTTTCACATGTGTCATGAATTTCATAAAAATATTTATATTATTATTATTATACAGGGGTCTAGTTAAGAATTTTGGAATTAGGAAAGTGCATGGATGTGATTTTACAACACTAAACCTGCCAAAAATAAATATCTAATTATATCTCTTTCGTAAAACAAAATTGGTGTGAACAACTTATAGAGTGAGACTCTATAAATCCCTGTATATATATATATATATCAAGATCTCAAAAGTGATCTATGTCTCTACCCTATTAGGAGAAATATGGATGATCAATAATTCTTACCTTGAGGAGAATTATATTACGATCCACCATGAACAATGCAAGAAATTTGGATCAGTCACTCTTCCACCCAATTTGTTCTATATAATTTTTTAGAGATTATGTTTAATGATTGAATCACCAATTTCAGTGTTATACACTTGGATATTGTAAAAAAATGATGGTATGACCAAATATTTTTAACCAAATCGTCAATAAAAGAGGAATTAAAAGTTACGGTAATTCTATTTCTGCTCATAAATTAATTGTAAATTACTTGTGAGGATCCTATACTTCTAGTTTACATGTTTTAATCTGGTAAACTAATCGTCTATTTTTTTTACATGATGTTTTGATCATGTAAATAATTTATTACAAGTGACTTAAAACTAAATTTAGATTAATTCATATAAAAGGATGCTTCCACTGCACCTTGAGCCTACACCAACCCTATGACCCCCATCACCACCTTGTATCATTTACTTGAAATGGTGCATGGTTTCTACTAAAACATATCCTATCATAAAAATCTATAAACATTTAAAAAACATCCCAAAAACTTCTTTAAACTCCGTAAACATAACCCAAGAATTATATAAGATGACTATACAGAAAAATGATAATGTACCTAAAACTAGAGGTGTTACTTCTTCCCCATCGTTGGTCTTTCTATCTTTGGAAAGTGGAAAACCAGTGCTGTTTTAGAGGTGATTGGTCCATTTTTCATTCATTTCATTTTCACATTCCAACATATCTTTGTAAAAATTACCATGATTCCATAAAAGACATAATAAACTAATTATTTTCATATTCAATAGCTTCCATTACCTATCCCCAATATGTATTGAAAAATGAATCAACGTATCATCCTGTTTAACATTAACATGGTTCGGTAAAATTATATAGTCAAGATTATACTAGTAAATATTTAATTGAGATACATGAAACACATTTTGTACCAAACTTTGACGTTGGTGGTAAATCCAAATGATAAGCCACATTAACCACACATTCAAGTACCTCAAAGAAGAAAATGTTCTATGGAGAAAAAATTACTTGTCTTTTGAAATGTTGATTTGGAAACCTCAGAGATATTCTTAAGAAAATAGGATCAACCACCTCAAATTATAATGTTTGTCGATGATGATCTACATACAATTTTTGATGACTATATGCCATCACCATCCTCTATCTAATATTGTTATTATTATCACACCCTAACTCTTTTTCTTGAGAGGTGATGAAGTTCCACTAACATTAGGTGATAACGCCAAGATAAAAAATGTAAAAAATAAATTCCAAGGGATTAGGAAAACATTGGGGGTATTATTTTTCCATTTTTAATAATCAATAAAAAACATCAAACATAAACATCCAATCCTCTTATATGATGTGTGAGTAAAAATAATATAACTCAGATATTAAATGAACATAATAATAATATTTGACTAATGTAATAATATATCAAATTAATTAATAAAGCAAAAGAAACAATACTAGAAGACTTTAGGTGACATCATTCTACGGACCACCCAACCTATCTCGAAGAACCAACACCATCTTCCATGCCCTTGGTATCAAGAAGTTTCTCTAGAGAAATAAAACTCCTTTCCAGAACCTATATCTTAGTATATGACATACAAAACCAAAAAATAATTCCCAATAAATGGGTGAGTATAAACATAGTATAAAATCCCCAAATACTTCCCAACACACGACCTAAGGACAATATCAAGTTAGCTCATTTTATATAAAACACTATTAAATAGTTAAAAATTTAATATATAAAATCCTAAGTGAATAGAAGTGAAAAATGATTAAAAATATACTTCCATCCATTCATATTTGGCATATACTTTCCTATATACACACATACACCCATCCATATACACTCAAGCATAGTGTTACCATTGATTATGGTACTCTATAACTATAAAACATACTACATTGAGAGTGGCTCTTCTAACCCCAACCAGTCTACATGGAACTCACATTAACATAATTATACAAAATTAATAGAAAATACATTTCACATAAAACAATTATTTATTTGGAAGTATTTAATCAAACACATTTCATTCCTTGAAAGGATAGCATAACTTTGAAAAAATATTTTTAGAATATTAATCAATTGGGGTTTTTCAAAGGCCACATATTTTTTGATATTTCAAAAAAAAAATCTTTCATTCCTTCATGGAATCGCACTATATTTAAATATAATATCCATAGATAACTAATAATTAAACCTACCCTATAAGTTATATTGTTGTTGTAAAAAGAGAGAAGGATCATACGTCACAACTGATGGTGAAAAAAAGAACAACATTAATAACTTTTAGATTATGGATTACTACACATTTAAATAAATAGATCCATAAAGACCCCATCATGAATCAATTCATAATATATATATCTATACAAAATATAATATATATATATATATATGGTTCCAAGACAGAGGATAAGAATATATCGAATATAAGAAAGAATGAAAATTGGCAAAAAGGAAATTTCTGATAAAACATGATCTTTGGCTCACTTTGATTCACACATAAACCACTTCTGTATTAAAGTTAGTTGTCTTCAGAGCCTAGTGGAGTAAAAGAGATCAATACCCTATAATAATGGGAGAATAATGTGTGTTTTTGGACCTAAATAAGAATTAAAACGCGATTTTTGGATCATTAACTACATATTGTGTGTTTTCGTTATAGATGTTTTCAAATGATGTTCCAACGTTGGGCCTGCTACTGGACATTACCTAGGTTTCTTCATGGTTTGGACATATGATTTGACATACCATGTGAAAATCTTTTCATGATACTATCTAAAGTACAACAACTCACATAGTTGGGTCCCACGGTTTGAAAAACAATGTTCTAACCTTGCTTGCCCCAATATCCCAATCTACACACCTTCCTCAAGCATTCACATGCATAAAAAACCCTTCTCCAATTGGGTGGCTCTTCTATGACCCCCCAAAAACAACTTACATAGGTTCCTATAAATGGTGTATGGTTTCTACTAACCATTCTCAAACCACGATCCTCCAAAAATACTTCCAAAGCATCTCAAAACATTATCGAAAATTCCAAGACATAACCAAATATTTAAATTACTCGAAAATATGAAAAAAATCTAATGTTCCTAAAACTAGGGGTTTTACAATAATAATCCCATAACAAGTTCATCCAAGCATAATGTATCCAAGTTATTAATGAAAAAAATCTTTTAATATAGTACCTGAAAAGAAAACCTTAAGCCCCAAACATAAATTCATTTCCCTTTAAATAATTATTATATTTACCTCATTTTGAAAATATACTATTGATATCATATATCTTTCATAACAGTATAAGTGTTTTTTATAACCAATGAAGTTTTATGAAAAATTTTAGTCTCACCATGTAATTTTTAATACTCAATGAAATTGAATATCATATTAAATAAAAAATAATATAGAGTATATGAGACTAAAATCATTGATGTACCCAACCAATTTGAGTAAATGAGTGGACACTATGATTTATTTGTTAATTTTTAATATAATTCGTTTTAGACCATAAATAATTCACTCTATGCTTCTATAAGAATAAGTATTCAGTTGTTTAAAAACTTCAAAACTTAGTTACTGAGGAAGGAACTATTCTGAAACATAGAATTTTCCATAACAGTTTTTCTTAATTCCCAATTCTTGCTTAAAATATTTTATTATGTTACAAGTCTTATAATTATGTTACATTAGTCTTATCCTTTTAAGGATCAATCACAAAGTTTATCTTTATGATGATAATATTTATCTAAGATAGATTATTTTATTAGAAGAGTGTCATATATTATTAATCATTTAATATGTACTTTTATTAAATGGTATCCCATTAAAATTATGACCCCTTTTTTAACATCCATTATAACCATTTGTGAGATAAGATCCATATATCACTAAGAAATGAGTCTTATATAGTGTTTATCTCTCCATTTAATTATTTAGGTATGAAATTATCCCAATAAAATCATTTATAATTCTTGTATTTCTGAGAAAATATACATTTTTGTAATCCATTATATGGATAAACTCAATTCTATTCCTCTGGTATAATAACCTTAGGGGTTCCCGGATAAGTGTTACCCAAAGAAAACAACATAAACATGAAAACCATGATACATATGGGGGATGGATGTGGGATGAAAATACCTAGTAAGAGGATCCAGAGTTACATAATAATTTCTTTCCTTTTACTAAATAATTTAGGGGAACCCAACATTATCCGAAAACCAACCGGTTGGATAATCAAGGTCTTCAAAAGTATCTTTTTGGAATGAATGTCACAATTATTATTTTAAAATAATTTTAATCACACCATCATGTCTCGTGTTTATTCCCTTTGTGTATGAAATATTCTAGTAATTTAGATTGTAATATCATTTCCTCCACCAAAACCAACATGTTTAAACTATATTGATGTGTAACTCGTCACATAACCCACAAGATTGTGTTACTAAAAGAAAATTTTATGTTATGTATATTGATAGATATATGAATTAATCATATGAATTAGTAAAATGAATAGTTCATGTAAATGTTTATAATTATTTGATTTTGAAAATATCTACATGAGTAATCCCATACTCATAAATTACTAACCACATTAACTAGCCTAGACAGGGAATAAATTTCTTGGTGAGTAGGTTGTCTCACCCCATGTCCCCCTACCTAGTGACAATTTACTAAATAGATAATATGATTCATCATACTTATAACACCTAATATGTATATGATATATTAAACAACTAAATTGATGCTAATAAATCTAATTAAAAACTGAGTTCAAGGTAGAAGAAAAACTAAATTCATTATAGAGACATTATTATCATATAATATAAGGATTTATCTAGATTTTGTTTAATATATTAAACTAAAATATACGTGACCCTCACATTTCATAAAAAATTTACTAAATATGAATAAGGATGGGAATAACCTTTAAATAACGATCAATTGAAATATTTAAATAGGAAATAAAATTTTATGTACAATTCATAAATTAAATATATATATTTTTATTCTTAACTTCTTACATAGTTTATAAACTTTTATGAATTTATTTTATTAAGATTTGTAAATAAAATATTTTACTTTTACATCATAAGACATTCATTTTAACTTGGATAAAAATGTATTTAGAATAATATGATTTAATATTTAGGATAATAAATGTATATAAATATTTATATAATTTAATTAGACACCATTTATAATTAATTAAATTAAAAATTATTTAAAATTTCAATATTCCCAAAAAACATTTTATAATGATTTATAAAAAATGTATAATCCAAATAAAAAAATTTAAATGTAAAAATATCTTTTTTAAAATTTGAAAATAAGTATAATTACCCTTATCCATAGAGGTATTCATGTGTTAGGGTAAAAAATTCTTCCATTATTTAAGCCATCAAAAATCCATTAAATAATGGTAAGTCACAATTTACCTTTACACAACTTAAATATAACATGTTGCATTAATATAATACAAACATTACCTTCACACAGATCATTCTACACAGGGGTAATAAATATATTACTTACCTGAATGATTCACATATGGGTAGGTCTTGATTTACCCTTAGATGGACACTTATCACTCCAATGTAAGGTTACTTCCTTCACCCATACCAATTGCGTACAGAAAAAAATATGATACCCTTTTGGAGACCTTATATGTAAGGGTATGATCTTTTAATAACTTCATTATGTGTAATTGTAAGATCAGGAGACCATTACATAAACTGATCTATGTAACGGTAAGGTGAGATGACCCTAACGTACACCACATTGTGTACTGGTAAAGCCTTAATAAACTTTAGGTGGCCTAACTATATAAGTTCTATTTTAATATTATTTTTGTAAAACCTCAAGAAAAATTCTATTTTTTCATATTCTTCTTCATTTTAATGATAAATTTCATAAATGTAAATCATGAGTTTTCTCTAGTGCCTCTATTAAGATTCATACGATTCTAATAAATCTTATTATACATAATGTGTGTAATCAGAAACCAAATGTGAGGATCTCCCAAGAAAGATAAATGAAACTATGTATAAAATACTTAAATGAGGAACCTACCAATATTGTGAAACCCATACACCAATGAAGCAACTGAATTATCATTGAACTCAATACCATGGGTTTGAGAGAGATCAGTAAGTGAAAACCAAATAATGTCCCAACTATGAAGTTATCTATGGGTTGAACTGAATCTCTCATCACGTGAGAGGTATACATTCTCCCATTCAAAATGTACAAACTTATCTTATGTAAGGAAGGAATATGAAGAGATCAAGGATGCTTGTTGTGTTTTGTCCAATCATTTTCAATGCACTCATAGTAACATCACATGACATTCATATATATATATATATAAAGCATTGGGAACATTTCGTGAGCTTTTATATGTTATAATGAATTTATAATGTTTAAGAAATATTAATTTATCCAACTCATTAATAATATTCATGTATATCTCCCAATCCATTACATATTATATAACAACCAAAAGAAATGCTATATTTTAATGAGTTTGAGGTATTCAAATATTAACAAACATAAAATTTAGTTTATCATTTGATAAAAGGATATGGCATGGGTAAAATCTTATTTCATTTATGCATCTCAATATATTATACATTTGACATATACATTCATAATATACAGGACTTTAGGGAATATATTATTCAGGAATAAGATATCGAATTGTAAGAGTAGAAACGGTCACGTATGAAAAAGATTTAATTCTACTAAAACCCTAATTAACAACCACTATCAGGGTGTCCTGGGTCCTTTCATGAGAAAATACCTTAGATTTAATTAGATCATAAGTATTGACTTCCAGGGTAACTTGTTCATCATTTTCAACATGTATATATACTTAACTTTTCACCAATTATATTATATAACTATGTCTTCTTTTTATTAGTATAAACATCTGATATACACTTAGTATCCAATAATTATGAATCAAATTTAGATAAAATAATTTAAAAAATATTCATATCCATGAGGACAAATTAATTCTATATGATAAAACTTCTCAAACATATATACAAATCAATTAAGTTATAAGTTCTACATACATGAAATCTCAAAAATGATATTCATGGTCTATTGTTTAATCAATAAAATTCATATATTTTAGTTAGTATAATATTTTATATCAATTTTGTAATGATTTTAATGAACATAATCCAAATGAAAATGATAACCCCATTTATCATTGTATTTTAGTAGGGCATAATAAATATTTCACTAACTTATAAGTCCTGAGTAGGGTTAATAAATAATATTAACAATTCAGGTAGGTAAATATTCCAATCATATCACATGTTGTTATTGTATAGTGGAGTGGAAAAAACTATTCTATAATTCATTGTGTCAATAAAATCAACTCTATTCCCCAAGCATCTTTACATTCAGGGTTTCCAAACTATACATAGCCCAAATATTAAAATTGGATTGGGTTATATAACTCTAATGGTCAACCAAATCCTCCATGACTCACACAAGATAATAAATGGTAATTGAAATTTAACATGAACCAACATATTTCGATGATCAAGGTCCTAAAAGGTTTCCATTTTAGAAAGAAACCCGTCAGATAGTATTTATAGGGAGTTCTTAGTATCACCATTTATATAGGCAGATTATGTATATCATACATAATTATTACATAACATATAATAATTACATCTTATATAATCTATAAATGTATGAATAATTACAGAAATTTAGTTTTTGAATCTTATTATATCAATAAAATTACTACGTTCTATCTATATTACTGTATAATAGTTTAAATAACTCATGAATTGTGTTACTTACTATCTAATAAAATCAAATTATATTATCTCTTATTGAATTGCATACCATGTATAAGCTACATGAATCGAATTTATTAAACAGTTTAGTATCAAATACACTCAAAATCTCCCCAAGAAAATGTATGGTATGATAGGTAGTAAACCCCCAATTTTATAGATATACTCTAACCACATATGCTTGTAATAAGTGTTAATTGAAGTCTAACTACCCACAAATCAATATTCAAGTGAGTTCACAATTAAAATATAACTCTATCACCAAATAATTATGAATCCAAAGTAACCTTTTTCATTTAATTCATAAATAAATAGATCATTTTCTTGGATGGATTGAAAATAATTATCTTATGTCACAATTATCCACTAACACTTATATGTGTCGCATGAAAAAAAGTATATGTTTACATGATTTAAACTAAAATCATAAAACATTCAATATGTGTATAATTTATAAGCATAAATTCAAAATAGGACTTCATAAATAAATAAGAAATTCATATGTGTAACATTTGATATTAGAAATATATGAAATTATAATAGCAAAAAGTACTTTTTCTAAGGTTTAAAGTCACATTTTTTGGGTTGTTATTCTTCATAATAATGAAATTTACATACAAAAAAAATTATTTTTTAAATAAACCATGATATTAAAATATATATTCTTCATTAAAATATGTTTCATGATGATAAAAACACAAAATATTTCAAAAAACAAACCATTTTTTGATAAAAAAAATCATTGAACATGCTGTTGTTTTAGGAACCATGATCATGACTCTATAAATATGTAAAATATTTTCAATTATTAGTTCTCATATTATCAATTAGTCACTATAAATTTCATTGATAGAATTAAAGTATTTTATGGTATGTTTATATAAAAAATTTAGTGGTTGAAAACACAAATTCAATCAAAAAGATTGTTCGGGATATATATCAATAAAATGCATTAAAAACCATAAAAAATAGAACTAATTTTTAATTATGAATCTTAATTAATAGTGAGTTTGATTGAGATACCTTAGTAAAAACTAATGGGTTTATGTTTTCTAATGGAGCGGTCAATTAGAGGGATTAATTGAAATTCTTATAAAAACACTATTCTAAAATGTAATCTATTAAAAAAATATATCCAAGAAAAACAATAAATTATTACATGTAAAAAATAAAGCATAAAAAGATAAAATAGATTGAAAATTAATATCAATAATTAAAATGATGATGAATGTCAAGAATGACATATTTGATAATTGAATTTATTCTTTTTTATTTTATAATTTTTATTAATGAAATAATATCATGTATATGATATAGAAAATAAACCTATAAATATTGGGGGAAACTATATAGCATGGTGATTCGATATTTTAGGCACACTCTTGAGTCTTAGTCATGATCACGTGAATATATTAAATTTAATGTAATCAAGAGAAATTCAAAAGTTAAATGAGATAAATAAATTAAATTTAAATATTTTAAATATTTTTTTTAATAATTTTAATAGGGGTTAAGAATTTGAAATTTATTATTTCCTTTTTATTTATATTTATTAAAAGTTAATATGATCATAAATTAATTTTTTATCCAAAGAATTTGGTTATTTTTTGACCATATATGGGAAAAACATAGTATAAGTAGTGTCCAATTTTCAAGGAAAAATACAAGTCCTTACATAAAATACTTCTTCCATTCTGGATAGATATTAAATATGTTTCAAGTCCTTATCAACAAGAATTATTTGATGAAGATTTCAAAATATAGATTTAGTCAACATAAAAAGGGGTTTATTGTGCCATTTTAGAATGAAACATGTATCAAGATAAAGCATAAAGCAGATAAAGAGAATGATAAGAAATAATATAATGAAAATTTTTTTCTTGTTGAAATAGATTAAAAAGAGGATTAAAGAGACGTTTTGTGATTCATAATATCACTTTCATTGCAATATATTCCCTTTAATCTCTATTATATCTCTTTGTAATCTATTTTTTTGATTCTGTAAATGATCCATCCTCAAGGATTTATAAATATTTTGAATGTTAATATTATGAATTATAGTTGTTAGTGTTTTCACGTGTTTTCATATATGATTTTAACTCATTTAACCATTAAAAAAATAATATCTATGTTTTTTTGATGATTGTGAATATCAAGAAGTAATTTTAATGAATTTTTCGCTTTCATTTTTTTGGTGATATTGTGGAAAATTTCATTGATTTATGAGCATGTGTAATATGACCATTGAAAGGTAATGATTATATAGACATGAAAAAGTCATTTTAATTAGGTACATTTATTAATGAAATAGTTTCCATAACAATTTCCACATTCCCCAAATTCTTTATAGGAGCAGATTGTAGGATATAAGTCTTTGTCGGTATTTTTAATTTTCTTTACATTCTTTGAGATTTATTTATGTATTTTATAACTTGATATTTTTTAAATATGTCTATATAATGAGGTTCTTTCAAAAGAGATCATCACCCAGCTCTTTTTTCTATCTATTATAGTGGTTCGTTCGTTGGAATTTCATTCCACCAATTATGAAATTATAATTGAATTAGGTGATTATGTAAAAGTATTTTCATTACTCTATCTTTGGAAATTAAACTTATCTCCCATATTCGTTGAGATATATGAATTTATTTATGGTTTATGTAACTTATTTCCTCCCATATATTTAATTTATTCATCCAATGAATCAAATGTATATGGTTATATCATTGGTAGATGAGGTTTCGATGATAATTCTAATTCAAGGGAGTTTCCAATTTTCTCATACTCGTGTCATTAAATAACTTTATGCTCGATTAATAATTCACCTAGTTTTGTTCTATTGAAGAATTAACCTTTATGTAATTTAACATTATTTCAAATATTTACAAACACCACCCATTTTCCATTTTGGTGTTGTGATGTTCAATCCTTTTTCCATTTTTTTATTGAAAATATGTATTTTATTTTGTTGGTAATTTTATATGTTTTCATTTTTTAGTTATAATACACATATTTCATTTTAATATTTTTCTAAAAAAATAAGCATTTATTTTTTAAATAAAAATTAGTGCCTTATGATCCATAATATATGTCATTTTAGAGGATGAGAATTTTGGTATATATAGGTTGAACGTCTCCCCTTTTTTAAAAATAAAAAAGATTGAAATTTTATATCATAAAAATATTTTATATGGATAATGTTATGTGATCACTAAAAAACATCAATATAGAGGATATAGAAGTGGTATTTGGAGGATAAAATGATATTTCCTTCCACTTAAAGTATCCATGTTTTATTAGAATCACTATATACCTTGATCAGAACCACAATACATCAATAGTAAGCTAATATATCATCCCAAATGGAAAATTATGAGAGGAAAATTTGAGAGAGATTTTGTTTTTTTAAGAGAGTTATATTTGATAACACGTGTACCATATAAAAGAGGTATGCATACTCAATTATATATAAATATTTATTTTAATGAAGGATCAAATTTCATTTCAAACAATTTATAATTTTTCAAACAATTAACTCTTTACCTTTTCCATTATAACATTTTCCAAGAGTCATCATTTATGATTAAATTTTTAAAAATTCATTAATAATTTAAAATATGTCTAAATATTATCACATGATGTGTCACAATATGAACTAAATATAATGATAATTTTTGGAGAGTCGGTCAAATTATTTCCAATATCACTCATTATATGTTCCATGCCATCATATTAAGAACCAAATGATAACATGAACCATGGTGTGGTGACCCTCACAATGTTATTTTTTATTTTATTTTTAAATTTTCAATGATTATAAGAATAATTATATTCAATAATCATGTGTATCAATATCAATGGTATATGACCTATGTGATATGATGAAACTACATTGTTTGAAGATATCCTTTCAGAACCTCAACTTGTGAGACAATGTTGGATGATCCAAATCTAGTGAGACTTCATACCAAATTATTTACAAATAAAGAATGATTTAAAATCTCATGTAGATTCCACTTGATCCTAGATAATATTTTAGAACACATAAAAATGAAAGAACAGGACTCACACCCTTAAAAATAATAACTAGATATAATTTATGTGGTTTGGGATTATTTCAAATCCATGGGTGAAATGATATTTCCTACATATTTGTATCCCAAGAAAAAAGATCTAAGAAAAGTTATTTTGAAATAGTGAACCCACACACACACACAATTCCATCCTGTTGATCTGGTACAACCACCTTTTGATCATTATGGGAGACCCATTGTTCAATTATTTCCATATAAAGACACTCAAAAAACAAACCAACATAAATTATGATCCTTAATAAATATTGAAAGAAATTTATTTTATATATCTTTCCATTAAATCATATATTTCCTTTGATAACATTAGTTTATTCTTATGTATCGACTGATTTACCCAAACCCAAGTCATATTATTTCTTCCACACTTCAATCATCTAGAATTAGTTTTCCATTTTGTTCCCATAAATATTTTTCTAATATATTGGCTCTATCAAATTTACACTATCAAATTTCAAATAAAATATTCTAGATTTAACCATTTTAAAATATCCAAAATATACCTAAAACGTATTTATCATTGAAAACACAAAAATCTCCCACTTGAGGATATATTTCTTAACATCAAAAATCCCTTCAGATCATATAGAAAATTTCAGTCTTCATTCTATAACAATAGTCAATAAATATTAGTTTCTTATTTTTTGATCATCCAAGTCACACTAAGGCACACCAACTTCTAAGTCTTTCCTATACTATAACTTTTTTAATAATTTTTTTCTGGAATTTGACTTCAAACTATCCTCTATCTGTCAAAAACTCCATCTTCAACAAAATTCCATATGAAGTGATACATTATATGAATTTGATAATTTTTCATGAGTATATTACTATATTATTTACAATATAGATCTCAATATTACACTCAAAAAATATAATTTCATTCCCCTATATACATTTGAGTTCCATTAACTCATTCATTTTCTATATCATCTCATTCCATAAATTTATTGTAGCAATAAGCTTTTCTTCCATGTTTTAAAGTGTGACTACCATATTGAGTATTGAAATACATATTATGATAGTTTATTTATAGTAAAAAACAAATCCAGAAGTACTTTTCCATGTTTCCACTTATATTATAATTTTTATATTAATATAACCATGAAAAAGATCATACATTCCCAAACATAAGTCTAGTTTCACATGTCCCAACCTGGGTGACTGTAAACATTAAATAGAGCAGTTGGAGACAAGCCCTGAAGAATGACTCTCTATATTCCAGAGGCTACCGACTAGCATTAAGGTACAAGGGTGTGTCCATGTGGAGACTATGTCCTCATATCATAGTAAAAAACTACATAAGTAACTACAAATCATCAAAATAAAATACAATTTTTAGTGATGAAGCAGTGAACATAATAAGGATATAATAAAATGAAATATAGTAAAGGACCTAACTGCCAAGTCATTGTTGCAATAAAAAGTATCCACTTCTACAAACACATGTTCATTAATAAAATAAATAAACAAAAAATGTAATTATCTACTAATAACTCTGAGCTAAATGACATACCTGATCTCAAAAAATATATCAATTTTCTGCTACTTGATCATAAGAGTCTACATGAGTTACTTCACTCAATTAGTCATATGTGGGACTCAACCAAATTCATTAATAATATCTATTTGGTTTGAAAGTATACACAAGGGATACATACACACTAATGTGTATGTATAGGTGGTGATGAATAAATATTAGTAGGTAATCTCCTATAGAGAACCTATATCTCATTTCCATAAGTGTATGCTCATTCAATATTTCCAACCAAGTCTAGACACAACTATAAAGAATATACAAAATAAATCCACAATTATTCCATTGATTCATGTTACCAATCAACTATAAATCCTAAAAATATGGAATTGAGCTAGATACCATACCACTAAAGAAATTTATAATAAATTTTATCCAGTATCCTATAATTCCAATCAACCATACCTATTTCATCCACCACCAAAAATATCTTTGTCCGTGTTAAATCACCGTATGGGATACATGTTATAACCCTTAGGTCACTTGTACTCACCTACAATAAATGTAAAAATGATTCTAGGGATCAACTATAAATCTTGTAAATAAGGCATTGAGGTTGATGTCACACTACTCAATCCATGTGTAATATAGTCCAATGTCTGAGTCCTAGGTCTTAATCCATACAAATTCATGACAATGGAACTCAGATAATCCCTATGGTGGATGATCCTTTGGTCAAACGTAATAAATACTGTCCAAAATTGATATTATAACTCACAATTATTCAATAACTATATCAACAGCACATTTCTATAAATGTATATGAAATTAACTAACGATGTATCCACATGATCCTAGGAAGTATACTAAGACTCGCATTGAGGTGATCATCACTAATCCTTAGAGATATCATCACCCCATGGTTGGGGTAAATTCACCCACCCAAAACCTTTGGAATCACTTAGATCATAGAAGGAAATATATCTCGGGTGACAACCTATATAAGATGGGTTCTGAGATGAACGATGTATCTTAGATCTATAACCCAGTGAATGGAGGAATCCCTGTAAAAAATGGGACCTCTAGCAATGGAATCATTCTGAAAAGTAAGGCTCATAATCTGGATCTCATTAATTTTCTCAAGGCATCCAGATAATATAATAGTTAATCAATAGGGTCATAAGTAGAATCCCAAGAAGTAACACTTGACAATCCCACTACAGAATCACATTGAATCAGGCCCCATGTTTTGAGTTCCAGGAATCACATATCGAATTGTAAGAGAATCAATATAAAACAAGTTAATTCATATATAAATGATTGAGGTTATGCGAATTCATAAAAGAATCACTACTACAAAAATACCTCGATATTAAATTTTTTATGGATTTTGTTATTCCACTAGCTACCATATATATCCATACATATAACTCATTTTCATTCTGTTGGTCTACACTGGGTCAAGCACTAGTGCCCCTTAGGTCAATACATATTAGAGGAATCCTCTTGTGGGATACTCGAGGTCTACACATAAGTCAAGGTATCCATCTTGGGATCCATTAAGTCGGTGTATAAGCAAATGTAACTCTCTTGGGATCCTAAAAAACTATACACAACTATAGTAATACCTTCAGGGATCCTTAGATAAAAAAGAAAAAAGAGGCATCCCACCGGGAATCCTCTAGGATGGATCAGAAGTGGAGGCTCCCATAGGGGTTCCATTATCACACTCTAGTCAATCAGATCAATGCCCATCTATAGGGTAAAAACATCACATAAACCTATCTCTAGAATCTCATGGACTCTTAGGCTAGAAAGGGGACACCAAAAAAAGGATATGTCTATAGGAAACACCACATGAACATCAGTCTGGGGAGATGAATCACAAAACATCTCAGTTATAGGTCTCACTCTAGGTTGGCCCAAATCCCCAACCTTTCTATCCCCAAAATCCACATATATTTCCCACTAACCATGGGATATCCTAATAAAGGCATCAAATAAGTACATTAGTGACCCCATACCAAGTAAACAAACCATTTAATTTACTCTCTATGGGTCTCATCCAAATTCTCACTCTCAAGAGACCTCCAAACCCATTTGTGGGAGGTGGAAACTATTCTTCATGTCTCTTCCAAATTCCTCTATTAGAAGTCTTCAAATCACTCTAAGGGTCCCAACATCACAATCTAAATGAAAGAAATATCAAGATGGATACCAATTTTATAAATGTATAGCCTCTAGGAATAAATACATGAGTGTTTCGTAGTTCATTGGAATGCGTGTTCTGATTAAGAATCAATTCTTTAAGGCGGTTTCCATTGAATTTATTCATGGAACTAGAACCATCCAAATATTCTTCATCCAAAAGGGGCCTACTTTTTAAAGTTAGATGTTTGTTGAGTTTGAACATACGATACATAGGAACATTCATTTGTCAAGAGGTTGGGAGGAAAAACTCATCACACCCTTATGGGGGGAATTATTATCTACTATAGGAGTATCTTATCGATTTGAGATATTTTCATGAATCCTTAAAAATTCATAAAGTATAAAAAAGGCTTCCCTTTTTAATTTTCTATAAATTAATATCATGTGTGATATTTAGAATCATCTGTATGTATTCGAGGTTATTTATTAATAGAGAAATCCATATTTATTAAAATTTATTCATTAATGGTATCCTCTCATATACTATTTAGAGATTCTTTTATCCATTGTTATGATGAAACTTATTTTTAAGCCACTCAGTTGGGAACACTGGAATTTAATGTCATCCAGGGAGATAAATGTTTTTTTTATGTTGGGATAGTACCCATAAAATTAAATACCTACGTATCCTTGTGAAAGGAATCTAGACCCTCATTTTTTGGTGCAGATTAATGTGACACATCATAACTTTTAATTTCATGTGATATGGACATAACTGTATAGTTTAATGGCATGTGGTAACGACATCTATGGGAAATGTTCTTAGTCAAGGTTTGGAGTGGTACTTCTACCTAATCATCCCAAGTAAATTGAAAACAATATTGGTTTCCAATTTAGACTAGACCATGTTAGGAATATGTACCACGAGGAATAGGGTTGATTTGAAGTGTTGGATTTGAAAATCAAGTAGGATTCCTACGTATCCTATTTGAATGGAAATCAAAGACCACATAGTTCAATGATGATTAATGGGAGAAAACATACCTTTTAATGTCATTTGATAAGGACCTTTATGTTTAGTTTAATGTCATGTGGTAAGGACATATAAGTGAAAATGTGCTTAGTCATGGTTTGGTTTGGGACTTATGACTAAGAATCACAAGGAACATGGAAAGAATACGGGTTTCCAAGTAAAATTAGACCCTGTTGGGAATATGGACCTGAAAAAATAGGGTTGAATTGAAGTGCTAGTTTTGAAACATAGACAAGCTTCCTACATATCCCATTTGTATGGGAATCAAATACAACTTTGTTCGATGAGTCTCATATGAGAGTATTGTCCTTTAAGAAATATGATTTTGGGAATACATCCTAAAAAGGATGCCTTGTTGATTTGTAGGTTTGAATTTTGGGATTACTCCTAAGGAGGGTTAACATATTAAGTGAATTAGGTTTTGATCACTAAAAAGTATATCTAGTGAGATCGGGCCATAAGTAGGATTCCTACGTATCCTATTTATTGTGGGAAGTAGAGTTCTGATAGTTCATTCATTATTTTTGAAATTTTTGTGATCATGAAAAATCTCCAAGCCCACTTCAGTCATGCTCTGTGTGAGAAACAAGAGGATTTCAAAGGCTCATAAAATGAAAAAAAAACTTTCCTCCTCTGTTCGGGGAGGATGATGCGCCTATAGTGACGACGATGGAAGAGAGAGAGGCGACCAGGGAAGAGGGTGAGGCGATAAGACTTCCATTTTTTCTCTTTACATTGGACAGGGGTCCAATGTATCAAAGGATTACATGGGAAGGAATTAGAGATGAGAAAGAGTAAAACTTCCTACTTGAATGTTTAGGGGATTACATCAGGATAGATGACCTAAAATTGGTCCCAGTAGGGAAGGGAGACTTATCCTTTGTTCAAAAAGAAAATAGGGGTAAACAATACATTCCCTACTAGAGACTTGAGATTTAAAGATTTAGAGACAAAAAGGGTAGTATAGGACCCAAAAACATATCCTCCAAACCAATAACTCTCAAACAATATTCTCGGTAGAAAGGTCCATGTGACTGCGGTTATAGAAACCCACATACACTCTATGAATCTTAACCCCATTGTGAAAAAAATGTCGGAAAACTTTTACCGCGGATATACAAGCCCAAATATAAGACATGCTTATGTGATTTTCCCAAAGTTTTGATCAGTCATGAGGTTTTTCGTGGATGTTTCTACATAATCCCTTTTAGACAAGGGATACAATGAAGAAGAAGACTTGCCATGAATGGAATTGAAGATGGCTTGATGGATTATAGACTGAAGGGAGTAGGTGATTTAAAGAAGGGTTCCCAAGTAAGCATCTGCCATATAATTATGGGTGCCAAAGTAGAATTGGGTGATATTATGTTCACTTATGTTATTAAAACTTGTATGTTAATACATGGGTGAGACATAGCTCAAGCCATTAGTATTATTCACATGTATTCCTAGAATTGGGGCTCTCAAGTTCATGTGAGACGAATGGGTGGTGCACAAGCGTTTCTGATTTAAGGAGGTTGGGTGCTTTAGGAGAACAATTGTTAGGGATTTCAAAAAATAAAGGACTTAATTCCTACGATTCGCCTTAAATTTCACTCCTCTAGGTGTTAAAGAACTACCTTGAATGTTTCAGAAGACTTGGGTGAAGAACTATGGTGAAAGAAGTTTTAATTAGGATTCTATGAAATTGAAAATTGCAAATGAAATCCCCAAGGGTGTATTTATAGAAAAATAAGTGACCATAGGTGAAATAGTGGTGGGGAATACAAGTAGGTTGTACGCCAGAATTGGTAACACAAGTACTTTGCATGCTGAGGGATCTTTGGCTTGACGAAGGTGATCCAATTTTTAAGCCTTTGAAAATCATGATTTTATTTATGCGTTTTCTCCTCCTTTTTGTAAGTCGTTTCCATTTTTCATTATTTTAAAATCCATAAAAAATTGAGTTTAAACAAAATCCCCCCTCAGAATTGGATTCAAAATGAATAGTGGATCCTCTACTTAGGTAAAGTCAGGAAGAAAAAAAGTTCGTTGTGGAGCACAAGTGGCAGCGCCCAAGGTAAATAGGGGTGCAAGGTTTTAGTGCACAGGATAACCCGCATATCTTATATATAATGGATTCACTTATGTTAAAATTGTAACGAATTCCATAAACCCATATCTCAGCACACAAGTCTGTTCACACTGACCCTCTTATTTAGTTGCTCTTATTCTGTATGTTATTCATTTGCGCACCAGAACTGGGCGCCACACTTGAGCGCTAGTTTCAAAGTAGCATGGAAAGTTCATACTTTCACACCTTAATTACATTTTTAATTATACTTAATTAATTTTCCAAAAATATCAAAAAATTATATTACATAAAAATATTATTTTTATCTCTTTTGTAGGTTCAATGGATCCCAAAAGAATCAGAACAGTTGATGAATTTTCTATCTAGAGAACTGATGATATGATGACTATTTTTAGTCATGACTACTTTGACATCTGTGACACCACACTCCAAAAAATGGAAATATATCTGAAGAAATATCACTTAAATTTTCCCCAAATCACTTATTTTCTTTTGTACAATTATGGCTATATGTAGGATGTTAACATTCGAAACCCAATGAACTATATTCCACTTTCATTGATTCAAAACTATTCCCATTTCACATCTTCCAATGTTTCGGTTGTAGGCTCATACATTAACACTGGGATAGAAGATAAGTCCCGTTTCTTAAATCACATCCCATGTGCTTCAGATTTGAAAGCACGTATACCAAAGCTATATCCAAATTTATATTCAAAAATCTTTTGACATTCGTAGAGAGATCAATCAAAGGACTGAAAGTAAAGTTGTGATTTACTCATAGGACGGGGTGTAAGACCGACATGGATGTGAGAGTATTGTGTTCACAAGACATGTGTGGAGTTTATGGATCACTTAAAAGGTGTTGGGATTTATGAGTATGTATGTGTCAGTCAAACCTATGTATATATGAATAACGATTCTGTTCAAGAGCAACTAAGATATTGTGGCCCAGAATATAAATCCTTCTATTTGACACAAGGATTTGTAGGAATCAGTTTGTGGAATGTCTACAAGATATATGGAGCTCTAATTCTTGGATATATGTATGAAGAGTTTATTCCTCCCATGTTGACATGGAATTACTTATAAAAGACACTAGCCTTGGTTCATGAGTTGATGAAAATTTTTTATTAGCCCAAGAATAAGACCACAATGATGTCCCACACAATAAGGTGTATTTATCCAAATAAGTGGATGGAAATATTCCACATAAAGAAGAAAGAGAAGGGTCCCACATTCACTCATCGAACAAGCTATCCAAAGGAAGAAAAGAGATGTACACCATACACTTTCTGTCTATCATTAGAGATATGAGAGATTGATAACTGGGGATATGTAATAAAATCCAAAATTCCTTAGAAGAAATGTTATGTAGGTTTCCCGGACATGTGGATCAGTGTGTATCTATTACTAGTTCAGCATTCCAAGGGGGTATAAGGCCAGGAACTATTTTTATCACGGCCAAGATGGCTGAGTGGAGGATGATTGAGTTGGCCACCCCTTTTATATCAAATATTCATAGGAGAATAATTCATATATACATATGTAAGTGTAATTTTAGAATAGAGAGACTATTCCATGTGTTATGGGGTTGTATTTCCACTCATTTCAGAACATATTCCGTGAAAGGTGGGGCATAGGTTTTTGGAAGTTCTTTCCGAACATATTTTCAGGATTTCTCTGGTATTTCACCTTTTTCTACAAACTCTTCTAATATCAAGGCCATGTTGAGAATGTACAAGGAATTCCATATTTTCCCTTATGGGAATCCACCTATGGGGTGATTTTTTAACGATGTTAATACGTGCATAGAACTAAGTTCATATATGTTAGTTTGCATGGATGGTGTATTGGCCACCGGGATTGATGGGAAAATCATATGTGAGGCCTATGCTCTTTATAGATTCATGTGTCATTTCAAATTTCTGCAACAATGTATTGTATTCCCTCCCATGCACGTCATATTAGAGTAGCATCTGATGGTTTCCCGACAAATGTGGTTACTAACAACTATGGAAAAAGTAGTGATATATTTAATATACATTCCATTGATTCAAAAATAAGATTGACTATCTTGTACACTAAAAACTGGGTTGCATATTTTTCTGAAGGGGTGACAAACCATGTTTTTCCTCGAGTGGGGATAAATAGAGGTAGTAGGAAGGAACCGTTTAATTTGGAAGTTAATTATTCACATGTAGGGGCTGACTCATCAAAGTCGAATCATGGAGATGATGAGGATCCAAACTTACATATGTGACCTCGTTTATGAAATAATCCACCTATCAATGTTAATAGAGAAATACCAACAATTCCTACTGAGTCTGTACGGAGCTGGTCTAGTCACCATCGTTCCGTAGAGCGATGAGTCCCATTATTTCATCCCCCATATGTGATAATAGGAATTTGGAAGAAAATTAAATCCAAAACTATAGGATCCTCTTCATAACCTTCTGGCATGTACCTTGAATACATACAACTAGAGGATATTAAATCGTGGCATAGTTTTCATTGTGATTCTGAAACCATGTCAATAGATATATGTTAAGTGTTGCTTATTCAAGTAATAGGGGATATATGAGCCTCTTCAGAAATTTTATTTAAGAATAATTTTGATGAAGTGAGAACTTATATCCGAGAACAAGAAATGCTCTTATATACAACTGAAGAATCAATTCTTGACATGAAGTGTATGAAGTAAATGATATATCATGGTACCACTAATGGGATTGAACATTCAGTAGAAAAATAATGGCGTGACTTTATGGATCATGAAGATGGTAGTTTCCTTTCTCTCATATTCTTTTCAGCATAAATTTTTGAATTTAGTCATAGAATTTTTACTTAGGGAAAATGTGATTTTTACTTGCATTTGGCTAAATGAAAATGGACTAATGTTCTATACCCATGATATAGCCCTAGTGGTACATCTCTTAGAGCAACTGGATCACCCTGTGAATCGGGAGGGATATATCAAGGCCAACAGGACATGGAGGATGATATAGAAAGGGGATTGTGGTCTCCAATACCGGTTTTTGGATATGATGATCCAAGTCCTCCTAAAAAGGGAACGAAACAAAATTATTGATGAATTAAGACCATGGTTAAATGTTTTCTCAGTAGTAGTAAGAATTTCTGACAACAAGAATTTTAATCTAAATTGGGAAAAATAGTTTAAACATTATGAAATTATAGGAGCTTCTTCTCATTTTTCTCTTAAGGAAATTACCAATAATATTTGATAGACTGTGGAAGGTTATTATGAAAAAGATCAAATTTCTACTAACCCAGCAATTTCTGAAGAGGAATTGAGGCCAAAGGAACCAATGTCTATTCTGGAAATTTCCCCTATTCAAACAACCAAAATAGTGGAGACCTATAGTAAATCAGTAGTGCTTCAAAAGAAATTAAATTTATCAATAACTGATTTCCATCATGTGATACTTTAGGTTCATCACATGCACCATAACATCCTCTAAAAAATGATGTTGACCCCACAACTATTGTTGAGGAAGCTATTTGGGGTCAAAGGTTGTCAGAGGAATGTTACAAAGCAACCACGGTGAGTGATCCGACAGGTGAGACTAACATGGGATCTCAGATATAATTGGATGATATGATGAACATTGGCATGTATTATGAAGAAGTATTCGAACACAATTATATACCAAATTATTTAAAAGATTTTGATGTTCCTAGTATAGAAACAACTAGATTTGAGTTTTCATTTTTCATCCAATTAATATTCTTATGATTATATTTCTAACCATGATTGGTTTAAATATATAGTTCCATCTAAAGAAACATCCACCACGATGATTCTGAAAGGAAGAATCGATAATAATTTCAATCCTACCAATGTGGATACATTGGATAAGTTGAATCTTGAGATATAAAATCTTTCTGAGATTCATTTAGTGGATCCTAAGAAAATTGAAGAAAGCATTTCCCACCCAGAGACATCAACCAAAATTGTTGAAATTGAGAACATTGGGGAGGATTCTTCTCAAGATTTCGACCTATTATTAGGTAAGACATACTAATATTGTGATTTTTCTCACCCATGATATCCCTTGAATCTAATCATAACCATTTTTTTAATTCACTATATAGGGTTATCAACTTCAATGGTATATCAAGAGGGGAAGCCTCTACATCAGCTCAGATTGTATTAGAGGTGAAGAAAGCACTATCAAAAAAGTATGATAACATGGAACTTCTTAATGTTCATTGATCCCAGAATATGTTCCTCCTTATGACAGTGATTATGAATCAGATTCAGAACTGTAAAAGTATCTTTTTCTTGCACATCACATGGCCTGGAAAAATATATTGAAGATAATATCTGAAATTCCCCTTGAAGAACTGCCTACACAAATTCCTCTAATTTCATCTCTATTCATTACACTGGGATTTGGCGGTTTTGAATACTGAGAAATTCATACTGTAGAGAAAGAGAATATCTGAAAAAGTAAGAAAGAGCAATGGTTCTATAAATATCGGATAAAAACTAAAGTGTTGCACAACACTGATGAATTCCAAGTAGTTTTATCCCAAGATGATTCCAATCATACTGAAAATTTGAATGAATTGAAATGGAAGATTAAAGAAAATACTATTCAATAGTTGATCCTTCAACAAGAATTATATATTTTCATAGGGAAACATGACAAGATTTATGGCTCAATAGGAGAAGTCCAAATGATGGTGAAAAATCCATTGAAGATGCTAAGGAAGCAATTCTTGATGCTGAAGAGAATGAAGATGGTCGGCTAAATGAACTTCAACATGCAGTTGATTGGGATCAAGAGGTCATTAACCAAATGATAAGTTATTTATAAAACCTCTTCCGATTTATGACAGAAGAGAGACTCCAGTTTGTGGATGCTCCACTGTGATTTTTTCACTCACAAATGAAAAACATTTTTTCTTTAATTATCTGTGTTTTTATTCTTACTACCTTATTTTTTTACCTAATCCAATGGGCTTAGTAAGCATAGTTTTATTTTTTTTCTAGAGTTATATAGACAAACCCACAAACTTTTTGTCTTTGACTTTTTATTGCTCAATATTACCTAACCCATACAAAAAAATGTATGTTCAGTGAGTTGGGACTCAAATTTTGTCTAGGGTTCCCTTTGCGGGTTTCCAATCTGGTGAGTACGACGTCTCTTGCTGTTGGTAGTTTAGAGTCATTCATGTTGGTCTAGAAAAGGCTATTGTTTAAGGTCAAACATATTTGACAATAAATTTTGAAATTAGATCCCAATCAAGTCTCAATGGCTAGGAATTCCTCCAATAATATTTGAATATTTAAAAGGGGAATCTAGAGTCATGTTTTTTTATGGTTTCCAAATCTAAAACGTGTATAAACATAAAGGTGGCTTTTCCATGAATTTGGTTACCATTTTTTGATGAACCTGTTATGGGGGTTGTATTATGTAGGACCAACTAGGGAATATTCTTGATATCTAAATAGTGTAATCTTTTGATTGACATGAAATTTATTTAGGTAGCTTATACAAGGACACCTAAGATAAAATTCTTCATAGTCAAGAAAAACAGATCTCAGGAATTTATCATATTTTTGTTGATAGATAAGGTATAATATGATTTGGTTGACTCAAGACCACAATGGGTGGTTTTTCCAATGAACGGTATTTTAAGAATAAAGGGTTATCTATATCGACATAGGTCATGAATAAGAGAACCACTTCTATAAAAATTTGTTGTATGAGGAATGATTAAAATTTGTTAAAAATGGGGATTTTTGATATCATATCGTGATGTTTTGAGTCATTCATTGAGGAAATTATATGGATTTAATTAAAGGTATTTAGCTTTGACCAAAGGTACGAGACTATCCAATTTCTTGATATTTTTTTTGGAAATATACTACCATGTTAATTTATGGAAGAGAAGAATTGTAAACTGTGATTTGGAAAAATCTAGATCCAAAGAGTGATATGGGAAATGGGATAAAAGGAATTAGAGGAAGTCTTTCCTAATAATGAAGTTACCATTATTTGAAAAACCTGTTATGGGGGTTTTATTACATTGGTCCAACTAGGGCAAATGCTGCATAGACAAATAGTGGAATCTTTTGACTAGCATGCATGTTATGTAGGAAACTTATTGAAGGCCACCTAGGGGAACATACTACATAGTTAGGAAAATAATTTCTATTTTTTTTAAATTTATTAGATAAAATCCGAAAATGTTTATAGAGATTCAAATTTTCCACATCACAAAGTTCAGATTATGGAGAAAGGTAGCTGAATACAGAAAGAGTATTTCCAATCATGATTTCCAAATAATTGGAGGAATATGATATCTACGAAGGTCTGACAAAAATGTAGGAAGCATGGTGTCTGTAGTTTAAGCTCATACGACTATGAACAAAATGGAAATGATATTTAATATGTGGTCTAATGATCCAAGGTTATTTCATATTGATTGGAAAACATATAGATAGAAATGTGTACACCATGGTCTCGAAGACATTCAAATCGAGAGTAAGGTAATGAGACAAATATACATGGATGACTGCATTATGATACAAATTATTTTATATTTTCATCAAAGATTGAATGGGAAAAAGGATAATTGAAACGAGAACTAAGTTATCATTATTTGAAGAACCCGTTATGGAGGTTGTATTATGGAAGGAAAACTAGGGAATATGCTACATATCCAAATAGTTGTATCTTTTGAGTGACATGTCCTTTATATAGGGAACTTATGCAAGGCCACTTAGGGGAACATTCTGCAAAGTCAAGAAAAAGAGTTCTCGAACATCAGAAACTATGTCAGCAAAAACCATAAGAAATATTATGAAGATCAAAAAATAATCAAGATTAAGAGTGTGAAATATGCAATAGGGTAATGCTCAATACACGAGAAATATTTCAATAAATATTGGCCATGATTTTGAAGTCCCTTATATAGATCTGACTTATATCGTAAAAGGGGGAAATTCATGTTTCCTTGTTGGTTTCCTTAAAGAGGGAAACCAAAATATAGACTCCAACATATATTGTTAATTATTTGTGAAGAGGGATAATAAAAAATTATCTCTTGGATGGGACTAGAAATTAAGACCTAGTTTTCACTATATATCTTAATGGGATGAGAATCAATCCATACGTAGTTCTTTGGGTGATTTTCATTTAAATGTTGTGTATCTAGAACTTCATGTTGTGTAGTTTAGTGTCATGTAGCGAGGATATGTAGTGATTCTAACATCAAAATGGAATATTACAGCTAGAATAGGGAATTAAACCCAAGTGTCACTACATATCTTATATGGATGAGAATCAAGCCATATGTAATTCTATGAACATTTCCTGTGCAGGTTTGATTCATACAAAGGGAATAAATGATTTTTATCATGCTAGGGCCTAAGATTCGAGATCTAGGAATCTCTATGAATCTCATATGGATGAGAATCAAGACAAATGTAGTTGTTGAACATTAATTTCCCACAACAATTTAGATTTATGTCAGAGACATGGGATTTTAACACATTCTAGAATAATGATTAAACTTAACACACAAAATGGTATGGATATCAAACCATGTATCTTAAAAGATCACTCAGTATAAATCTGATTCATATACAAGAATAGAAAATGGAAAAAATATCTGGTTATAGATGGGCCCAAGATTGGAGATCCAGGCATCTCTATATATCTTATCAAAAATAAGAATCACGTTACAAATAGTTCTTGAAACAAGGCCCCTATGCAGTTCTGATTCCGAAATAGAAATAAATGGAATTCATGTGCTACCAAGGAGTAGTAATGATATTAATGATGCTGGAATATGGAGTCTATTAATTTCAAAATAGAGAAGACGTTAACTGGAAATATTTTTGTCATGTAACAAGGAAAAATGATTTCATGTAGTTTAACATCATGTGACAAGGACAAAGATGTTATACATTTTATCATTGTGAAATATGGATGCTTATAGTTGTTATGCAGTTTAATGTCTTTCTACTAGGACTTCATGTCTTGCCGTTTAGAGTCATGTAGTAAGTACATATGATATTTTTTGTTATAAAAACTACTTTTCAAGAATCTCGCATTAATTGGAGTGGTAATAATCTCTCCATCCATCGAGATTAGGGAATACGATCTTTTTGAGTATACATTATGTATGAAACAAGGCTCCTTCTACTTTGGATCAAGAATTAGAGGATTCTTTCCTAGTATCATTGGATTCGTGAGGACCAATACCAATTATCCTTGAATAAATGAGAAGAGGAGAACATTCTTGTCAAAATATTGTGCTATTTTGTTCTGATAGACTTACAAATGATGAAAAGTATGCAGTCTTTTTTAGTCATTCAAGCACATCAAATCACCACTGATACTTTTCATCTTTAGATTACTGATCACAGATAGCTACTCGAAGTGAAGGCAATTGAATTTTAATTGGGAAAATTACTTGTATGATGTACACTTATTAGTATGGAGTTTCCTGAGTGGCAGTACAGGTAATAGTATGATAATCCCATAAATCCTGCAAAAGTTTTTCAGGCCAAAATTTCTTATCTTTGTCTACCATCTTATGGATTATATTTGATAGGGTATTATTGAAAGCCTTTATCTATCCATTGGATGGAACATGATAGCAAGATAAATGGTTGGATTTGATATCATGCTCTAGATATAACTTATTTACCTCAACAGAATAGAAATTAGTGCCACTATCCATCAATATAGTATGTGGGACACCAAATATAGGGATGATATTAGTTTTGAATGAACTAAAAATACTTTTGGATCTGACATATTTGAAAGGTATTTCCTCATCCCATTTGGATATGAAATCAGTAGCAGTAAGAATATTCTTGAACTTCATATCCATAAATCAAGGATAAGATCACACTACATCCATTCCCCATGTGGAAAATGGCCCAGAGTATTTATCTATATGTAGAAAATCTGGGGGTTGATAAATGAAGTTGGTATTCACTTGGTAGGGATGAAATTTCCTAGTTAAATCTATGAAATCCTTCATAATTGAAGTGTAGAATTATCTAAGCCTTCATATTTGATCAGAAAGCCTATGCCCAAACTATTGAGCACCACAAGCTTCTACGTGTACTTCATTCTTGATAGCTACAGTTTCTTCTCTGTCAACACACTTGAGAAGAATTCCCTCAATGTATCATTTTCATAAGATCTTTATGTGATTTGGACTATCGTTGTTGAGGGAAATTTTCCACTCATCATCAAATCTATTATTTTCACCTCTTTTTAGTATAAGTACTCCATTTTTATGGTATTCCATGATGGGTGTCATCCATCTTGTGGTATGACCATATGGCTCAGAAATAGGTATAATTTCATTAATTTCCTCTATTCTAGTTTTAATGAATGGTAAAACCACATGGCAATGAAAATTACTGGTGATTGTCTCATTCTAGTTTGGATCTTCTAGGGATTTTGCGGCATTAGCTACTCTATCATCTTGGGAATTTTGCAATCACAGGACATAAGACAATGTTGGATCAGTGGGGGATTCAGTCATTAACCCTCTGACATAATCACACGAAGAGATTTACTCTTTTTTTCTTATAGCATAATGCCTATTGATTTATTTTATTACCAACTATGAATCACCTTTCACATTCAATTTGTTCACTTGTACATTGATAACAAATGTCAGGCCTACGTTGAGAGCTTGATACTCTACCTCATTTTTGGAACCCCCTTCTGATAATTGAAAAGAATATGACAACACTGCCTTTTTGGGGGAGATAAGTACAATTCCTTGCCCATCTTTGTTTAGTGTAGGGTTTTCTATTCCCATTACCTTTGGACTTATAGAAGAAACAACATATAACTTTTCACATGTTTAGGTTTTATCTTGAATAGAGATGGATGGTTCATCAGGAAGTTTAGTATTAAATGATGTATCTTCTGCTGATGGGTGTTTATCATGGAATTTTGCCAAATAGTGACCTTTTAATTCCTTCTATGGCACAAATTGGATATCAAACTATTGAAAAATAACATCCCACTATGCTAAATTCCTTGTAAGCATAGGATATTTTAGTATAAATTTGAGTGGGTTATTATGTGATATAAAGTGGACCTCATGGTGTTGCAGGAAGTGCCTCAATTTTTGAACTGCAATGATTAATTCTAGGATGAATTCCTCGATACATTAATATCCAGTCTCAGTGTCAATGATAGTTTGACTAAGATAGTAATGGCTATTTTTTTATTCTTATAATCATTCTTTTGGGAAATTAAGACACCCATTGATTTATCTAAAGCTGTCACATAGAGAATAAGGGTATTTCCTTCCATAACGGAAATTAATATAGGTGGAATCAAGAGAAAGTCATTGAGAGTATCATATTCCTTATTACATTCTTCATTCCATTGATATGTGACACCCTTTTTAACTAATCAGGTGGAGGGTAACCACTTGCCTAAAACAATGGTGACAAATCCCTGAATATAGGCCATGTTTCCTTAAATTCCTCTTGATTCTTTCAAATTTTAGGAAGGTGACATTCTAAGGATTGTTTTTGTCTTCTCAGGATCAAATTTGATGCCACAATGGTGTACAATGTAACCAATGAATTTTCCTGATGTTACCCCAAAATCACATTTCAAGGGATTCATCTTCAAATAAAGTTAGCCAAGTTTATTGAATATGGTCTCAAGATCACCCAACTGATTGGAACATTGTCTATGTTTAACCAAAAAATCAGCAACATAACCTTTGACAAATTTTCCTAAGAATCATTTGAAGAAATGTTCCATGGCAGATAGATACGTTGCACCTACATTATTTAAGCTAAAGGGTATTATCCAATATTAAACACACCTTGAGAGTCTCTAAAAGCTATAGAATCTTCAACCTCTAAGGACATGTTGATTTTATATTACATAGAGTATGAAGCTAATAAATAGAGAACTTCATAACTGAAATTTTCATCAATCAAAATCGCTATGATCAAAACTGGAATGTCATATTTAGGACAATGCCTGTTAAGATCTCATAAATCAATGTAAACTCTGATATTCCCATTTTTCTTTTTCACTGGGAAAATATTAGCTATCCATTTTGGGTATTTCACTTCCCTAACAATGTTATATTTAATAAGCTTTTCTACTTCATCATCATTTTTAGAGGTATGAGATGGGTGTGTTCTTCTTGCTGCCTTTATGATTCATCGATGCTCTTTTGGAAAAATCAAATAATGGGTGGTTGAATCTAGATTAAGGCCTGGAATTTCAATATAATTACAGGAAAAGATATCTCTATGTCAATTTAGAAATGAAATATACACCTCCTTCTCTTCAAAAGTCATAGTTTCACTAATTATAGTGGGGCATGGATCTTCTTCAGTACCCAGATTTATTTCTCAGATCTAATCCTTAAAGGTGGAGAGACCTTCCTCAAATGATAAAGGAGGATCCCTGATATCTTATTCTTCTTCTTCCTTAATTGTAATATATTTTGTTTCTACTTGCATAATTGGTGATGAAGAAAAACTTCTAGAGCTGGGTGATGAGTTAATATTTTAACATCGTGAAGAAGAACCTACCATTTCTGACCCTACTAATGATAAAGGGTCTTCCTAGAGCATTGAAGTGGATATGATGGGTTTGGAATAAAAATCCTTTCCTTATTATATTATTGATACAACTCCTTCCAATATGATTGGTTGTGTAGAAATTTTTTGATGTTTGGTGGATGAAATGAAGACATATCCATTTAATCTTTCACCACTACTTATGTAAAACCCCGAGAGTTTTTGAAAAATATTCTTTTTAATTTCACTAATGTCTTGTGTTGTATGCTACAAAAAAAGGAGCTTGCACAACACGCATCCTTGATTTGCCTTTCATTACACGCAATCGCGACCTTCCTCGATAGTGTGTGTAGTACGCAATAACGAGTTTCACTAAACAACAATATGCTATTAAAATATTATTAAAACTAGCCGTTATGAATAGTAATAACCACTTTTTGAAGTTTTGTAATTTTATTTTTCAAAATGGATCCATAATATCGAAATTATCTTCGGGTGAAATTTTGGTGATTTTCGGATAACATTCATATTTTGATGAATAGTGAAAATTAATAAATTTTAATTAAAAACAACTTTTTCAATCGAAATAATTTTTAGTGATAAATTATTAATTTGAGTGGTTTTAAAGTATATTTAGAATATATTTTTACAATTTAATACAATGTTGGTCATTGGATGTAATTTCACATTTAAACCAGACATAAACAAGTGTCAATCTTTTGATAGTTATTATCTCTTAAGAACACGCTATTTGTTTTGACGACGGGAATTAATTTTTAAATTAATTAATGCAACTGATATGTTTTGAATTTGGTAAAATAGAAATCATTTTTGAGTTCATAATATCAAATATAGCTTAGGCCTAATTTTTGGTATTTTTCTGAAAACTTTCAATTTTTGATGAATAGTGAAACCACTAAGTGGTAGTTAAAAAAACTGAATTTTTCATAAAACTAAATTTTATCGCTTCTATGAGTGGAATTTAAAAAATCCGAGAGACACAGTTGATGTCAGTAAGTAAAATGGTGTTCAATGAGATGAAAATAATTTTTGGTGAATAGTAACTTTTAACTTTTATTTACCACGGTTAAAAGTAAATACGGTAATTAAGGGTAGAAATGATATTATTAATACCCTAACACATGTCCTAATTCTATTGGACAAGTGTAATTCGACCAAAAACAAACTTAGGAATAAAATATGACCATTTAGGCCCACTTTTATCAGAATAGGACATTTATTATTAATTTATTTAAAGAAGGGTTAAAAGAGTTAAAATCAATGTTTATTTACTAAAACTTTTTTAACATAGGGGAATACATAAGATAAAATCGATTGTAAATATTAATTAGAAAGATAAAAATATTTTCTACATAATGGTATTTTATTTGTAATTTTTAGACGTCAAATAATTTAATTTATGTATGACAGAAAGATGATGCAGTAATTATCTTATTAATGAAATATTGACATAATTGATGTTATAAATACCAAAATAAATGTAATTTAAGACTTTTTATGAATTACACTAATTTTATAGGTTAATATGACATGTTAGTATTGATTTAATTAACTTTGTTCGAACTTATCATTCTGTTATGATTTTCACAAAAATCAATTACTAAATAGTGTCAAAATTGACATAAAATAGTTTTTAAAACAAATATTATATTATTAATTGTTATTTTATTCCTAAAAATATAAGGATTGGCCAAATGACTTAGATAAAGTTATATATATTAATAATAAACAATTTGGGGTTCTTTTGCCTTCTTATAGTAAGTTTATTAACCTTATAGTGTAAGAACACAAGAAGACACGGTAAAAGTAAAATTATTTAACTTAATGTTAAATCTAAATGAAAAGGTTAAAATAGGAACCTAAACATGTCTATATTCTATTGGATGAGAGGCTTTCGACCCATCCCCACCTTATCCTCGAAATAAATCAATTTGGAGCTATTTAAAACCGAACTTGACTCTATAATAAAATAATATTTTTAGTTTTTCCAAAGGAGCCCCTCTCCTCCCTTATAAAAGGGCACCTCCTCCCTCTCTTACTCACACAACTTTGAGCCTTTAAGCTCGGCCAACCCCTGTCAAATTCTCCTCTCCACTTCCCTAGAAACATCCTAGAGGTTCTGGTCTTCCTTAAAGACCAATTTTGGTACCCTAATAGGAGGTCTCAAAGAGGCTCTTAAAAGAAGAGGAGGTTCAGACACTTAAAAAGCAAGTCAGACCTATGGTAAGGGAAAATATCACAATCTCATTTTTATCCGAGATTGTTTTTACTTTGGCATTTACTGTTCTGTATTTTATCATCCACATCCATGTTCCCTCAATATGTAATATTATCTCCATCCACCTACAATTGTTTAAATGCAATTTTACCCTTCGGTGAGTTTTTAGTAAAATATATGAAAGGAATCTTTTGTCGTTTTTCGTACGAAGTACTTTTTGACTTTTCCGACAAAAGTATGAAAAATGTTTTTTTAACTTATACGGCATGAATGGATTTTTAAAACATTATTTCCAAGAAGCTTCATTTACAAGTTTTCATGTTTATTTTTAATCAACTTCTTTTAGTTTAGAATTTTACGACATGTTAAGAAAGGAAAAGTGTTTTTGAAGCAGAAAAGATATTTTCCTCAAGAATGGAGTTCAAATGTTTTATCAAAATTATTTTCCATCTAAGATAATAAAGGGTTCTGTTTCTATCCCTATTATTACAATGATTTGATGACGTTGTGATGGAATTATATTTTTATGAATCCCTTTATCTTATATGAATTGTTATATGATGTCACGATGTTTAAGATTCCCATTTTTGTTACATGGGTTATGCTATGATGTATGGTTTATGATTTTGTGGCACACATAAGAATGGAATCATTATGAGATGGGTGGGACCTATATCTCCCTACAATGCATTGGGTAAAGATTTTATATCTCATGAGATAGACATGGCTGGAATGGTGGGTTATACCGATTCAATGAAACAGGACTGAAACGAGGGTGACTCGGTTCAGAAAGGGACATTGTCCACTAAGATAGTCTTGGCAATGAATCGTGACTAACAAGAAATGATTCTCTATGATTATGTGTGTATGCCACAAAGTTTCATGTTTTATGTTATGATTATTGGATTTTCATTTCACTACTAAGATTTATCCCATGTTATGAAATTATTCTCTCTTTTGCAGGTAAAGATTTCCAAAATGTTATGTTTTTATGAATATGATGTGATTGATATTTCTTTTGTTTACCCTTACTGAGCATTTGAGCTCACCCTTTTATGTTTACTTTTCCCCAGGATATAAAGAAAGGTTTTAGGTATAAAAAAAGGAAGATCTTTATGGGAGATGTTGAAGATCTTTCACCAGGATTCGAAGATTATATTCCGAGTTTCCAAAGACACTAAATTATTACGATCATTATGTGTGTGTTTTTGTTATGTACTAAGTATTCTGCAAATGTAATGTAATGTCAACGTACGTCAAGCTTCGGGTCTCTACAGTTGGTATGAGAGGAAAATTTTAGTCAACCTTTGGAAACTAGGATGTGAGAACGTTAGTGAGATCCCTAGAGATATTTCTAAGGTATGTCTAGGGATGTCCCTAAGTATAAGTATACGTATAGGATATGGTCCTAGAACTACAGTAACAATCTTAGAATTTAACCTAAGATGTTAGATATTAAGGGTACTCCCCCTTTACTATGTTGTTTTACCTAGCATTATTTTTTCCTCTCACACTATTCTTTTTGGGTTTTAGACGATGGCTGGAACCCGAAGGAACCGTGTTGATCAATGCAATGGACAATGAAATGATTGTCCTCTTGAACAAACCAATGTTATGGGAGATGGAGTGAAAAATCTTATTGCTATACTTACACAATCTATGAATCATTCTGGACTTCCAAATGAGCAGAGAAGGGAACAATATTCTATTGAGTCCTTCATGAGGAAACGTCCACCTTCTTTCAGTGGGTCTTCTGATCCACTTTTTTTTGAACAATGGATAAGTACTAATGAAAAGATATATTCAGTTCTTCAATGTTCTGAACATGATAAAGTCATCTTAGCAGTATATCGTTTGGAAGGTGAAGCTGATCAATGGTGGAATCTTATCAAGAATACGAGGCCAAGAGATGAAATTGAGTCCATGGAATGGGACGAGTTCAAGAACTTGTTTTTCAGTAAGTACTTTCCTCGTATTCTTCGAACAAAGATGGAAAAGGAGTTTCTTGAGATGAAGCAGAAGGATGATGAATCTGTTGGTATACACAAACCGAATTTTACAAGACTTGCAAGGTATGCATCAGGCATTATTATCCAACCTGAATGTAAAGTTGATCGATTTTTCAGTGGCTTAAAACCAAGTCTTCGAAGGGCATTAGCTATAAGAGACTTTAGTAGCTATGAAGAAATTGTGTGTTGTGCTATCAAGGTAAAAATGGAAGTTGGCGTTACATATCCATCTCATGGTTTTGACAAGAAACGAAAGATGGAGTTCAAGGAGAAATCTCAGAATAATGGTGAAAAGAAGATGAATGTTTCTTTATGCTCAAAGTGTGGAAAGAAGCATGGTGGAGATTTTCTTAAAGGGACAAGTAAATGTTTCAAATGTGGAATGGAAGGTCATCGGGCATTTGAATGCCGCAATGATGGGAAGAAGATGTCTAATGATGCAAACAAAGGAAGGGATACACAGAATGAACCTACTACACTTCAATGATTCAAGTGCAAAGAAATGGGGCATTATGTTAATAAATTCTATAATCCAAGGGTTAGTGATGATCGACATGAGCAACCGGTTAAGGCAAAGGACAAAGCGAAGTCACATGCGATCACTATTGGTGATGTTGAATATGACAACGATGTGGTGGAATGATTAAGTGTTTATGTAATGGGATTCCAAAATAATGATGTATCATGGTGTGTTGGAATATTTATGTATTGGTATAATGTGGTATTCAATGTGATTGAGATATTTTTGGAAATAAGATGATATGCGCATAATGAAGGGAAAATGAGAAAATGGAATGTTTAACAGTATTCATGAGCTCATGATTGATATAAGGACTAAGTGATATCATGGTTTGAGTATATAGAATTTTGAGGATTTTGGTATGTGGAAAGTGTTAACTTTTAAATGCATTCATGTTTTCACTAAGGTTCAATGGGTATTCATTCTTCAAGAGAATACATGATTAAGGTATTCACATGTTTGTAATTTGACCAGCAAGATATATCTTATGATATATGGGGGATAAATGATGGCATTCACGTGATTGTTCTGTGACATTTCAAGTAACCATTTTCTTTATACTATGAGCTTGGACCGAAGTATTTTAGATAAGCTTAGAATTGATTATGTTGGACATAAGTTAGGATAAAACATTTTTTGATATTATTGATGGGATGTTAAAGTAATATAGCTTTAGAAAAAGGACAACATGCAGGACGGGCGACAGCCCATCGCGTCGGACAAGGCTGTGGGAATCGAACCCACAACCGAAGGGCGACTGGCCTTTATCACCTACCACTAGCCTACAGGAAGTCCCTGTTTAGTAGAATCTAGTTTTATTATATTAAGCAGTATGATATATGAAGTATAAGTCCATTTTAGGAACCATATATGATTAATCTCACTATAGAATGACTTATGTATATTTAATAACATTTGCTAACCTTTTGTTTGAGACAGATCGAATGACCTGTCATTCTATCACATGATCTGCTAACACTTCACGAATAACAAATTCAACTTCATTTATTTAAGAGATGAAGTGGAAATTGTTCAAGGCACGAACAACAGTGAGATTGTACCAAAATAAAGTAAGTATTTATTCTAATTCAAATTCTTCAACTTTAGGGAAATAATCTTGAAAAACAAAAATGTTGTCCTAGTGCTCTTATATCTGATTAATCGGATGGTACCTTAGATCGTCACAAATTTATGGATTTTTGATTGTTGGCTTTTCCATATCCATGTTCTCTACCACTCTCCATCAGAACATGATGGTTAGATTTTTCTTCCATATCCATATTTTCACCTATGTGGAAACCCAGTGATTAGTTTATTTGGGTAACCGTTACGTTTCATACTTTCGTTTTTAAAGATTGGTTTTCGTATTCCTTTTTACGATGTGGGTTTCTATTAAAGAAACTTTCCAATAGTAAACCATTTATAACCCCGACGAATTTCGAGGGCGAAATTCATTTTAAGGGGGGTAGCCGAGATTTTATGAAAAATATTCTTTTTAATTTCACTAATTTCTTGTGTTGTACGCTACACCAAAAGGAGCTTGCACAACACACATCCTTGATTTGCCTTGCATTACACGCAATCACGACCTTCCTCGATAGCGTGTGTAGTACGCAATAACGAGTTTCACTAAACAACAATATGCTATTAAAATATTATTAAAACTAGCCGTTATGAATAGTAATAACCACTTTTTGAAATTTTGTAATTTTATTTTTCAAAATGGATTCGTAATATCGAAATTAGCTTAGGGTGAAATTTTGGTGATTTTCGGATAACTTTCATATTTTGATGAATAGTGAAAATTACTAAATTTTAATTAAAAACAACTTTTTCAATTGAAATAATTAATAGTGATAAATTATTAATTTGAGTGGTTTTAAAGTATATTTAGAATATATTTTTACAATTTAATACAATGTTGGTCATTGGATGTAATTTCACATTTAAACCAGACATAAACAAGTGTCAATCTTTTGATAGTTATTATCTCTTAAGAACACGCTATTTGTTTTGACGACGAGAATTAATTTTTAAATTAATTAATGAAACTGATATGTTTTGAATTTTGTAAAATAGAAATCATTTTTGAGTTCATAATATCAAATATAGCTTAGGCCTAATTTTTGGTATTTTTCTGAAAACTTTCAATTTTTGATGAATAGTGAAACCACTAAGTGGTAGTTAAAAAACAGATTTTTTCATAAAACTTAATTTTACCGCTTCTGTGAGTGGAATTTCAAAAATCCGAGAGACACGGTTTATGTCAGTAAGTAAAATGTGGTTCAATGAGATGAAAATAATTTTTGGTGAATAGTAACTTTTTTGCTTTTATTTACCACGATTAAAACTAAATAGGGTAATTAATGGTAGAAATGATATTATTATTACCCTAACACATGTCCTAATTCCATTGGAAAAGTGTAATTCGACCAAAAACAAACTTAGGAATAAAATATGACCATTTAGGCACTCTTGGATTAGATTAGGACATTTATTATTAATTTATTTAAAGAAGGGTTAAAAGAGTTAAAATCAAAGTTTATTTACTAAAACATTTTTTATATAGGGTTACACATAAGATAAATTCTATTGTAAATATTCATTAGAAAGATAAAAATATTTCCTACGTAATGGTATTTTATTTGTAATTTTTAGACATCAAATAATTTAATTTATTTATGACACAAAGATGATCCAGTAATTATCTTATTAATGAAATATTGACATAATTGATGTTATAAATACCAAAATAAATGTAATTTAAGACTATTTATGAATTACAATAATTTTATAGGTTAATATGACATGTTAATATTGATTTAATTAACTTTGTTCGAACTTATCATTCTGTTATGATTTTCACAAAAATCAATTACTAAATAGTGTCAAAATTGACATAAAATAGTTTTTAAAAAAAATATTATATTATTAATTGTTATTTTATTCCTAAAAATATAAGGTTCGCCCAAATGACTTAGATAAGGTTATATATATTAATAATAAACAATTTGGGGTTCTTTTGGCTTCTTATAGTATGTTTATTAACCTTATAGTGTAAGAACACAAGAAGACACGGTAAAAGTAAAATTATTTAACTTAATGTTAAATCTAAATGATAAGGTTAAAATAGGAACCTAAACTTGTCTAAATTCTATTGGATGAGATTATTTCGACCCATCCCCACCTTATACTCGAAATAAATCAATTTGGATCTATTTAAAACCGAACTTGACTTTATAATAAAATAATATTTTTTGTTTTTCCAAAGGAGCCCCTCTCGTCCCTTATAAAAGGGCACCTACTCCCTCTCTTCCTCACACAACTTTGAGCCTTTAAGCTCGGCCAACCCTTGTAAAATTATCCTCTCCACTTCCCTAGAAACATCCTAGAGGTTCTGGTCTTCCTCAAAGACCAATTTTGGTACCCTAAGAGGAGGTCTCAAAGAGGCGCTTCAAAGAAGAGGAGGTTCAGACACTTACAAAGCAAGTCGGACCTAAGGTAAGGGAAAATATCACAATCTCATTTTTATCCGAGATTGTTTTTACTTTGGCATTTATTGGGGTGTATTTTATCATCCAAATCCATGTTCCCTAAATATGGAATATTATCTCCATCCACCTACAATTGTTTAAATCCAATTTTACCCTTTGGTGAGTTTTTAGTAAAAGATATGAAATGAATCTTTTGTCGTTTTTCGTACGAGGTACTTTTTGACTTTTCCGACAAAAGTACGAAAAATGTTTTTTTAACTTATACGGAATGAATGTATTTTTAAAACATTATTTCCAAGAAGCATCCTTTACAAGTTTTCATGTTTATTTTTAATCAACTTCTTTTAGTTTATAATTGTACGACATGTTAAGAAACGAAAAGTGTTTTTGAATCAGAAAGGATATTTTCCTCAAGAATGGAGTTCAAATGACTTATCAAAATTATTTTCCATCTAAGATAATAAAGGGTTATGTTTCTATCCCTATTATTACAATTATTTGATTACGTTGTGATGGAATTATATTTTTATGAATCCCTTTATCTTATATGAATTGTTATATGATGTCACGAAGTTTAAGATTCCCATTTTTGTTACATGGGTTATGCTATGATGTATGGTTTATGATTTTGTGGCACAAATAAGAATGGTATCATTATGAGATAGGTGGGACCTATATCTACCTCCAATGCATTGGGTAAAGATTTTATATCTCATGAGATAGACATGGCTGGAATGGTAGGTTATACCGGTTCAATGAAATAGGACTGAAACGAGGGTGACTCGGTTCAGAAAGGGACTTTGTCCACTAAGATAGTCTTGGAAATGAGTCTTTACTAACAAGAAATGATTCTCTATGATTATGTGTGTATGCCACAAAGTTTCATGTTTTATGTTATGATTATTGGATTTTCATTTCACTACTAAGATTTATCCCATGTTATGAAATTATGCTCTCTTTTGCAGGTTAAGATTTCCAAAATGTTATGTTTTTATGATTATGATGTGATTGATATTTCTTTTGTTTACCCTTACTGAGAATTTGATCTCACCCTTTTATGTTTACTTTTCCCCAGGATATAAAGAAAGGTTTTAGGTATAAAAAAGGATGATCTTTATGGGAGATGTTGAAGATCTTTCACCAGGATTAGAAGATTATATTCCGAGTTTCCAAAGACACTAAACTATTACGATCCTTGTGTGTGTGTTTTTGTTATGTACTAAGTATTCCACAAATGTAATGTAATGTCAATGTACGTCAAGCTTCGGGTCTCTACAACTTAGTAAATCAACAACTTATCACATGCTATTATGCTCGATTTCCATAATTTACATTATGGAAGTCATTTTATGGGTGTTTTAATTTGGGTATATCCATTCAATTTTATTGATAGGAAACACATAATCTATATTCAAGGGTTTTAATGGATTAGCTCATATCTTTTCCATGAGATTTAGAGCATCGATTCTCATTACCTCTTTTGTCACGGACTTTGTTCTCTTTATGTGATAGACTTCTTCCTTGATATACTGAGATTCACATGTTGTAAATGGATCCTTGTCACTATAAAATGTCCCAATTAGACCATTGAAGTAGTACTTGATACATTGGTGATATGATGAAGGAATGACTATATGTTGACGTTGACAAGGCCTTCAAAGAATAATGTTAAAGGTCGTGTCCTAACAAAAAACCATAAAATCTGAATTAGACACAATATATCTAAATTGAGTTCTAACTATAATCTCACCTAGAAATTCTTGCTCATTCATGTCATATTCCATCAAAATTAATGTGGAAAGAGATAGATCAGATTTTGTAGGGCCCATTCTACGGAGTGTATGAAGAGGAATGAGGTTGACTACTGATCCATTATAAATGAAGGCTTGTAAGATGTCTAAATCATTGAACATTCTAGATAGATACATGGGCCTTATATGTCCATATACATCATCATATTCATCTTCATCTATAAAATATATAACTTCATGGAATTTAGTAGGATCATTCTCTATACGGTAAACCTCAGTAGTAGCAACTTCAGTTTCAAACTCTTGATGACTTAACAAAGCCTCAATAAGTGCTTCTTGAAGAGCTTTTGATAGATTCAAGGAATCCAAAATTGACAAATTGTATGGTACATGGGATATATGTTTAAAAACATCATACTTTTGGTCCAGAGGTCTTCATTTTCTAGCATGTAGATGCAGTTTTGTAGGTACTTTGGAGGTTGACACTTCTGATGTAGATGTACCCTGTGTTGGAGTAGAGGCTGTTAAAACTTCTTGTTTTGGTAGATTACACTGACTAGTTCTATCTACCTGACGACATAATGATGGTGTATCTTCTAATCTATTCAACAAAATAATCATGTCAGGACTGATATTTTCATGTGCAGGAGAACATCCTTTTTATTCTTCAGCCCAATGAAGGTCACTCACATGAGTTTCCACCACATATACTATTCGAGTAGAGGTAGAGTTAAAATAATAGTTTCTAGAATACCCACATCTTCCCCTACATCCTTTAAATTGTCTTCATCCCTTGGTTCCCTAGTTAGGTAGAAGGAATTTTGGCTCATCGTAACCAGAATCATCATTTGCATAGGGATCTGTTATGTGGATAACATTAATGGAACCAATGATCAATTATACATTTGATGAATATCTAGATTGATAGTTCATTTCTGATGATGGTGTTTTGTGGGGAAGTTCCCATTCTTTAGAAACATATAGAATTGAATCTGCCAAAGTTAAGGGAAACATTGACCTTGATATTTTTTCATCCTCTTCTAACTACTCATTGTTCTTCTGATCACATCGCTTCTTTGAGGATTGACCATTGGAAGATTGATCTTTTTATGAAGGTTGTTTTTCTATAATGGGATTGTTAGAAGACATAATTAGTTGAATAAATTGTCTTAGTAGAATGGCATGAGTTCAGTTGATTTTTTACTAATAATCCAATCATCATACTTTGTGCATTTTTGCTTCTCACTTCCTGTAATTCGCATTCTTCCTCTTGGTTAGTAGTAGTAACACATGCTACCTGAGTTGATGACATTTTCAGTTTCCATTGACTAGATTCTACCATTTTTTGCAGGAGTTCTTTAAAAAAATAACACTCTTGAATGGGATACCCCAACTTTTGGTGAAATGGAAAATAATTCTAAAGATCTTCATCTCCTTTTTTTGTTTCTTCAGTCTTGGAAAATGAACCAATTTTTTTTGTATTGCTGAAATGAAGTAACCAAAAACTTGTTCATTTCTAAAATAATAAACTTTTTTCTTTAACTCCTAAAATTTTATATGCCTTTTACCTTTTTTATCTTCTTAATGAGTCTGTTCTTACTGCTGACACTCAGGAGGAGGAGCCCTTCGATACGATGAAGGTTTTGAAGTGGAAGAAAGTCTAAGTGAATTCGTGAGTGTGACAAAAGCAGCTTATTATATCTCTGTTCTTCTTCCAAGATTTGACAGAATTATACTAGATTTAGATTTAGTTTTCACAACAGACTCCTCTACTTGTTGGGTGATTGAAGTAAGGTATCACGACCCGCCATTTTATTTCACAGGGATAAGTAGTGTTCGTAAATCATAATGAAGATTTTCCACAAAATTGGGAAAAAAATCTTCTTGAGGGAGTTCCATATTTAAAGAATATGTTATTTCTTTCCATAGAACAATGAAATATAAGAATATTTTATTTTCCCTTTGTCTTTAATTTGTAATATAAAAACTGTTGTCTTTGGCACCGTTGAACTGAATTGAAGAAGGAGTTTCTGATAGAGATCGTCCCATCCAGTAATTGGTTGAGATTTCAAACTAGTATACAAGACAAATTTGGTCCTTGTAATGATTACACAATGAATCTGAGATTTACATTATCTTTTTGTTGAGGGGTCCCCATCATGGGATCACAATGATAAATAAAGTGCACCACGTTTTGTTCCAGATCTCATGAACCATTAATGATTGGGAATTTAGTATTCACAATGTTTGGTGGGGGAGGGATCATATCCACCCATTCATAGTAATCTCTCTTTTATGGTTTTAATGGCATAAACCATTCTTCCATAGCTTCCAATTGAGTTGTTAATGCCTTAATTTTGTTTATAATAATTTTTGGAATATTCAGATGAGATGGGACCTATACAAGTATAGCAGTTTGAGATTGAACTAGTGGAATAATTTGAAAAGACACTAGTGGTGGCGCTGCCAATTTTTGTCTTGGATAACCCAAGGGAACATGACTATATGTATGTTCTTGATCCCACCAAGGATATGTACCCAACATAGGGAATTCATTTTATTCATCTGTAGTATCAACAAATCCTCTTTGCTAAGAAGTTCCTACAGGAGGCGCAAGTTGAGGATCTGCCCGGGGAGCATGTATAGAATAAATGATTCTTCAAAGTAACTATATATTGAGACTTTTCAACTATTTCATCTCATATTACTACTGAGGTTATATTTATTCAAGTAAAGGATTTTGAACTTCTCAAATGGGAAACATATATATGATCTGAAATTCACCTTACCCCTTATTAGAAGCCTTTCAAAGGGGTAGGAGTTGGTTATTGAGGGAATATCAAGATTCTGGGTAAGCCACTAATTTTGTGTACACAAAAATCCTTCATTTTCTTCAGTTTGTACAGTATTATAGATAATAGCTTCATATTATGAATCCCCCAAACTAGACTCATTCTCTAGAGGATCTTCTGCAATTTTATTAATGAAATTCAGTAACATATAATGCATTGATGTAATTCTGTCAGTATCTTCATAAAATTTTTTCCTTCTATATCTTCCATGAGACTCTATTCTTCTATATGATGAATTCCCAGTAAATTTCTGACGGAAAATAACCCAAAGGGAATCATGGGATTGTTTACTTTCACGTTCTATTTGCGGCCTTTTCCCTAATCGGGAGATAACTAACTTTTATTGATGAGGGGATTGTATATGTTAAAAAGATACAAGCCTTACAAGTTGGGGTTATTCCTATTCTTCTTATTCAAATCTTCAAACATTGTTTATTGAGTTAAAAGGTATAATTAAACAATCCCCTGGCCCTACAGGCTGGGGTAGATCTTGAACTACTATAGCCAAGATTCTTACAGCTGCTCTTCTGAATTTGTGAATTTTGGCCTGAACATTGGGCAGCTGCATTATCTGAAAACCACTCAAATCACCTATTTTAGAAGACCACTTTGTTATTTCAAACATTTTCACCATATTATTACTAACATCTTATAAGTGGGTGGCCTACATAATATTCTCATATTCTTTATGAATACGTATCGAAATAACTTTCTTTATTTTGTCCTAACTCTTATATGAGCTATTTGAGGCATGTTCTTGGGGATATTCTTGAATACAAACAAAATATGTTGATTGTAGATAGCCATGGGAAATAACATTGCATGAGACCACTTTTGGTGGGGGTTTTTTTATTTTAGAGCATAAGTAAATGCAATTCTCTATGTTCACCCCATCCTCTAAGATGAATACCATATGGGGTATCAGAAATTAACTAGAGTAGCCTATTTAGTGCATCAAGGAATGAATGTTTAAGGGTTCTCTATTTATTTTAAACCTATAGATATTGGGAAACTGAGATAGATTCTATGTAAATTTTGTGTTGAAACCCTTATATTACCTTTACATGACTTTGATGTTCATCATATTGTAATACTTTGTCTTTCAAATGATGAATAGTCTTCCACAAGTTGAAGAAGACGTCATTAATTCAATCTTCTTCCATCAATTCCAGAATGTTGTACTGAGAATTTCCCAAAGGCCAAAACATCACTAGTACTTCACCTTTATCCAATTGTTTTCTTGTGTCCAACATATCTTTATCATCCATTCCTAGAGGTTTCTCCACATAGTCCAACCACAGTGGATGCTTCTCAATAGTTTTATTAAAAACAATGGAATCAGTTGATTTTTCCCTCTACAATATTAGAAGAAAAAAAGAAAGGGAGATTTGGAGAATGATTGACCCCTTAATATTCCATCTGGTTGAGAAATTATTTCCCCCGTTAATGAAAAGGCATCAGATTTGACTTGCGTTGTGTTGGAAAGTGCCTCAAGATAAAAGGAATTTCTCATTACTACATTATCAATTAGGGAATTATCATGACAATGAGAAACAATACTATGAAGATAACATTTTCTTTAAATTCCATCATAGGTAGGACCATGATGGTAGATTATAGCAGGGGATAAATCTTCTTTATCCTTGGTCTTCTGGCCACATAGAGGGTTTATGTGGCTCTAATTCGTAGATAGGATCTTTGGATTGATTGAATTTTCATGAAGTAAACCTTCATGATGAAGTGTATGAAGGAGAAAATTAGAATTTATACCAGTACTCCCATAATTTGGTAATGAGACGGTGGGATCTTGAGCTATAACAAGTAAATTTATGAGGGCTTCAAGAACTCTAGCATTAAGAGGAGCCAGATTACAGATTGGATCTTTATTTTCCATCTGTGTTTTGAAAGTATTATTCATGGATTCCCTATAACACTTAGTTGGGGCCACTTACTAGGATAAGTGGTTATCATGGGTAGGTGTACGTTCCTGCCTTGGAGTGGTCATTAGAATGGGCCAATTACCTCAAATTGATAAGGGTGTATGTTCCTGATCCGGTTATCCGTATGATACAGGTGAGTATTCCCAATAACCTTCCTAGTCTGGAATAGAGAGGTATGTTTCTAATCCGGGATGGCATGATTATGTGTCATCCCAGGTGTGGGGACAGAGTCATGTATTTTTTCCCCTAATACGGCTAAAGTTATTGTTATGATATTCTTGCATGGTTCTAGAATATGGGCAAGAATTTTTTTCTTACATATCACCATTGTTAAAATATGTTTGGTAACTGAACGGATAGAATGGGAATATATTTCCATTCTGTATCTCGAGTAGATTTATGGTCCTACTCATATCCCCCCTTACCCTTCAGTGGGTATTGATAGTACTCATGTATGGGGGAAGAGAGTTGAGTATGCCCCAGGTTTTGCATAGGAGATTTTCGAGTGACTTCTCCAGGTGATTCCAAACAAAGTTTATTGTATGGTTTGATGAACTTTTGAAGTTGTATGTTCTTAATGACTTTTTTCTACCAAGAAAAGTTGATGAAAATCTTTCAGTTCTGATAGATGAGCCTACTGTTAGAATTGGTGAGTGTAAGAAGGTGTTTGTTCCTATTTACCTATTAACACCACATTTGATTGCTGGGTTTCCTTGAATGAAATCTAAAGAGCCTACTAACTGACTTATAATTTGTAAACATGAGTTTATGCCTATTCACAATACTATATTGGATTTTACTGGTGGGATTGGTGGGTTGTTTCCAGATGAGTCCCCTGGACAACAGAATTAGGATGGAAGAGTGTATGTGTCTGCCCGTTGCTTTCCATAAACTAAAGTTGATGGACTTATACAAAGAAAGAAAAGGTAATAACCTTCAATATATTGTATGGAATGTTTTACTGAAGGGTCACCGTGTGCACCCATTTCTGAGGGAACTAGGTCGAACAACCATAGGCAACACCCCAATCATGTCAAGGGTTCACTGCCGCCTAATGCTGTTAACAAAAATTATTAGTGAGAGTCCTCAGGAATAACCCATGCACCTTTGAGTTGTGACCATGAGTTCCCTATTGATCGACCTTACTATAGTATGGGAAGGATGGGTTATTTTTTTATGGGGATGAAGAACTGAAACGGTTGAAGATGGTTGTTGACACTAGCTGCTTCTTGACCACCGGTCATCACTAACCAGATGACTGAGTGTTGTTATTAACCTGGAGAGCATGTCGTGTAGCCTCCAAGATTGGGATCATACCATGTTGATAGTATTACCTAACTAGTACATTGGAGTCCAAATGTTGAAGAAATTGAGTTTGTGATGATATCATTTTAGTGGATGGTAATCCATATTGAGAAGCAGTCAGTGCATTCCCGGATGCAAACTTTAAGGAATCCATTTTGGAGTGAAGACAGTTCTATAAAAACATGAAAACAACAATAAACTCCAATAATGAATCAACATTTAGATGGATACATTCATGATTTATTCCTTTGTTTGGCCTTCCTTTATCAATTGATAGAGGACTGATAGGTGGGAAACACAATTAACATGGTTACGGATTCACGTCAAGTTCCCCATTTTCTGTTTTGTAGTTCCTTATAATGTGTGTTCGGTTTAAAAATCGCTGCTTCTAGGTGGATTACATTGGATTTATCCATGGAACCAAAAAAATTCAACAATTATTTATCAGAAAGGGACCTTTTTTACAAAGGTATGAATTCATTGAGTCTGAGCTTACGATACGGAAGAACATGCATTGGTCAAGAGGTTGGGAGGTCGGACTAATCACACCCTTTTTGGGGGAGTTACTGTCTACTCTAGGACTCTCTTATAGATTTGAGATATTTTCATCAATCATTATTAATTCACCCTGTATAACATAGGTTTTCCTTTTTAATTTTCTATACATTATTTGCATGTGTGAAATTTAGAATCATCCATATGTATTAGAGGTTCATCATTAATGGTGACCTCCATATGTATTCAAGGTTATACATCAATGGTATCCTATCATATAATATTTAGAGATTCCTTTAACCATTGTTATGATGATACTAGTTTTTAAGCCACTCAGTGGGGAACTCTAGAATTTATTTTCATCTAGTTAGATGATGGTTTTTTTTTGATTTTGGGATCATACCCATAAAATGGGCTACCTACGAATCATTGTGGAAGGAATCATAACCCTCGTATTTAAGTTTTGTTTAACGGGACACATCATAACTTTTATGTTCATGTGATAGGGACCCAACCATAAATCTTAATGTCATGTGGTAAGGGAATCTAAGTTATAGTTTCCTAGTGAAGGTTTTGTGTGGGACTTATGCCTAAGTATTCTAAGGAACTTGGAAATAATATGGGTTTCAAAGTAAGACTAGACCCTATTGGGAATATGGACCAATAAGAACAAGGTTGATTTAAAGTGTTGGGTTTGAACCTCATGGAAGCTTCCTATGTATCCCATTTTGATGGGAATCAAATCCCACTTAGTCTGATGCTGGTTAATGGGACACATCATACCTTTTTAGGTCATTTGATAAGGACCTATCCTTACAGTTTAATGTCATGTGGTAAGGAAATCTAAGCAAAAAGGTGCTTAGTCAAGGTTTGGTGTAGGACTTATGCCTAAGTAGCCCAAGGAACATGGAAATAATATGGGTTTTGAAGTTAAATTAGACCCTCTTGGGAATATGGACACATAAGAACATGGTATTTTTGAATTGTTGGGATTGAACCTCATAGAGGATCCCTATGTATCCCATTTTTGTGGGAATAAAAACCCACAAAGTTCTGTGAGTCCCATAGAATATTTTATTCCTTTGTGAGAAGTGAGTTTGGGATAACCTCTTGAAAAGGATTCCTTAATGATTTGGGGGGTTTTAATTTGGGTCTTACTCCTAAGACAGATTCCCAGATTAAGAGAATTATGGATGGATTTTTGAAGAGAATATCCAGTGAGCTTAGGCAATAAGAAAGCTTCCTACATATCCCAATTATGGTGGGAATTAGAGTTCTTGTAGTTCATTCATGGTTTCTGCAAATGTTGTGATCATGAAAAATTTCTAATCACACGTGAGTTATGTTCGGTGTGAGAAACAAGAGGATGTAAAATATTAAACAAATGAACCCACACTTTTCATCCTCTACTAGTGGATGTGGATGTGTCTATGACTACAAGGGTAGGAGAGGGCGAGTTGACCAGGGAAGAGGATGAGGTAATGAGCCTTCCCTCTATTTTCTTTACTTTGGACAAGGGCCCAATACAGGGAAAGAGTGAAGGTTAAGGTAGTAGATACAAGAAAGTATGCAAATTCCTAATTGAAAAATTATGGGATTACACTAGGTTGGAATCCCAAAAATTTGTCTTGGTAGGGAAGGGAGACTTCCCTTTTGTTAAAAAGGAAAAGTTAGTGTGAACCATACCTTCCCTAAAAAAGAACCAAGGATCCAGATTTTAGAGATAAAAAGGGGAGGACATAACCCGAACCATAATCATCCAAACCAAGAACTCCCCAACACTATTCCTAGGAGAAAGTTCTATGTGACTATGGATATAAAAATTCATAGACACTCTATGACTCCTAAACCAATTGTGGAAAAAATGTGGGAAACCTCTGAATGTAGATATACAAACCCAAATAAAAGACACATTGATATGTATTTTCGAAATTTTTGATAAGTTAGGAGGTTTTGGTGGTGGTTTCAACACAATCCTTTTTAGACAAGGGATCCAATGAAGAAGAATCCTTTCCATGAATGGATTTGAAGAAGGATAGATGGCTTGTAGACTGACAGGAGTAGGTGAATCAATGAGTGGTGCACAAGTAAGTATCTCGAGCCAAATTATGAGCACGCAAGTAGACATGGGTGACATGATGTTCAATTATGTGATGAAAAACCTGTATGATAATACATGGGCAAGACTTTTCTCAATCCTTCAAGAGTATTTAGAGGTATTCCCAAAAGTGGGGTCCTCATGTTCCTGTGAGAGGGATAGGTGTTGCACCAGTGTTTCTGATTCCGGGAGGTTGGGAACTATTGGCGCCCAAGTGTTATGGATTTCAAACATTAAAGGGACTTATAACCCATTATCCTCTTTCAATTCCTCTGCTCTAGGTTTTAATGAACTAACTTTATGTTTTCAGAAGACTTGAGAAAAGAACTAGGGTGACCAGAGTAGTAATTAGGCTTCAGGGAAATTCATCCATACAAATGAAGGCCACGAGGGTCTATTTAAAGGAAAGTAAGAGACCCTAGGTGAAATATTGGGGGGGGGGGCATGTAAGTTTTTTTCATGCCAAAATTGGGCGCACATGTACCTTGGGCACCAATGGATACTTGTCTTGACTAAGGTGATTCAATTTTTAATCCTTTGAAAATATTGATTTTCATCTTGTGTTTTCTACTCTTTTTATAAGTAATTTCCCCTTGTCATTTTTTAGACTTTGTGATGAAATAGAGTGTAAACAATTATAAATCCTAAAACTTTTATCAACGAAGAAGAACCCCACATGTAATACCGAGTACATGGTGTGTACCCTCAGAGCTCCATATAATAATTTACATAATATGGAATATAAAACACAAGTTAATAACGTTTTAATCTTTTAAATGGTGTTTACCACACAAATGGTACCTTATAAGGTACCAAACATCACTTGAATTTGTGTTTCTGCCTAGGCGTGTTCTTCTAGACACTGTGCATCCCACAGAAGGATCTGATCATATACTCTACATGGCTCAGTGTCCCAATAGGGACATTCTGGTCATGTACCTTTCCACAAAACCAGATAAACCACATGAATTTTACTCTAGGTGCACGGTATGTAGTTTTCGAAATTCAAATTCTATGAATAGGTTGAACACATTATATATTATCTCTAAACAATACATAATTTTCATGGTATTTTCTATGTAGATAACCCTTAAAATATACTAAAAATCTTTTTTTCCCTCTCAATATATATATATTTTTCCCCATGGGGTCTATAAAAACTATAAAAGTCCATTAAATCTATAAATAAGTAATCATATGGGGGTTTATCAAAAAAAATTAAAAATGGCCTACCTTGGTAGGAATCCATTGAATCTTTGTCTATATCAACATTCCGTAGGTGTCACATAATGATCCTTCTCCTCTTAATCTCTATGACAACACCTTTATAATTATCTTCCTTTATCCTGTCTCTCCCCAACTCTGCCTCTTATTTATATATTGAATAATGGGGATGCTCATAGGACGTGTATGTGAGTGGACAAGGGAGAAGAAGAAAGAAAAGGTAAGAGAAAAAGTGAAAAAAGAAAAAGGGGTTTGTGCCCAGCCCCAACTACCTTCTTGATTTTATACCTCAACATGGAAAAATCCCCATTCCAGATTCAACCAAGAAGATAGAAACATTATCATATACTCTATTGAAAATATATCACTGAATTGACTTCTGAGAATAAATTAATAGTTAATAAATAAAATATTAATTATTAATTATTCCATAAAAATTAAAATAACTTAGATATACACCAATATCCTATCCTAGGATATACACCCTATTCAAGGAGCTACATATTCTTTGGAGATATTTTTTGAGATCATATTTTTGGGTAAAAATACAATTGTATCACTCATGAGAATCCAAAAGAAAAAAAATAAATTTTTTGATCAATTTCATATTCATGGAAGACATGGGACTTTACAACTTCCCCATCATAACTTTTCTCATTCCAGAGAAGACTTCGTTTCCAAAAAAAAATTATTCTCCTATCCCAATCATCCTCACTACTATGCTATTGTGAGCATCCAATAAATAGTCCAAAAACAACCAAACCTTCCCTAACATGAAAGTTGTTTAATTATAACCAATTTGGTACTCCACATAATTGGAGTATCCTTATAATTTTCTTGAAAATGAAATCTAAAATAAAATTACCACACTCTATCCATCAATGAGCGCAATAAAAAGTGTGAAAAAAACCAATCATTCTCGAGCATAAACCAACAACATCAAAACATCATATATTCATGCTTATTGAAAATGATTTCCTTGGAAAATTAGAAATTTCAAATGACAATAAGGGTAACCTATTTAAATGGTCAATGATGCAGCCTACCACTACATGGATTACCTTATACTTATCCCTGATTTCATCCTCAATAAGCTCCACCGTCACATGCATGCCACTCATCCTGAGCCATGATTCCCATCCTATAAATACTCGACCAGAAGTTCAATTTCTCTACAACTATTCTTCACCCAATCCATTCCTAATGTCTCCTATATGACCAATGGACATTTCTTATTTCATCTACCTACTAGAAAACCATGACAATAAATTTTCACTGAATTTATCCATCTATAGAAACATGGGCCTTTATAACCTAACCATCATAACTCTTCTCATTCCTAGGAAGCCTTTGTAGTCAAACAATTATCATTATCCCATCCTGAGAATCTGCAAAACTATTATATATTAATCAACCAAAAAATAGTGATATAATGTCCACAAATGCTCTAATATAGAATAAATTCAACTATGAATGATCCATTAATCCCCATCATAGGAGTTTCATATTGGTGGCTTGAAAATGAACTCTAAGTTCAAATTCTCACACTCTGTCCATCACTGAATGCAATGATAATCATGACCAAACAATAGTCTTTCTTGAGCTCCAACCCACAACATCAAGACATCACATATGTTTTTTTCTTGAGAATTATTTCTTAGTAAAATGTCAAATTTCAACTCACAAAAAGGGTCACTACTCCCAAACAGCCAATGATACACTGCCCATCATATGTATTACCTTATACTACTCATCAATCACAACATCAATACGTTATACCTATACATGGATTTCACTCCTCCCGAGAAACACATACAATCCTATAAATACCAATTTAGGATTTAGGTAGACTGGTCATTCCTCTGCACCCAATGTTTTCAATATGATCTATTGAAATTTATCATTTCATCTCACCTACCAGGGAAATGTGGACATTTTTTTAAACCATCCTTCCTTATTTATCACATAGCCACACATCTATTTACGATTTAAAAGGTACCACATGAAATTTATGCATGTGATTATTTTATACCAAGAACAGTGGGTGTAAAACCCCATACAACACAGTCTTTAACTGAATCATGATTCTAATTATCATCAATCATAAATTTCAATCTTACTTTTCTCTATAGGACATCAATCTTACTAATACATAATCTCCCTTGAAACCACACTTAAAAACCATCCCCCTCAAACTTTCCATGATTTAATTGATGAAAAACAGTGACATGGAGTTTTCATATCACTAAAGATATTCATCCTGAGTCCAAATATTGTCAAAATCATCCACATGATTAAATTCCACCCAAATCTACATCAATCAAAAGAATATACCCACACTTTGACCATGTTGGATGCTTCCAAATTACTAGTCAATAAGGCGATTAAAACAATAAGTCATATCCATTAAACATTGGATTGAATCCTAAAAACTATAGTTTCTTTATTATAAGTATAATACATCAAGATATCTATGTAATAAAACTAGAGAACCCCCCATGCACTGGTCTCAATAGGAGCATACAACCAAGATCACCACCTCCTAAAGAATCTATAAAATAGGGTTAACACCTCTTGAAGGTTTCTGTTAATCAAAACCAAACAATAACTCACTTAGTTATGAGTCACAACTAATTCCCTATAGGTATACTAAATATCCAGGTCATTTGTTCTCACATCATGTTCCCTAGGTCTTTCCATCTATCCAATAGGCTTCTCACAGAAGAAACATGACATCCAATGCACCCACCAAATCTCTATAAGGAGGTAAAAAGTATAGTAAGGTAAGGATACCATCGACCTATGAGGCTCAAAAATTTCTGACATGGGTTTAATTATATAGTTTTTAAATTCTATTTTATATTAGAAAACACCATCTAAGTTATAATAGGAATTTTTTTCTATAATTTTTATGTTAAAGAAATGATTCTAGTGTAATGTATGACTAATCATCAGCCTACCAGGACCTGATCCTCTCAAAGAAATCTCATAATGGAATGATCCTATAAAGGATATGATATGAATATAGAAAATTCCCTGAACTATCTCTTACAGGGAATCCATATATTGTAATAACCCCCCCGAGGTTCCTATTCACTAAAAATGTTCAGGTACCTATCTCACTCCAAAATCCAATTAGATAAACAATAACAATGGTTGGACATGTAAAATAACATATAAAACCATATTAGAAAACCCTTATAGGTTTTTATGAATCTTTAGTTAAACACACAGAAATGTTGTAAACCCATATAGGGTCTAATAAAATGGAATTAGTTGTTGACTTTGACCTATGAGGTTCAATAGTATATATATAGAATCATCTCTAATGATCAGTGTCATGGAGAACTCACACGGTTTTGTTAAGTAGAACAGCATTCCATGATATGTGGAAAAACACTATATAGGTTGTCATTAGATCTTTAAATTATTATACCTAGTTAAAAATGACCCACAAGCGGTATAACACTAGGGAACCATGTTCTATATCAAACCAATACGGTCATTGAACCTCCTCTGCATGAGGAGTGAGTTGTCATCCTCATTGTCAATCATCTCAATATAGATCCACATGACTTTTCAAAGAGAACACAACCATGTAGGTTAAAATAAATAGAATTAAAACAAGAAAATAAATGTGAAAACATCATTAATATTTTCTTGAAACTTTTAATAGTTTCCATGATCATCAGTAGTAAAATTACATAATTGTTGAATTTTAACAGGTGGACCCTATGTTCCATATATGATGCACGAACGAATACCACATAACCCAGATGACCAAGATTGCAAACCAATCAATGGCCACTTGGAAAATAGACTAAGATCTATAAAACCATAATTAATCATAACCTCTTTACAACATGTTCATTGCTCAAACAGAAAATCATATAAAACAGTAACATCGTAGATCATAATAGAAATCCAATAACCTATAAAATTGGACTTCCAACTATAATAATTGTGCTCAATACACCAGTGTTATATCCATAATAGGATATGATACGTTCTTAATACTCGTGTATACCATATCACAAATAGTAAAAAATAAGGAAGAGAACACCTATGATAACAATATGTCACATATCGACCTGAGTATCCTTATAAAAAGAAACAAGACTAGTTAGTGATAAGGAATCAATCATTACTCCCCATACGCTAGAGGTTACTGAATAGAGTCAAGGGACTATGGTGTGTCAATTTGGAGACTATTATCTCTTATCCAATTAGTAAAATAGTGCAAATAACTGACCATTGTTCATATATGTAAATAAACAAATTACATAAATAGTAATTATAAGAATTCTATAACAACATGAAACGCAATACAGACCTGAACTATTATTTCATTTAGACAAAATTTATTTCCCACTAGTTTTACCACATATACAAGAATAAAATAAATAAATAAAAATTAAGAGGCTTAGAAGTAAATCTGATATGAACCCCATACCCAGTCTATAAGACATCATCAAGCTCCTCCAACCCGATGCTAATAATCCACAATAGATTTTATTCTTGATCATGCAACCTTGGGCCTCCACCCCATCCATTTTTATTCCATATTCAACCTAAAATTAGATATAGGGCCTCCATGAAGATCAATGTTCACATATATGGGCTGAGAAATTTATCATAGTATGACACCCCCAATGGTGAACCTATAAACAAATGGCATAAGTGAATTATAATTGAATATGTTCATCCTATCCAATACACAACTGAAATGATAAAACAACATAAACCTGTATTCATTACATGGATTCATGGTCTTGATCGATAGGATATCCCATGACTAGGGAGTTGATTGGAATTTCATGCCACTCAATCCATGTATAATCAAGTTGATACATGGGTACATAATCCCCACCGAACATACCATATTCTTTCAGCACTAGAAATGTATCTGAGAATGCTATGCCACCACAACATGACACATATCCTAACCCTAGGATCACCCATACTCACTTACAACAAATTTAACAAAGGACTACAATCAAATGGATGTCCTGTGAATAAGGTATTGATCTAGATGTCATACCACTAAAACCATGTGTAATATAGTATGATGTCTCAATCGTAAGTCTAAGTCCATAGGAATTCATGAAAATGGAATTATGATAATTCCTAAGGGGGATTACCCTTATCACATATATAAGAAATACCCACTAGACCTGAGATAATAAATTGGGTTCATTAAATAACTAAATAAATAGTCAATTCCCCAAAAATACAAGCAATGATTTAATGGTGAATCCATTCGATCCTAGGGAGTGTCATGGGCCTCATATAGATGATATCACCATAAATCCTCAGGGAAATAAACATCCCATGACCAAGGGAAATGAACCCACACAAAACCATTGTTAGAAAATTGATCGAAGAAATATAACCATCCCAGGTGATACACTATGTATGATGGGTTCCAAGATGCACTCAACAACCAACCTATATAACCCATGGAAAGGGAGTAATCCCAGATACAATTGGTTATTTTAGTACCATTATTAATAAAAAATAAATATACTAAGTTGGATCCTAATAAGTTCCTATAGTCATCTTGTTAATGTAACAGTCAATCCAATAGGATCATAAGTGGGTTCTTGAGAAATACTTGTATCCATCCCCATCATCACAACACATTGTATCATAACACATAGACCAAGTTCGTAGTAGCACATCTATAATTGTATCTATATGAACAATAATTGATTGAATGTATAAATAAAATAGTTATTTTTTTAATTCATAATACCATCATTACTACCACAACCCCTTAAGAATACATGTTTGGCATGGGTTCTAAGGTGAAATCCAATACCATCTCTCCCAAAACCCATATTATACCTTTTTAGGGTCGTTCCACACTGGGGCACCCACTGAGGTTCCTTAGGTCACTACACATGAGAGCCATCCCCTGTGGGATCCTCGAGGTCAACACATAAGAGGTGAAATCCCTATTTGGATCATCTAAGTCAGTTCATGAGAAAAGAAAACGCACTTGGGATCCTTAAAATTGATACATGGGTAAAATAATCCCCCTATATGATCTCATATAAAAAATCAAGTAGAGTTATCTTATAATTGATCCTCTAGGTAAGATCATATGTGGATGGATCATACATGGGATCCTCAGTCACACTCTAGTATCTTGGGGTAATTTTCATATCTCGGGTAAACATAACCCACCAACCCATCTATATAATCTCACTAATTAATAGGATAGAAAGTAAACACCTTATAAAGGATATTTCCATAAAGTAAAATTAACTTAAACATCAGTCTATGGACGTGGATCAATGCCTTTCACTATTCAAGGTCTCACTCTAGGTTGTCTTGATCACCCAAACTATCCTTCTCCTCAAGTCACTTATCAATCCCTATAACCTAAGATATTCCCAAAAAATACCCCTAGTGAGGAAATAATATAACCCATTAATATTACACCAAACATTCATATGACCATAAGGTGTGTCAATCCCACGTCTCACCCTTAGAGACCACAGAACACCATTACAATAGATAAAACCTCTCCATCATGTATCTCACCCAAAAACACCTATTATATGTCCTCAAATCACCCCAAGGGTCATTATATCATGATATATGTGTAAAAATACTCAAAATGGATCCCTTTTCTTTTTTAATTTTGACATTAGGTCATAATAATATAAAATACCCTCAAAAGTGTAGCAATGAAAAAGTGTAAAACTTGTATACCAATATACATGGCATGCATTTTCAAAGCTCCACCTAAGAGTGTACTTAAGTGAGACATGAATTGTAAATGATAAGTACATATAATGTTAATAATGGACATTGATTGTATCATACAGTGGTACCTTCCCATGTACCACACATGGCATAACCATGTGTTTTTTCTTGGGAATGCACTGCTACACTTCATCCATCCCACATGGAATCTATCCATGTATACTAAATATCCATGTTACATTATACGAGATAAATGGGAATGTGATGATCCACACATTGACTGATATTACACAATGTATACTCCAAGTATATGGAGTGACGTTTTAAAAATTTACATTCCATGAACTGTAAGAGCACACGACATGTGTTCTCTAAACCATAGTCAATGTTCATGGGTTTTCGGGAATTGAAAACCCCTAAAATGGTCTAAACACTCATTAACATGCAATAGCTATAGATAAACCCCCATGGTGTACATAGAAACCATAAAAGTTATTTAAAACTATAAATCATTAATTCTATTTGGATTTATTAAAATTATCTAAAAATGGAAAACCATTTGGAAGAATCTACTGAAGCTTTTCTTATATCTGCATTTCTTTACTACTATATGATGATCCAACTCCACACGAGCTTCACAGCAAGAACTAACTTCTTATCTCCCTGACTCACTTACTCCCTCTCTCTCCTATAATTATTATCTATCAATAATGGAATGGGGGAACTCATAGGGGTATGCATGAGATTCCAAGGGGGGACTAGAAATAAAAGGGGAAAAGAAAAAAAAGAAAAAAAATTAAAATGAAGAAGGGGCTACTGTAGGACCTCATTGCCTGAAATTATTTTCTGTATCGACTAGAAAAACCCTCCAATCTAGAATCAACTAATAATATGGAATTTTAATTTAAAACCTCATTGTAATTATATCTCTAAATGAACACGTCTGAATAAATTAATATTAAATCAATTAAATATTAAATATTAATTATTCCCTGAAAATTCAAGTGAATTAGATTTCCTCCAAAATAATTTCCTTGGGTAAACACCATATTTTTGTACCAATAGTGTAATAAAAAAATTACCAAAATCATTATTTTGGGGAAAAGTATATTTTACTTCTTATGAGCATCCAAAAGAAAAAAAATCAAATTTCTCCTCAATTTCATAATCTAGAAAATCATGGTTCTTTACAAACTCTCCAACATAAACCATGTAGTACTAATGAAAACATGGTAGTTAAATGATTACCATGACCCCATTAAAAGATTCCTAAAAAACTTCGATCTTGACAGTCCAATTATTTGTCCCAAAACATCCACAGCTATCCCCACGTGGAAGATGTTTAACAATGACTAATATGGTGATACACACCATATGAGTGTCCTTATCATCACTACTCAACCAAAATTTAGATTTAATTACCCAAGATCCTTCCATCACAGAACACAATGATCTGTATGGCCAAAACTACTAATTCTTAAGTGAAAACCGCAACATCAAAACATCACCCATTCTTGGTTCTTAAGAACGATTTCCATGAAAAATACTGTATTTAAAATCACAATGAGGGTCACCCCCCTAAAATAGTCAGTGGTAAAATCCCCACAATATTTCATGCCTTATTCAACTACTTGAGCACAATATAAAAAAGTTTTACCACTAATCACATGTTTTTCATCCAAATCCATGCTTCCCATTCTATCAATACTAGATCAAGATTTAGTTAGATTGTTGTTTCCACAACACTCTATCTATTTCTAGTGTCTCCTCTATAATGAAGGAAAATTTCTCATTTCATTGAAATTATCATAAAAACATACCCCCGTTTTTTAAACCATCGACCCCTAGCTCACACATTAGCACTCACCGATTTATTAAGAAAATAGTACCAATTATAAATGACACAAGTCATTTATATTTTTTTCAGGATAGTGGGTGTGCAATCCTATAACTCCCAATAATATCCCTGATCACACTATCATTATTCATCAACAATCAAAGTTGTGTTTTCCATGATTTATTTAACATCACTATTATTAATCATGATGCTCCCCTTGAACTCCCCTTTAAAATCTATCACATCACTAATTCCACTATTTTTTCCACTATCGCCTGTCGCATGGAATATTCCTACCATAATAGAGAAGAATACTTAGTTTAAAAAATTTAAATCTCGTCTATGTGCTTAACCTCCACCTCATACTACTCCAATCATGAGAGTCTACTTGCAATTTGGACACATTAAAAACCACAAAACCACTAGTCTACAAGGCCAAACACCCAAAAATTCCTTACTGTCAATCTAAGTCACCATAACAAAGTGGTATAAATTATTTATAAAACACAAACGGAATTTTCCTACCATTATAAAAAAAACTAGAGAACCTCCCATGCTATTTTATTAACATGAGAATACAACCAATTTCGCATCCCTAAAAAGAATTTTTAAACCTAGATCAACCCCACATGTCAGTTTCCTTTAACGAAAACCAAACACTGGCACCCTAGGTCTTGAGTCACAACCAAGGGCCTCTAGATCTACCACATATCCCAACTAGTTATGCCTAACATCAGGGTCACTAGGTCCTACCACATAGAATATAGGTTTCTCACACAAGAACCATGGAATATAAGAAACTCATCAAATCTCTATAAAGGGGTCAAAACTATAGGCAAGTAAGAATACCATCGACCTATGTGGGTAAAATCATTTCAACAAGCGTGTAATTATAATAGTTTTTATTCCATATTATATAGGAAAACACCAAATATATTTTAATTTGAAACCCATTTAATGCAAAAAATTTATAAATACTAACTTAATGAAAGGATTAGAATGGAATATACCACCATGAATTAACCTACAAGGACCTGATATTATTCAATAATCCTCAAAATAGACTTCTCCACGGAGGGTAATGATATAAAAATAGATAATATTTTGAGATAAAAGTAATTGGGAATCCATATATGGTAATACCCAGTGAAGGTTCCAATTTACTAAAACTATTCATATTACCTTCAACATTAAACTCAATTATCCAAGTAGATAAACATAAACAAAGTCCGATTAAGTAAAATACCAGTGCTAGGAAGTTGGGGAAACTCCATGTAGGATGTTATGAATCATTAGTTATCAACACCTAAAAATGTTAAACCCACATAGGGCCTACATAAATAAAACTAGATAACAAATTTGACCTATAAGGGTCAACAATACACACATTGAGACATCTCAAAAAATTTGTATCATACAATAACCACATGGTTCTGTTAATAATAATTACATTCAATGCTATGTAGGTAACCACCCCAATGGTTATTACTGTAACATTAAATAACTGAACCTAATTAAACAAATGACCCACATGGGCCCAACACTAGAGAACCATATATCATATAAACCCAATAGTGTCACTACACCGCATATGCACAAGGAATATGTCATTATCCTCGATGATGATTGTATCTCCATAGATCCACATTACCTATCATAGATAAAGTAACAAAGGTTTTCTAACTGAGTATAATTTCACTAAGAACCTATATAGGAACACACTATTTTGTTTTATTACGACTCATTAAATAGTTATAATATTCATTAGTGATAAAATAAAACACAAAATGTTCTATAAATTGAAAAATCTATATAAAATGATTGTCACTAAAAGAAAAAATCATACAAAACTGTAACGTGATAGATCAAAACAATAGTCCCATAACCAGACAATATGGACTTCCTAATAGAAAATGTGTTCTCGATGCAGCAGTCTGATATCCATCACAAGCTCGGAAAAATTAGTAATACTCATATATACCATATCCCAAATAGTAATAAAACAGTAATGGAACACCTCTAATACCACATTATCACATACTGATCCATACCACTCTTTATACAATAACCATATTTGTTGTTGGTAAGGCCTCAAGTATGCCTCTCAATATGTCAGAGGTTATTGACTAACAACGAGGTCCTAGGGTGTGTCCTTATGAATATTATTACCTCTTACCAGAGTAATAAAATAATTAAAATAACTAAAAGTCAACCATATCTCTAAATAATATGATTGTGGAAGAAATTTATATAACAAGGATATAATAAAATGAAACTCAATGGAGATTAAAACATCATTTTCATTCAAAAAACACAAATAACCCATTTTTTCGAACACATGTACATGGATATTTTTTTAAAAAGTACAAGGATCTTTTAATAACTCTATGATAAACTACATACCAGGACTCCACGACACTATTGAGCTTCCCATTATGAATTATAAGAATTCAAAAAAGTAGATATGATCCATCATGAAACCCAAGGCCTCAACCCATTCCATTATTCATCCATTCTCAACTTGAATTAAATCATATGGTATTCACACACACGGAGGTGCATGTACAGGGTTAGAGAAATAAATAAAAGTATTCCACCCCGAAATGTGAACCTATAACCTAATTCTATTAGTTCATGATCATGAAATATTCCCAACCAAGTCGATACACACCTTGAATGAATTTAAAAAATCAACGAATAGTCATTCATTAATTCATGACCCCGATTGATTGGGAATAGTATGAATAATGAATTTATTTTGATTTCATACAACTCAAGTAATGTATAATAATTTTGATCCATGTGTCTGTAATATTGATCGACCATACCTTCTTTGTCTAGTGATCAAAATTCCTTTGAGAAAGACGCATCACCCAAGGGTGTATAAGTCCAAACCCTAGTATCACCCTTACTCACCTCTAATTAATGTGATGAAGGATTAATTGTATGAAATAGATATCTTGTAAATAAGGAATTGTTTTGGATTTCATACCTATAAAGACATTTGTAATAGAGGAAAATTTTAATGTACTATGTCTTAATATATTTAAAGTTAGTTAATCATAACATAGATACTTCATAAGAGGGATGATCCTCAGGTTTTATATGTGGAATACTCTCTAGATATGAGATAAAAAATTGTCATCACAAAATAATTGGATCAATATACCATTCCATTAAATGTATTTAAAATTAAGAAATAGTGCAACCACCTAACTTTAGAGAGTATCACATGCCTTATATTGAGGGGATAAACATAAATTCATCAAGATATCAACATCCCATGATCAGAGGAAATGCATCAACCCAGCACCTATAGAATATCTTGGATCGTAGTGAGCTAGAAATATTGGGTTACACCCTATGAATGAGGTGTTATGAGATTAAATAATTAATCAACCTATCTATCCCATATGAAGAGAGGAATCTAAAAGAAAAATAGTACTTTCTGTAGTAGTAAAATTAAAACAATTAAGGATTATATTACAGATCACATGAAGCACCTTTGGTCATCCTGATAAATTAACATTCAATAAAATATTCTCCTAATTCACAATATATGAAGTGCCTCTAGGAATACCCATCATAACATAACATCATATTATTACACATGTGATGAGTTATATGAAAAAATTATAGAATCAATGATTCATCCACATTAACTGAGGGAATGTATAAATAGAACAATGATGTTTTTTGAATTCCTAAAACCACCACTACTAACATAGTCCCTCAGGCCTATTTGTTTCCTAAGGGTTCAAAGGTGACACTCACTACCATCTCTTCCCAAACCATTATCACACATGATTATAGTTGGTACACATTAGGGAATCTACTAGGATGTCTTAGGTTATACAAAGGATTGGCATGCCCTATAGGATCCATGAGGACCACACATAAGTAGAGGCATCCATCTCGGTACATTATTAATCAGTGCATACGAAAAGGAATATCTCCTGGAAACCTCCGAATTAGTAGAAAAGATGAGGCATACCTTAAGGGAAACTCATATGAAAAAGTATGTAAAGGAATAACATTGGGTATAATCTTGGTCACATCATAGGTAGAGGCATCCCAGAGGGTATCCTCAATCACACTCTAGTCTCTCAGGACAACACCTGAATCTTGAGTAATCACATCCCACAAACCCATTTCTAGAATCTCATGACATCACTGGATAGAAAGGGTACACCTCACAAGGGATATTTACACAAAGATAAATCCTATGAAACATGAGTCTAGGTTGATGGATCTTGACAAATATTACATCATTATTTCACACAAGGTTGGCACGAATTCCCAATATATCCATTTCCTCAAATCTTGCCTTATTCCTGATAACTATGTTATGTCCCAATAAATTCACAAAATGAAGATATTAGTGACCCGAAATTAATTTCACTAAACCTTGACATGAACCACATGTGGGTTCATCCCACATATCACTCTTAAGAGACCCTCTTTACCCATATACTAGAAGTAGAAATGATCCATAAAGTATCTCACCCCCAAAAAACCATTTGGAGTCCTCAAATCACTGAAAGAGTTTCACTATTGTGATCTACATGAAAAATACTTCAATTGGATTACACATTTGTCTAATTATGACTATGGGGAATAAAAACATAAAAACATATTAAAATATAGAAAGGATGATGTACAAGATGTGTATAACCGAGTGCATAAAATTTTCATTCAAATATACACTTGGGTGTGTACTTATGTGGGACTTAGCATATAAAACCCAGGAACATGATTTGTTAATCATCCACATGGTGTGTACCCGACAGAAGTTACTTTCCTATGTACCACTCAGCGCCTAACCATGTGTTTCTTCATGGGCATGTTCTTCTGCATGACGTGCAACCCACGCGGGTTCTATTCGTGCACTCTACTTTTCCATGTGCCCTTACAAAGGCTATCTACACGTATACCTGACCACATGCCAAGAGAATCTACATTAAGTGTACTCCAAGAACATGGCATGTAGTACAAAAAATTTAACTTCCATGAATATAAAGAACACAAAACATGTGTTGTTAGAACCACAACTTTTTACATGGGGTTTCCCAAAAAGAAAAGCTCAAAAATAGCTCGAAACCCCGATCCCCCCTAAAACAGATATATTTCAACCCACATAGGGCCCTTAGAAACCCTAAAGATTCCTTAAAACTAGAAAATAATAAATATATGAGGATTTATAGAAAAAACAAAACAAATCCTTCCTATGGTCAGAATTAACAAAATCTTTACCTGTACCAGTGTTTCAAAACAAATACACGATGATCCAGATCCTTCTACGATCCATAGTGACACCTCCTTACTATCTCCCTCCCTCTCTATATCTATATCCATCCTTTACTCTCCCTAATCTATATAAATATATGAAAGGGGGATCCTCTAGGGGGTATATGTAAGAATATAATGAAAAATAATAAAGAAAAGGGAAAATAAAAAAATAAACAAAAAAGAAAAGGGCCTCAAGCCTAGCCCCAAAAGTCGATGTGATTTTATGCCTCGACCATGGGAAACCCATTTTGGACTCAAATATAAGGATGAAATCTCAATATGAGGCATCCTGGAAAATATGTCTACAAATAAATGTTTATAATATTTTAAAATTTAACCATTTAATAATAAAATAGTAATTATTTCATATAAAATAAAATGGATTACATTTCCACCAAACTCAAATCCAAGTGTAAAGATGGATTCTGGGATTAACAGAGTGATCGAAACATTTATATGATATCATCTTCTTGGGGAAAAGAACAATTGTACCCCCACAAGCATGTGAAATAAGAAATTTATTTTTTCTCAATTTTACTTTTCGAAAAAATATGAGACATTTTAAGTCCTTCAAAACCATTTCTACAAGTAAGTGTTACTTTAATAAGTTTTGTATAAGCTTAATAATCACTCAAACTAATTAAAAAAGGTCCAAACTTGTACAAACTATAGAATAAATCAATATTCTAACCACTAATTCTAGATTAACCTTTTCTATACACTTACCCTATTATTTAGTTCTAGGTACTTTCTTGTTATATAATTTGAAGTTTTTTTCCAATTGCGAATAAAAATGATTAGATTTGGACATTATAAATCATTGTACTGTCATTAAAATGAATTTAGAAAAACAAAAAATTATTTTTATCCACTTTTAATCCCTTTGGATTATCAACACAATTTTTTTACTTCCCCATGAACCTTCATCACAAACATTCCATACTAAATCTACCTTTAACTCTTCAATACGTTTCATGTTTAGACTCAAAAAAATCTTGTCATCCAAATATAATAGAATGATGAAAAAAAATTATTCAATAAAAATAAAATAGAATCAATTATTAGAATTAAAACAAATGATATTTTTTATTCCATAAATGCATTAAACATCGGTTCCATTACTTGGGAGCATAAATTTTCATATAGAAATATTGTTTGATATTGCACACCAGATTGATTATGGATTTATCTAATCCTTCTAGTTTTTCTAAGAATATTTCCTCCAATAAAATCAAAATAAGAAAATCCATTTTAATATCCATATTTTCATAATGTTGACATTTATACCCAAAAATTCAATGCACAATTTAAAAATTTATATTCTAAAAAACTAGTGAAAATAATTATGAGTAATACACTCCTTCTATTTTTTTAAATGATTTTATAAGAAAAATTTCCTTATATAATTTCCTACCATTCTATTATTTATTTTACAAGTAGGACCATTTATTCTTTAATTCCATTTTAACGATAGGATGTTCTATTATCTCCCATGTTTGAGAAACATGTAATGATTCTATCTCTTTCTTTATTCATAAATCATACCATATTGATTCAATGAATAGTTCCACATATTTTGGGATTTTATATTCCACATAATACATTATAGTTGATCCTTTACAATGACCTTTTTACACTATTAGACCACCTCAACTCTTAAGGATTTCCTTTTTTTAGTATTTTTTCTTATGAAACTCTTCCCTCAGATTATGTAGTCCCTAAATATTCTTGTAAATATGGCCTTAGAAACACATCTATAATATTACATCCATAAAAAATTTATTATTTTATAAAATATGATGTTTTTGGAGCCCATGTGATTTATGAATTATCTGGATCTTCTTGACTTTCATTTAGATCAATCTTGTTATGTTTCAATGATTTTTTATTCCCATTTTCATCTTTTACCATGTTATGATCCATCCATAAGATGCTTTTAATGATATAAAAAATATTTCTTCTCATGACATTATAAGGATCATTTTTCTATAGAAAAACACTAAACTCTTTACAACCATTCCCAATAAAAAAGATGTTTGGGGATTTTCTTGAAGCTTTTCACTTTATTTGGAATCAACGTGATCATAAACGACCCTTCAATAGAGTTTCTAGTTAGATACACTGATAGACATTATAATCCACATTTCTTTCAGAAGATCCTACATTAGGAATGAAAATTCAATGATTTGTGAGGTATCAGTATAAAAATGTCAACGATTTAGGATCAATGATTTACGTAAAACCAAATTCCCATCAAAAATAGCTTTGCGGTTGAGTTTTTAACGATAGAAATATCATTATGTAAAAAAAATATTATTAGTTATAACTATTAACAATATAGTAGAACTCGTCTCAAATATTTTTGGTGAATAATAGTACACGGTAGAAGTAATTACTAATTTGTGATGGAATACATATTGTATTTGGAAATATACCTGATGTGAAAGAATTTTTTGTGATGATATTTTCAATTATTTCATGATACTGTATTATTTTTTATAAAATATTTTTTCCATTGAAAAACATATCATGATGTGTTATTTATGAAGGACTCTATCCATAAAAAGTACTTTTTGGATAAGAAATAAAAGTATATATGCCAAATAATTTTGGTCAAGGATATTTTAATAATTTCAAATAAAAAATTTATATTTTAATTATCTATCAAAAATATTCAACTAGAGTAATTTTTGTGATGAACCAATCTATCTTAATTTTCCATTAAAAAAAATTTTCAAACAAATATATTTCCCCTAATTTCTTTCATTTGCCATTTATAATCCATTATCTCCAAATTCAACCAATTTCTCTCAGAAATATCTTCCTGTATTCCTAAACTCATAATTGAAATACAATACTACATGATTTCCATTATATTTAATTTATTCTTTCAATCTTAATTTTTTAATATTTAATAATTGAATTTAATTATTTATTTTCATTTAATCATTTGTTATTTTTTTAATTTATTAGGGTATAATTAACTTTTTATGTAGAATTATTGATTGTTTTTATTTAATTAATATATGTTTAGATATTTAATTTACTAATTTTTTGTAGAAAAAACAATTTATTAATATATTTTAATGTTATGTTTTATTTAATTAATAAATTAACACATTAGTTAATAAATATTATTTTTCATTATTTTTTAATTAATTTAAATCAATAGAGTATAAGAAATTATAATAATCTAATGCATACTAATTAATGATTAATTACTAAAATGTAGTTTAGTAATAGAAAAATGTAAAATAAAAAATATTAATCATAATCAATAAAAATTAAAAACAAATAATTTAATATTAATCATACTAAATAAAAATACATTAGTCAATAATTATCATAAATTAGTATAAATTCATAATATTTATGAAAATAGAAACATAAAAAAATAAAAATATAGTACAATTCAGTGGCATAAAAAATCATAAATCTTATTATGATAGTTTAGTTAATAAAAATAATATTATTATAAATTACTAAAAAAAATTCATAATGACAAAAATTATTAAAAAAAGTAATTAATTTATAAAAATATATTTAAATAATATAAATTACACTAAATTTTTTAAAAAAATTGTTACCACATTAAAAAAACTTAAATAATATTATAAAAATATGATAAATAAAATTTTATAATATTGAAAATAAGTTAATAAAACATATAAATTTGTTAAAAATAATCAAAAATAATAAAAAATATAATTTTTTATTAAATTAATTTAAATTATTTTTAATATAAATTATTATAAATTATTAAAATTTATAATATTCAATAAAAAATAATTATATAAAATTAAAAAACTATATGGGGAAAGTGAACTTTATTATAAATTTATATAAATATAAATTTAATGTATTTAAAAAATAATAATAATTAAAATTCATTAAAATAACAAATATAGTATTTGATTTTTGAACAATATAAATCTTTCTAAAGAATAAAAATATTTTAGTAATTTTATTTAATTTTTAAAGAAATCTAAAACATATAAAAAATATAACTAACATATTTAAATCTTATTTATAAATTAAAAAATAAATATAACAAAAATATTACTAAAAATTCATTAAAGTGTTTTAATTAAATTAATAAATAATTATTATAGTAAAAATTATAAAAAATGTTGGAAATTGTTTATATATTTTCAGAAAAATAATTATTTAATATAAAATTAATTAATTTTAATATCATTTATGGAATAATAAATTGTTATTGAATAAAAATTTATAAAATAATTTTAAATCTTGAAATTATTAATATTTGAACAAATAAAAATTTTGTTATAATATTGATAAACATTAATACATTATATTAATAATAGTAAGTAATAAATAAACATTTTCAGAAAGAAATGATATTATTATAGAATAAAAAATATCATTTTATACTAAATTTATACAAAATTGATAAGAAAAAACATATTACTAATTTAAGAAATTAGTTAAATTAAAAATAACATAAAATATGAAGAATTTGTTACTCGAAATTAAACTTATTCATCACAATAAGTTAAAAATATAAGTTAATTTTTTAAAATAATTAAAGATAATATTTAAAATTACTAAAAACAAGTGTAATAGTTTATATATTTATAAAAATAATTAATAAAAAATCTAGAAATATTTATAATTAATAAAATATTGTAATAATAAAAGTAATTTACATTATTTAATAAAAAACAGAAAAATTGTAATTTTTTAAATACTCAATTGTATAAAGAATTAAAATTTATTATAAATTGATAGATTAATTAAAATTATTATTATAACAAAATTATTTTAATTTTATTTAGAAATATATACAAAAAATGATAATATTAATATTTACAGGATTTTGATTTTGATAAGTCAACAAAATAATCCATTTGGTTTTGGAATAAATCCTATCTTCATTGAGGGTTTTGAACAATTTATCACATTTTCATTTTGAAATATAACGTTTTTTTTTCAAAATAGACAATAAGTCGTCCATATAATAAATTTGATCATAATATATATTTATTGTTTTATATTATTATATTTCATTATATTCCTTTTAGTTTACAGTTATATTATATATTTTTCAATTATCATGGTGAATGTAGTTCTAAGATAAATAATTTTTTTGGTTCCATCCATTTCATCATTTGAAAAAATTTGAAAGTTGTAATATAATTTATAGTTACCAAACCAAAATTTGTAATGTTTAATAGTTGATTTTATCTGGTATTTTTTTGGTTAAATCATTATTGTGTGAGGGAAATATGATTCCTATAAATTTCTATTAATGTGATTGGTTGGTCCATTATTTTCATATTCATCATCTGATTATTAATGTGTTTTCAAATGATTTCATTTTATATTATTGTAATTATGATTCATTATTTAATTATTCAACATAAGTACAATTAAGGTACAAAGACATTTAATATGGAATATATAGAATAGTTTCTATAAAATTGTTGCGGTATTTTTCGATTACCCCTAGATTGTAGGATACATTTATATCTCATGAAACATTATCATTCATTAAATGGATTTGATCAGATATTATTTTTCAATAGATGCATAAATAAACATTGTAATGATGATTCATGGAAACACTTTGATAATTTTCATACACCTTTTTCTTTAGGGCCTTAATATGTTCAATTAGTTCTTTCGACATTTTATTCTCTATTTGGTGTTTATGGAGGAAAGTATTATTTTTGGCATGTTTTTATAACTCCATAAAAGCTACCAACATAGAAATTGATAAAGTAAACGTATTTCTATTTTGAATTATTAATTATAGGATATTAAAAAATATATTAATGTTTATGTGAATCCATTGATTGATACGTTAAATTTATTAAGGTGTAATGGTTTAACTATAAATGATGTAGTCGAAAAATTAAATTTCACATTGAGAGTAGCATTAATTTATAAAATTAGTGATTTTTTCATAATTTAACATGTCATTTGGATGGAGTATATATGGTCATAAATCTTTTCTGTACTGCAAGGGTGATAGTAAGGGGTTCATACATATAAATAGATGGTAAAATTGTTTTTTCCCATCATTAAATACTTATTCCATCTAATCATCCTTTCCAAAGGAATAAGAATATATTTAATTAAATTAAAAATTTATAGATAATGGACTATAGTAGTGATCTTATTTATTCAAGTGAATGTTGTCATCCATTAATTACTTCTTTCTATTTTTTATCTGAATTTCAACCATAAAAAATTAGAGGTTTTTCTAGAGATTGTAATTGGATATAATGATGTATTATTTTGGGATCATTTATATTGGTCTAATTTTCTAGTTTACTACATGTTATAAGAAATTCATATTGAGAATGATTGTTTTAATAACATATTCTATATTGTGTTATAGACTTCTGGTAAGATAGAACATTCTTTAAATTCATAGTGGGATCTTTCCCAAATTTGATGATATCTAGAACCTGTGTTATTTCAAAATGATGGATCAAAACAGTTTTTGATTCCAAATGTAGCTAATGAAATTTCGAATGGATTTTTTTATTATTTATTAATTTTGTTTTATATTTTATGTTATCAGATAAATATTCTTTTAATTTATTTCATTTTTCCAAAAATAGTCATAATTCTTGTTTTAATGTTCACGATTGACATGTCATAATAGAAATACATCCGCTTATAAGTCATAGAGGGTTGTTAAATTCATCAATTATGGATAGGATGACTGATATATCATATATGTATTTTGGAATTTATAACACAACATTATACTAGAATATATTTAATAATATTCATGTGGATATTTTTGTATGTTTATAAAAAAGGAAAAAGTATTTTCACCATCCTTCTTTAATTGAAGGAAACATTTCATGTTACAATTACCATATGAAGAAAAATTTTGGAGGAAATGAAGTTTTTATATACATACCCATATGAGAGATATGTAAATACACTAATGTTCTGGTTACATAACAATACAATAGTTTAATGGTTAATTATTAAAGATTACTTGGAGGAAGAAATATAATTTTTTTCTTACAATATTAAATTATAATATACTCCAAAATAAAAAGATTGGTTTATAATGTGGTAAATGATGATTAAATAATTCAAAATTTATTATGAATGTTTAATCATCCCAGTCTTTGTTTTGGTGGTGAATAAGAATGATAACACCCAGTTGAAAAATAACTCTAAGCTCATACACTTGTTCTACACAATTTTAGAAGAAATATCATGATTAGTTCTGTATGTACCAATGTTATTTATATTTTTCCTTTTGTTTTCGAAATTTTTTTATTTATTATATTATTTATATGGTGATCATATCAAAAATTAATACATCTCTTACATGAAGAGATATAAATATAAAAGATGATAATTTTAAATTATCGGATGAAAATTTAGATATTGTAGATGATACAAAATTCAATGTTTTTGAATCAATGAGATATAGTAAAATTAAATTTTTTTTTAGAAATTAATTATGATAATAAAGAAGTTGAATATTATAGTTCTAATAAAATTCAATATGAAAATAATGGTAAATATTGGAATTTAACATTCAACTTACAGTCAGGTTGAGTATATATTAATTTTTTTCCATGACTATTTATCAATTTTGAACATTTTTTATTTATTAGTATTATTATCATTTAATATATATTTTATTATTTAGATGTGTCAATATGGGATTGATGAGAAGATGTGTATCTTGGATAAGAATGATTTTATTGGTGAAGAATCTTTTATTTTTTTAGTAGAGGGTGATTCTATTTCACCAACTACTTAGAGGTTTTTATGGTTTACATGACTGATGCTTCTAGATCTTGTTCCAAATAAGTGTTCATCTCTTTATTCTAATCCTCAATAGTGGAAGAAAATTTAGTTTCATGTTTTACTTTATTGTATTTTAATTTTTTTATTACTTTCATTTTTTTATTATAACAGTATTTTGTATCAATCCATTGACTCGGACAATTCTATTATGATGAACTATGTTGGTGTCATGGGATCAAGTTCCATGATACTTGTGTCAACTTATATTTGAGTGCGTTATTTTATATAAATAAATAATTTATTTTAATTTATTTTTATATAATTTCTAATTTACTATATTATTAAATATTTTTAGGGTTTATAGTCTAATGTTGATGATAGAATGAGACCGTATAGTTGGGGGCATGGGGGATTTCACGTATGACTATTTCTATTCGTTTCCACCCAAGAATCAAGATATATCTATATATGAGCATCTAAAATAGTATTGGATGAATATTGTGTGTTTAATTGAATGGGAAACATCAATTATTAGAATTGGGATGAATTATGAACTTTTCAGATAAGGTAGACTTCAATGATAATTTCATCTTCTAGTCAGTCAAATCAGGGAGGATAGGTTGTCATATATAAAATTGGGAGTCATACATTTTGTATACAACATCAATAATTGTCATGTAAAATAATTTAATAAAATTTATATTATTTTAATACTAAATTTATATGATAAATTCATGGATCATATGTTTGATCTAGTCATAACATAATTTGATGTATGCAATAATATATTTAATGAACATAGTAAAAGGTCGATTTACATTGAGATACAATGATGGATTATGATTAGCATTTATTTTTGGGGTTTTTTAATTACAATAATATAATTTTTTTTATAGTTTTTAAATTGTATTTATATTTCTTTAAAAGATATGATAGATAATAATTTACTCATACTATATATTCTGGATGAGATAAATGGTAGGGATAATGATTCCTTTTGCGAGTCGGGTTTTGATAAGGTAACATGGCTACAAGAGATGGTGAGTTGTATGGAGAAAGGTTAAGTGATTGATATTGGTTCCTGATTAAGGCTGACTTGTTACTATGGTACTCAAGTGATGTTATAACTAACCTAAAACAGAGTTCATGTATATCTTTATCTTTCACTACTATAGAGTATGAGGTGTGGTTGAGAGCTCAAAATGATACTATATATAGATTAACCAGAGATCATTAAGAGTATTAAAAACATTAGGAATAACAATTTCGTTAGAAAAAATTTCACCATGAAGTGATAATGGTGTATTTACTATGATAAGCATATGATTTTTGGATGGAGTTCTGTCTACCAGATGGATTTGATCACCTTGTCGATCAGTGAAATTTTTCTTATATTTTTTATGAATTCATTTTTTATTAGATGTGTTTTAATCTTATTATGAAGGGTTTTTATATTTTAAATTCTTATTCTTATTCTTATTTGTTTTTATTATATTTATTTATTTAGAAATATTTTCAATTGAATTATAAATTTATTGTTAATAAAAATTTCTATATATTTAAATTTTAAACACAAATAGTAGTTATGATGGATTTTTAAATCCTATATAATTAAATAAAAAAAAAATTAATTTTGATAGAGTTTATAACTCATTGTAAATACTATTTTGGATCGAATAATATTTACTAAATATATAATAATTATTTTTAAATAATTGTGATGGTTTGTAAAAAATAATCGTGATTTCAGAGAAATTTTCATTAAAGATTCATTTATGATGGATTCCTAGTAAAAAATACTTTTTATGAATGGAATACATCACAATTGACCCATCAGAAAGAAAAATTAAATTTTTAGTGTAATACACATAGTTGGATGCTTTCGTTTTAGATTCCTTTGGGAAACTAGAATGTAGACTTATTCTCTAGGCTCTCTCATTCAGTGTCTTGTTTATTCGCTCAGCAACACCATTTTTTTAGTGTTCTGGGAACTATATTCTCAAAATTAATTTATTTCCTCCAACACATATTCTTAAATACTCTCCTACTATATTTTCCATTTTTATCAATCATCATGAAATAAATTGTTGATCTGAATATATTTTCCCCCATGGATCTCTATCTGAATTATTTTTTTAAAACCCTATTCTATTTCTTAAGAAATAAAACCCACAATTTTTGTGTTTCGGAATTAATTAAGGAAACATAGTAAAATTTCCCTCTATTGAAATAAATAGCTATTAGCCACGATTCATCTATATACACCTACTCCAACTTCCAGTTATTTTGTTTCATACCTTTAATATTGAAGGGAAATTTTTTTACATAAAACATTTATAATATTCACATTTTTCCTAAATTACATTATTAGGTATAAGTGTTCCATTAATAGGATGTAAATAAATCCATTTCTCACCATTGTGACTAAGATGATCATACCAAAACATTTCCTTTTGGGATGTTTTTTTTCTAATAAGTGCTTCACTATTAAAACTCCCAAAAGGTACAATATTATTTCTGTAAAATATTTGGCTACCACCATGGATCCCCATGTGATTTTCCATACTCTTTAAAAAAATGTATATAAGATTTTTTTTTCAATGTGGACAACCAAAATCATATTATTTCATAACCACAATATGTGTTACACCCCTTACAACTCTAGTCGGTATCTATTCTTGGTTCATGGGTTCAGATTAACCTTTCTCACAATTTATATGGTCTTATCATCCATAAGATGAACCTTTACACATAATTTGGTGAAATTATTTTTCATTACACCCTTTATGCATGCTTATTTAAATAAATCCGCAAAATCAATGATCTTGGACACCATTTTAATTGTGATGATTAGAAAAAAAAAAGTTCCTTTTTAGTTTTGTTATGATTTAATGAACATACTGAAATGATTATTTGGGATTAACTCTATATTCTAGACAAGAATTTTTCATGTGAACCATCTCTCCAAAATACAAGAATTTGGTTCTTATCACAGTTGATTTTCCCCAGATGTTATCCTTTTTTCCAAATTATTTTCATAACTTTTTGGTTGGGTGGATCACCATTATATTACATGAAAAAGTAGTTATGGTAGTTTCCTATAACATTATCATCAAATTATCTTAATTAATATCAAGATCATGAAAATACTCAAACACAAGGATATTCTTACTACTTGACTTACTTAACATGATAAACAACACAACCCCAGATTCTAGAAGTGATGAATGAATATATTCTTACATAGGACCTCCAGACATAATTCCTAGAAATTTGATTTGACACGTAATCATGTGAATGTTATTGACATTATGAAACATTGAATTTTCTTTAAACACCCACATAGTGAATAGTCATCACATCAAACAAACATTTTTTATTATAGTAGAGTTATTATATAATTTTTTCATATTGGAAATTAATCTTATATTGATTTTTTCTCCCAAATTTTGACGGTAATGGTTCCGTTATACATCATTTAATGGCCCCAATTGTGTTTTGATCTAGTATTTCACATTCCTCATTTTTCATTTCTACCAGTTTCACTATATTTGAAATGAACTTAAAGATCTCCCTAAAATAGATTATAGAAAGTATAAATATTTTTTAATGAAAAGTATTTCCTATTGAATTTTTCAATCTAATATTTTTTTTATAATTCTATTAATTATGAAATGGTAAATCCTTAGTGAATGTGGAGAGTTAAAAATACAGTTCCATTAACAAAATTATACATCCAAACTAAGATGTGAGAGTGCATGTTATATCAAAACTGGAATGTTTATAAATGTCCTTAAAGTTCTTTAGCTTATATAACAAGGTTTTATTTATAGAGAACTGGGTTAAAAATATCTTAAATGATACATTAATATATTCACTTAAACCAAAATTTCATAAATATTTTTGAAAATTGAGTACCGAGAGGTTTAGTGTGATGGATGCTAGCTACGTAACCATATTATTTTACAAAAAATATTAAAATTTACCCATAATCTTTCTCCATAGAACCAATTATGAACATATTGTATGATATAATAATGTTCATAACATAGAAATGAAAGAATAAGAAAGGTGTGGGATAGAATTATCACAAAGAAAAACATATCAATTGGTCGTAATTCTTAGATGATTAACATGAGGGAAAAAATGTGAAAGGGGTAAATATCAAATAGGATGATCATGGGATCTTAATTGAAAATCATGAAATATAATGTCATAATAAGGGTTTCAAGGAAACATATAATTAATTTAGAGGCACAAAATAAATTTTAGTAATCATAAAAATTGGGATATTGATATAAAGTTGAAAATTAATTTAAAATAAGGAATAATGATGAATACATGGAATTTCATGGAACTGAAATGCATGTTAATTATTTTGCACAACGTGATAAAAATGGAAATGTTTAACAAGATAAAGTATGGAAAATAATGTTAACAAATATTTCTACATCACATTGATTAAAAACTAGTGATCCAATATTCTTATAACTAATTTACAGAACAATGTTCTGAACATAGCCCCCCACATATCATTCACACAACATTACATCATATTAAGTGCTATGAATCCCTAACAAATTCATTGGAGGATGATATATTATCCCACCCATAATTAACCACAAATACATATACCACTTTAAAACAATCATAAACAAATGTTAATGAACCAATGGAATAATATTGGGGTATTTAAACCTTAAAAAAATAACATATAAAAAATATAAGAAATCATAAGATGTCAAAAATATCATTTAAAAAAAGGGATAATAACATAATAAAACACACACACACACACACACACACACACACATATATATATATATATTTATTGGTCTAAACATCACTTCATGAATGATAAACCTTGGAGGGTAAAGAGTTGTAAAAATAAAAATGTTTTCACTAAACATTTTAAAACATTGAAGTGTGAATTACATTAAAAGTAATTTGTGTATTAAAAGAGAAAACTTTGGAAATAATTAATATAAATAACTCCAAATAAAATGTTATTGAGAATAGATAATGGTTTCAAAATGGATAACTCAAAAATAATTTCAAAATTATTACTTTTAAAATAATCATTAATAATATATAGTTGAAAAAGAAATAATTTTTTCAGAAAGGGAAGTCAAAATAGTTTGAAAATTTTTAATTACTTTATAAAATAACTAATAATGTAAAATTAAAAAATAGGATACTATTATGAGAAAAAAATGTGGAGTGGGTGAATTTTTTTTATTTTGAAAGGATTGAAAAACATTTTGAAAATGTTGAAATCACCTCATTGAAAATCCATGTCATTAAATGAATGATGAATCCTATGTTTTAAAATGAATAAAAAAGATAAAATGTTTAATTGAAGATAAAATCAATTTGAGCTTCCACTAGAAAAAAGGATACCGTTGTTTGGAAGTAAGAATGTGGATATATATAAACTATATATTATAAAATAAGAATTATTCCTAAAAAATTTATTTTCATAAAATATTATAACCATAAAAAAATACTTTAGTGTGTAAAATTATTTCCCTATAGAAGAAGGTGGAGATACATTATTAAATCACCATAGGTTGTAATAGATCAATCCTAAAATATAATTATAAAATATGATTGATTATGATCCAAGAAAGATAATTGATTCATGGAACCCCCTTAGGAATATATTGATTTAAAACCAAAATCCATTGAAAGATTGAATGTACTATAGATCAATAAATACCATGAACTATATCATGTATTATGAAAAAATGGTTTATTGGGAATTATATACATGAAGTAAATGGGGTTTCCTTGTGTTTTTTATACCCCTAAATTAATTTTTTTAATTTATTAATCAGTATAGTAATGAAACACATAGGGTTTTATCATAATGATGTTTAATTTAAGGAGTTTATCTATCACATATTTTTTTATTATTATTTTATATTTATTATTTTTTCAGGGGATTTAAGAACATGAAAGAAACTATTCAACTTTTTTAAACTAAAAGTCAAGAAATAATTAGTATGTTAACAAGTAGTAATTTCTGAAGTGTAAATAAAAGAACAAAAATAGAATAGTGGATTTCAATAGTAATACTCATGGTTCCACCATTCCTTATTTCTTTTAAATATTTTTATTCCAAAAACTCCCTCAACAAAAAATTTTAGATTTAAAATAGTGAATCCCAATATGTTTGAATGGTTAACGTCAAAAAATAAGATAATAGTCATCAAAATTAAATCATTAAGGGACAAACAAAGAAATTTATGTTTTTTGAGCACTAAGTCATAATTGAGATTACATTATTCTAATAATTTGCGACCAATGCTTAAGAAGTCTAAATAATGACAATCCACATCAAACTCTTAATGATATTGAATTAACAATAATCATTTGATGAAAAACAGTCTTCGATTAGTACGATTTTGGTCAAAGAATGGGAGAAAAAATAAAATTTAATGATAGAAAATTTAATCATCAAATATCAATTGGTAAGCCCATAAAAAAATTCAAGAGATAAATTATAGTTTGAAATAAAAAAATTTAAATCTCAGAAAAGATTCAGAAGATGAATTCACTAGTAATAAATAATAAAAACATAGTTGATCCTGAAAAGGGAATATTAATGGACATCGATATTCATCTCTATATTCATTATCATGATCTGTGATGGATCTTCTTCAAGTTGACCAAAATATCTCCTTATTTTACTCCCTTTAATTCTTCTCAAGAAATTATATGTTCTATTATAGTTCACTCCAAATCCTCACTAATCTTGAATAGCCCCTACAATTCTGGATACTCTCCATTTTGAAAGAACTCATTCCACAATAAAAGATATGCTAAATTCATGTCCTTATGTCACTAAATGTATTTTATTTTTTAACATTTTTTCATATCTCAGGTATCTTTAACAAAGTTACTCAAGCTAATCTTCCACTTTATTCTAGCAATTTGACACTCCATGTGCCACAAATAAATATCTCCACTTATTTAATTGAAACTCCAAAATCTTGAAAATGTATACATTTCTCCTTGATTCTCAAATAAACCATGTTCTGGTCATCCTCAAATATTGATTTTACTATCTTGCAGGCTCGATGAACCCAAATTTTAAAAATAACATCTCCTCCATTTAGCAAATAATCATGATTTTAAATTAAAATTCAACCCAAATTAGTTCTTAGAATATTTTTATTAATAACTCTAGAGACTCAATCAATAAAACATGTCTCTCGATCACTTAAATATTTTTATTGAGTATATTATACCCACCCATTTCTATCTTTTATGTTGTGAAACGAAGAAAGAATGAGGTCTTATCCATCATGTTTAAATCAAACCAAAAAATTTCACTAGAATTTATCCCTAACATGCTCCAAAAAGTATTTGAAATTTGGCTTCAACCCGTCCTCTCCATCGAAGACCTACAACAATGAAAATACAGTGTTAATACCATCTTCTTTAACCGTATCATTGATCTAGTTTGAAAGTTGTTAAAAAAAATTGATCTATGTTATAACCATATCACTATCATATTCATCAACATAAATCATTAAATATATGAAAAACAAAATTCAATCCCAAGGAAAAAATTAGGAAGAAACCATATCCACAACATTGGATTTTTTATACCTCGGGTAGATCATAAGATAATCATATTTTTCATTAGTGAAATTAGTCATAAAATTATTTGACATCAATGATAGCTTGAAAAATATCTTTATCATCAAAAAATTATCTAGATTCATCGATTCATGGGGATTGGATGTTTTTCGATCCTGAATTATTTATTTATAATTATTCGGCCTTGGTCATCCACCATCAACATCAATACATGATCGACCTTCAATCATTAGTTAGCTTCATTAATAAAATTAGAGATCATGATATTTATCCATACTAGATTTTTAGTTTATGTTTCCACATGATGTTTTAGTCAACATCCCATATTCAATAGCAATGACGTCAACCGTAGAAATGGTTTGTATGGTTTTATAAATATTTTGGCCTCTCTTCATCTTATGATCTCAATTAAAACATATTTTATTCACCCTCAAGATCTTGTTTAAATTAACTCTCTTAAATCTCTTCAAAAAATGAATCTCAGTATCATTGGGATCTAAGTATTCATCTTCTACATTGAGAGCATAGGTTGAATCAATGATTCTATTAGGGTCTTAGTTCTAATATTATTTAGGAATATCAGAATTTTCATGATTGGATGGGTTTGATAGAGTACGCTTTAATTTTTCTTCGATAATATTTGTCCGAATGATCTTTATGATTATTCAAAAAGATTATTTAGTGTATTTTCTATAATTGGAATGCTTATAGAGGATCACAATCCATAGATATTCTTGTTTGACTAGATCCTCACTAAGAAATATGATTTCTATGAGTTTTGAAAATGAAGCACTGACCTATTTTAATTTTCCTTTATCCGATCTCAGGTGATCAGGGAGAATTGTGCATGTGAGTATCTACATATCTAAAAAATACCTACATCGATGGAATAAAATATTGGAAAGAAAAAATTCAAACACTTGGTCGTCCATTTTTCCATTCAGCAACGTAGATTCGTAGTGGGAATCAATAATGTAAATTTTGATGAAAATCAACTATTTTTTCTTAATTGGGATATTCTATAATGTAAATTAATCATATGGAAAATTATATAAAAACATATCCAATTTTTAAAATTAAATCCATATATAAAAACTCAATAAAAAAATTAAATAAAATTAGTTTAATAAAAAACTAAATCATTGATTAATTAAAAATAAAAAAATAAAAAAATAAAGGATGAATTTATTATAGTAGAAAAAGAAAAAATTTAAAGGAATAACTTATTATTTTAAAAGAAACAATATAATATTAATTTTATTAATAAAAATATATAAAAATTAACTCTCTATAATTTAAATAAACAAGTAAAAAATAAATTTGAGATTTAAAAAAACATAAATCACTAAACATTAAACAATAAGGAAATATCAAAATAATTGATTAAAAAGAAATTTTATTAAAATATTAAAGCTCTAATAAAATTTATAATAAAATAAGAATAAAAAAATTATTTAATTAAAAACACAATTTTAATAAAACAAATACAATTAAATAGGGGAGATGTAGTAGAAAAAAGTTTCAAATGTCATGACCCTTCCCCCGAGGCCCATTCTGTGACTACCCCCAACCCGCCTTCCATAGGCCAGGGGCAGGAGACTAGCACTGGATAGATGTATCCCTAAAACAGGAAGGCATCATTATTAAAACGGTATAAACACACAGTCCAAAAACACTACAAGAAGCAATCAGGAAGTAAACTGCTGTAGTAAAAAAGAATACTGAAAGAAAAGGGTCCAAAATACAATCCCAAATGAAAAGAACAAGTACAACTGAAATAAGAAAAATGGCTCCATGATCATCCACCGAGGATCCTAACAAAAGCGTTGGTACAACTCATGATCAGTTGTCTCTGCGACACGTAATATCAAATGGTCCACCTCTGAGCACCGTCTAGTCCTGGCTCCCTCATCCTCGATCAACGCTGTCTATTGTCTGCACAAGACACATCATGGTTTGGGCATATCCCATTCAGGGGTGAGTGTCAAAATACTCAGTAGGGACCCCAAGACCCTTGAATGTCTCCCAGAGTTCCAAAAAGAAAAAACCACAAAGAAATACCTCAATCACAAAGCACGAAGAAGTCATCTACTATACTTAGGTATATGCTTAAACATATACCTAGGTTAACAAACGATACTCATCTAATCCATGAGGAAAATTAAGGCTCCAAATTTAATGCCATTTTCAGAACTGATCCATGATGGAAGAATACCAAAAAGGCAACACCACTAGATAACATCATGATGGTAAAAGTACCACATAGGTAACACCACGAAGGTAACACCACAAAGTTAAAGTACCACAATGGTAACAACAGGAAGGTAAATGACTCAGCTCACACTATGTGTATAAGTAAAGCATAGAAGTACAGATGATTAGTCAAGAAGCTAGATTATGTTATTCTGTCGAGAGTCACTACTGCTAACTATACGGAGTCTAAGCCTCCCAAGATCGATAGGTACTAACCGCCACTGATCCACACAGGATCTGACCCATAGAAGATCAGTACGTACTAACCCACATAGGGTCTATGAGCACTAACCCACATAGGATCTGACCACACAGGCTCAGTGCAGACCCACACAGGATTGCTCAGTACTAACCTCCGTATGACCTATCACCAACATCAGCCACATTTCCTACCATAGGATTCCTGCTTATAGAACGTTTGTGAGAACTTCTCCTCAACCCATCAGCCATAACTCAACTGAAACGAAGTTCCATAAAGAAGTATCCCAAAGGACCTCCATGTCATAAGGTTTCCAACACGAGAGACGATGTGTAAATCTGACGCCCAGTCTCTGACTTATAAGCATTTTAGTTCAGAGGGCCTAATTGGATTCATGTACGATCCAACCCGGACATACTCCAACAATATCCAAACTCATGTTGATTATACCAAAAGGACTATCTCACTCTAAGGGTCCCAGCACTGCAGACAGTTCATAAAACAGATGACCGAATTTCATGTTATGCCCACTAAGCGAAATTGGGCCTAAAAGGTTTCGAGTCTGACCTGAATGGGCTCAGCCCGCTGGGCCGTGTCCCGGCACGACCCATAGGGGGGCACGACTAGGCCATTAAGGGTGTGCGGCTCGGCCTGTAGAGGGGCACGGCCTGGTCCATGGAGGGAGCGGCCCGCTGGTTTCGCGTAGCCCGACCCTCATAGGGTGCGACACGCTGGAGGCACGACGCGGCCCGCTGGGTGGGGCCAACCCTAGCTGGCACGGTGGGGGGGAGCTCTCCCCCTTTCCCATGGATGGATAAGTCATTTGGGTAATAGAGCGGCAGTGACACGTGGTGCCGCCTTGTCACTGCGGGACCCGCAAGCATGGGTCCCTCCTCTGTTGTCGTGGCTTCGTGACACAGCCATCTCCAGTAGTGCACAACGACACGCAGCTCTGCCTCCACAGTCGTCTTCCCTGCTCAACTGTCACAGATGAATAGTCGTGGCCTTCTCCTAAAGTGACGCGCGACGGTGTGCCACACCACCTCCATGGTCGGCCGCTCCCGGCCGCTCTGATGTCCTCTACGACCTCCTTCTACGGCACGCGACGACACAATGCCTCTATCATGGTCAGCTGGTACCGGCCGCCGTCATTTCCTACTAACATGGGTCTCTAGTGCCATCGTGTCGGTGCCTCTCTGGTGGTCTCCCACGGGAATCCCTCTTCACCGTTTGAGCCTCCATTTCGAAATCCATCAAATCCGAACAAAATCCAACGAACACATTGGTAAAACAAGTACTGAAGGGTTCGAGCCATGTTTTTTAGCCCGCCTCCCCAAATTAGCTTTATATAATGAGGGAAAAATAGGATTCAAAAATCTCATGAAATTAAATCAAGATAAATCCATACCTTAGGATTGTTGGAGAACGTCCTCGTTTGAGGAAGAGTCGGCATTCGTCGTTCTTTCAACCATCTTCCAATGATGTCGCTCAATCGTTGTTTTTCACTTAGTGATTCGGTGGCGCCCGTCACCGATCGCCATAACCCGTCCCTTCCTCCAATTGGTTAGTTTCATGACACTTTATCAGGACTTCATCACATGGTGAATCCATGACAATACCCATCCCCATGCTCCATATAAATTGTAGAGGGGGAGGGTGAGTAACACACATGTAATTAATGGGGGTTCATTTAATAGGAAACTTCCTAAGTCCAACAACGTTATTACAAAGGATTTGAGGAGTCAATTCATTTGTTTTCTTGTGATGTAATTGGTCCTTCCATTTCCTCTTATCTCTTGGAAAAAGATAAACAAGAGAAAAAAATAACAAAGTTATTTTATTATTATTTTAAAAGTCCCAAAATCTATCTTTTTCTCCTGACCTACTGTGGTTGATGTGAAGCCTCTCTTAAGTGAATCTCTATGTTGTGGATTCAACGGTTCCCTCAGATTTTTAATCCGAGCAGCTGTTCAAAATTTATAAAATTCCACTATATCATTTGCTAAACGTACCTTAAAAAAGCTCAGAAATTCATTCCAGGCACACTGGGCCTCGGAATCAAACGCCATTAATTTTCACAAACTCGTAATAATTCCATACAATTAAAAAAATTACATGGAAAATCTAGGTCAATATATTCTCCCCACCTTCGGGATTTTCATCCCCGAAAACCACAACATAGTCAAAGAAAACAAATGAGGGTACTGATATAACACCACAAGATATCACAGTACGATATCAATTCAAAGTAATTCAATAACTTGTGCTACACGCACCGCCAAGTTTGAGCGCACCACGACTTACCAAACTAGCTGTTCAAACTGCGGTTATGAATAATAATCACTGAAATTTGAATTTTATATACTCCATATCATTTTAGAATCCATATTATGTATTTCTTAGATATAATATAAGAAAAATTTCATTTTTTTCAAATTAATATGTATTTTTATGAAAATGAAATTTTACCACCTTTTAATGGAAAAAATTTCTTAAAACCAACATTTGGCACTTTTATATATTCAATTTAGTGAAATTAAATTATTTTTTAGAAATTGGACATAAATCGTTAGTTTGGATAAATTTTTGGTACATTTCTAATAACTTTCATTTTTTGATAAATAGTGAAAATTACTAAATTTTAATTGAAAACAACATTTTTAATCGAAATAATTTATAGTGTTAAGTTATGAATTTGTATTTTTTGGAAGTATAATTAGATTATATTGTTATCATTTAATACAATGTAGGTCATTATATGTAATTTTACATTTAATTTTGACAAAAACACATGTTAATCTTTAAATAGTCTTTACATTTTAAAAATACAATTTTTGGTTTTGATAACGGTAATTAATTTTAAATTAATTTATTTAACTTACATGTTTTTAAATTAGTAAAATAGAAATAATTTGTGAATTTGTAATATAAAAATTATCTTAGGGTGAATTTTTGTTATTTTTCTAAAACTATGAAATTTTGATGAATAGTGTAAAACACTACATTATTGTTTAAAACTGGATTTTTATTTAAATAATTATTTATTTTATTTAAATTTAATTTTTGTCAAAATAGATATATAATACTTAAATATGTTCAACTTAATTAATGGGGTCCTTTTATAATAAAATTAGATGTATAAAATTTTATAAAACTTTTTCACGCCTTTATCCACCTTCTAGGCACATTTGAATATTTGCATAAAATGTTATTTTACAGCTTATGTTAATTGAATTTAAGTAATATGAGAGACACAATTGAAATAAATAAGGAAAATGCGGTTTAATAAGATGAAAATATTTTTTTGGAGAATAGTAGCTTTTGACTTTTATTTACCACATTTAAAAGTAAATAGGGTAATTAAATGTAAAAATGATATTATAATTACCCGAACACATGTCCTAATTCTATTGAATAAATATATTTCGAGCAAACCAACCTTAGAAATAAAATTTTATCCTTTTGGTCCACTTGGATTAGATTAAGACATTTATTATTCTTCTATTTAAAAAAGAGTTAAAAGTGTAAAATTCAAAGTTTAATAATTAAACCATTTCTAATATAGGTTTATACATAAGATACATTCAACTATAAATATTAATTAGAAATATAATACTATTTCCTAAATAATGGTATTTTATTTATAATTTTTAGATGTTAAATAACTAAATTTATTTATGACACAATGATAACGGAGTAATTACTTTATCAATGAAAGATTAAACAAATTGATATTATAAATATAAAAATAAATATAAATTGTGGATTTTTATGCAATAAACGAATTTTATATGTTAATATGACATTTTAGGGTTGATTAGATATGTTAATTTTATATGATAATTTTGCTAATACATTAACAAAAACAAAATACCAAATAGTGTCAAAATTGACATAAACGTGTTTTGAAAAAAATAATATTTTATTAATTGATATGATAATTCTAAAAATCCAAGGATCACCAAAATTTCATAGATAAGGTTAGATATATCAATAATTATCCACGTGGTGTTCTCTTGTATTTTTATAGTAGGTATATTAACCATTTATTATAATAATACAAGATGGCATGGTAAAAGTTAAACTATCTAACTAAGAGTTAAATATAAAATATAGGGTTAATATAGTGAGCTAAACTTTTCTAAAACCTATGGGTTGAGATAATTTCGACCCATCCCCACCTTAAATTTGAAATAATCAATTTGGATCCATCAAAAATAGAAAAAAATATTATAATAAAATAATATTTCAAACTTTCCCTAAAGTGACCCTCCCCTCTCTTATAAAAGGGTACTTCCCATCTTCTCAAAATCATGCCTCCAAAGCCATTTGGCTCGGCCAAACCCTTCCCAAATACTCTCCAAACTTACCTCAATTAAACCATGAGGCCTTCTCTTGAGCAGAAATAAAACCCTAAGGAGCCCTTTTGTTCACATCAAAATGAAGCACATAAAGAAGAGGTAATAATTCCATCCACTCTTCCAGAGATCTTTTCTTCTTCTACTTCCTCTCTTATGGTTGTTTCCATAATAAAATAATAAATCTATCAACTTATACATAATTATATGTTATTATAAATAAGTTACAACCATATTCATTATTCTATCCATCATATGAATGAAAAATTCACCATACGTGCGTACATACGGCTTACCGTCTCCATGTTGTCGTGTAGTTTGTTATTCAAAACTTCTTTATTTGGACAGGTATAATAATGAGTATAATTGATTTAAATAATAAATATAACATGTCAATTATTCTATATATATAATATAACATCCAATTACATACTATTTCACCAAAAGTATAATGATATCATTTCTCATCTGTATGTACGGATTACCATCTCCACGACCTGTTGAGATTTATTTCCACGTTCACCATTCAACGATGATTATAAATATATATTATTAATAAGTATTTAATATATGATATAATAATTCTACTAGATATATATATATACATATGTATGTATGTATTTATGTAAGTACATACATATATCTTATTCACTAACTTATATTCAATACGATATGGAAACGGAAACAACATTTATGCGTACGTAAGGCCTATCGTCTTCAGATACAGTGTTTTCCATTTCATATATCTATATATTATAAATATTTATATTATAAATATATATTAAATATAAATACTTTTTTAAATTATGAAATTATTTAAATCATGATCTAAATGATGCGATCAAGAATAACAAGTTAAAACACATATGATAAAGAAAGCGATTATTACCCGAATTATTAATTTAACAAGGAAATGATTTTTAAATGGATAATATGAAGCCATAAATGAATCATTTATGATATAATAAATATGAATATGGTTCTGGTATAATTTAATAATATACTATGGTCATTATATAGGAAGTTAAACATACCCTCGACCAAAGGAAAGTGCAAGGTAAGGGTTAATTCCTCAATCTCATTATTATCCAAGATTGTTTATGTGGAAGTATTTTATAAGAAATATTTGTTATCCACGACCATGTTTCATAAAATAAATTTCAAAATGATTATGTTAAGGTACTCTTTAACAAAAACGTTATTTTAAATGTTTTAAATATTTATTCTTCTAAATGTTTCTCATTATTGTCCATGTTTTCAAAATGGTTTTAAGGATTAATTTATTAGGACATGAATTTTTTAAAATGTAAATTTCATTCTAATGATTCAAAGTGGTATTAGAAACATTTATTCAAAAATTCTCTTTTAAACTAATTGCTTTATAAATATGTAAATTTTAAATGATTTAAAAAAATTGATATTTCCCTTAGAATGTTTTACTGGTCATTTTCAACTATTTCAAAATTATTTACTGGATATTATTCTTAATTAAGGTTGATTTATTATAATACAATTTTCCATATTGTATCGAATTAGTTATGATATGTTTGACTGTGGATGTTATATTTTTATACCCTTTATGGTTAATGGTTGAAGTATTGAAATTTTATATTCTTGTTTTAATACAAATGTTTATGTTATGTTTCTATATTTTCATACGAGGAATGAAATGGACATAGTAAGTGACTGGTGGGGCCCACTATAGCCCCTCGAGTCATTGGTATGTCTCATGAGATAAATTAGTGTCTTGGAATAAGCATTGACAAAAAATTTATTTATAGTCTTAGCACGAGGCCTTTACTATGTGGTAATGATGTATGACGTTAGGAATTCCTTTGTTATGAAATTAATTATTAAATTTGATTATTCGACTAGTAGAATATCCAAGTGCATGTTCATATGGTAATGTATGATTTTTTTTGATATTTTTTCAAGTTTATATTTAAAAGTATTTTTTATTACAAATCATCCCTTAAAAGTTTATATCTTACACTAAATTATTTACCCTTACTGAGCAACATATCTCACCCCTTTCGTATGTTTTATTTTCACAGTATTCCAAGAATTTTATTATGATTGATATTCAGGTTTATACTAGGGGAATAAGGGGTTTATCAAAGGATTATTAATGTTGTGTTTTATGTTATAAATTGTAATATAAAATTAATATATCTAATCTATTTTCCTAGATGGATAAACAGATCCGTCCTTCGGGACTTCATTCCTTGTAATAATGCCAATGTATTAAAATAGTTCACCAGCTCTGGGATTCTAGGGATGTGGCATTATAACTGAGCAAGAATCTGAGCCTCCCGCTCTGATGAGCTCCCCTAAAGGTTCGCGTGCTATCAGTGATCGCACACTAGAGGACTCGATCGTCTATAAAGGGCTTGCTCCTGTTGATCCAAAATCTCCACTAGAACTTTCATAAAGGGTTCCCATTGTCAATTTGTATCTTTCCCTAGTCGATGATATGCGATTTATCATGTAATTACCTCCTCATCTATGACAAAAGGAAAACGTAATGACCTCGGTGCATCTGTGGGGGATGTGCCAGGTGATACGCCACCTAGACAACTCTGCTAAGAACCTGAAAATGTCCAATGAACCTTGAAGATAACTTTCCACCTTATCAAAATCTCTAAAAACCTCATCGAGGTAAGACCCATAGGAAAACATGGTCCCCCTCCTTGAAAACAAAAGGCATCTGTCTCCTGTCAGCATAAGACATCTACTTGCTCTGTGCAGTCATCATCCATTCTTGGATGATCTGGACCTTCTTAGTGGTTGCCCATACCAACTCTGGACCCATATGTGCAGACTCCCTGGGGTCTGTCCCCCACAAAGTTAACCTGCATGGTTGACCGTACACGGCCTCAAATGGTGCCATACCGATCTGGGAGTGATAGCTGTTGTTGTATGAAAACTCCACCAAAGGTAGGTTGTAACAGCCCAAGATTTTATGAAAAATATTCTTTTTAATTTCACTAATGTTTTGTGTTGTATGCTACACCAAAAGGAGCTTGCACAACATGCATCCTTGACTTTCCTTGCATTACACGCAATCGCGACCTTCCTCGATAGCGTGTGTAGTACGCAATACCAAGTTTCACTAAACAACGATATGTTATTAAAATATTATTATAACTAGCCGTTATGAATAATAATAACCACTTTTTGAAATTTTATAAATTTTATTTTTCAAAATGGACTTCATTTTTGGATTCGGAATACCGAAATTAGCCTAGGGTGAAATTTTGGTATTTTTCTGAAAATTTCAATTTTTGATGAATAGTGAAACCACTAAGTGGTAGGTTAAAAACTGAATTTTCCATAAAACTTAATTTTACCGCTTCTGTGAATGTAATTTCGAAAATCCGATAGACAAGGTTGATATGAGTAAGTAAAATGTGGTTCAATGAGATAAAAATAATTTTTTGGTGAATAGTAACTTTTTATTTTTTTTACCGTGGTTAATAGTAAATAGGGTAACTAAGGGTAAAAATGATATTACTATTACCCTAACACATGTCCTAATTCTATTGGATAAGTTTAATTCGACCAAAAACAAACATAGGAATAAACTATGACCATTTAGGCCCACTTGGGTTAGATTAGGACATTTATTATTAATTTATTTAAAGAAGGGTTAAAATAGTTAAAATCAATGTTTAATAAGTAAATCATTTTTAATAAGGGGTTATACATAAGATAAATTCAACAATAAATATTCATTAGAAATCTAAAATGATTTCCTACATAATTATATTTTATTTATAATTTTTAGACTTTAAATAAATTAATTTATTTATGACACAACGATGATGAATTAATTACCCTTTTAAGGAAATATTAACATAATTGATGTTATAAATGCTCAAATGAATGTAATTTTTAGACTTTTTATGAATTAAACTAATTTTATAGGTTACTATGATATATTAGTGTTGATTTAATCAACTTGGTTTGAACATATAATTCTGTTATGACTTTCACAAAAATCATATATCAAATAGTGTCAAAATTGACACAAAATAGTTTTTAAATCAAATATTATATTATTAATTGTTATTTTATTCCTAAAAATCTAAGGTCCAGCCAAATGACTTAGATAATGATATATATATTAATAATAAACAATTTGTGGTTCTTTTGTCATGTTATAGTAAGTGTATTAACCATATAGTGAAAGAAAACAAAAAGACACGGTAAACGTTAAATTATTTAACTTAGAGTTAAATCTAATTGATAAGGTTAAAATAATACCCTAAACATGTCTAAATCCTATTTGTTGATAGGATTGCGACCCATCCCCACTTTAGCTTCGAAATAAGACCCTTTGGAACCATTATAAACCGATTTTGACATTAATATAAAATAATATTTTGAGGTATTCCTAAGGTGCCCCTCTCCTCCCTTATAAAAGGACACCTCCTCCCCCTCCTCCTAACACCAATTTGAGCTCTCAAGCTCGGCCAACCCCTGCCAAAATCACTTCTCCACTTCCCTAGTATCATCCTAGAGGTCCTGGTCTTCTTAAAAGACCAGTTTTAGTGCCCTAAAAGGAGGTCTCAAAGAAGAACTTCAAAGAAGAGGTAATTACCGTTACCAATTCTTTCATCTTTATTTCTTCTTCCACTTCTTCTTCTTAGGTTGTTTCATTATGAAGTAATAACATCAGTATCACTCATATACGGATATGTTATTATAAGTATGAAACAACCCTATTTCACCATCTATCCATCCTACGGAAAAATGAAATCACCGCGTGTGCGTACGTACGGAATATCGTCTCCACGCCGTGGTGTAATCTATTTTCCACCACCACCTTACATGGATGGGTATAATGGTGTAAAGAATAACTATAAATAGTTATTACAACATCATATTGATTCTGATATATTGTATAATCCACTACAATTCAATTCAATATTTATGGAAATGATATCATCGCTCGTGCGTACGTATGGAGTACCGTCTCCACGACGCGATGAGATTCATTCTCCATGTTAACCATTTAAGAATGATTATAAAGTATATATAAGAAATAATAATGAAATATATGACATTATAAAGCTACCGGATTTATGTATATATATATATGTATGTCATCTACTTACTTCCATTCAAGACAATAAGGAAAGGAAAACAGCGTTCATGCGTACGTACGGACGACCGTCTCCATGAACGGTGTTTTTCATTTCATTTATCTATCTATTATATATATATATATACTGAATATATATGATATATAAATCATATTTTATATTCTGGAAGTAATTAAATCATGATATAAGTAATAATAATGTCAAGAACAACAAGTCAAAACACCTACGATAAATGAAACGATTTTACCCAAAACGCTTCTTTAACATGGAATTTACAAAAGAACGGGTAATATAATTTCATAAGTGAACCATATATGATATCATAACAATGAATATGATTCTTTAATAAGTCAATGACATTATTTAAATCATTATATAGGAGGTTCGGACACATACGAAGCAAATCGGACCTAAGGTAAGGGAAATATCACAATCTCACTTTTATCCGAGATTGTTTTTACTTTGGTAATTACTGGGGTGTATTTTATCATCCACATCCATGTTCCCTCAATATGTAATATTATTTCCATCCACCTACATTTGTTTAAATCCAATTTTACCCTTCGATGAGTTTTTAGTAAAGTATATGAAAGGAATCTTTTTTCGTTTTTCGTACGAGGTACTTTTTGACTTTTCCGACAAAAGTACGAAGACTGTTTTTTTAACTTAAACGGCACGAACGAATTTTTAAGGTTTTATAAAGCCTTTTTTTCATGAAGCTTCCTCCAAAATATTTCATGACTATTTTTAATAAAATCTCTTTCTTTTAAAATTGCATGATGTTTTGTGAAAAGAAATTGATTTTGAAGAAGAAAGGATATTTTCCTCAAGAATTCATTTCAAGTGTTTTATCAAAATTATTTTCTATCTAAGATAATAAAGGGTTCTGTTTCTATCCCTATTATTACATGGATTTGATTATGTCGTGATGGAAATATTTTTATGAATTCCTTTATCTTATATGAAATGTTTTATGATGTCATGTTGTTTAAGAATCCCATTTTTATTACGTGGGTTATGCGATGATGTATGGTTAATGATTATGTGGCACACATAAGAAAGGATTCATTATAAGATGGGTGGGACCTATATCTCCCTCAAATGATTTGGGTAAAGATTTTATATCTCATGAGATAGACATGGCTGGAATGGTAGGTTATACCGGTTCAGTGAAACAGGACTGAAACGAGGGTTACTCGATTCAGAAAGGGACTTTGTCCACTAAGATAGTATTGGAAATGAGTCTTGACTAACAAAAAATGATTCTCTATGATTATGTGTGAATGCCACAAAGTTTCATGTTTTAAGTTATGATTATTGTGATTACATTTCACTACCATGATTTATCCCATGTTATGAAATTTTGATCTCTTTTGCAGGTTAAGATTTCCAAAAGTTATGTGCTTGTGTATATGATGTGATTGATATTTCTTTTGTTTACCCTTACTGAGCATTTGAGCTCACCCTTTTATGTTTTCTTTTCCCCAGGATATAAAGAAAGGTTTTAGGTAAAAAAACTGGGGATGATCTTTATGGGAGATATAGAAGATCTTTCACCACAATTAGAAGATTACGTTCCGAGTTTCCAAAGACACTAAACTATTACGATCCTTGTGTGTGTGTTTTTGTTATGTACTAAGTATTCCGCAAAAGTAATGTAATGTCAATGTACGTCAAGATTCGGGTCTCTACATAGGTGATCCTCCCAACTGTGGACAAAATCTAGGACGTAGGCAAGAAACTTGTCCTCTAGTGTCTGAATGATCCACTCCATCTAACCATCTGCTTGAAGATGAAAGGAAGTGCTCAAATGTAGCTGAGTCGCAAACACCTCATGTAATACCTTCCACAACCGAGATGTAAAACATGTGTCACAGTCAGAGAGGATCGTCTATGGCACCCTATGAAGTACTAAAATCTACTGCATGTAGAGTCGTCCCAATCCCTCTACTGATTCAATCTCTTTGATAGGTAGGAAGTGGACCGACTTGGTGAGTCATTCAATAATCACCCATATGGAATCATGTCCCCTAGACCTACATGGTACCCCTATAACAAAGTCCATGGAGATACCATCCTACTTCCACTCAGACACCACTAGTGGATGCAGTAATCCTGCTGGTACCTGATGCTCAGCCTTCACTTGCTGACAAGTGAGGCATTGTGAAACAAACTCTGCCACTACTTTCTTAATCAATGGTCACTAGTGATAAAATTGGAGGTCCTGGTACATCTTTTCCGCACTAGGATATACCGCTAGAGTGTACATATGGAACTCCCTCCACACCTCCTCCTGTTTCACCACTGGTACCTTGGTACGTCCTCTGAAGAGGATTACTTGCTCTCCAACTTCCGAAAATAAATCAGGTTCTTGTACTAAGGATATATGAGCACATCAAGCCTTGCAGTCAATGTCCTCAAGATGTGCCTCCCAAACATGATGATGAAGTGGGGGAGTGACAGTCATTGACTGGAGGTAAGCTTCTCTATCTCTATCCACAAAGGATATCTGCAATGTGGCTAGCTACTATGTCGCCTCAATCAGCAGCTGTAAACCAGACCTCATGCAGAGTGCGTCATCCAAAACATTCCCCTTCCCAAGAGTGTATACTATCTCGAAGTTATTTTAGTGGAGAGACTCCATCCAATTCCGTTGTCTCATGTTCATGATCCTCTGTGATAATATTTACCTTAGACTATTTTTATGAGAGTATAATGTAAAATGTTACCCCATCAAGTAATGTCGCCCCATATTCAAGGTGAATACCACTGCTGCTAACTCCAGGTCAGGGGTAGAATAGTTCTACAGGTGCTATCTCAACTTTTGTGAACCATAAGTGCTCATTGCTCGCTCCTACATCTAGACAAATCCATGTCAGGTCCCTGATGTGTCGTAGTGGACTACATACCCAATGCCCTCTTCTGGTAGCCTCAGGATGGGGGCACTCATCAGTCTCTGCCTCATCTCCTAAAAACTATGCGAGCATCTCTCTATCCACATGAAGGGATGTACCTTATTTTTCAACGTTAACAAGGTTGATCCAACTCTGGAAATGTTGGGTACAAATCTTTGGTAGTACCCAGCCCACCCCAGGAAACTCCGCACCGTGGTCACATCCTGGGGTGGCTCCGAAGCTAGCACAACCTCTATCTTCACCAGATCTACCGCAACTCTAGACAGCGAGATAATGTGTCCCAGAAAGTGGATATCCTATATCCAAAACAATAACTTCAAGAGAATACCATAATGGTGGTTCTATCAAAGTGTATGCCAAACAATCTTTAGATGATAGGCATGCTCCTCCTCCATCACCGAGTACACTAAGATGACTTCAATGAAGACCACCACAAAGTGATCGAGGTATGGCTGGAGGATCCTTTTCATGAGTCCCATGAACACTTCTGGGGTGTTGGATCAACCCAATGGAATAACCAAACACTCATAGTGGTCATATCGACATCTGACAGTCCTCTTCTGCACATCCTCATCTCGTACCCTAAGCTGATGATAGCCTGATCTCAGTTCTATCTTCGAAAACACACGAGCTCCCCTTAGCTGATTGAAAAGGTCATGAATCCACATAAGTGGATAGTTTTTCTTCACAGACACCTTTTTAAGGATATTATAGTCCACATAGTGTCTCAATCACCCCTAATCATTCATGGAAAACAAAATTGAGGCTGCCCATGGAGAAACACTGGGCCTTATGAACCCCTTTCTATGAAAGTCCTATAGCTGTACCCATAACTCACGAAGCGCCGTGAGAACCATATGAAATTATGGTGTAGATATCACTTCCATCCTTGGGAATAGGTAGATATAAATCATTACCTATCTGTGATAAAGTTATTCCAAAACATCAATAGTAATGAAATCACCATACTATTCCACCACAACAAGATAACTCGGACTCTCAACATCAACTGTTCTGAGGGTAAGGCTAGGAAATTGATTTATGATCGGCTGCACCCTCCTCTCAGAAATTCCATCATGTGCTGTAAACGTTCCCTTCTCAATGGTGAAGGAAAAATTGGTCCCATCAACACTGATACACTGTACTTTGAACCTATTAAAGTCTATCTAAGCATGGACTGTGGATAACCAGTCCACACCCAATATGACGTTGTAAGTCCTCGACGCTGCTACATGAAGATCCCATCCAAAGCTCTCGCCTCCTAGAGTAATCCCATACATCCATCACTAGTGTGTAACTATCGAATCATCTCCAGTAGGATTCTATAGTTGTATGTATCGAGCCAATAGCTCCACTAGAATCTATGTGCTTCAAAATATTGTCATGGCAACGAAAGAGTGACTGAAAAATGTGTCTTTAAGTACTGTTTCTAAGGTATATTAGACACATATCTTACCACTAATCAGCATTGTATTGTCGGGGTCATTGGCCACTGCTTCCTGGATCTGAGTTCATCCATGCCCTCCTACACCATATGGTCGGGGTGGACCACCTGGAGGTGGTGGCGATAGAACCTCGAATCACCTCACACCTCCTGCTGCACGACCAGCTCCTCTGCCACATCTACTTCCCTACAGACCTCCTCACTAAAACCTCTTCCTCTATCTCGGTGAGCCTTAAACTGGTAGATGGTCATTCCTATGATGAGTCGGTCGGTCGTGAGCCAGGTGACCATGCCCACCAAACAAGTAGCACCACCTGATGCTCATTTGTACACCTCTATCCCGTGATCCCCTTACCTCCAATGATGGACCCTAAGGACATCCACCAGATGTCTTAGCTTTCTTGGGCCCCTACATCATCCATCTACTTCCTACTGTGGATGAATCTGCTACCTGAAGTCTGGTGGTGGCTCTCTCTATCAGTTTCTACTCAGCATAGAATCTCTCTACCAAAATTGCTCATTCTAGCAACCCATACTACGTCAGAATGCTGAGAGATATAATTAATGCTCTGATATCCCATCGGAGACACTACTCAAATGTTCAAGTTCTGAATAAAGGGTCACGTACCATGTCGGTGGAGTAGCGGGAGAGATCAATGAACCTCACCGAGTACTGGGCCATGGTTATGCTGCATTGCTATAACTGCAGAAGATCCTATATACGCAGTGAGTGTAGGGGCACTGGGACAAACTTTTCCCTGAAAAGGACTTCTAAGTCCACCCAGGTGAGGGTCCCCTCATTGTGTAGCTGGAGTGTCACACTCCACTATCTCCCAGCAGCTCCCTAGAAGAGACTGAAAGCTAGGATCACCATCAGATCAACTGGTGTCCCAAATAAGTGAATAATGCTAGCCACAACCTCCAGCCAGTCGTCATCCCCCTATGGATCTATCTTGCCTCAAAACCTTAGAGCTCTAGGCCACTGAAACTTGGGAAACATGCTTAGTCAGTGTGCACCCTCTTCTGGTGGGGCAAGTGGCATCTTCTTCCCAACGGGTGGTGGTGCTACTGGTTCACCACCCGATGGTACTATCACCGTAAGAGGGCCCTGCACTGAAGCCTCATCGTTCGGTGGGCCATTATAGTATACTCTCTCGGGAATCCGGGGTGGCTGTATATGTGGCGGTATCATAAAATAAATACTGGTGCGCCATGGTTAAAACGTTATAACTGGTGAAATGAATCAATAGATCAAAAGAAAAACTTTTCAAAAACACACGCAATCAGTGATTTCATGCACTGAGTCGGAAATTAGAGTTCAGGGTCCTTTCGTATAGTTACGTTGGCCACCGTACCAACACTGGATTCCCCAAACTAAAAACCACACTCATAACACTTAACACTATTTCCACAATGAATAGATCAGTGTCCTAGTTCTTTGGTAGAACGGACTCCTCTGATACCAATTTATCACGACCCATCCTGTGAGGCCCAGGCCGTGACTACCCCATGTCCTCCTTCTATAGGCCTGGGGATGCAAAATAGTACCGGAAAGGCGTATCACTAAAATGGGAACTCATTTCCTTTAAACATGTATAAACACACAACCCAAAAACACAACTAGAAGCAACTACGAAGTAAACTACTATAGTAAAAAGTGTATTGAAAGAAAAGGGTCTAGAATTCAATCCCAACTAAAAAGTACAAGTTCAACTGAAAATAGAAAAATAACTCTTGGATATGTCGACCGAGGATCCAACCTGCAAGGTAGGTACATCTCATGATCAGTACTCTCTGCATCACATTATATCAAATGGTCCACCTCTAAGCACTGTCCAGTCCTAGCTCTCTCAGCCTCTATCAACACTTTTTATCACCTACACAAGACATTGAATGTTGCAAGAGTAGCACATGTGGATGTGAGTATAAAAATACACAGTAGGGACCCCAAAGCCCCTGAATGTCTCCTAGAGTTCTATAATGGAAAAAACTACAAGACCTCAATAACAAAGCATGAACCAATTATCAACTCTACTTCGGTATACGCCCCTACATACCCCTCGGTTAACAAAATATACTCATCTCATCCATGAGGAACCATAAGGATCCAAATTTTAAGCCATTTTCAAAACTGATCCATGAAGGAATAATAACACAAAGGTAACACCGCGATGGAAAAAGTACCATATATGTAACACCATGAAGGTAACACTATGAAGATAAAAGTTCCACAAAGGTAACACCATGATGGTAAGAGACTCAGCTCACACCTAGAATATAAGTAAATCGTAGAAGTACATATGATTTGTTGAGAAGCAGGATCATCTTATTCTGTCTAGAGCCACTGCTGCTGACTATACAGAGTCTGACCCACACAGGATTGATAGGTACTAACCCTCGATAACCAACATAGGATCTGACCCACATTTGATTGGTATGCGTTGAGCCACACAGGATTGCTGAGCGCTAACCCACACAGGATTTTACCCACATAGGATTGGTGCTAACCCACACAGGCTCACTCTATACTAACCTCCATATGATCTGTCTCCAACCTCTGCCTCCCTGCGAGCCACTAGATTCCTGATCAGAGCACGTTTGGGAGAAATTATCCAGAAGACATCAATCGTACCTCAACTGCCACAAAGTTCCATGAATAAGAATTCAAAAGGACAACCATGTCAAGAGGGTTCCAACACAACAGACTACACATCAATCAGACATTCGATCTGTAACTTATATTCTTTTTAGTTTGGAGGGCCCGGTTGGATTCAGGTCTGATCTAACCCAACCATACTCCAACATTCACCAAAAATCAAGTGTGTTATACCAAAAATACCATGTCACTCTAATGGTCCCAATACCATAGACGATGCTTTTAAGCAAAACTGGGCCTGGAAGGGTTCTTGTCTTACCCGACTGGTCTTGGCACACTGGGCCACAGTTCGACCCGACCCTTAGGGGGGAACGACCTGACCCATAAGGGGTTGAAGCCTGGCTCGTAGATGGGCATGGCTCAGCCCGCACAGGGTGTGGCCCGTTGGGCTTGCACAGCCCGGCCCACTGGATGGGACCTGCCCTAGATGAAATTTTGGGGAGAGAGCACCCCCCATGGTTCTGAATGGCTAAGTCGTTCGGGTAACATAGCAACGACGACATGTTGTGCGGCCTGGTCATCGTGGGACCCGCAAGGGTGGGTCCCTCCTCTGCCATTGTGGCTTCATGTTAAAACCATCATCAGCGGTGTGCGACGGATCACCGCTCTACCTCCACAGCTGGCCTGTGACGACCACCCTCCTCGACCACTTCAACTGAAATCCATGACCTTCTCCTAAAGCGGTGGGCAACGGTGCACTTCACCACCTCCTCAACCGGACGGTGCCGAACCCTCTGTTGATAGCCTAATCCTAGTGGTGTGGCCTCCTCATACAGCCCGCGATGGTGCACTGCCTCCATCATGGCTTGATGGTGCCGACCACCGTCAATGCATGCCGGTGTGAGTCTCCTGTTCTGCCATGCCGGTGCCATACTGGCAGTCTCCCACAGACACCCTCTTCTCCACTTGACCCTCCATTCCAAAATCCATCTGATCCAAACAAAATCCCATAAAGAACAAGTTGGTAAAACAAGTAGCGGAGCTTTCATGTCTTGTTTGTTTGTCCCACGCCCTCCGTGTTAGCTTGATATCATGATGGAAGAATAGTATTTAACACTCTCTTGAAATTAAAATAAGATAATTCCCTACCTCAAGATCTTTTGAGAACATTTGCATTTTAGGAAGAGTCGATGTTCATCATTCCTGCCCAAGCCTCCATCGACACCACTCAATCGTCATTCTTCGGTTCGTGATTAAGTGGCACTCGTCACTTCTCACCAAAACATGCACCATCCTCTAAGTGATTTTCATCACAAAACGTTATCAAAATATCATCTCTTAGTGATGTCATGCCAATACACCTCCCCAAGATCTATATAAATAGTAGGGGGAGAGTGAGTACCACACGTGGAATTAATGGGGGTTCATTTTAAAGGAACCTTCCGAATTCCGACTGTGCTATTACAAATAATTTTAGGAGTTAAGACATTTAATTTATTGACACATCATTGGTCTTGACACTACTGCTTGTCCATCGGAGGAAAAGAAATGAGAGAAATAAAATAACAATGTTATTTTATTATTCTTTTAAAAGTACCAAAATATATCTTTTTCCCAACCTATTGTGGTTAATGTGAAGCCTCCCTTATACGAATCCTGGTGTCGTGGATTCAACAGTTCCCTCAGATTTTTAATCCAAGAACCAGTTCAAAAGTTAGAAAATGTTGCTCATGCATTTAATAAACGTACATTAAAAAATGTTCATAAATTTATTCTGGACACACCGGGTCTCGAAATCTTGTGCCGTCAATTTTTTTAAACTCATACATATTCCGTATAAGTAAAAAAAATTACATTAAAAATTTGGGACTTTACATAAAATACCGACCTATAAAATCCAACCAAATTTGGATTTTTCTTTTCCTCATGCAAACAATGATCCAAATTCAATGGAATTAAATTAATAATAAATTTTAAATATAAGATGGTAATATAAAATTGTGTTTTAAAAAAGAATTGACCCATTATATTTTTACACATTATTGAAAAAATTTACCCATAATAAATTGAATATTTCTAGTGCATAATTGATTCCTAATTTTCAAAGATTATTGACATTAAAAAATTGAAAACATATTAAAGCCACTTCAATTTTCATTTAGAGAAGAGTAAAAAATTATTTTTACCACTGAGAAAAAAACTCACATAATTATAAATTATAATAATTTAGGCGTATTGGTTGGATGAGAAAACTTAATAATTTGATAGTAAGTATAAATAACATATCCACCAACTTAATGAATTGAAGACTGATTTCATAATGGATTAGTATTTTCCTTTCATTATTCATATGAATGCATAATTAAAGAGTTTGAATAGAAATATAATATTTCAAGGGAAATGATTTTTGTGTAACATTCACATAATCATTTACCAAATTCAACCTCTTTTCAAGAGGTAAATGAAAAATATTTTTTCCAAATATATCCAAGGGGTATTAAATAAATAACCTCCCAAAAGCAGCTACACACCACACAATTTTCATAAAAAATTAAAACCAATAAAAATTATTTGTTTAAGCATGAAAAATAATAAAATTTTAAAAAAATTCTGGGTTTTCGATGGGTACACATTGTGTTAGTGTGTAGAAAATTAAAATACCATTTCACTACTCTAAAACCAAATTTTTTTTCCATGGTTGAATTCAATGTAGAGAAATATAAAAATAAAATTCAATGTACAAGAGGGATTTTAAAATTTAGTAGCAAAGATTCGAAGAATGTTTAATGATTTTTCCCATTGTATATAAATAACAAAAAAACTCATAAAATAAAAAGATATTTCCAGCTTTTTAAAAATTAAAAAATTGTTCTAAAAATTAAAATGTATAAACAAGATATTATTCAAGGAATTATTATGAATAATTAATAATTAAGTGAATAATATCTACCATGACATGGAAATAAAATAATGATTAGAATAACCTATTTAGTGGTTGTAACTAGACTATTTCACTACAAATTTTAGCAAGAAAATGCTATTTCATTTTAAATTTTTAAACCAATTTATATCCATAGTGGGAACAACATGAATAATTATTTATAGACATTAATGTGTAAATAACCTAAACTAAAAATTTCCATGAACAATAGGATCTGTTTTATTTAAATCTAACTGAACATTCCACTTATTAACTTTCATTAAACCCCTTTGGTCATCTTAAAATCTCATAAATATGTATATAGATAAAAATTATATTAATTAAATTCCAAATAAATTAAATATTAACCAGAGTGGAGAATATAAGTCTTATGAATCATGTTTTTTCTTCTTTCACATTCCCATGATAATTTTATATTTTAAATAACCTTCTACAAATTGTGGTAAGAATTATCAACTGAATTCATCATAGTGATCAATTGTAAAAGGGTTAGGATAATGTTAATGTCTTAATTATTGTCCATAAGGAAAATCAGAAAATTTAAATGGTTTTTTGAAATTTTAAAACTATAACTAAAATTAAATGAAATGTAAAAGAAAAGGGAAAAAGAAATATTGGGGAAGCCCACATAGATGTTCTGAATTTGATATTTTCCATTGGTATATTTATTGGGTTTTATCCCTAATCAATTGGTTGATGCGGCTTATACGGTAAGAACAAACATGTCTATATTTTACATAGTTATTTAACCTCACTTTTATTTTGTTGTCCCTATGGTAAAATATTAGCGGATTCATCCTTTTCATAGTGTGATATAATATGTTAGTTGGGGATAAAGAATAAAATTTGGGCCCCTTATTATAATTTTCAAGGATAATAGGATTATACTAGTCCGTCAAAGTATTCTTGGGATATCCTTTGTATATAGAAAAAAATATTATTATATTTAAATTCATGGAATTATCATAAATTTCAATCTCCAAATTCTCTTATATATAGACTGTGTATATGTCTAGCCTCATCTTCTTCTTATATTCTTTATAATAATTGTCTTATTTCATAAACACTTCCTAATCCACATGGTCTTATGCAGATGATTTTATTTCATTGGTGTAATAGAAAGGGTATGAAGTTATAATCTCTTATTCAAAATGATAAAAATTGAAAAAGTCTGAAATATTTAAATATATATGAATTGAATCGGGTTTTCCCCTTGTTCTACTTCCATATAAATAGTAAAATCAATCATTTAGATAAGTGATTAGTTTGTAAATTCATCTTAACCTCATGATTTTATTCATCAATGTATAAAAGGATGAGTTCTCCTACAATTAACTCAGTCGAAAATGTGAAAAATAATGTAGTTTTCTTATCTAAATATTCCTTGACTGGTGGATTTAAACCTTTCTTAAGATCATTCATCTTTTTTTTGAATTAATTGTCATTTAAAATCTAGAATAAATTCATATTGTCCTTGAAAAAATACCAATCTAATCATTAACAGGTGTGATATATTCCATTTTAAATTATTATTTATTTAGTTTTTCTAATGTTTATGTTTATTTTTAATTTTTAAAATACCTTGGAATCCTCCCTAGAATAAGTTACAATTTAAGTAAAAGATATTTTATCATGTTTTAGTTTTACCCTAACTTTATGTTTTTATTATCTTAAATACTATAGTAAAGTGGCACTCAATGTTATCTCCCAATGAAGTTATATTTAAGGAGTTTCTATGTAAAGTATTTTATTATTAAATATTTTATATTTATATTATTATTGAGGTGTATTTCAAAAATAGTATAAAACTATATCATTTTCCTAAACTAAAAGTCAAGAAAATAATGTGAATGAAAATAATAAGTTACATGTGAAGCAGAAATAAAATAATAGAAATAAAATATTATCTTCCAATAGTGATTCCCCTTGTTCAATCATTGATCGTTTATTCCAAAAATTATTATTCCATAAAATCTCCCAAGACACAATTGATGTTCTCAAGACATGCATCTCATTATTTCTGAAAATTCAATGTTAAAAATTATGGTCTCTGTCATCAAACTCCCTTTGTTAAGATATAGTCAAAGTAGTCAAAAATCACCATGTTATAAGAAAAAAATCGGGCTTCTATTTTGCTCAAAAATCCCGATCAAGAATTGATAAGTTTAAAAAATTATTTCCGACCTAAAAATATTATTCAGATTGAATTATAAATCTATATATGATGAACTGAACACTATGATCAGTAATATGTTAGTCAGATAATGGAAGAGAAATGAAAATGTAATGATATAAAAATTTATCATCAAACATTAATTTATTATTGAATAAGAAAATTATGGGGAGAAATTATATTTGAAATAAGAAAAGGTAATGTTCAGATGATTCACTAGTTTAATTCACTTTGCATGGCCATTAAAAAATATTTTATCATGTACAAGGAACATAAAAGGCCTTCTACCTTCGACCTTCATCTTCACCAGCTTTATTGGTGATAGATCTTCTCAATCTCACTAGAATATATTCTACTTTTTATCTCCATCACTCCACCTCATAAATCACGTGTTGTACTTCTGTTCGATCCAATCTGTCTATAATAAAAAATAATCTTTTTAATTTTTGATGATCTTATTTTGGAAATAAACCATTCTACCATCCAAGCTATACTAAACTAACATTATTATGTCACTACAAAAATTTAATTTTTTAACCTTTTTTCATTGCTCCTACAACTTTAACAAAATTACATAAACTACTCTCTCCCTTGACACTGGAAATTTGATTTTTATTTTTTACAAGTAAATTTATTAACTTATTTAATTTAAACTCCACAATTTTTTTCATAGGTCTAGTTTTCCTTTATTCTGTAACAAACTTGGCCATGTTTACACTCAACTATATACTCCACTATCTTCTATGCTTTATCAACCCAAATTAAAACAATACCACCACATTTGTAAAAAAATTATATAGATTCAAAACTCAACTTTATCCCATCTATGTTCTTAATCTAGTTGTGTTATTCATTCCAAATACTCAATTAACCAATCATGCCTCTCAATACCATAATAAAATAATTTTTTCAAGTATATTATATGATCCCATTTGTATCTTTTATGCCATAAAAATAGAAGGAATGAGGTCGCAACCCTCATCTTCAAATATACCCTTCAATTTTCACTGGAATTCATACTCCAAAAGATCAAACTGGAATTTTTCATCAAGAATTGACTTAACCAAATTTTAAAAGAACCACTTCAATCAATATTTAGTGATAATAAAATATTCTTTAACCTCATCCTTGTTCTATTTCGGTTGGATGTCAAAATAAAATTTGAACCTAGTTATAATTGACTCAACATCCCCTTAGTCAATAAAAATAAGTTTACCACTGAAAAAAAAATTATACATATGTAAAAATGGTAAAAACAATATCCATTCCCTGGGAGTATATTCAATATTAGGTAGATTATAGGTTCATCATTTTTTTATCCTAAAATTTGAATGGAAAATTAGTTTACTTCAATGTGGAATTTTAACGATTTTTCTCACAATGAACATATTTGGATTATTAAATTTCTGAAGTTTTGATGCCTAAAAGTAGAGTTTATGACCTTGATCATGGTTTTTATAATTTTTATTTATATATTATGATTAATACATCTTATGATATTGTTTCAAACTCATTCTTCTTTACTCACAAAATTCTGCCCTGCTTCCCTCTCTTCAAGATCTTTAGTATTGAATTGTGGTTTCTTTGGGCTCTAAGGATTCATATTCTACATTTTTAGCTCATTAGGTACCTTGAAATATCTTTAGATCTCAATTTAGATCATGTTCATGATCACTTTCACTTCCAAGACCTGATGGGTTTCACACAGGTGTCTCTGTGTGTTCTCCCAAAATCATTGCCCAAATGAGCTACATGTTTCTTTGATAATCGTAGATTGGGTCTTATTTTAAAACCAGTAAGATCAGTGAGGATACGCTTCCATATATATATTTTTTAATATATATTCATTAAGTATCTTTATTTCAATTATTTTTGAAAATAAATCCCTAAATGCTTTTTATTTTTCTTCATACGAACACGGTTTCTCCGAGGGAATTAGTTCTGAGAATGTTCACATACCTGAAAAAAATTCCTACGTCAAGTAAATCAGATACATAAAATTAAAAATATTTATATGTGTTTGTCCTTAAAATTATTTTAAAATATATTTTGATTTAATTGGTTAAAAAATAAAAAATGTGAAGAAGAAAAAATGATTCTTTGTTAAGGCGGTAGTCTACGTACACGAATGATTGACATTAATTTATTTTTATAAGTGGATGGAGATGAATAAATAAGGGTTGAAAGATTAATTTAACAACATATCAGTATAATAATTATTCCAAAATAACCATATTATTATGGTGAAAAAATATTTGTATATGTAAGACAAAGAAGAAATTAAGATGAAGATAATACAAATGTTAGGGACTTAGTATTTCTTTGGAATTTTCCTTGAAAATAATAGAATTAGTATAACTATGAGTGAAAAAGAGATTTTTTTAGGGGGATAGGGTTCTAGGTTGAGTTAAATTTCATAGTTTATAGAGGGATTTTGTAGAGAATCATGTCTTGAATTTTTGTAAGTGTTAAATTTTTATAATTGAATGAGAGGGTAGTTTTGGAAATACACATTGAATTTCAATAATTTAATTTCACTATTAATATTTCAATGAATACCAAAGGTATTAATGAGAAAATTTAGTGATTTTTGGTTAATAATAAACACAATAATACATTGGGAAAATGTCTTCTACATGTTTTTTCCTTTCCCCATTTTTAAATAATTTTTTTGCATTTCTATTTTTTATCCAAAGTTACAAAATTTGAAACATATTAATTAATTTTAATGATAAAAATTAAAATTGAACTATTTGAATAATTTTAAACTTTTATTTATAATTTGTAAACCATTTTAATAAAAAAAATTCTATAGGTATGAGAATTTATTTTTAAAATGAAAATACATAAAAACCTAAATTCATTTTATTCAAAATAATGTTATTATGATTTTATATTTATATATGATAAATTTATCATGGTTTCCGATTTTAGACTTGTAAATTGATTTATAAAGAACTCAATAAAAGGAATGAGGGAAAAAAAAAAATCTGAAACATAACCGCACTTTGGAAATACTTGATTTAAAGAAAAGATGAAAAAATAGTTTTTATATGAATGTACCATTTTAATCAGTTATAAAAATTTTACCCATGGGATTTATATTTTAAATTGAATAAAATTATTCATAAAATTAATATTTTTTAGTTTAATGTCTTTAATAATTTATATATATCTTATATATGACTATAAAATAATAAAAATTTCATGTGTTGTGGATGTTATTTTTTAAATCTAAAAATAACCTTTTCAAAGATAGATTAAAATTTCACATTAAATTTTTTTCGATACGAGGTATTAAAAAATAAAGATAATTTTTACTAATTTCAATGTCAAAATTTTATATATCCAATATTTTAATCAAATAATAATATATAACGAAAAAACCATTTTAAATGGAAAATTAAATTTTCAAATATTAACTTTTATTATTATTATTATTTCATATTATTTATAACCTAAATTGGTGATAAAGAATTATTAAAATCAAAATAAAGGTACAATCGTTAATAATATTTTTTAAAGAGAATTCATATCCCATATAAAATCAATTTTTAGAAAAATACTTTTCTGAAAAATAAATAATTATGTTATTCATTATATGTGAACTAATTGAATTTAATTTATATTAAAAGTGGCCTTTATTTTTTATGCATATATTACATAAATTTGTTACTTCTATTAATTCATGATAATTAAACAATTAGGCTTTAATGCTTATACTTAATAATTATATTTTTAATAAAAAAATATTACAGTTTCATTTTAGTTTGATGTTTTATGTGGATTAAGCTATTGAACACATTGAATTATTAAAAGGTAAATGTATAGAGAAATATCTGGTAGTTATAGGAATTTTGAAAATTGGAGATACCTGATTCAAATGTTTTGATAAAGAATCTATCCTCAATTTCTCACACTAAATCACATTGGTCTAAACAAATCCTCCAGAACAAACAAAAATTGAACAAAAAAATCACACCCACATAGAACAATAATAAGACAATATTTTCATGGTTTGAACTTCACCCCACTCCATGCGAGAGACACTGCTATTTTTATTGAATAAAAAAATAATATAATAGTTAAAATTTATTTCTTACTTGCGACCCCACTTTCCAAAATATAGAAAATTAATCCTGGTTGTTCTTCTTCCACCACCTTTCGATCATTGTGGATGATGCTCGTCTAGATTAAGTCTGTTATCAACTTCTTAAATAATGGACCACCTAAACTTCCAATACATGGTGAATAATGTATGAAATTTATTTAATTATTATATATACTTATGATTAATCTTATGTAGCCTTTTATAATGATTTATCATTCTTACAAATCTTTATATTATCTCTAAGATAAGTAAAATTTCTTATTCTCCTCTTCCACCATTCTATATCGATCACCACTATTTTTTTGCATGGATTTGTAAACTGACATAGGTTTTATGGGAAACCACCATCCTATTCTGAATTAGAACACCATATATAGAGATAAATGAGTCACATGACCCATTATAATCCCAAAAACCCATCAATAATCTTATTACCTCAACTAATGCATCCAAGACTTTAGTCTCATACCTTTTTTTTTGTTCATTCATGAATCCACATGCCTATAATGAGTCTCAAGGTACCCTATCATTTATGATAATGTAAATGGAATGGTAAAACATTGAGGTTTCGTCCTCATGTACAAAACCCATCATGATCACCAACATCATTAGAAGGTCAAGAACCTCCTAACACATTAATCTACATGTCATTCCACATTACTCATTTGATTTATGGAATAAATAGAATAATGAGTAATATCCGATCACAAAATAAAATTAAATTATATAATCTACTTATAGTATAATAAATATCCATTTTTCAATAAAATAAACTATATATTGAATTAAATCTCATCAAACCTACAAGTTTTTTGTTATGATCCTCATCGTGAATAAAATCACAAAAAATCAATGTTGTGATAAAACATTGATGCATATAAAACCTAATGGAAGGTCTATGTTTCACTTTATTACTACAACTATCATCGTACTAGATGCATACAACCTTAGGTCTAAAGTTTTATTTAGAAAAAAATAATACCATGGGATCTCTGAAAAATCCAAAAAAAGAAGAAATTTTATTCTATATAACAAAAAGTCAGAAATTACTCCTGACATTCTCTCATCCATGTTTTTATCAATTTTTATGTCAAAATATTTAATGTTATACTTTTTAATGTTCATAAATGGTACTAAAAATATCATTCTAATGATAATCATGAAAAAATGAGTGAAATGGAATATAATTATTTTTGAAATGGAAAAGAGGTAAACATTTCATTTTTTTAATATTTATATAGTTATTGAGGCTATGTGGGTGCTATAGAGAGATCGACACATTGCAGCATTGTACAAAGGGATAGGGGCATAATAGTTTTATAACATGAATATAATGGTACAAATATTACTCCCTAGAGTCAGGTTTGACCTTTGAACAAGAAAATAAAATTTTACAAAACCAAAGTCGTGGGACTAGAATTATTAATGGGTTCGACGAACTCATCCAACCCGTGTGTCAATAAAATGGGTTTCACGACTTTCATGTTCACATGAATAGAAAATATTACATATCGGTAGTGGTTCTTCTATAAAATTGTTATCCTAAAGCAGAAATCCATGATTCTCTAAATTAAAAGATTCAATAGTTAGGTTTCACTTCTTATCCAGAAATTAAATCACCACTCTTATGTTTTTGTAACTCTTATTGTGGCATATTTTACACTACTTCTGATTATAACTCATGATTATATCACATCTATCCATCTATATTGATCATTAAACATCACTATACACCACTAAATTATGGATTTATTGATACCCATGGTGATGATCACTCACTAAAATGTTGATCGATAATATATAACTGAATTTCATTCATTTGAGTTCTAGTGTCCAACCCATAGCCAAATAACTATCTCTTAAGACATGATATAGAAACCCTTGACTATATCTAGTATATTAAAACCTAAATCTATAACATGAGAGGTCCCACATGAGTGATGGAAATGAAAATTGGGGGTAAATTTTCAATTTAAAAATAATTAAAAGATAAAAAAAGAAATTTGAATGATACTATATAAAAATTTAAACACAACAAACTATAAAGAATAAGGTAGAATAATTTTAGTAAAGGAACATGCATACAAAAACACGAAATATAAAAATACCATTTTATAAATAATTTATAGTATTTTAGATAAAAAAGATCCTATATCTACTCTTCACAAGCTAAAACACAAGTTCATGGGTATCCTATATGATATGTATCATTTTTAGAAGATAGTTAAAACTCTTACAATAACTTATTTTCTACTCTTGGTTCACAAACCCAATTGTTACTTTTATAGGTAGATATTGAAGATATCCTTTTAATCGAATCATACCTTTACCAAACATTATAAGAGTAGACCATACCTAAACCCTACCTTTTATTAGACCAAGTCACAACCAGTAAGATAAATTTTGTTTAGGTTATCGTATCGGGATCACATATCTTTTAATAGAGGTACAACCATGTGTGAGGTTAGTGATTTTAGTAGGATTAAAAATTTAAAATATAGAACAACACAACCCCATGAAATATTTAACTATTAAACTAATGGAAGCTTCAAAACGAATTTTTGGTGTAGAAATAGTAATCCTCATCCCATTCAAGATAGAGAACAATGAAGTTAAAGAGATATATCAATTACTTCACAATGATGAGAAAAATTATGTGAAACATTATTTTATAAAAATATTCCATTGCTATGGTATCATCATTGTAATCATTTCATTCAATATATTTTTTTCTATTACCTTTTATAGATGAAAAAATTTTAATTGGTCCAGTTTAAGCACCAGAAATGATCACTGTAACCTTAACAGGGTGGTTTCTTTTAATATCTATGTAAATTGTAATTATAATGGTTTCAATAATAAAAACATATATAAATATAATTGTATCATTAGTAAAAATATGAAACATCACCTACAATAATATTCTAATTATTTAGGTCATTAATATATATTATAATAAATTTTAAATACAAAAGATGTTTTTATAATATTTTCTATCCAATGTAACCTCTAAAAAATAGTTATAAATATATTTTAAATGAAATAATTCTCATATTTATCTTATTAACGTTTTTAGTGATTCAATTTAGCCTCAAACTCCATTTAATACTTTTGCATAGGCATCAATTTTTTATCTTACATTAACTTTCAATAATAAATTGACATAACATAGTGTCTCAATACATTTTTGGAATACGATATTAAGTTATATTATCATTATATTATCCCAAACTAATATACAAAAATCAATACTTCCATCCATGATCTAATTTGATCAATCATAAAAAATCTTGGAACCACTTTGAATAACATCATTATTATTTAAGAATGATTAATTAAATTATAAAATAGGGTGAAATAATAATAACAATCAATGATAAATGGAAATATAAAAATCATAAATAAATATAGTATCACAATTCCAATTAAATTTCACTTGCATTCTACCTTGTGTTCCTCTAGTAGATACAATTGGAAGTGTCATAACCTCAATATATATTTTGAGAGTGCATTCTTGAGGTGATGAAATGTGGAGGATATATGTAGATAATGATCATGGTTCCATATCATTAACATCTAACACTAACTATAATATAATTAGTCACAATTTCTATTGATATTCTCTTTGTATCGAAATAAAAATAATTAAATGGGGAATCCATTCTATCTTGAAGCCACCCTTCATCATATGTGAGACCGAATGACTTATACATGGCTCTTAGAATTCATGGCCTATCTTGATATTATGATATAATGATACTGACATAGCTATATACTTTTTAGAAAATCTCACCTTTCATGGTGCTTCCTATCTTACTCTTTAACAATATAAATAAATTTATATGTAGAAAAAAATTTACCTTCTACAATATTAACATCATGAAGAAGATTCCTGTATAGAACAAGGTCTAAACTAAAGTAGGTCATTAACATGAAATATTATTTCCTTATAAAAAACAATTAAACACATATATAATTTTATTGAATAAAATAAGAGATGGATATTTTGAATTATTAAAACACAAATAAAATAATAAATGATCCACTCAACATTCTCCCCCTTTTTGATAATTATATAACCTTGAAATATGTCCTCTATTTTATTAGATCAAAATTAAAGACTATATAAAAAATATTTTTTTCACACTAAAAAAGAGTAAATAAAAAATAAAACATCATCAGGGGAATAAATATAACAAATAAGTATCTTTCATTATGTAAAACAAAAAAATCATAATAAAAAATAAAAATTTAACAATTAATGAAATTGATTTGACCATCAAAATATGAATTATATAATAGACAATATATCTATTTAAAAGAATGAAAAATATAAATAACAAAACAAAACCCCGTAAATTATTGAATAATTAAATTGGATTCCAAATTTTTAAATAATAATGAAATATCAAAATATTAGAGGATCCATCTTAATCAAATATTCACCCTCTCAAAATGATATGACTGTTAATACTCATTATGACCCCCATACAAATAAAAAACTATAATGAACCACTGAAATAGTTAATGATATTAAATAAATTAAAACAAATTTGAAAATAATTTAAAAATTAGTCAATAGTTATGAATGTTCTAGTAAACTGAATAGGACAAGAGTAAATAAATGTTTCATAACTAAGATAATACCTCATAGATAAGTTCATACTGTCACATAAAATAATAAATTATAAAGTGAATTAATATTGTCAATGAAGAACATTCTTACATGGGAATATAGATAATCTTGGGTATAATTTAATTCAAATTAGGCCTTTTAGGAGACCATGTTGTTGAAGAGTTAATCAATTTAATATTGAAAGAATATTTATAAAATAAATTTGTGGTGTGACCAAGAGATTGAAAAAAACATATAGTATAGTCATTAGAATAATGATCAAAAGAATCATTAATGAAAAATTCAACCAATGAAATAACTTATCTTTTACCTTTCAAAAATTAGTTCCTTGATACTGTAGGTGATTTATTATTGTAACCATTACATTCCTTTTATTTTTCATATAGTCATCCTTTATAATATCAAAAATTCATCTAGAAATTATCTTCCAACAATTAATTTAAATAAAGATTCCTTGAAACAGTCCACTTTATCGTTAATATTTCCACTATCTTTCTTAAAAACTTTTAGATCATCAAACATATTTTCATTAGTTATAGAAAAAATATTCTTAATTTTACCACTCTCTTCCTCAAACTTCTCATTTTCCTCTATAAGATTCCAAAATTTAGAATCGATATTTTTTTCTCCTTAACCAATCACGTATGTTTCTTCATTAGTTTCATTTATGCATCATCAATAGTTCCAACACTATATTGTAACTCATTAAATTTCACTTCTAGATCTTATACACTAGGATTATTACATCATGATGCAATTTTAGAATTATAATCATAATAATAACAAGAATTTTTAAACCCATCCATGTTATCCATAAAATATAAATTTATATGCTTCCATGTTGATTTAGGAATTTTAATTAATGAACATTACTGGGAATGAAAAATAATACATTAAAATATTAAAATATTAAACCAATATTATCACTTTCCATCTTAATTTTAGATTCATCACTGGAATATCAATCTTTGGTACTACTCTAGAAAATTTTTTCTGTCCACTATATCATTGTTAAATTTTATTTTTTTATTTTTTTACCGTCATATAGTTAGGTTTTGTTGGAATCTTCATGTGTTAATCATGTTTTAATGATCACAAATCCTTTTACTTTTAATTAATCTCAATCTTCATTGCACATATTGTTAATTCTATTCAATCTCAATAATAACTACTCATCATGGTTTAATGATAAAAAATCTTATGGATGTTAATTACTCTCTTTATTACTTACAAGTCTTATGCATGATCAAAAATATCTCATATATAATCAAGCCTTTATGTTTATGATTCAAGTTCTCTTACTCTCTAACGATTAAGCTTAATCCATATTCTAGATATTCTGTCTAAGTCCAAATACAGATATTTGTCTAAGTATGGACTCACCGTGACCCAGACACCGTGACCCAGACACCCTGACCCAGACACCGTGACCCAGACACCGTGACCCAGACATCGTGATTCAGACACCGTGTCCCAGACACCGTGAAGGAAACATCGTGAGATAAACACCGTGACATGAACATACCATGAAGATCATACCGTGAAGCTCATACCGTGAAGAATACATTGTTTACATAATCACTGTGACATTGTTCCTTAACTTTTTTTCAATATTATTTAAATAATACTAATGGTCATATGTGTTGTTTTTAAAGAAATTAATGTTATTTAATGATAGTTGTTGGCATGTCAGGAAATCGTATCTCGTACCTATGAAAATGGAATCATTCCTACTGTCAGAAATCGTGGAATATAAGGAAGATTAAGATGTAGTACACTATATAAAAGGGAAGTGGTGTGCAAGTGTGGAAATACAATGAGAAGAACTTACAAACACCGATATCACTACAAGAAGAACAATATTGATCAAGAAAGATATTTCTAGACCTTCAATTAATTCTCATGAATGCAATCCAACACCGCTGAAGAACACACGATGAATCAATAGATCTTTTTCATATCTGTAAAAGACAAGCTGACTACGACACTCTATTTTTCAACAGAAAAACCAGAGAAGGACTTAGAAGCATTCCTACTGAATCCAACGAGTCTAGAGCTTCATTAATATCCACTAGAACTTTCTAAACTCTTATCTCCTCTCTCTAAGTGATTTATTTATTAACTTTCGAGCAGTGTGGTGTACTCTGTATTTCTTATACACACACTGTCTCTTCCACTAAACTGGAGGATATCAAAATCCTCAAACCAAAATTGTTTACTCTTGTTCACCCACGTCAATTGTGGAATAGGTCCTTGTGTGGCCTGGTATTTGTGTTTTTTTCATGAAGAACAGTGGTAGAGCTCCCTGTATGGCCTGCATAGTTTTGTAAACTGTTGTTAACCCCCGTCCAGGATGAAGATCAATTTTATATAAATTTGAGAGGACTAAATCTCAGCTTGAGACTGAACCTCTTGTTATATATGTTGTTAATCTTTAGTTTAAGTTTATAGTATACTACATATATCTTATTTATTCTGCTAATATTACTTTGAAATAAAAAAATATTTTATAGGTACTTTTATAGTTAAAGTAGAAAGTGTTTACACTTATTGTAAATTAGTAGGTTAGTTTCAAAAGTTAGTTTAATCTTGTGGTTAAAAATAACTGAGACCTAATCAATCTTTGAGAATCTAAGTGACCATTTACAATTTGTATAAATTCACTATAGTTTAACTTTTTTTATAAATTGGGGGTTTTAAAATAGACAATCTTTTAACAAAAATTTTAATTTGAACCCAATTCACCCCCCTCTTGAGTATCCACTCCGAAAAACATTTGGAATCAAAGGATTAAATTTTTCTTCTGAAATACTATGTTTTCTCAACTGTGATTTTAGTTGTATTTTAAAGTTCTAAAAATTTATGATATTTCTAAATTTTTATCTATTTCAAATTTTTGTCTCTACCTAGTTATCATGGATAACATACTTGAGGGTTTTCCTACTAACATGCCACCTTTCTTCAATGGTAGAAACTATGATCAGTGGAAACATAAAATTAAAATTCATTTAGAAAGCATGGGTTTTGATATCTGGACTGCTATAGAATCTCAATATAAAATTCTAGAAACTGAAAGAATAACATGGGATGAACCTACAAAGATATCTTACAATAATAATTGTAAAGCTATGAATGCCCAGTACTGTGCTCTAGGAGATGAGGAGTTTAACAGAATTTCTGCTTGCAAAACTGCTTTTGAAATTTGAGATACTTTGGGTCTTTCTCATGAAGGAAAAACCAATGATAAAGAAATGATATTAAATACTTATACTATTAAATATGATAATTTTGTGATGAAGACTGATGAACCTATTTTTGATATGTATCTCAGGTTCAATGAGATAGTCAATACAATGAATTCACTTAGTAAGTCTGTTCCAGCAAAGGAACAAATTATGAGAATCTGGAGATGTCTACCTGACCAATGGAGGGGCACTTCTGTTTCAATCAGTGAATCTTGTGATATTGGTAAAATTGCAGTCAAGGAACTTATTGGTGATTTAATGATGTATGAATAAGAACTTAAGGTAAAAAATGGAGAGGAATATGAACCAAAAAGGAATTCAGTGTCTTTCAAGAATAATACTTCAAATAATAAAGATAAGGAGAAGCTTCATGTAAGTGATAGCTCAAGCTATGAAGAAAGTGAAAGTTCATATGACAGTGATGCAGAAATGGCTCACATAGCCAGAAGATTTAAGAAGTTTTATAGGAAGAATAAATTTTTCAAAAAATCAAACTACAAAGGAATGTGTGGTAATAAGGGACACTAGAAAAAGGATTGAAAGAAATCTGAAAAATCTGATGAAGTTTTCTGCTATTAATGAAAAAGAAAAGGACATATAAAAGCAGACTGTCCAAAGATCAAATACAAGAAGAAATATGAGTATAAGGATAATAAGTGTAAGAAATCCATGAAGGCTATATGGAGTGCTTATGAGGATAGCTCTAGTGAATCCGAAGCTTCTGAGACTGAAAAAAGAAATAAGGCAAACAAGTGTTTTATGACAAACACTTCTGAGGTATCATCTGAAACTCCTACTTTAAATTCTTATTTTTCTGGAGATGATTCTGATTCTAAAAATATGTCAAAATCTGAACTCTTTTAATACTGTGATATGTTGGAAAAAACCTGTAATGAGATGAAAGACAAATACAATGGTTTAAAGAAATAGTATCCTTTAAATATTAAACATAAATCTGATCTTGACATAGAAATGGAAAAGAATACTCGGTTGCTTAAGGAAATCACTAAACTGAAATTGTCAAATGAGAAACATATAAAGGACTTAGAGAAATTCAAAAATGGAAAAGATAATCTTACTCAACTTCTAGGTAAGAAGATTGCACCTAGATATACTACTGGTATAGGATACCGACCTGGACAAAGACAGATTACCAAGAATAGATTTATTCCTAAATCTGGCCAAAATACTGCAAGTTTTAGTTCAGATCATTTGTATGCATCAAATAGTTATTCACTTAGTTATAAATATAATAGAGTTTATCTTTAAAAATATTTTGATTCTGTGAATTATATGAGACCCATAAGACAAATGTGGGTACCGAAAGCTTTGATTGCTAACCTTTCTGGACCCAAGAAGATTTGGGTACCAAAATCATTTCCTATTTAAATCTGTTTTGTAGGAAACCTTCTTGAAGAGTTCCCACAAGAAGACATGGTATCTAGACAATGGATGTTCAAGACATATTTCTGGGGATTAATCATTTTTCAAAAGTTTAATAAAGGTTTATGGAGGACATTTCACCTTTGGTGACAATTCTAAAGGAAAGATCATCGGCCTAGGCCAAATTGGTAACACTGACTCAATATTAATTTCTAATGTTTTATTTGTTGATGGACTGAAATATAATCTGTTAAGTATTTCTCAAATATGTGATGATGGTTTTAATGTCAAATTTGAAAATGATTCTTGTAATGTTTTTAATTCTAAAAACGTTTTAGTTTTTTCTACTCTAAGAAATGAAAATGTTTATGCTGTTGATTTAAATTCCTTAGCTAAGAAAAATGTTACCTCTCTAAATTCTTTTCATAAAGAGTCCTGGTTATGGAATAGAAGATTAGGACACTACAATGTACACTCACTTAGAAAACATACCAGGAAGAACTTAGTTAGAGACCTACATAAACTTGAGTTTCCAAATGACTAAGTTTGTAATCCCGATCAAAAGGGAAAGAAACATAAGGTTTCTTTTAAATAAAAGAAATAATTTTCAACTTCTCAAGCCCTCAAGTTGGTTCACATGGATTTGCTTGGACCATCTAGAGTTTCTAGCTTAAACGGGAAGCACTATTTCTATGTCCTAGTAGATGAATTTTCTAGATATACTTGGGTATACTTCTTAGCTCACAAAAGTGAAGCTTTTTCTTACTTTGTCAAATACTCCAAATCTGTAGAAAATATTAGTGGACTTATGATTAAAACCCTAAGAATTGATCATGGACGTGAGTTTGAGAATCATGAGTTTGAATCCTATTGCTCACACAATATCTATAGAAATAACTTTTCTGCTCCTAGGACACCTCAGCAGAATGGTGTAGTAGAAAGAATAAATAGATCCCTGTAAGAAATTGCTAGAAATATGCTTAATGAATATGACCTACCTATTTACTTTTGGGATGAAGCTATTAATATAACTTGTTATATCATCAATAGAGTCTTTATCAGACCTGTTCTTAAGAAGACCCCTTATGATTTGTGGAACAATAGAAAACCTAATGTTAGTTTCTTTAGAGTTTTTGGCTGTAAAGTTTTTATTTATAATACAAAGGATAATCTTGATAAGTTTGCTTCTAAAAGTGATGGCGGAAATTTTCTTGGTCATTCTTTAACTATCAAATACTATAGAGTCTTTAATAAGAGAACCAAATGTGTGGGAGAATATGTTCACATCAAGTTTGATGAAACTGATCCACATGATCCTAAAACCTCTCTTGAAAATCATGAAGAAGATTTATCTGTTCTGGACCTTAATGAAAAATCTAATCAACCAGCTATAAAGACAACCAGTTCTGGACTTATTCCAGAATCTGTTCCTAATGAACCCGAACCTAGAAAAGAACCTGAAATTTCTAGTCCTACCTTTAGTAGATCAACTAGAATTCTAAAGAATCATCCTTTAGATGCTGTTGTAGGAAATCTTGACAGAGGGACACAGACTAGAGATTCTCTTAGAAATTAGGTTGAACATCAAGCCTTCTTGTCACAGCTTGAACCTAAAAACATTTATGATGCTATTAATGATGAATTTTGGGTAATTTATATACAAGAAGAACTCAAACAATTTGAAAGAAATAAAGTTTGGAAACCTGTTGAAAGACCTAAGGACACTTTCACAATAGGCACTAAATGGGTGTTTAGAAATAAAGTAGATGAATCTGGAAACATAGTTAGAAATAAATCTAGGATATTTGCACAAGGCTATAGTCAAGAAGAAGGTATAGACTATGAGGAGAATTTTTCTCCAATATCCAGATTAGAAGCTATTAGTATTTTACTTTCTTATGATGCACATCTAAATTTCAAACTACATCAAATGGATGTCAAGAGTGCATTCTTGAATGGGTATATTGCTGAGGATGTTTTTGTTGAACAACCACCTAGATTTTCGAAACCTCATTTTCCAAATCATATTTTCAAATTATCAAAATATTTATATGGTTTAAAGAAAGTTCCAACATCTTGGTATGATAGATTAAGTACTTTTCTAATTTCTAAGGGTTTTACAAAAGGAATATCTGATCCTACTTTGTTTATGAAACGAATTTCTAAAGATGTTTTAGTTGTAGGAAATTATGTAGATGATATTATTTTTGGATCTTCAAAAACTACATTATGTACTAATTTTTCTAAAATGATGCAAAATGATTTTGAAATGAGTTTAATGGGTGAACATAAATTCTTTCTCGAATTTCAAATCTCTCAAAATGATAATGGAATTATTTTAACTCAAAGAAAATATACTAGAGATCTTTTAAAACATTTTGGATTGGATAGCAAAAAAAGTACTGACACTCCCATGAGTACCACCTGTAAGATGGATCTTGATGAAAATGGTAAATCTGTTGATCAAACCACTAATAGAGGAATGATTGGAAGTTTACTCTACCAGACTGCTAGTCATCCTGATATTATGTTTAGTGTGTGTATGTGTGCTCATTTTCAAAAAAAGACTAAAGAGTCACATTTATATGTTGTAAAGAGAATTTTCAAATACCTCAAGCATACTCCAAATTTAGGACTGTTCTATCCCAAAGGACAATCATTTGAATTCGTTAGTTATTCTGATGCTGATTTTGCTGGATGTAAGTTAGATAGAGAAAGAACCTCTGGAATGTGTCACCTTTTAGGCAAGTCACTAGTATAATGGTGTAGTAAGAAACGAAATTCTGTTGCATTATCTGCTGCAGAAGATGAATACATAGCTGCTGGCAGTTATTGTGCACAAATTTTGTTGATGAAACACACATTACTAGACTATGGATATCAATTCAGACATGTCCCAATAAATTGTGACCACAAAAGTTCTATTAACATTTCTAAGAATCCTATTTCTCATTCTAGGACAAAACATATTGATGTAAGACATCACTTTTTGAGGGATCATTATAAAAAGGGTGATATCACTTTGGAATTAATTGGTACTGAATATCAACTTGCTGATATATTCACTAAACCATTAAATTCTAAGAGATTAGACTACATCATAAATGATCTTGGTATGATTAATCATAAGTGAATATCTTACTGATCTTAACGTTTAATACTATACTACATTTTACTTTACGGTTTCATAGTCCCTGTTTCTAAGTTACTGTTTTATGTTCACGGTCTCACCGTCATGATTTTATGCTCACGGTCTGTCACCTTACTGTCTCACCGTGACTGCACAGAATGATCATCATCTCACTGTGATGACAATCAACTGTCTCACCGTGATGACTAGTTTTCATCGCACCGTAATTCCTGCTCACGGTCTCACCGTGAAAGTTTTTTTTATTTTATTTCACCGCTATTTGATTTCCCGCGTTTTTGTTTTTATGATGTTTGACATTCCCAAATGATAAAACATAAGGGTTTCATTTGATTCCTTACCCGAACTCTCTCTTGAACCTTCTATTCCTTCTCGCCCGAACGATCAGTGGATTCCAAGGATGAAGCGTCCATCTTCACCCTCGTATGAGAATCGCCGCACTAAGAAACATAAGAGGATTCCGAGGATAGCTCTCGAAGGACCTCTAAACCCAAATCTGGTAAGCCGTACAGTTGTACCTGAAAAAGCGGTTTGTACAGAGTGGTTTCTATCTCGAAGATCTTTAGTTTTGAAAGTTTTAAGAGATCAAGGATATATTGGATGATTCACTAGACAAAATAGACCGATCTACCCGAGATTGGTATCTCAATTTTATCAGTATGTAATGTTTTTTTTTTGAGTTTGGAGAAAGATTTATGGTGACAAGCTGGAAAAATTGTCAAAAGTTCTCTTTCTCTTCGTGGATGTGGGTTGTATGCCTAGGGATTCCCCATGAAGGTGCCTAGGGATTCCCCATGAAGGAGTTTGTGAGGATTACCAGAGAAACCCTCCTCCAACAACCAACATCATTGACCTAGAGAATGCTTTGGAACACCTGACTGGAAATGCCACCAAGAGAAGGGCCATAGCTGCTGAATTAGATGGGGAGACTAGACTTCTGTTCAAGTTTGTTCAAAATTTGATTACTCCAAAAAAAGGAGATTTTGCTGTGATGAAGTATCAGGATGTGTTCCTGATTCATCTGTTGAAGAATGGCCATAAGATCTTCTTATGTAAGTATGTTATCAATCATATCTGTGAGCTGATCAAAGTCACTTCCAAATCCACCTCCCTGTTTTACTCAAGGATGATTTAGACTATGTTAGTTGCCAATGGGATGGTTGGACCGAATGAAGAAAAGTTAGAGGACCTTGATTTCTGCCTTTCCATGCCTATCATCAGAAGAATGAAGATTAGTTAGAACCCCTGGAAGAAGCAGTGGGTTGAGGATAATGATCAAGTGTATAAAAAGTTTAATCCTGTTGACTATCCAAGAATGCCTAAAAATCTATCTGATCCTGGTTTGGAACCAGATGAAGTGGATGACTATTCAGAAGATGAAGAAGAAGAGGAAGTAACTACTGAAGTATCTCCAAGAGAAGAAGCTGGAAGTCCTCAAATGGAAACAACTCCTGTTGAACAAGAAAGGACTGTTGTCCCTGCTGTTATATTTGATGAAATACCTCAAGAAGAGGAAGTTGGTGCTAGTTTTAGAGAAGAGGAAGCTCCTGCTTCCAGTGTGGATGTAAATCCAGAAGCTCATCCTAATTCTGCACAGAAGTTGGATTTTCCTGATTCATAACAACAAACAACCTTTGAGGCAGATCCTGTTGAAGAGGATCTTTCTATTGAAAAAGAAGCAAGCCTGGAAGTTCAACCAGTGGAACAGTCAGTTCCTAAGATAATTCTCTCTGCTGAAGAGTGGATGGAAATTTCCTTCCTGTTGGCAAGGAAAGAATTTGCTGAAGAGATCATGGATGATCCTGTGGATCTTTTCCATGTTCCTGAGCCTCAAGAATCTGAAAGGGAAGCACAATTTGAGGGGGAGGAACCTCAAAATCTTGAGATTACAGAAGCTGGATCTACTGAAGGTTCTCAACCTGCTGTCTAATACTCTGTGCACACCCATTTTTTCCCAAGCATTTAGTATGTGAATGAGTCAGATAAAGTGTCTATAACTGGAATGGATCTTTCTTCTCTGTTTCAACTGAAGTCTGTAGCTCATCCAGAACAAGAATCAGAGCCCCAACCTCAATTCGAATCAGAATCTGAGTCTGATGATGACTCTGAACCTCAACCAGCATCTGAACCACTACCTTTACCTACAACATTACCCGAGCATCACTCCTTTGTGACCAAAGAGGATCTGAAAGTTTTTGGAGAAACATTGTAAGCTGGAGTTGAGAAAATTGTCTCCACTCAACCTCGTCCAGTAACTCAGTTAAGTCAAGAAGTTGCATCAATTATCTTGGAAAATATTATCTTTCATATTCAACCAAGGATGATCTGAGAAATTCATGAATTCAGAGTAGAGAATAAGCTTCTGAGCACTGATGTTGCAAATCTGAAAAATATGATAGCGTGTTTGCAGAATGTGTTATCCTTGAGATCAGAACCTGATCATGTTTCTTCTCATGCACCTGTTGCTTCTTCTCTTGAGCCATCTGATTCCCTCCTTGCTAGGAAAATTGTGTCTGAAGTTCATACATACCTCCTTTATTTTGATGAAATGATTGGAAAAAGACACACCAAGATTCTAGAACACATGAGAGAGCTTGTGGAAACTCAAAATAAGATTACAGATGAATACACTGGCTGCCTGCAAAAAGATCTGAAACAGCTCAAAGTTCTAACCGAAGCTGTCAAGGCATCACCTGCTTCTGGTCAGACCTCCACATCTTCTTTGGATGATTCTATGCTGAGATCCATAATCAAGGAAGAAATTCAGAGTGCCTTTAGTGGCTTAGATCATTCTTCCTTGACAGATTTGGTTAAAAACAGTGATAGAGAATTGGACATGGTTAGGATTCATTCTAAGATAGCCAATGATGCTCAACAAGAGATCACAATGAAAATAGATCTTTATCTCTCCCGGATTTTCTCTAAAAGTGATATGACAGATCACTTTAGATATCTTGTGGAAAATTTGAGAATCCCTCCAGTGACTCATGGTTTTAAAACTCACGTTCAGAAACATACAGAGTTCACCAGATTGTTGGACAATTTTATGGAAAATAAGGATGATTTTGAAAAGTCTATGCAACATGGTGGTGAAATCATTACTGATTTAATCAGTATTTTGAAGCCGTATCTTCATGTGCAGAGTACTTCTATAGTTTCTCCAGCTGCTGCACCCCTTAGACCTGCTCTACCTACCTTAGCCTCAACTTCCATGTTAGTCAGCCAAACTCTTTCCCAGATCTGGCCAGTCATTATTGACCAAACTACGACTAGATCTTCTTCTACTCCCACTTTGGATCCATCTGTTTTTGAAGTTCTACCCTTACCCTCTTCATCTACTGCATCTATGCCTTCTTCTACTTTAGCACCAGTTCATGCTGCTGATAAAGGGAAGGAAAAGATGGATCCCTAAAGAGTCTCAAGACCGTTTTCTTTTTGATGGGATTTCATTTCTTGTTTACTGTTTGTATTTATCCTGTATGTTTTATTTTGAACCCTTTTTTTACTGAAAACTGTCGAAGTATCATTTTATCTACTTTTTGATAATCCCAAAAGGGGGAGAAATATCTACAAGTGTCAATGGGGGAGAAAAGATACAAGTGTCAGTTCTAAAATTCTTTTTTGTTATTCTAGGATCTTTAAAGTTACATTTCATTTATATTCGGCCTATATCTGTTTTGTGATCATCAAAAAGGGGGAGATTTTTTGGACTCCTCATGTGTTAATCATGTTTTAATGATCACAAATCCTTTTACTGTTAATTAATCTCAATCTTCATTGCATATCTTGCTAGTGATCTTCAATCTCAATAATAACTACTCATCATGGTTTAATGATAACAAATCTTATGGATGTTAATTACTCTCTTTATTATTTACAAGTCTTATGCATGATTACAAGTCCCTCATATATTATCAAGCCATTATTTTTATGATTCAAGTTCTCTTACTCTCTAATGATTAAGCTTAATCCATATTCTGCATATTCTGTCTAAGTCCAAATATAGATATTTGTCTATCTATGGACTCACCGTGACCCAGACACCGTGACCCAGACACCGTGACCCATACACCGTGACCTAGATACCGTGACCCAGACACCGTGACCCAGACACCGTGATTCAGACACCATGACCCAGACACTATGACCCAGACACCGTCAGGGACACACCGTGAGCTAGACACCGTGATATGAACATATCGTGAAGCTCATACCATGAATCCCATACCATGAACCTCATACAGTAAAGAAGATACCATTTACATAATCACTGTGACGTCGTTCCTTAACTTTTTGTCAATATTATTTAAATAATACTAACGGCCATATGTGTTGTTTTTAATGCAATTAATGTTATTTAATGATAGTTGTTGTCATGTCATGAAACTGTATCTCATACCTATGAAAAGGGAATAATTCCTACTGTCAGAACTTGTGGAATATAAGGAAGATTAAGATGCAGTACACTATATAGAAGGGAAGAGGTGTACAAGTGTGAAAATACAATGAGAAGAACTTACATACACCGAGAGCACTACAAGAAGAACAATCCTGATCAAGAAAGAGATTACCAGACCTTCAAATAATTATCATGAATGCAATCCAACACCACTGAAGAACACATGACGAATCAAGAGATCTTTTTCATATCTGTAAAAGACAAGATGACTATGACACTCTGTTTTTCAACAGAAAAACCAGAAAAGGACTCAGAAGCATTCCTGCTGAATCCAACGAGTCCAGAGCTTCATTAATAATCACTATAGATTTATAATCTCTTATCTCATCTCTCTAAGTGATTAATTTATTAACTTTCAAGCAGTGTGGTGTACTCTGTATTTCTTATACACACACTATCTCCTGCACTGAACTGGAGGATATCAAAATCCTCAAACCAAAATTGTTTACTCTTTTTTACCCACGTCAATTGTGGAAGAGGTCCTTGTGTGGCCTGGTCTTTGTTTTGTTTCCCACGAAGAATAGTGGTAGAGGTCCCTACATGGCCTGGACAGTTTTGTAAACTGTTGTTAACCTCGATCCAGGGTGTGGATCAAATTTTTATAAATTTGAGAGGACTAAGTCTTCGCTTGAGAATGAACCTCTTGTTATATCTGCTGTGCATATTTAGATTAAGTTTATAGTATACTAAATATAACTTATTTATTCTACAACTATTACTTTGAAATACAAAACTATATTTAAGCTAATTTGATAGTTAAATTAGAAAGTGTTTACACTTATTGTAAATTAGTAGGTTAGTTTCAAAAGTTAGTTTAATATTGTGGTTAAAATTAACTAATACCTAATCAATATTTGATAAGCTAAGTGAACATTTAAAATCTTTATAAATTCACTATAGTTTAACTCGTTTTATAAATTGGGGGTTTTTAAAATAGACAATATTTTAACAGAAATTTAAATTGGAACTCATTTCACCCCCCCCCCCTCTTGAGTATCCACTCCGACCAACAAGTTTGATGTGTCTTTTACTCCTAAAATAGATATGAATTACACAAATTCATATTTAAACAATATTTCTGGTCTTTATATTTATCCTGTCTTAACTACCATCTATCTGTTATAGACAATTTATTTTTCTCAATCTCTCTATACCCACCTTTTATAGACCAAGTTATCTTATTCTTCTCACCAATCGAGGAACATGAATCATCATCAGATGAACTATAAGATGTAATAATTTTTTTAAATAAATAAACTTCATAGAGTCATGAAAATTATTACCAACATTTTTAAATTCTAATTCATACTATAAAAATGAACTAAGAAAATTCTCTATGGTACATTCCCTGAAACTCCCTCTCTTTAATTGAAAATTTATTTTTATTTCATGAGATCTCATTCACCAATAACAATATTTTTCAATTTTTCTCATAGTATATTCATCCCATTCACAATTATTGTAAACCTTTTGAACATTTTATTGATAGTCTCATGTTCTCTCCATTTGAAGTTGCCAAACTCAGAACACAACACACCATGAATAGTTATATTAAACTAATTTGTACTATATTTTGCGACATTAAAAATTCTATAAATATATTTATTATTGTTACATGTATATTCATGGATAACTTTGTTTCAATTATCACAGATCAAAGAATATTCATTATATTATAAGGAAAAATTTACTTAATTTTATCATTACTTATAAGAAAATTAGGGCCACACTTTTAAATTTTATATGGTGTCACCATTAATTTAAAATTCTCATTGATTAGCTAATTAAGTTAATATTATATAATAGATTTCCAGTAACAATAATCATTTACATAAAAATGTTTTGTTTCTATTGAATCCAACTATCATTATATCCTAAATATTCCATTTTAAAATATCGTTCCCTTTGACTATTAATTTTAGGATATAAGTATTCTCAAAATATATAGAAATCATTAAAAAATAATTTATTATAATATCATATAAAAAATAACATTTTACATTGATACAAATTATTAGGTTCCAAATGATAAATGTAAAATACGATAGGGGATTTGATAATTTTCATTATTACAATAATCACAGTACTTAAACAAAAAATATTGAATTAAATAGATATGATATAGTAGTTCAAACACAATAAATTATAAGAAATTATGTAGAATAATTTTTGAATAAGAATATGCATTGAAAACAAGAAATATAAATTGATGAAGTAAAAATAGATTATAGTAGTGTAGATAAAAAAAGAACCAATATCTACTCTTAAAACTCTAAACCCTTAGGGCAAGGACATCCACAGTGATGTATATCACTTTTTTAAGGGAGTGGTAACTCAAAAAATTGTCTCTTTTAATATTAGTAGGAAAAAACCCAACACTATATTTTATAAGAATAGATAGATTCCAACATTTTCATTAGAGTAGACCTAACTCATACTTTCCAACATTAATATTAACCTAAACAAGAACTTTTAATACAACAAGGTAAAACCAGTGAACTTAATTTTGGTCATATGATCTTAAAAAAATAACATAGATTTCAATGGAGATATAACTGTGTGTGAATTAATTAATTAAAACTCAATATCAACATTACAGTAAAATATTATATGGAACAAGAACAAAATAAATAGATAAAATAAATAATGTTGAAAAAATAATTTCTTAAGTAGAAACAATGATATACATCCATTAATAGATGTGGAACAAATATATTTGGGTGATAAAATAGTTACTTATAATACTAGAACAGTATATTTTGGAACAATATAGATTTGGAATATTTCATCACTTTAATATAAGTATTATAATTATTTCATACTACCAATTTTCTCTAAATTCCTTTTATAGATTAAATAATAATGGTTAATTTCATCAGTTTAAGATCCCTGAATGATCCTTATCACACCCAAGTTTTTATTTAAGAAGTAATTTTTTTAATTATTTGTCTTTATTTTTGTTCTTGAGTTTCTATAATGAACCTTTTAATTTTTATGACATTTTAAAGAAAATTTTCTTAATTCACATTTAGTAAATACCATTAAATGAATATATAAATTAGGTATAAAACATAATTATGTGTTGTATAAATTTAGAACATGGGTTTTATAACTATTCGAGTTATTTTTGTTGGTTCCTTGTGTTCCTAGTGGAGGGTGAATTTTGGGCACACGGTTTAGTTAAACCATGTAGAGATCATGTAATATGCTTAGACTTAAGATAATAGAAACTACAAGAAAAATCTCATGATTTAACCCTATCACACAGCCACCCTCCCTCACTCTCCCTTATCATGATCTATGTCTAGGTTTCCTACCCCATATATATTATCCCTCCAACAGACTTTGATCCTTGGTTTTTTTGTTATGAAATATTGAATCTATTCTGGTCTAGGTTGGGTTCCTTTTTCTCCACTATAATCTTCCTATAATTACTCTCCATATTTTCACCCCCTTTTTCGCACATCATGGTGAAACCCTAGGTGTGTTTTAGTTCTAATTTATTAATTTTTTTTATTTCTAGTGTTTGAGATGGCTCTTACTAGCCTTCATATTTCTGTTGTTGGAGAAATAAAATCATCTATGTGATCCCCTCGTCGGTGTTTCTATGTTTTCAATTTTTCCAAATGTTATCACATATGATTGGGTATTGGAAATTTGTTTATTTAAAATCATAAATTCATGTTATATTCAATTAAATTTTTAAATTTTTATTAGTTTTGGTTTTCAGGTATTTTCAATTTATTTCCTATTATTTTTTTTATTTCCCCTTCTTGCTCTCAACACTCAATGAATAAATTTGGGTTTTGTATGATAAAATATTTTTGGTGTTTCTAAAATAAGAATTCAGTTTTTTAATATTATTTTATGTTATTTCTAAAGAAATAGGATTCCTTGTTTCATTGTTATGGTATTCTCTTATGGTTGTTATTCTGAATGTATCCTACTATATTATTTCTTATACTCATTTGTATGGGTGTATAGACATATGTTCATATTCACATGAAAGTATGTGAATATATATAGATAAATGTTTATATAAATATATATATAAGTGAATGTGTGTGTGTGTCTAATTATATATGTGTATAATGTTAAAATGGATGTTTTGAAATTAAATATTTATGTTGGAGTTTAATTTTTAGGTATATTTTTAAATATGATTCTTTTTTATAGTATGAAATGAAGTTCTAATGGGAAATTGGAGTAAATTATTATTTAAATTAAAGAATTTGTGCATAAATTCACATATATATGTGTTTTATATATATTTTATGAAGGCCTTACGGGTTGGTAAAATGTCTCATTGGGGTTTAATGTGTTTTCCTTTGAAAGGAAATGGTTTTAAAGGATTTTTTTGAATATGTAAAAAGAAAATGGTTTACAATGTAGTGATGGAAAGACTTATTAATGGAAGTGGTATGTTTTACATGGAAATAGCACATGGGAAACCATTTATCTGAGAGAGGAAGATTAGAATAAATAATAATGGGATTTAAGGTAGACTAACAATGTGTTTAAATCTGAATAAATGTCATGGTTCTATAAATGGGTGTCACTACATAGTTAGGACAAGACATGTAATACTTAGTGGTTGTTTGGATGTGGCATCATGGATGGGTGACACCCTAACACGAGGATAATATATGTTCTCATTAGTGGTTAACACATTCATTGGATTTTTGATCGGTCAATTCATGACCCGATACTAAGATATAGGGTGGATATAACTTTAGATGACCTAGAGTTCTCCAAAAGTTAGTATTTTAATTTTTTTATTATATGATTTTCTTCTAATCTATCTATAGCACATTGATATTTTTTTTGAATTATTTTTTCTCAAATTAATTTATTCTTTTTGACATTTTTTATTTCACACAACAATAAATGTAGTTTGTTTTATATTAAGGCGCCATTTTTAGCTTGCAATATAAAAACAACCAAGTTAATTTTACACTAAAAGTAACATAATATTTAGCTTGATATACATGTAAAACCGAGTTTACCATTTATTAGATGAAATAATTAATTTTCTCTATGGATTGTGTGACACGTAATAACGAGTTTTACCAAATAATAATATATCATTAATATATTTTTACTTAATATAATTAAATATAACTTATCTTTTAAATTAGAAGTTATGAATATTATTAACTAATTTATGAAAATATATAATTTATGCAAATATAATATTAATTTCTAGGTTTCCAATTAATTATAAATTGATATGAAACCTAATAGAATATAAAGAAAGATATAATATTTTTTGTGGTCAGAAAGTTGTTTTACACCTATAAATTAAATTAATAACTATTAGTGAGTATTATTAATTTAATTTATATGTTATATATTCTATATAATTATTTTGGTATTCATACAATATATATGATATAGATAAGACAAGGACAAACCAAATTTTATGCATTACAACCAATATTTTTATTAAGGTATTTTTGTTACCTTTTAATGGAGAACCCATTTTAAATCCATGTTTTTTAATTTTTGTAGATATAATATTAAAATATAAACTTCATATTTGAAATAATTATATAATATTTAGTTTATGGTAAATTTTTATTAATTTTCTGTGAGTTTTATTATTTTAATGAATTATGAAAAATATTGAATTTGAGTTCAAAACTGTTTTTTCATATTATTTATTTATAAATTTAAATTATATTTTAAATTGGTTTAATATTTTAAGTAGATAATTTATTTATCTATTAATATATTATAGTTTATTAATATAATGTTTTCATTGACAGTGGTTATAAAAACATAGCAAACTTTTGAATGTTTTTAATTTATAAACCCGCATTATCGACCCCACTATGAGATTAATTTTAAATTAATTTATTCCAATTATGTGATAATAATTTGGGAAAATGGAATCATTATTTTGAATAAAAATATTTTATAAATTATAAAAATTTTAAATTAGTTTTTTTCCGAAATTATTATTGAATGTAATTAAAATTAATTATATAGATTAAGGTAAAATTAGGCTTAACTAAGGACTAAACATTAAATTTACGGCCAAAATCAACTTTGAAACATGTAAAGAGGACTTCAATGGACATATATAGACCCTATACTCCCCCAAATATAATTTTTTATTTTATTTTATCCAATTTACATGTGTTTATGGAATTCCATTGTCAAAATATTATAAGAGTGCAACTCCTCCTCCACTATAAAGGCCTCCTCTCTTCCCCTTAATTACACATCTAAAACCACAGAATATCATCCAATATCTACTCAAATATCCTAAAAAATTATACATTATTCATGGAAGCCTCCCCTTGGGCATAAATCAATCCTAGGAATCCATTTGGAACAAACCAAAATAATTTACCCGATTAAGAGGTAACATCTTCTCTCATGCTCCTTACTTTTATTTTCATTCTCCACCCCCTACACTCTCTTTATTACATGATTTTATAAAAAACCAGTATATTAAAAATAATATTATATATTATTAGATTATTGTGGCATATACTTACTCACACGTTCATCTAATGGGTAACGAGCATAATGTTTCTGTGTACAACGAACTAACGCCTCAAAAAACGATGATTATTCATTTTCCCCTATCACCTCTCCTGGTAGAAACTGTGATAGAAAATAAATTTATATATGTTATATGTTATGTTTTTTATTTATTTAATATTATTTATTCATTTTACAACATATATATTTATACTTTCTATTCGGGGTAAACATGATAATTTTGTTTGAGGAAGTGTGGACTACTGCCCCCTCAAAGCGAATTGACTTATTCACTCACAACATGGAATGTATTAAGGAAGAGTTCAATTAAAATATATAGTATAATAATTATACTATAATTATTTTATATATATATATATATAAACATCTTCCATTTACCTTCATTCTTTCAAAGTGACAGTAAAAATAGATACAATGTTCATGCGTACATATGACTCACCGTCTCCATAAACGGTGTATTCTATTTCATACTTAATTATTATTTATATTATTATAATACAAATATAATGAATAAAAAATATATTTATATCATGATTTAAATTATTTAAATAATGATATAATTATTAATTTGAAATATATAACTTGTTAAGATACATACGATGAACAAATAGAATATTATCCAAAGTGAAACCTTACCTTAGAATGGTTAACAAGAGGGTAATATAAGGTCATAATAAAACAATATATTGTTTCATATATAATAAAATATTTATTGAAAATATTTAAATTAAGTTTATATTTATTATAAATGTGGTTTTAATGAGTACTATGAGATTCAACACATAATGTATGGTAATTTCATTTAATGTTTTATTTCAATGAGATTCATGATTTATTCACCACCCATTCCTTTTTTATGGTGTGTATAATTCCCATGGATGTACAATATGATTATTATACTTATATTTATGGTTATTTACATATAAATTTCATTATATTTCTTTCATGGGAACTATGTCTCAAAATTTATCAAATCGGTAAATTGATTTTGTCTCAATTTTCAGTCTTTGAGACATGTACCATTTTAAGCACCAATATTTTTCCATGTGGTGTATATAATAAATTTTAATTATTATATCATGAATCTTATTATTGTCATGATATTTTATGCTTCATGCAATTTAATTTTATTGTACTTTTATTGTTTCCATGTTTCACTATTTGGTATATAATATGGTTAAGAAATTGTTTTCTAGAAATCCCTACTTTACCTCTCTTTGGTCAGAATTCTAAATTCCTGTAACTCCATGTTTTCTAAAAATGGTTTCCAAGAATATTCTAATAATATCCTATGGTCATTAAAATAAATTTTTACAATTTTTATATTTTACCAATTTTTTCAATAGTTTATTGTTATCTCTTTCTGAACAAGAATTTTTTTTAAACATTTTATAATGCAAAACGATTGTTTTTTACCACATACGACATGTACAGATTTACCTTCCATCAATTATTTGAAGATTTATTTTCTTGTTTAAAAGATTAATTTTTATGAGTTTTTATTAAATCGTGTTCTCTAGATTTGTTTTCAAAATATTTTCAAGATTATTTTATCTGTTTTCACAGAAAATTGTTTTCAAAATTGTTTTCATGATCCTTTTATAAGTTATAAAGAAAAATTGTTATCAAAATGTTTCAATCATAATTTATAAAGTTTTTAAAGAAATTTTTATGAAACGTTTTGAATCTATATTTATATATTTTCGATGAAAAATGCTTCCAAAAGGTTTTCAAAGTATTATTTATAATATTTTAAGTTTATTTTAAGTATTTTTTTTAAAATATCTTTTATGGTTTAAAGATCCTTCTTCATAGAAGAAAGGATATTTTCCTTAGGAAATGTTATTAAAATATATTTTCAAGTTATTTTCCATATAAGATGAAATATATTGATGTTACTCATTCCATTTTATGAAATTATCCAATGTTTCTATTCATATTTCTTCTTGAATGGTTTAGGTTTCAAGGGAATTATGTTTATGACACCCATTTCACTTCCACGAGTTATATGATTTTAAAATGCACATCTTTTAATAGATAATGGTTTTGATTAAATGATCATGAAACTTGTATTTTTTACATAGGCTATGATATGACTACATGTCTATGAAACCCATTTCATTTTGTGTGTTATGGTATGATTGGTTTTGATTTTATGGCACATGTATGTATGATTTAATTATGAGATGGGTGGGACCTAAATCTCTCTCCAATGAGTTGGGTAATGATAACTGTTTTGTTATATGAAATGGTACATGGGAGGGAATCCCAAGACAAAAAGAGGAGTGTACATGATATGACATCCCAAGCCCAAAACAAGAGGGTACACAGGAGGATATCCCAAGACTGAAACAATAGGGTCTATGGGAGGGAATCTTAATCACGAAGCATGTACAAGTGTGATTAACCCAAAACTAACTTGTTACAAAGGCCTTGGTAGGCCACAATGAAATATGGTTTTTTATATTCATAAGTGTCTTCCAAAAGTAAATGTTTTATTCCTATGTTATGATTTCATAGATTATGTTCTTTATTTCATTATGATTCATGTCTTATGAACAACAACGATTTATTACGAGATAAATGTTTATGATCTTTATTATGAAGTGTTTGATGTTATATTTTCATTACAATCTTATCATACCATTTTTTTCTTGATTTTTCTAACATATCTCTCTTGTTTACCATTACTGAAAATCTAAGATCACCCTTTTTTTGTTTCCTCCCTATAGGTTATGAAGATATGTACTATGATTAATGTATCAAATATGGGTTCTAGTGTAGAACAACATAGAGGGAGATGATGTTGATCATTTATGTAGTAGTATTTATGTTTACATGTTTCCAAAGGAACTAGACTAGTATAGACTTTGGGCATTTGTTTATATAATGTTTTAAGTCTTCCACAAATATTATGTAATGCTAATGTAGAAAAATATTGGGTTGTTATACTATCTTTTATTTATATTACCCATGGTGATTTCTTTTTGATTACTTAATTTTGATTCTCTCTTCATTTACATAAATTATAAAAATCATGTTTCTTATGAAATTTTTTAAACTGGAAGAATAAATATTTGTTATTATTTTCTTAAAACATTAAATGTTTGAGGACTATTATGAAAGGGGTAATTATAAAATGTTTTTAAAAATTTTAGTTTAACAAAATAATGGTGTCAAACATTGAAATTGTTTTTAAGTCATTGATTTTAATTGAAGGAAAAATAAAATGATGTTTATAAAGAATTTATAATATGATATTAGAATATATTAAAAAAATTATAAACCTATTTTATATTTTTATTTTTCAAACTATAATTTTTGTTTTTTTAAAAATAAAACCATTAAATCTATGGGTCATACCTATTGGGGTGCTGATCTCACACCATACTCACAGAACATAGTGTATATAGTTCAAGTGGAGTTATAAGTTTTAGATTTGGTCCTCAAAACTAGAACCAAGTTTGGATAGGGAGTGACCTAAGGTTATATGGGATGATTTGATTAGGTATGTTGGTGTTTATTGTTAAAACTTCAATAATTTCATCCAAATAGGACATTCCTGATTTCATTTACTATTATCATAAATCGATTAGTAGTCCCTATTACTTTATTTATAGGATATTTAGCCTAGTATTTTATTTATTTTCAAAGAATTTTTGGCTAATTATTCCATTCAAATAATGTGTCCATATATGATTCCTATTATTAAATATTCTTCTGATTTGACACTATTTGAGTTCAATTTAAACTATTTTTTAGCTATTATTTTATGATTTAGTGTGGATTTTGACTTAAAGACGAGTCATCCCATATTTTTGGGAGAACAATTTGTTCTGTGTTGACCCTGATTATTTTCCATTTCCATACCCAATGATATTTTTTATATCCAATAGTATTTTTATCTTAATAGTGGGATATATTATTTTCATCAAGTATATGTTAGGCCATGTCAGGTGCTCGATGAAGGGAAGAATCATTCCCTTTCATGAAAAATGATATCAAAGCCTAGGTTCCCTAAGCAGAGTGAGGTTTTGAAAATACCTAATGATTTGGGATGACTAGTACATGGGAATAGGATCACCAAGACTTGGAGGATAATATATATACCAGTTTCATGAGTTCTTACTCATTATTAACCACTTGTATCTATGAGAAATTTGGGTTTAACTATGGATTTATAGTCTTGGTATTTTTCATTTTATAGTTATGGATTTATCATATTTGGTGATAAGACAAGTGTTGAGTTGGAGGTTCATGGTAAGATCAAAAGTCTTGGTAACAATTGTAGAGCCCACATAAATGGGTATTTATTTCTCTCAGTAATGGGTATTGTATTAGAATATAGTCTAGAAAGTCATACAAAAACTTAATCCATGGTTTCTAGTCCAATTTGGATTTTCGTTATCTTAAATAGTGTTTATAAATTATGTTTTGGATTTATGTTTTATAAATATTATTTTTGGTTATTTAATTTTTTTTCAAGTAATATTTATAGATTTTATGAAGGAAGTATTAGTTTAAAACTATTTTTTGGTTAGTTTTCAATATTTGAAAATGGAATGATGCAATTTTTTTTAAATGGTTTTGAAAAGGTTTCAAATATAATGTTTGTGTTTAAATGGGGAAAGTCAGTTTTATATATTTAGAAAATGAGATTTTATGTTTTTTAAGTGGATTATTAATTTATGTTATTGATATTTTAGGTTACAAAACTCACATTTTAAAAAAAAATTATTTTCAAATTATAAAACCAATTAAAAAATTTAATGTTGATGTAAAACATAGAAAAATTATAAATGTTTTCAATAAAGAAAGTTTGGGGTATATAAATGGTTTTTAAATTTTCTTCTATGTTTTATAATATGATTTTTTTGTTCTGAAATGGTTAAAAAGGGTGGTGAATACTTTTAATTAGTTTAATGTGATGGATCATTTTCACAGTGTACATAATCATTTTCTATAAAGTTATTATTTTGAATTTAGATGTGATTTTGGATTGAGTGATTATTTCATTGATATATGATTGGTTAGGTCATGTGTTTGTTGAGTCAAATGTTATCTTTTGACTTCTATATTTTGTTTTGGAAATCACAAATGTATTTTTAATCATATCGTACTGACTCTGTCAATCGTATCGTACTGACTCTGGAAACCGTACCATACTAACTCTGTCAATCGTATCATAATGACTCTGAAAATCGTACCATACTGACTCTGTCAATCGTACCGTACTGACTCTGTCAATCGTATCGTAATGACTCTGGCAGATGTATTGTACTGACTCTTCTTTTCATACTTCCATTACTTGTTTTGGTACTTAGTCAAAAACACTTGTTTCATGTGAATCGTAGCATTGCATATCATCAATATATATCTTGTTTTAACTAATATTATGTTGTTGAGTTAGTTACAAACTAATCAAAACGATGTCGTGCTTTCTGTTTCAATATGACCGTTATGATGCCAGGTGTCCAAGTCCCTCCGAGTTTTTTTGGAGAAATATGATCGTTGGAGTCAACATGACCGTTGGAACCTGAGGCCTATAAATAAGAGGTCATTTGAAGCTGAGAGAACAACGAGATAACGAATGAGACCTTGTGGATCAACTGTGATACTTTTATTCAATAAAGATTCTAGAGAGATATGATGTGACTTCTCTCATCTGCTTTGTGCGTCTGATCATCGTATGGAGGGCTTTCAAGAAATTGAAAGATAGAGGTGCTGATTACCTACAAAATCGAGGGCTGTCGGGGATAGGCAGACAGACGTGCCAATCATCGTATTGAGGGCTGCCGGGGATAGGCAGACAGACGTGCTGATTATCGTATCGAGGACTGCCAGGGATAGGCAGACAGACAGTCTGATCATCGTATCGAGGGCTCACCAAGGTGTTTGTGAGACAGACCTTTTATCCTAGTTGAAAGGATAACCCTTCTCTTTGGCTTAAAAGAATTTTAATTCTTTTACATTTCTGCTGTTACTTGTATTAGAAAGGAATTTGTATTGTTTCCTTTATTCTTTACACATTCAATTCTAATTGTTTCAATTAAAATCATTCTATTACATATTGTATTGATTGATTCTATACACTTTATGGTAAAATCATTCATCATTGTATTACTCTGATTATTGTGTTCATCTTGAATACAATTGTTTTACTTTACATTAGTATTACAATACATCATACCGTTTTATATTCAATACTTTTGTGGGTGTTTCTATTTGTATTATTTTAACATCATTTAAACTAATCTCTTAGTTGCTAAAACTCAAAGGTTTTTAAACCTACAATTCACCCCCCTCTTGTTTTGTTCCATCTAATAGACATACATATCTATATATTTTTAGATTTGATTTTGGAGTGAGTGATTATTTCATGGATATATGATTGGTTAGGTCATGTGTTATCCTTATTTTTTGAAGTATTCCTCCCAAGGAAGATGTGAGCATCTTTGGGTTTGGGTGATTATATAACATGGGGGTTTAATAGATCAAGTTTTTGGGGACATTACTTTTTTACGGTTTATTTTCATGGTATTTTCCATAGTCGTTTCTTGGGGAGTAGGGTGATTCCAGTATTCTTGATGTATCATTAGAGAGGATAAATTATTTTATATTTTTTGTGTACCTATGGTTAGTGAGGTTTGATTGTGGTTCCCTGATTATGGGGGGAAACAATAGGTGTGATTTGGGTCCTGGGATGGATGTGGGACAAGTTGATATTATGAAATAATATGGATATCTTTGGATTCATAGAATCAATGTGATCTATGTTTAGAGTAGTGGGTTATAAATTACCATTTATTTATTCTTTATATAAGGTTCAAAAACATATTATGTATAGTTTTATGTTCATAGTTTAAGATAGATTATCTTTTTTCATTGGTAAAGGGGCTGTGAGGAAGTCCATATTTTGGGATTTATGGGGTGATCATAGGTTCTGACCTTAGATTAGGCCTTTTTTCGTTGACGTTCAAGGAGGTTTATGATTGGTTCTTTACTCTATTCTTTTTTACTCCATCTTTTCTTTTTTCCCTCTATTTTTTATTTTGACCTGTGGCTTGTGATATGGAATTTCATATTTTTTTACAAATTTGGAGAAATTTATGTTTTTTATGGAAATATTTGTTCTTTTTTATAGGGTGACCTATTTGAGCCACTTTTATCTTGATTAAATATTTTTTTGGTTGGATTCATTTTGAGTGTTTTTTCTTTTAGAACCACCAAACTAGTTGGAATCTTAAATGTTCGGGAGATATTCTTGTGTATTGATAACCTAGTACTTACATATTTGTTCAAGTGGGAATTTTGGATTAAAGATTAACTCAATGGTTTTTAGAAAAATTATTTTTTGGTTAATCATTAAAATTATCATATAGGAAGTACTTATTTTCAATATGATATTTCTCATCCATTTTTTCTATTATCAATTTGGTGACTTTTTTGGGGGTATAAAGTTCTTATGGGGGGGACTGATGTCACATTCCAATTTTTATTTCCTTAATTAATTTACTAAGAAATTTTATTTCTTTTTAATATTTTGTTTTGGGGATGAACCGTTTAATTCCTTGGATATTTTAAGAAATTATTCTTTTCAAACGTTAGTGCATACCTTAATGAGACCATGCAAATATAATATCTAATTTACAAATCTAATTTTCATAGTGGGTGCATGGTTTGTTTAACCATTTGATCCAACTATGTTGGTGGCCTGTGTGCTCAATGAAGGGTGTATATTTGGAACACTATTTTGGTAAACCATGCGTCCACCATGTGATATGCCTATGATTTAAAAAATAGAAATTAAAAAAATCAGAATTTACCTCTAACATAGGCCCTTATCCCTTAGTATCCCCTCTAATTAATAATGGCCAAGTGGCCAACCCAACATGAATGATTCATACTCTGAGTTTTGATCCTTGGAATTTTCTTATATTTTTTCAAGAGGATTATCTTTGAGATAATTTTCTTTCTCCTCCTACCTCCTCTTTCTCTTCACCTACTCTGGGTTTTCTTCTCCTCCATTATTATACAAAGCATGGATAAACCTTACTATGTTTTCAGATTTAATTTTTTTATTATTTTTGTTTACTAATGTGTGTGACTATTATTCCAAACCATCCTATTTCCATTTTTAGAGAAATTCCATTTTTTGTTCATACCCTAAGTATTTTTCTTCATGTTTTCTCATTTCCATAATGATTCTTAAAATTCATGGGTATTCTAAATTGGTTCCCCTAAAATTATAAACTCATATTATTATAAATTTAATTTTTAATTTTTTTTCATTTAATTTTTTTTTGAAAATTTAATTGATTTACAAAGTGGATCTTAGGTATTTGGACCTTCATTATTTCTATACTCATAAAATTAATTCTAAATTTGTCTGATAAAATATTTATTGTGTCTTTATAAGATGAATTGAGTGTTGAATAATTATTTCAGGCTGTCTGAAATATTTTATTGTGATTCCTTTTTCTATTTTTATGTTTTCCACTTGTGATTGTTGTTCCAGATGTTGTGTGTCATACATTTTTCTTAAACTAACATATATGGATGTATTTATATATAAAAATATGTATATATTCATATAAGAATATCTAAATATATACATAGGAATATGTATTTACATGTACATATGTGTGTAATTTAATATGTATATAATGTTAAAAAGGGATGATTTTAAATTTTATCATTCTGTTTGAATTTGGGGTTTAGTTATGTTTTCTAAATATTTTTATTTTATCATGTAAATAAGTGAAGGCCCAATTGGAATATTGGGTAAATAGTAATTTAAATGATTGATTCCATTCACAATTCTCCATGGATTTATGTTTTATATTTATTTGATGAAAGATTTTATTTTTTTATATGTACTATGTAGGTCTGAAGTGTTTCCCTTGGTTGGAAATAGAAATGAAATTAAAGTATATATTTGAATACGTTAAAAAGAAATGGTATATCATATAGTGATGAAAAATATTTTAACTATAATGTGGTATTTTTTATATGGAAATTTTACAATGGAAACCATGAATCTAAGAGGGGAATATGTGGATAAATATCACTATGAATATCTGCCACACTTACAAAATCATTAAAATTGAATAATGGTCATAGTGTAACTGATGGGAGTCACCACATCGTTAAGAAAAGTCATGTAATCCTTCGTGGTTATTTGGTTGTGGTGTAATTAATTTTAGCAATATGGAACTGTGATAAGACATGTTCTTATTTGTAGGTAGTGGGTAATTTGTATTTTGACTAATTAAATTTTGAGTCGATACCATCATTTAGTGTTCCCATAACCTTTATTGACCTAGTGTTTCACCCTAGCGGTTGTTTAAAATTATTGATTTTATAGTTCTATCTTATTCTATATATAAATCATATTTACCAGGGAATTCATTTTATATTTCTAAATTTTTATTCTATCTTTATTCATTTGAATTTTTATAATTATGTTCCCTTTGAAATTATTTCAATACAAAATATAAATAATTTTCCTTAATTTTTTTATATCATTAAAAATTTTAAGAGTATTGAGAAATTTATAATTTGAAAATGTTTAATAAAATTTGGTTAAAAAAATGGCATCAACCGATGAAATGTTTTCTATGTGATTTTTTCATTTTAAGGAAAAAAATTATGTTCATAAATAATACATAATGGGATTTTATATTTTATTATAAAATTTAAAAAACACTTTCACATTTTATATTTCAATATATCTTTTGTTTGTTTGTTTTTTAAAATAAAATCATAAACTCTATAGTACTCACCTACTAGTTTATTGAGCTTAAACTAAACTCACACCACTCAGTGCTTGTAGATCGAGTGGATTTTTAGGTTATGTATTTGGTTCTAGAAATCATATATGAGTTTTTATAGAGTTTGACTTTTGGTAACATGAGATGATTTGACTAGTTATGTAGGTTATTATTTTCTACACTTTATTCTTTTTATGAAAATAGGCCTCTCCTACTTTTAGTTTTCATTTAGCTAGTATCTTCTATTTGTCTATATTACATGATTTTTAGGATGTCTTACTGAAATTTATGTTAATTTTCATATAATATTAAACCAGCCATTCTCTTTAAATTTCCATATTTATATGATCCTTCTTAGGTATTTTTCATCAATTAGTTCTCTATTTATCTTAAATTTAAATAACTATTTGTTTTACAACTAGTAATATAATTTTGTGTGGAAGTATGACTTACAGATGGGTCAAGATGGATTTGTGGAAAAGAAACTATCATGTGTCATAACTGATTATTGGGTGAAATAATACCTAATTATTTTTGTGATTCCATGGAATCATTTCATCAGCTCTAAGGAATCAAGACTCCCCTTGGGTATGTCAAAAGTCATCTTTAACATCCGATGGGGGAAAAATTCAGGTTGGTTCATGAAAGTCCTCATTTACTTCACATTCGTGCTTCCATAAATCTCTCTATGACCTATATTAAAAACTGTATGAATAATTCAAAAACCTATAAAAATAACAAGTCCCATAGTTTAAATATTTCACATCATGAATAATATTATTCCCATAATCTAGATCTCTATGATACATTCTCATCAAATCGTAATCTCGTAGCAGTTCTAATAGTACATATTCTTCAAAAAACATCATTTTTAATATGTTTTGAATGAAAAACATTCTCAACCTTATATCAAAAATTCATTAAACACTACAACATATCCTTACGAATCACTTCATTATATCACAGAATCCCTTGTTTGTATATTATGGTAACTATATATAATAAACGTATGTAATGTAGGGTAATAGTACATCTTAGAAATATTTTATTTTGATAGCTTATCATTACATTATCCTAGTGTTATAAACAATAATATTTAATTACTTTTATGATTAGATCATGAATCAAACACTTTGAAACCACCCCGAAGCAAATTCCTGTTATTTAAGAATGATTAAAAAATGATAAACCATAGTTAAAAAATCTAAACAATCTATTGTGGATAGAAATATCAAAATGATAATGAAATAAAGTAACATAATTCCAACTATATTTCCTTGTCATATTGTCATGCATTATAACTCTACATTGATTTGGCGTTATTTTAACCTCAATTTCTATCTTGAGATTCAGATATTAAGGCGAGAACATGTAGTGTATTTACACAACTAACCATATAGATTTTATATCATTAACAAGTGATGTAACCAATAATAAATTTGTTCATAATGCACATGGACCTTCTCCTTACATATAAGAATATATTTTCATATATGGAAAGAAATAAAAAAATTATTCAGGCATGATGCCAACCTTAACATTACACAACACACAATTATTCATACACAATTCTAAACATTCATTATCACACATGATGTGGTTATATAATGATTATAATTCAACTATATACATTATAGTATGTCTCACATTGAATAGAACTTCCAATTATATTCTTCCACATCAATAATTAAATCACACAAATAAATAAATATATTTTTATTTTTATTTACTAAATGTAGATTATTCTTATGTTGGAAATATCTAAATTGATTTAGATCATTCATACAGAATGTTATTTACTTATATAAAAATAATAAACACATAAACATTAAAGATATAAAATAACAATTTGTAAACTAAGAGGGGGATATTTGGAATTATAAATACATAAAAAAAGGTAAGGATCCACTAAAATTTATCACCCATTTTTATTATTATAAAACTAAAACATCCCACATTTTTTATATGATATAAAATAATGAAAATATAGATACGATCATATAAAAATTGAAACATCGACAAATAATACAAGGATTAAACAACATGCCTAAAAATTAAGAAATACTAATTATATAATACATAAAATATCCATTAAAAATCAAGCACAACATAAGAAGAAGAAAAAACTCTCTAAACTCCTATACGATTAAAAGAGATCCAAATTATTTAAAGTATATACAAATATAACAGATCTTTAATATTATCCTGAATAAAACCTTACACCTCTTGAAAATATATTAATATTAATTCCCTCTATCTAAAAACCCTATACAAAACAAAAACTACAAGGATCCATGAAAGTAGTTAATTAAATTTAAATAATTTTAAAATATATTAAAATAATTTTAAAATTTAACCAATATATAAGAAAATGCTTGAAAACCAAATAAGATAATAGTAAATACTTCTTCACTATCCATAGTAATACGACCCACATAATTTCATCCTAGTATACCAAATATAAACCATAAACTACCTGGATTTTTTCTATTATGAACAATAATACAAGTGCTTGTAGACTAGATTTGGTCCACTTGGATTTGAATAAGATTTTTTAGGAACCCATGCTATAGAATGGTTAGTCAATTTAATAATCAATGTATATTTATAAATGAATTATATCATGTTACCAAGATATTAAATAAATCAAAATGAATAACTAGTGGAATAATGAGAAAAACCTCACTTAAAAACATTAACATAAGAAATACCTTTATTTTTTCATATTCTCAAAGTAATTCATATATATCATGGGTAATTTTACAATTTATTCAAGTGAAATTGTTTTCATATGTTCTATATTCAAAATTTTTATTTCTCATAAAATCGTCTAGAATTTTTATTCCAAGAGTGAATTTTGTTGAAGTATCCTTCAAATTTTTTTACTTCAACCATAATCTTCCCATTCTACCTCTTTAAAGAATCCAGATAATCACATAATTTTTTTGTAGTTTTAGAATAATTATTTTTCAACTTACTATTATTTTTATTAAGCTTCACATTTTCTCTATGTACTATAAAACATAAGAATAAACATTATCTTTCTCCTTAATCAAACATTTTTTTATCATTTTTATATAAGTATCTCTAATAATGACTATAATATTATATACCTTATCATTATTGTCTTATAAATAATTTAGAATAAGAATATTATATCTTGAATCAAGGTTAGGATCATAAATGGAATCAAGACTAGAATTACTAAACATATCCATGTTATCCCTAAAAGATATATATTCATCCTTCCTTACTGATCCATCTAAGTTACACAAAGAATATGAGTGGTAAGACGAAAATGGTAGCCTACCATATTTATCAATAAAACATATATTATTCATTTCCTTATCATTTTTTGATTCATAACTTCAATATGAATCTTCAATATTATATTAAGTATCCATCTCTCTATATTATTTCTCTATGAAATTTTGGTAATTTCTTAGATTTTCTATTATAAGATAGTTAGGGTTTGTGTACCTATTATTTATTTACCCATAAAAATGACATGAATTTATTAATTTAATATCTAAATTACCATTCTTATCTTTATTATCAACATTTATCCTTATATACATCCTATAATGCTTCTTATTCTTATTCTGTCCAAACACATATTTAATAACCTATGCTATCTTCTTCTTATCATTGGTTAAGGGACCTAAATCATCATTATTGGAAAATTGTAAGAAGAAATAATAGTTTTCAAAGAATTATCCTTCTTATAATCTTGTAGCTCTTTATCATCATTATGAAAGTCAAATTCACAATGTAGAATTTTACCAATAATATCAACCTCCATACTTTCATTTAAATTATAACTCTCATCAATTAAAACTTCTTAGTGTGCCACTTATTATTTAATGATCTAATAACCTTTTCAAACATATAAGTATATTCCCATGTTTCACTATTTATACCAATGCCATTCACAATCCTTGTGTAACAATAAAAAATTTGGGTGACAAACTTGCATTATATCATTTTGAATCGTTGGTACATATATTTTAATATACCATGATTTCTTATCTTCAACTTATATGTACCGTAATTTTTAACATTTAAAATTAAAAAAAATAAGATGATTTTTCTAACATATAGATATATTACTAATTTTATTTGACTTAAAACTCCAAAAGAATATTTCTAATCTTATAATTAAGAACATACTTAGCTATATCATTGTAATTAATTGAATCAATGTATGTATTAAGAAATTTATATGATTTTTTTGTTGATGTCCAATTCTCAACTCTTAGATGTTTAAGATAATATTACATCAATTATTTCCAACAAAAATGGTAATTTCTAATGAAACCTGATGAATTATTAGGAATCCAACCATTTTCTAGTCCTTGACCAGTGATCTGAAATGATATTTCCCTTAAATTTTTATTTCAAGGACACAAGTTATATCAAAATAGATAAATATTAAGAAAAATAAGTAAATAAAGAAACATGTCCAAAAAAGTGTTTTTTATACCAATTGAATGTTATGACAATAGATTTTTATTATTTTGAAGGAGGTCAATTAAAAATATTAATATAATATGAGTATCAATAAATAATGTAGAATTTAGTGGATTGGATATAACAATTATAACATAACTTAATATAATAAATCTAGTAGAACAGTGAAGTAAGAAGAAAATAAATACACATGAAAGAAATATAAATAGATAAAATTAAAAGGTATTTATGATAGTTTGGATCAAATATATCCTAGATATACACTTTATAGTATCATCCCCAATAGTATGGATATACAAGATAATATATTTAATTTTGGAAAGAGAGTGAAAAATCATACAATCCTACCTTTTTCACACCTGGAGGCACAAACACAATGAAACCTATTATGGGTACAGATATATCCTATCCTTTTCACGGGATCTGACACAACCTAGACCTTCTAGGATAAATTGAAACATAATCCCAACTTTTTAGCAGACTAAGGTAAAAATAATGAATTATTTTTTTGGTCAGGATGACATAAGAAAATCATGGACCTTTTTAATGGGGTTATAACCATGTGGGTGTTAAGTTATTATAACATGAAAAAAAACATTAACAAATATAATAATATAATACAATTAAATGGAGAATAGTTAAAATAATAAATGTTCTAGAAGGTGTTGTTAGTTTAGAAACTGTGCTCCTCAAACCTTTATAAATGTGGAATAATTAACAATGTGTTACCCAATAATGTCTTATGAAAACAAAATAGAAGTATGTTAAATAATATAGCTATGGTATGTTTCATCGCTTTGGTATTAGTATTGTAATAATATCATACTTTCATATTTACATGTATTCCTTTTATAAACAAAGACATAAGGGCTAATTGATTCAGTTTAAACTTAGTGAATGATCCACATTAACATCACATGGGTGTTTAGTTATGTCTCTCTATATCCATTAATCAAAAAGATAGAATTATTTATTTAAAGGAAATATAATTTCATCCTCTATTTAATTATTTTCCATTAATAATTTTATTCCCAAGCTCTAGGTTAGTAAGATATATTCTCATCAAATTATAATCTCACAATATTTACTATAATGAATTATATTTAATATATCCTAAAAATCACCTTCTAATACATTTTTCATAATCATAATTAACATTTTTTTTAATAATTCAATCCTTGTTTCAATGTAGTCTCACACTCCACTTCATGATATTACATATTCCATGGTTTGTGTAAATATCAAATCCTTATAATATATTTACATAAAATAGCGTTTCAATACATATTTTGAATATGATATTGAAATACAATACCATTACATTATCCTGATGTTTTATAAAGTGATCCAAAACTCTATCCATGATCTCATTTAATCTTATATCAAATACATTGAAACCAATTAAAATAGAATTGTTATTATTTAACAATGATTAACGGAGTGATAAAAGAGTAAAATGATTATAATAAAACACAAAAGATAAAAATATCATCATGATTAAGAAAGAGATAATCACATTGAAAATTATGTTTCACTAATATCATATCTTTTGTTTCTCATACAGATACCATTTATGGAACTATAAACAATATTTATATTTTAATAGTTCCTTCACAAGGTGAAAATGTGTTGAGGATTGATGAAGCCAATGTAGTGGATATCATATCATTAATATTAAATATAACCCATGATAAAATTAGTCATAATTGATGTGGAACATTTTTTATGTATTATTTATAATGTTCATTTCGGATATCAATCTCATGACATCTATTCTGATGTTAATGAACTACTTACCATACGCAATGTACAATGATTCATACTTATCTATAAACATTCATGATCTCCACTAACATGAAAACGAAAAGATTAAAACCCAAATTTATGATTCAATATTTTTATAACCTTACATGGACTATAAAATATTCCTCTTCCATAATAGTAATTTATTCATGCATGGAAGCAAATGAATATTTCTCAATAGTATGTTAATGAAAACTATTCCTACACAGAATATGATCTAAACTGACAAAGATCGTTCAAAAAAATATATGTTCCTCATATAAAAATAGTAAATAGTTATAAAATAAAAATGAAAAAACAAGTGGAGTGGTATTTAGAATTATCAAAATGCGGATAAATAAAGTCAAGGTAACACTCAACCTAATACACTTTTAAAGATATTTTTTGAGCATAGTTACATTGAAAGAAATAATTTGTTTTAGATTTAATCAACTAGTGTCATCTTGTATGGTATAGAATAAAATAGTAATTTATGTTCATTAATATTATATATTTCGAAGTACTATTGAAGTTCATAAGATATTTCATAATGGCAACTTCTGTTAGACTATAGTGTGGGTAGTGGATACCAAGTAGATTAACAAGCATTCATCAAAATCACATTTAAAAACTTTTAATTTCAAATAAACTAAAATCAAATAAATTTTATTATATTAAAATTAAAATCATTAAAATATTTATATTATTCTATTAAAATAAAAATATAAACATTTATAAATTAGTAGAGCGTAGTTGATTTAAAAGTTTTATATTTAACCACAAAAATAATTTATAAGGATATTCAGGTCACCTCCTCGAATCATGTCTCAGAAATGATTCAATAAATTAAAAAATATTTATCGACTGAAAAAAATTAAATCAATCATCGACTCTCCCCAAGGCCCCAATAAACAAATATCACCCCTAAAAACACCGTTTCTTATACAATAATAAACCTATATATTTTCTAACTAATCTATAGTATGAAAATTATTTTTTTAAATTGTTAGTAGAAGATTTAAATTATTATAGTTTATTTTTAAACCTATAATATTTCTCACGTTGACCATTAAATAACCAAAAATAATAAATATAGGCACCAATGGATCTAATAATTTACAGTAGATGCTGATGTTTTAGTGCAAGTTATGGGCCTCAAGTGAATCATTAATTTTTATAGGGTGAAAACAATCTAGAAATTTATAAATTAAATTATAGATAACTACTACTAAATGATAATAATATATTAAAGGTTGAAGGTCAGGCAAATGATATAGTTTTATTAAGTATAGTAAAATTAGGTGAGTGGAAATAGAAAAATAATGTGATTTTGAAATTAAAATTCTAGAAAATATGTTGAGCTAAATAATTTCATGTTTATATTCTAGTGAAGTGTAGTGACTAATAGACTAACCATGTGTGTTGTCAAAGTTTAAAATATGGAATTACATGGTCTTGGTACTTCCTCTCAAAATCAATAATAAAACCTTTCTTATGGTCAATTACTCAGGAAAATTAATGTGTCTACCATCTCAATATCACTTTTAAAAAAAAATCTCAAATCATTCAGTGGTCATGAAAAAGTCAGTAATATTATTCATGTATTTATGAAAATTTAAAAAATATAAATTTCAATGATAAAGAAATAATATTATGGAATATTTTGATAATTATGTGTTAATACTCAACCCACCCATTGAATAATAGAAAAATAATAGTTCACTAACACACTCTGCATAAATTATATCACTTGTCACAATATTAAAATGCTCCCTCTATGTTATTTATAATGAGTAATTCAAATAAAATAAAACCTATAGATAGAGAATAATATAACACAATAGGGTCACTCAAAGAAATATTCAACACTAGGTTTTGATTTCCATGTCCAGGTCCCTAAAGAAGTTTTTATCACAAGTATTAAAAAGAAAATAAATTCCCAAGGATTGGTATCTTCATCAAAAATTATTATCTACATATTTCCAATGAATATTATAGCTAATAATAGTCAGAATAATATCGAAATCTAACATATTGCACATTATAAAATATTTATTGACTGTATCGGTTGGGATATTAAATTTATATCCTGATATAAAATCATAGCCATCATTTTGAACAGGATGGATATACATAGATCATAACATGAAATATATATCATGCGTTAGGAACACCATATTAAAATCATCAAAAATTTAGTTTCCACAGTTTCACTCTATGTCTATGATCTTCATGGAATAAAATGAAACTCAAAAATATTCATCACCACTATTCACACATATATGGAATGATATAAATCCTTCTTGGTGTGAACCATTTTCATGAAATACACACTTCATATATAACCCTTATGTTGATATATTATCCTTTACATAGATAGTTTAGGACCATTCCATAGATCTGACACCCTTTCATTGTAAATAATACTTCTTTATTACCTTTGTGTGAATGCTATATGAAATTTATACATGTTTCAAAATATTTAGTAATTACCTTGATTGGATATGGATTTAGTTGTGACATTGATATGAGCAAGATAGTTACCATGATGTAGACTTTCCTCACCCATATGAATCCCTATAGAATAATGGAACCTCTGTTCACAATATGAACATCTTCATCATATTTAGGTGGGGAAACATAATTATCTACTGGTTTTCAAAGTGGTGAACAAAATATCATTCAAGATTCTAGAACTCATCCAAGGTAATTAAAATTATATTTTATGAATTTATAGAAATAATTTTGAGCACCAATACAGTGGAAATGGTGGATCATTGGTGGTCTTTCAGGGTGCAAGTGGTGGAATAAGGAATAAATTGTTTTTGAGGATTTTTCCATGGGAGGTGATCTGTATGTAGGGTAAAATGGAGGAATTTATTTAGGTTTGGAGAAATTATTGTTTGTGAGTCTAAAATTAAAGAATTTAACAATTACATAACTTTTTAAAAATTGAGAGGTGGTGTAAACTCAGTAGATGATCACCACTGGTCCCCACTTATGCTCATCCATGTGCCAAATGATTACAAATGGTGATGTGTCCTATATTTACAGATGCACTTCCTAGAACTAATACACACTAAGATTACTCAAACACTTTCATGTCACTAATCCATTATGGTGATTATTGTAAGGATTCCCTTGTGGTGGTTGGAATAACTCATATCATCTATTAGTTGAACAATTATTTTCTTCAAAAAACAATCTCAGTTTATCTAATAAAAATCAATTTAAAATTATATATTTTTATTTATTTATGTTAAAATAAAATTTATAATACTCCCAAACCGAAATTTAAATAAAATAATTATAATATTTAAATAATTAAATATTATATTCTAGATTTAATTAAATGAAACACAAGAAAATATAAGCATGAAATGTAATTAGAGAATCCCCATTCTATTAAAGTATTTTTTTAGTATAAATAATGAATATCTATATTTTGAAACAAAGAAATTCCATCTTATAACTATTGAGAAATCTGTTTCAAAAAAAGAAAACAAGTTCTCAAAGGGAATTAAATTTTCAACCATTACATAATAAAATATATTTTAATCCTCACTTTTCAATAAGAAAAACCAACGATGTATTTTTCTATCCCACATTTGAAATCAAATTTCACATCTAAACCTATATTAACATTTTTAAATATATCATTAATATGCATGATAATTTTCATATTCTTCTCCTTTGAAATTTTATCTCTCCTCACTCAAGGTAATATTTTTAAATGAATTAATGCTCATACTTAATTCACATGTCCCTTCATAAAGGCATGTAATTCATATCAAATCTCTACCCTATAAAGGAAAGGATCAAAAATGGTCCTCGATTATTATAACATAGATCAAATTGATATAAGGGAAAATGTTGGTAGCTAAATGATGTAAAAACCATAAGGTTTAAAAGGAAGTTTACTCTATTCACCTTAAATGATAATAAACAGTGATTATAAATGATAATATTCATAAAAATAAAATCTCTACACTTCCCAAACACAATTTAGAGTGCAAGAATCTAAAAAGTACAATTCAAGATAAACCAACATGTTTTTTTCTTTTCTATTTTTTAAAAAGTTATGTAGAGAAAAATTTACCACTCCTTGCCTAACCCATATTTGATCTTCAAATGACACTAATTTTATTACATATAAAATTATAAATTTTAATCAAGAGTAATTTTGTTTACTTATACAAGGAAAACCAATTTTTCATTTTTTTATCCTTTTCTCCTTTTTTCATTTTTTCATTATTAAGAGGGTAACATGAAAAAAATGAAATATTTTGAGTCTTACCAGAAACCCTGAATCACCCAAAATATAAAATTTAATTAAAATAATATTTCCCACCATAGAGAACAACAATGTCCCCACCCGGCTCACCCCTAAAATAGTGGTCGGACCGGTCACCACATGACATCAAATGCGTCTCCCCATATGCTAGAGGCTACCGACTATCGGCAAGGGTATATGGATAGTTATTGGGGAGACTATATACTCATATCAGATTTCAATAATAGATAATAACAATAAATAGTAGAATAATTCTAATAAATGAGAAAGCATTGGAAGGCTGATTTTATAAATCTTGAATAATAAAAAATGGCCATTGCCAATGTTATACAATGCATGCATGTTATGATAGTACAACTATGAAAGTGATAAAAAATATATCATTCTTTAAATATCAAAAATGAAATAAATAAACAATGACTTAAATTCCCAAGTGTGATCACCTTGAGCATCCCAATATTTCGCTCTGTTCTCTACTCCAAACTCCTGGTAAGCCAACAACAACAAGAATGGTCCAGGTCCATACGAACAAGTAAAATATACTCGGGTACCATAGTGAAATGGCCTCCCATGTAGGGTGTGAGATATATATCTCAGTATTCCAACACCAGAAGTGTATATCTTAATCTAGATAATGAAATATAAACAAAAAGTGTGCATATATAACGATGTAACAACAAAATTGAATAAATAAAATACAAATCATCGAGGTTCCTAAGGAATAACAGACGGAGATACCTACATCGACTCGAAGCAGAAAATATGATTCTGAACATGAACTATATATATAATTCATAGATAAACTATTTAACACAATATTTTATACTCTTTATTTAACCTCTTAAATCATTGGCTTCCCCTGGACACACGTAACTCAACACTTGTCTCGGTCATGCTGGATTTTGAACCATTTATTATATTCAATTACCAAATCCTTATATCACATTAGATTTCATTATCCATTTAATTAAATTCATGTTTGACCAATAGAAACCATAGTCCAATGTCAATTAATGGGTGTAGAATTTCATGTCTAGAAATCTCATGAGTATTTGGAGCATCGGTCCCTATCTAAAAACCCATTTGTAATTAGAGCATCAATCCCTGTATCATAAAATAAAATTTTCATGCATGATAGGTATAGTACACCATGTATAACACCCAGTGAGTATTTAAGCATCATTCCCTATCTCACAACCCATTTATCAAACCTAAATACACACACACACACATATATATATTTCTCATTTAGAACGTCATGTATACAACCAAATCTCAGTGGTTATGAACTCCATGTCTAACACCCAAAATATAATTCATTAAATAAATTCATAAATTAATTAATCATGTCCATTAATTAGTTCAATAACTAATTAACAATATAAATTTACTCTTATTTAGTTCCTCAATTAATTAACCCTTTAAAATCTCAACATTAAATAATTAAATAACCAATTAATTATTCTAGTTCACAAAAGTTCAACATGATAATTAACTCCAAATTTAATCACCCCAACTTCTCATTCATTTAAATTGTTAATTAATTTACCAATTAATTACACATATCTCTTTTGAAAAATTTACAACTTGACCAATCACAAATAATTCTCACAACTAATTATCTTATTCATTCTCCAATCATTACAATCATTTAATTAATTCATAAATTTGATTAATGTTTTCCAATTAATTAATTCAATAATTAAATAATTCAATCACATCTAATTAACAAATTCATTAATTTATTAACCATTCTCAAAATTAATGTGTTAAAATTAATCTACCCATTAATTTATATCAAATTACCATTCATCTTTTGATAATTATCTTGTCAAGTAATTATCTCATATTCAAAATTTCCAATATTTAATCAATGACACTATTTCCAAATTCACATCTTAATAATTAATCCATCCTTTAATTATCCACACTCATTAATTAAATCACAAAAAATTTAGTCACATTATATCCATTCAAGATATATAATTGGCATACTTGCTCATTATCTGCACCACAGTGGAGGGGATTTATTACAAAAATGTGACATTGTAATTTAACATAACATTTAATGCCAATAAAATTTAGTCCAGCCTTGCAGTAAAATTTATCAAAAGTCATATATAAAAATCTATTGAATTTAATTTATTTAAAGCAAGTTTAAGAACCATAACACAATGAATTTGGATGACCCAAATAATCTAAACTCAACTGTGATCCGCTCACAAACACACACCTCAACAAAAATGCACATGTATCCATAAAATATTGTCGCAACTAACAACCATTAACCAGTAACCATAAATGGTTTGGCGGGACCAACAATCACACAAAATATTAACTACTACACAAACATACCATAAAAATACAAATCAGTGGGTTTGAAATCGAATTATGAGTTTAAACCCTTACCTGAAAATAGTGACTACGAATTGAAACATAACTGAAACGCTTCTCCCTTTCTAGTGGTAGTCAGAAAATGGACCAATGTGTCTAGAGGATACCATTGCACAACCCTAAAACCGATGAAACAAAGAATTCTTATTAATCCCAATCCATAGTGTTTCGGTTGAGCAAACAGGGTGAGGGAGGATCCAAACAGTTGATGTGAATCATGAAACATATGATGAAATACTCACCATGATGAGGTAGAAAAGACTCATGATGACACCATAAGGATTTGAGTGTGCGAAGATGAGCTGATAAGGGGGTGTATCCCTCCTCATAAGGGGTGGGGGCCTAGTGCGTGTTGTTGCTCATATAGTGAGCCTCCCACTTCATTCTCTCTCAATCAAATAGTTAACACCATATTAAACTTATAGACATAATATGATAATAATAATATTTCCTCTTTCATTTAATATAATGTTTCCTTATTAATTAAATATTAAATAAATGTTTCCAAATTAATTCTTAAAACCCCCATTAATTATCCAATAAAATTCATGAAATATTTATTTAACTAAATAAAAAATAACTATTATATTAACATCCTTATTATTAATATTATTTTTAAATCGTTGATTTATTTAAATCAAATAAAAACACATTTTAAAAACTGGGTAACCGTGCAGTTAACCTTCATGGTTTTATTAACCGTGCATAACACAATATCTACATTTAAAAATAGTTTAATTTAGTTAAACATAACTCCACATTTATTCCTCACTTAATATTAACATTTAAAATTACCCTTCCTCAATAACAACCAAATCCTCATTTACATGTCTTTTAGTACCACCCTTTGTTGATAACCACCGACTCCCCATTAACAACTTATTTAATATAATTCATTCACAAAATATAATTAAATAAATCCCCCACTTTTTTTATTTACTTAAATTCTCCAAACACAATTTAATTAAATTAAAAACTCCAACTCATTTATATTTAATTAATTGTCTCAACATGAATTAATTAAATAAAAACTCCGCTTTGTAGTGATTGATTAAATTTCTATTGAAAAGGAATATAATTATATTATAAACCCCAATAACTCATTTGATTAAATTCATTTCAACCTTAAAATAAATAAATAAAACGGCCATAATAATAATCATCATTATTATTTTCATATGATAAATCACTTATTTGATAAAACCCAAAAATCCCTAATAAACATCATTTAATCAAATTCTGTTTAACTCATTTCAATTAAATAAAACCATAATTTCTGAATAATTAAATAAATACAGATTTTCCTTGGATTTAATTAAAAAAACACCAAATTCCATTTTTATCAATAATAATAATAATAATAATAATTAATAATTATTATTATACAAATAAATATATAACAATAAAAATCACATTATTATTATTATTCAACCTCAAATAAAACCCAACACCACTATTAAATGAAAATGTTTCTTTATTAATTTTGAAACCCATTATTTAATCAAAAACATCTTCATTAAATATAAAACTCCACATAAAAAATGTTTCTTTGAGATAAAAAAGGTCTCATTTATTTTACATACCTATTAAACCTCATTAATCATCCTATTAAAATATTTTTACATCAAAATAATTTATGGCACCATAATACGAATAATTACATTATTATTAACACATTCTTATATTTAAACAACAATATCATATTTAATATTATTTAATTAAAATTAATAATATAATAAAAAGGTTATGTTGCACAGGATGGACCGCAACCATGCGTACCCATGCATGTCCATTAAATAAAACTTTTCCGGATTTGGTGCTCCTGAGACTAATCGAAAACCTGTGAAAATTATCGGGTATTCACCCGTGTCCAAAAACAACACCTTTAGGTGTCCCAACACTCGGAATAATGTTACGGAACTCATTTTAAAAACCAAACCATCGATAAATGGATAAATTATTTGAAAACCATTGTATATAAACCCATTTCAAAAACATAGGTCATTACAATCTTCCAACTTTAAAAACCTCCCATCCCTAAGAAGAAATTGAAAAATACTACAAAAAAAGTCGACCTACCACGATCAAAATGTTTCATTTAAAACAAATACATTATGTTTCCAAATTTCAAACTCACTACTAACCAAAACATAATTCCAACTGCTTAATTATTTAAAATCTAAGACAAATCTCACTGAAACAGAGCTTACATCTGAGGCTATTACAGGGACCTCATTGAAGGAAAAGGTCGAATGTCGATCAACTAATGGAAACTAGTTGCACGTGATATCCTATAAAGACATTACGGCCCCAAAAACCACACATACCCTTAAACTGGCAATGTGCCTTTTAAATTTATTACATCACCAACCGCATGTACACCAAAGTCCTTACCCGAACTCTGGTGAAATTACAAAGTCAAGAAATTGCATGTCTATTTAAAAAAAATAACATTCCTGAAAATGAACGAAGGAATATCCCAAAGAAACCATGCATCCTGCATATAACCTAGATAAAAACCACTCATCAAGACCAATAACATTTAAATCATTAGCATGGTGTAATACTGATTCAATATTAGTGTCAACATGTTGAGGTCAAGATAGGGGACATGATCATTGCATTCATAAAAGTGAAATTATAGAAAACCATGATTACAAATATGATCAGTCAAAATACTAACGAACCACTCTATTGAAAAAGCTCGATGTCACCTGTCGACACATTTACCGAAATCAACGCGACACTACCCACCTTACAATTTTCCATGATTTCAAAATAAAATATCATCCACTCAACAATTTTATATTTCAGAACACCATAATGTATGCATGTGGCTTTCCTCGAACCAAGATCTCTACATCAAAAATTGATCATAAAAGAAATAACATAAAACTATGGGCATGTCAAAAAACTTGAGTCCCAAAAATTCATCCCAAGTAGTGGGACGAACATACCTAAACGCCCAAAACATTATAAGGGTACTACGTACCATGAGTTAGCTTCTCAGAAAACATAATCATTGACCCTCTCTCGTGGTCGTGAAAACCTGAATTCACGAGGTTCAAAAGCCCCCATTTTATTTTATCCATTTTAATTAATTTATTTCAACCTTTTAACATTTAAATGAATTTAACCAAACACACAAGTACTTTTTCAAAACAAGTCACTTGGTTTTCAATCAATTCCCCATAGTCCAAACATACATGATATAAAAAACATCCTCTTTAAACATTTCACATATAGTGTTATTTAAATATGAATAGGAAATTTTTCATCTAAATTTGTATTACTGAAAAGGCAACCTATAAAGATCCTATTTATTCAAATGGGTGATTCAAAGAGCAAGCCCACAAGAGTTCATTACATTCAAAACACAGTAAGTTTACATTCATAAACATTTTCAAACATACTATGGTTATATTGTTCAGGTTCTTGGATTCCAATCTACTAGTCGATAAGGAACCTATACACCCTACCTATGGAATTTGGATCCCATTTAACATATCCAATTATTAATTTAACATTTTAAATTCATCCACTGTTAATTGTTTGAAAACATGGGTTACCCATTTTTGTTGGAACCATGGTCATCATTTCATGAATTGGAATATGGCTTGTGATTCTTTTCAATCTTCAGAGGAAGTTCATAATGTCTTCCAGCAAAGTTCTCATACAGGTCAAGCATATTAAAGTATTAATGGTGGCATCATTTTCCAGTGTTTGCGTGATTTTTGGGCCAGAAAATCGACAAATAGAGAAAACTTTTTTTTGGAAAAGAGACCTGTGTGCCCTGTACTTTCACGAGAGGAAACTTTTGCGCCATATGTTTTTCAAGATCAGAACATGGAAAATTTCAATGGTATAAGGGTCGCGCATGTTTTGGGCTGGTCGTGCAAGTGACCTGCGCGCCGTGAATGGACTTGCACGTCGATGCCTAGGAGGTTGGAAAGTGGTGCCGCTGTTTTTCTTCAAGATCAGAGCTTCAAAATATGGAAAAGGAAAGAGAGTCGCACATGTATTGGTGCGTTCGCGCAAGTGAGTTTCACGAAAGAGGCTAGGGAGGATGGTGCTGCGCACTGGAACATGTGCTCCGAGAGGTGGCTTGCGCGCCATCGCAAAGGGTGTCCAGTTTGCCTATAAATAGTGGAACACCCCTCCTCATTTTTAACGAAGTTAAAGTCTTGGAGTTTTTCAGAACTCCCATAGCACAAGTATTGGAGTTGCGCAAGTGGTTATTGGGTCGCTCAAGTGGATGTTGCGTGCCGGCTGTTGGCTGCGTGCCCAAGGGGGTTTGGGCGAGAAAATAATTGTGTCGCGCAAGTTTAAAGTTGAGGAAGGCAGTGTCACGTAGGTGGTTTGGTGATACCTTCACGGTATTTTGGACTTGCGCACCGAAGACTTTCTCTCCTGTTGGGACTTGTGCGCCGTACATGGAGAAGAGATTCTGGTGTTGTTGCAGCACGCCCGTCTTTTTTGGAGATCCACAAAAGTTTGAAGATTTCCCGATACCTTCATTGAAAAAGTGATATCATTCTATGAGTGAAAGATGGAATTCAATAGAGAATCTACATACAACAGAGGATGAATTATTTTGAAATGATAAAGAGAGCTTCACGCCTATAAACTGAGTGTGACTACACCAAGGGCAGTGATCCAGGGGGAGTTAATGGGAGTGACCCGAGGGACGCTGTGAGCTATCCCTGAACTTTTTGTAAAGGCAGTGAGCCTGGGACAGAGTGACTGTTCCCGAACCATTGTAATCCACAGCTAGTGAAGTTTAGTGGAATTTTTTACGACTGAAAAACTATCGGCGTATTATCCTTAGACGTAGCCCTTAGTGGTGAACCATGTAAAAAGTGTTGTGTTGTCTCTCTGCATATGAATGTTTACTTTCTGTTCATATCCATCATAAAGTTTTAACAAGTTCCTACCAAAATGGGAACAAAATCCATCTCTATAAAAGATAAAATATGACACCCTGATTCACCCCTCCCCTCTCAGGGTGTCCCAGGGTCCTACAAGTAGAATCAGAGGGAGGTTGTTGGTGTTGAATCTGTCCTTTATCGTCATGGAGAATGAAGTCAATGTCAGGGGAGTCCCTCTCTTCGATGGAAGTAATTTCCAGATTTGGAAGAAAAGAATGAGATCTCATATAAGATACCTTGGAATGGATGTTCTGTTTTCCACTGTGCATGGTATTAATGTTTCTGATCCAACAACGCTGGCTATGACTAATATAGATAGTAAAATTCTTGATGCAGATGCTAAAGCACAGAATGCTCCCACCACATCACTTTCTGATCAGATTTATCTAAATGTGATGAGTTTCACCATAGAAAATTCCTTGTGGGATAAACTTGAAAATATTTATGAAGTTGATAGAAAAGTGAAGGTGGTGAAAATGCGAGTGCTACACAATAGTTTTGATGATCTGAAGATGCATCCTGATGAGAATGCATACTCCTTATTCAATCTAATTACTAAAGTGGTTGGAGAAATTCGGGGCGTAGGAGAAGAAATCAGAGACATTGATATTGTGAAGAAAATCCTGAGAAGACTACCACCCATGTACAATGCAAATGTGTTATCCCTTGAGGAAAGATATCTTTCCAAATTTTCATTGGATGATCTGTTGAGCATCTTGGTGTCATATGAAATGAGAGTCAAACCAGAAGATGCTACTACCCGAGTGAACAAAGAAATAGCGTTCAAATCCATGGAGAAACTGAAAATCTCAAAAGATGGTACTGGTGATGATGATGAGGAAAAATAAATTCTCTCTCTCAATTCCATGAAGTTACAGAAGGGAAAAGGGAGATTCAAAGGGAGGTTACCTCTATCTTTCTTTTGTTGTGGAAAAGTTGGGCACATTGCTTCTCAGGGCTTAATAAAGATCGATGATGATGATAGTGATGCTGAAAACATTGAGAAGCCTAAGAAAATGTTTTCTAAGAAAGGAGACTTAAAATATAGAAAGAGAGTTATGAGGAAGAGTTCTGTCTGTGAAGAGGAAGAAAATTATAATGAATTCTGTGATGAAGATGAACCAGAATTTAAAACTAGGAAACATGCTTCCATGATGGCCACTATTGAAAAATCAGAAGACACTGGTAGAGAAAATAAGTTAAAAACTAGTGCAGATCCCGAGTTGCAACTTAAGGATGTTGTTAGAAAGCATAAGATTAAATTTAAGAGTTGCGATAAGTGGAAATCAATGGTAGAATAAGGAACTGAATATTTTGATCAACTTGAAGCTGAAATTGAAAGACTGGAAGAATTTTTGAAAGTACAGTCTAAAATTCTTGAAAGCAATGATGATATAGTGGATCTGATGCTGAGAATTGAAGAGCAGGAAAATGTCATAAATGTCCTCACCTCCAAACTAGATGAAAAATACAAGACTGTTGAGGTTCTGTAGGAGGATGTTTTTACACATATGAGTACACATGAGACTGAATCAATTTCAAAAGAGTCAAGGAAGAAAATAAAATTTGGAATATTCTCATATGAAGAATTACTGGAAAGATCCATGAGTGGTTCAGATGGGGTAAGAAAAATCATGAGTGATCAAAGACCCACTTTCATGGGAATGAGTGGAATTGGATGTGAAGCTAAGACATCAACTGGTGGAAGAAAAGAGAGCCAAAATAAAGACAAGATGAAAGTTGGAAAAGTTGAAATGTTTCCTGAAGTGCTAAAAACTAATCCCTAAATCCAAACTAAAAGGATAACTAAAAATTACCCTCAAACATTCAGAAATGACAGGAAATCCAACTATTCTTCCAAGGAAGAGAGTATGATGAGAAATTCAAGTGAGAAGACATTTTTTCTCATGAAGTGTCAGTTCTGTGGCTATTTGGGCCATACCATGTCATATTGCAAAGAGTCAAGGAGCTATCTGATTGGGGAAGATCTGGGACATCAAAAAAAGAGACTGACTTCATATCATCCATCTTATAGAGGAAATAGTTTCTATGGATACTATTTTCATTTCTCTAACATTGGTCATAAGGCTGTTAATTTCAGGAAGAGAAGGGACATGGACACCTCATACCGGAATTCAATACAAGTCAGATTTCATCTACAAGATAGTTTTTTTCTTTTAAACAGATTTTCTCCTCTCGAAGAAGACTTCAACTATGGAGAACCAATGTATAAAGATGATATAATTCAAAGCCCATCAATTCTCTATACTCATTCCAATGTATCATGGAAAGAAAGGAAGAAAATTGAGAAATCCAACCTTGTAGAGGTGGCCCTCAAAGATACAAAAAGCAACAGTACTTGGATTCTGGATTGCAGTTTTTCATCCCATATGACATGTAATTATGGCCTATTGACAGATATCAAAAGGAAAGTTGATGGAACGGTTCGATTTGGTAATGATGGAGCTCTAAAAATCCAAGGCAGTGGAAGTACTGAATTAGCTAATGGAGAGATAAAGAAGACTGAAGTCCATTACGTAGACGGCCTACATCGTAATCTACTCAACGTGATTCAAATCTGTGAATTGGGACTTATTGTTAGTTTTAATTAGAAAGGTTGTACAATCAAGGGAAAGACAGGAAATTCACTTATTAAAGGATATAGAATAGAAGGCAACCTGTATCAGGTTGATAGTAAAGAAAATGTTTTCTACATAACTATTGAAGAAGAAAAAAATTTGTGGCATATGAGGCTGGGTCACATCAATCAACAATACATGGAGAAAACATCAAAATTGAGGATTGTCATGGACATTCCTATCCTGAAGTGTGAGCGTGAAAAATATTGAGATGCTTGCATTCATGGAAAGCTGGTCTGTAGTTTATATCTACCAAAGAATAAAATGGAATATCATATTCTTGATCTAATTCATAAAGATGTATTCAGGTCGATAAATGTTTTTGAAACTCATGGAGAAAGGTACTTTGTACTTTTCATTGATGATTACAGTATAATGGCATGTGTCATGGTCATTCACAGGAAACGACATGTGCCTGACTGCATGAAAACATATCGGCGAATTTCTGAGAATGATACTGGACGAAAAATCAAAGTCTTGAGATCTGTTAATGGAGGGGAATACACGTCCATTCAGTTTGAGAAATACTTTGAGAAACATGGAATACTGCATGAGGTGGCTTCTGTGAGAACTCCACAGCAAAATGAAGTTGTTGTGTGCCGGAATTCGCAGGCCAACAACATGGCCAGGACTATACTGATTGAGATTGGTATCTCTCGCCATTACTGTAAGGAAGATGTTGAAGCTTCAATACACATTTAGAATCGAACAGGGCTTTATATGGGAGAAACAAAGACACCATATGAATTATGGCACGGAAGTAAGACTTCATTGAAATACTTTTGTGATTTCAGAAGTAAATGTTTCATCGGAATAAATAAGGAAATCAAGGTATGTTTGGTGACAATGCTGATGAAGGAATTTTTCTTGGATATCCAATAAACAACAAATCCTACAAGTGTTTAGATAAGCGATTAGGAAGGATTTTGGTAAGCAGTGATGTTAAGATAATTGAATAGAAGAACACAAATGCTTCAAGAACGTCATATGCTGATGTGATATAAAGTGAGGAAGAAAGTGAACGTAGAGAAAATACGAATAAATAAATAGAGGAAGTTGTACAAAACTCTCTGCAGTAACATCATGATGTTGACTCAGAAGAAGAATCTGAAGAAGAAACAGTGGGTGGGGAGAATGCAACTGAACCACACAGAAGAAATCGTAGAGCTGAGATTGATCCATCTAACATAATTGGTGATAGGAGTGCACCCACTCAAGCAAGGAGGATTAGGAATCACACGCAATATGCATTTCTGTTAGTTGTGGATCCATCCTCATTTGAAGAAGCTGCAAAGGATGAATCTTGGGTGAAATCCATGAATGAAGAGCTAGACCAGATTGACAAGAATCAGACATGGGATCTTGTCTAGAGACCCGAAGTTCACAATGTGATTAGTACAAAATGGATCTTCAAGAACAAGTTTGATGAGCATGGAAGTGTTATTAGAAACAATGATTTACTGGTATGTAAGAGATATTCTAATATTGAAGGTGTTGATATTGAAGAAACCTTTTCTCCAGTGGCTAGACTGGAGTCAATTATAATTTTCCTTTCCATAGCACTCAAAAGGGGATATAAAGTATATCAAATGAATATCAAGAAAACATTCTTGAATGGTGTAATCGAAGAAAAAGTCTACATTTAACAACCAGTGGGTTTTGTTCTTGGTACTAATGAGAAAAATGTCTCACTACTGGAAATCATGGTTTTCCCAACAGTTGTATACCAACGGTTCATTTGAACCACTGGTATAGGTGATCTTTACCAACAGTTTTCATTAACCGTTGGTAATGATCTATATAAATTGATTTTTCAAAACGATTTCATTAAACCGTTGGTAAAAATGCGAAAAAAAATTAGTTTTACCAACGGTTTAATGATACCTTTGAGAAAACTCTATCATTCCCAACAGTTTTTAATAACCGTTGGGAAATATTTCCACCAAATATAGACCACCTGAGCCCCCACTATGCCTGATTGTAGACAGAACCTAATCGAGATCCTGCTGAATTCTTCTTGGCCACGAGAATCTTTCCAGCAAAGATCCATCTTCAATCAAACAAAATCTTATTTCACACTTCAAATTAGTAAGTGTTACCTTAGTTTTAGAGTTATTCCTATATTTTTTGGTGTTTGATGTTTTGATTTAGTCTAAATTAGGGTTACTGTCTATGGAACCCTTGGATTTGTTTTTTTTTGTTCTACACTTAAAACATGGTAAAGGGTTTGTTTAGTGGGGTGATATGGTACTTTTGGTGGAATTTATTTTCGTTGAAAATTGGATTTTGATTTGGATGAATTTCTATTTCAATTTGAGGTGGGGGAGGATGTGAAGATGGGTTGGGGAAGCATGTCGAGGGCTATCCAAGTGGTGTGGGGGAAGGGCTATCTAGGTAGGGTGGGGAGGAGGATGGGTTGTCCAAATGGGGCGGGGGTAGGGCTGTTTGGGGTGGGGGAGGGTGTGCAGGTGGGGTGGGGGAGGGTGTCCAGGTAGGGTTGTCCAAGTGAGGTGGGGAGGGTGTGCAGGTGAGGTGGGGGAGGGGCTGTCTAGTTAGGGTGGGGTGGGGGAGGGTGTCCAGGCAGGGTTGTCCAAGTGGGATGGGGAGGGTGTGCAGGTGGGGTGGGGGAGGGGTTGTCTAGGTAGGGTGGGGTAGGGGGTTGGGTTGTCTAAATGGGGTGGGGGTAGGGTTGTTTGGGGTAGGGGAGGGTGTGCCAGTGGGGTGGGGGAGGGTGTCCAGGCAGGGTTTTGCAACTGGGGTAGGGAGGGTGTGGAGGTGGGGTGGGGGAGGGGACGTCTAGGTAGGGTGGGGGTGGGGGAGGGTGTCAAGGCAGGGTTGTCCAAGTGGGGTGGGGAGGGTGTGCAGGTGGGGTGGGAGAGGGGTTGTCTAGGTAGGGTGGGGGAGGGGGATGGGTTGTCCAAATAGGGTGGGGTAGGGCTATTTGGGGTTGGGGAGGGTGTCCAAGTAGGGGTTTCCAAGTGGGGTGGGGAGGGTGTGCAGGTGGGGTGGGAGAGGGGCTATCTAGGTAGGGTGGGGGGACGTGTTGTCCAAGTGGGGTGACGGTAGGGCTGTCCAGGTGGGGTGGGGGGTGACCAGGTTTTCCAAGTGGGTTGTGGGGGTAGGGGTGTCCGGGTATGGTGGGGTGGGGGGGGGGGGCTGGGTTTTCCAAGTGGGGTGGGGGTAGGGCTGTCCACGTGGGGTGGGGGTGATGGGTTTTCCAAGTGGGGGTGGGGGTAGGGCTATCCAAGTGGGGTGGGTGGGATGGGGTTAGGGCTGTCCAAGTGGGGTGGAAACCCTAAATTCAATGTTTTAATTTGAGATTTGGTTTGTTTTATTAGGGATTAGGTGTATGAGGAATTCCCATTCCTATTATGGGTGGTTTTAATCAATATTTAGGATGTTGGAACCATTTATGATGTTGTTGTCTCTATTTAATCTCATTTCCCATAACTTAACATTAAATTCTATATCACATTTGTTTTTTGTTTTTTTAATTTAGAGTTAAGTTATTTTTGGTCGATGATTGTCTCATGTTAATTGTTTTCAATGGGTTGGCATGGAAATTGGGCATTTAATGTGACTTTTTGAAATGGGGGTTCCTTGAGAATACTCTATATATTTGTTAAAAATGATCAAAGGGATTTTATTATTTAAAATGGATTTCAGAAGATATTTCAGAAATGATTTGATCTTGAGGAAAGTGTTTTATTAAAATGAGAATTGTTTTAGTAAGGCTTGTGTAATGTATTTTGTTATAATACACTTTTTATGTGACTATGTTTGGTATTTAGTAACACATGAGATAATCGGTGTGCGAGAATGTGTTGTGAAAGAGATTCCATGGTTGGTTCATGATTATATTTACATTTTGATCCTATTAATGAGTTCTTTTAAAGATATTTTGAGATATTTACCTATTTAATCATTCTTTTTACACAGCCTATGCAACCTCTACCCTCATTTAATAAGTAAAATCAATTCATTAATTCAAGCCTTCATTCTCACTAGCATGTAAGAAATCGAATGATGTAAACCAATCCTCACATGATTTCTTACCTTAGATGGTGTCCAGCATATGAAATACAAGCTTTTGAATTCATTATTTAACCACGATCATATATTCCATTTCCCCCAAGATGACTGTAATAATATAACTTTAGGGTCAATTAAATATAGTTCTCATTGTACGATGTATATTATGTGTCTTTCTTGGCCAATACTCACTTATATGAGGGTGTGGTGCTTTTGACTACCCATTCTGGCAAGTGTAGACATCCATAATTTTGTTAGATAAGTCACAATTTTAATTCAGTAATGTTGTTATCATTGACATACATTATTATTAATCTCAAATTTAAAAATAAATTTTTTTGTCTATACTTAATGAAATTAAATCTTTTTACAAGCCATGAAGAACCTATTAGTGTAGAAGCCTAAAATTTATTCACCCATGGGGTGTGCTTGACTTGGGGAAGTAATTGGGTAATGAATGGTATGGCCATAGAGTTTCCAATAATGAGTTATTGAACATGAGTGAATGATTTGGGATGCCTATAACACATGATGGGTCCTAAGGCATGTTCCTCTTATAGACCTAATGAAAATGAATATTAAAAAAAATTTAATTTAATTTATTAGTACTTGTTCTTTACATTATTTTAATAGTTCACTACATCGACTAGAAAATTCTTCCTTTATCGTTTACATAAATGTATTTTCTATTATAGTTCAATCCTATTGAATTGTTTATGAAAAAATGACTTATATAAATTCTTTTTACAGAATGGACAGAAGATTGATGTATGAAACCGATCGGATCTCAAGCGATTTTCAAAACAATTTGGAGAACTTTATAGATTTGGAATTTCATAATGCTTCATATAGTGGGCCATACACTACCCATGTTCCAATTGTGTTGGTAGACCTTGGTTGAGCTATGAAGAAGTCAGCTACCACATAACCAGAAATGGTTTTCAAGAAAACTACTTTGTGTGGTATCACAATGGGGAGAAAATGAAATCTCAAATTGGTGATGATTTAAATGAAAGGACTGGAATGGAGAATTTGTTAGATGATCGGTTTCCGTTTATTATTCATCATGAAAAAGAATGGATTTCAACTCAAGAAGACTTCGATATGAGGAAAGATGATGCTTCTAGTGAAAATGATGATATTGATAGGGTGAAAAAATTGAATGATGATGCCACGACTCCAGTATATCAACAATGCGATAAAATGAAAAAGCTGGAATTTTTAATCCGATTGTTTCATGGGAAAACGATGTGTGGGATTTCTAATACAGAAATCATTTAAATTATTACCCTCTTGAAAGATTTGCTTCTAGATGATGTAGATATTCCCTCAAACCACTATATGGCATAGAAGTCAGTTGAGGAAAATGGATTTTCAAGAAACAAAATTCATGCTTTCCTGAAAGATTGCAGTTTATTCTAGGAGGAAAACGCTGAACGAAATGATTGTATAAAATTTGGCACATCCCGCTGGAAGTCAAAATCTGATGGAACACCATCTCGCATTCCAAAAAAAGTATTGTGGCACTTTCCATTGATCCCTAGCCTCTAGAATCTTTTTGTGTCTGATGAAATATCAATAAAAATAAGATGGCATGATACCGAGAGAAAGAAGACTAATGATGAATTGGTTCATCCTACAAATGGATTTGTATGGCAGAGATTTTATGCTCGACATCCTGATTTTGCAGCTGACGTGCGTAATGTGAGGCCGGGAATTTCGTGCGACGGTTTTAATTCGTTTGGTCATATGCTTACTTCGCATAACACATGGCCAGTTTTTATACACATTAATAATCTTCCCCCATGGTTGTGTATGAAAAAACCTTTAACTTTCATGAGTATACTCATATCTCATCCTTCTGATCCCGACATTGATATTTATGTATACATGCAACCTTTAATAAAAGTTTTTAAACTTTTTTGGGATGTGGGTGTGCGCACATACGATGCATGTTCGAAAGACATATTTCAGATGCATTCTGCACTTATGTGGACGATAAATGATTTCCCAACTTATGCAATGATGTCTGGATGGAGCACGAAGGGAAGCCAGTCATGCCAAGTTTGTATGAAGAATATACGATCCAGAAGACTGAAACAACGTTGTAGTTTCAGTTTTATGGGACATCGACGATTCTTGACAAATGATCATCCATATATAATGAATCGTCGAAGATTTGATAATACCATAGAGACCGATGATACACCTTAGCATATGTCTTGAACTGATGTGCTTAATGAATTGAAAGATTTCAGTTTTTCGTTCGGTAAGGGTCAAATGAAATCTGGAAAGAGAAAGAATGTTTCCACTGAAACCTGTTACAATTGGAGGAAGAGGAGTATCTTTTTTGATTTTCCTTATTGGTCAACCAATTTGTTACGTCATTTATTAGACGTAATGCATATTGAAAAGAATATTTTCGAAATGTTCTTTTTGGTTCTTCTAAATGTCAAGGGGAAGACAAAAGATGATTTACGATCTCGTCCTGACTTGGTGGATTGGGGCATCATACCAGAATTTTATCCTATGAGTATCAGAGAAAATAAATGGAAACTTCCATGTGCTTCTTATGTGATGACACCTAAATAAAAAAACAATTTCTGGAGTATTGGAGACTATTAGAGTTCCTGATGGCTATTCAAGAAACATATCTAAACGGGTCAACAGAAGAGAGTTAAAGTTAAAAACTTTGAAGGCTCATGATTATCACGTTCTACTGAATGAGTTGATTCTAATAGAAATCCGCCATCTTTTTTCCAATAATATAATGGTGGTTGTTATTTGGTTGTGCCATTTGTTTGGATCTTTGTTCTAGGAAGTTTTCCAAGTCTTTCTTGCAACAAAATGATGACAGATGCCCATTTAATTTTGTGTGAGTTGGAGAAAATATTTCCTCCATCCTTTTTCACATGCATGCTGCATCTGATTATCCATATTACCACTGAAATACTTCTTGGAGGAACTGTTTCTTTTCATTGGATGTATCCAACTGATTGAAATATGTTCACATTATAGTCTTCTGTCCGAAATAGAAATCATCCCGAAGGTTCTATCGTGAACGGTTACATGTCTCAAGAATGTATGGATTTCTGCTCAATGTATTTGTCTGATCTTATTACAAGATTGAACAGACCAATGAGAAATGAAGAAGAACAGTATGAGATAATTGAACCCAGTTTTCCATCACTTCCTCAAACAGGAGGAATTCCTGGATCATATACATTGAAGATATTAAGCCATGAAGAGCGGGAGATGGAACATCACACTGTTTTGTTCAACTGTGATTTTTTCGATGACTATATCAGGTAACTAAATTGATTATGTATATTTTACATATATATCTGTTCAACTATTAATATTTTTTATCTACAGGGAACATAAAACAATGATAAATAGGATGCATCGTTCTTTATCTTTGAGAAGGAGAGAGACTTCACATAGCAAAGAGTTTTCTTCTTGGGTAAAATTGAAGGTAAAAATATTAATTTTTAAAGTAATTATATCAATATTTAATTAAGTTTAATAGTCATTTATATTGTAGGTATTGAGTTTTTATTTTGACTCTGTATCTAAGGAAATAAGAGCTTTGGCTTTTTGTCCAAATACCATGGTTCATGACTATAAATCAATTGTTATCAATGGGTAAAAATTTATTGTCACTGAACGAGAAAAGAACATGAGAACACAACATGATGGTGTTATGGTTACTGCCACAACATATTGTAATGCCAGTGCATCAGATAGTATACTACGATTTGAAAATGTGGGTTTTTATGGAGTTGTTGAGAAAATAATAATATTGGATTATTACTCTCATGGACGAGTCACAATGATGAAATGCCATTGGTTTGATTCGATGAAAAGACATGGAACATTTATTGATGATTGTGGATTTCAAGTAATTAATATGACTCCCACTCTTGCTACCTAAGAACCATATGTGTTGGCATCAATGGCTAAACATGTTTTTTATGTCAAAGACCAACTTCGACATGAATTTGGTGTCATAGTTGATGTAATTCCATGATATATTTTTGATGATGGTGATGATGCAATTGAGAGTGTCCCTAGTGCCATTGGAACCAATCCATTTATTTCTTTTGATAACTTCAATAGCTCAATTGTCAGAGTTGATTGTGAACCTGAAGTTTTGGTTGAAAATATATAGAATCATTCATCCATGTTCTCAATTATTTTGGTTTACCTCGAGTTGGGTTGTAAGGTTGGTAATATTCAAATTGATTTTTTATTGATCAAAAATATGTTTTAGCTTACCTGACCATTATGTGAAATTTCAATGTTATTGGTTGTAGTTTTATTTGAATTGCATTTTCTAATTTGGAATTGAACTATATTGAAACCTAGTCAAACAATATTTCTAACTTGGTGAACATTACAACTTTTATGATTTATTAAATCCATTCAAGATCTTCTAAAACAATTGATAGATATATTACCAATGAATCCCCCTATTCCCTCATATATTTAGTTTTTTGGGTTACATATTAGTTTCCTTTTTCTAATCAATTACATAATTGTTTTCAAAAGCAGGAAATGCATCCGATTGAAGAGAGATGAAAAAAAAACATGATGGAGAACAATCGTCAATTGGCGGAGTTGGGAATTCCATCATTAGTGTCTGTAGTGTGTACTTTATTTCAAATATATATATTTAAAGAATATATAATTTCATGTGAATAATTTTTTTGTAATGATTTATTAGGATCCACCTATACGTTGATAGTTATTCAACAAGGAGCCTAGTACTTTTCCTAGTACTCAGGCCGGTGGTACGATGAGGGTTCGTAACAGAGGTGGATGAGCAGATGCGTGTACCCAGATAGACCCTGCCCCCCACACTGACATTTCATCTTTCCCACATTCTGATCCTAGTGTGTCATTAGAGACACATGGGATATTTAGGCCTCCCATGTTTTCACTACCTTTTGCATCTTCTGGACCATCATTTTCACATCCCATGATAATTCCCAATCCCCAGTCACAATCCTGTTAGATAGCTGTCCCATCTTCTTTTCCTTCTACTTTTGTCTCTCCAAAATTCTATATTCCATCGTCTTTGACTCCTGTTCCACCACAGGCTGTTCCATCAGTTTCTGTGGATCCAGCGGCGCTTAGTGATTAGACCGGCGTAGGTATATATATAGAACCCTAAAAATATTTTATAGAAATATTTATATTCATTATAACATGTTTTGATAAAATATTTGTTTTTCTTTCATGAAAGATACATCTACTAATAGGAGTTGTGGGTGGGGGCGTACACACATGCATTCGGTGTGGAACCGACGCACACAGGTTATAGTGGATTATAATGAAGACACCCAAATGGTTGAGAAAATAGTGCAGCAATGTCGGAGTTTTTTGGCGACGCTTTCCAAATACTCCAACATCATTCCCGTCAGCCCGTTATCATGGAGAAATTTTCCACATGAGTTCAAGGATAGATGTTTGGCAGAGATATGGGTAAAAAAATATGTTCTAATTAATTCCATGAATTATTTTTGTATTTATATGAATTAATATTTTGATGTCAACATCGATTTAATTTTCTCGATTGTGAGGGTGCACAACCGGAACATCTAAAGGATTTAGGTGAGCTTTGGAGAGCCTACGAGCATGAGTTGTATATTGGCTAGGTTTCTAGAGTTGGAACAGAGTTAGAGGCGGTACCAGTGGTGGATGATTGTCCTATAGATCAGTATCGTCAGATGATTACTCATTGGACGAGTACCAGGTTTAAGGTATTAATTACATTTGAGGTATTTAAAAAATAAATTTCATGTTTTACATTGATAATATATGTTCCTTTTTTTGAATTTTATTTATGAATCATCTAGAAAAACTAAAAAGAACATTTATGCAAAAAAATACCTCCACACACTGGGACACACTACGATGACTGATCGTGAGAGGAAACAGGTATGTCAATTGTTTATAAGATTTATTTACGACTTACACTTTCATTTGTTTCCTAAATTATTTAATAGTTTGATAAAGTTTTCATATAACTTTTGTTTTAAATTTCATTTTAGAGGCCAATACAAAATATTGAAGGATGTGTGCCTCGAGCAAATTTTTTTTGCTCGAGTAGACAGAAAAAGGATGGAAGTGCTGTCAACGAAGCAACTCAGCATCAGATTGTAAGTTATAATCTGTTGATTTTAATTTTTTAATATCTATTTTTTATCTTAATAATATATTTATATTTGTAATAGGATGCTTTAGAGGCTCTTGGTTCCCAAGAACCAGACAATTTTGGGCCAACTGATCACTTACATCAGGTTTGGCGAGAAGAGCATCCAGGCAAAGTATGCTGCCGACCTAGGATAGCCCCGACGAGGTATTGGCCCTCCTCAGGTACGAGTTGTAGTGCCATATAGCTGTAGCATGTTAGGGAATAGGTAGAACAGGCCGACAAAAGGGCCATAGAGACGACAGAACAGTCTTCTAGTGCAAACAGTGCATTTATGAAATTTATTGAAGTTCTGCGTCCGAAACTTCCACCAGAGGCCAACTCAGCTTTTGATGAATATATGGCGTCAATACGTTATATATATGGAGAATCAGGTGGCAGTTCTAGTGGTGGTCAAGACGATGTCCAGGCTGACGATGTTGATGGCGGGGAGTCTGATGCGGAAGAGGAGGGAGAGGAGGAGGGCGAGGCATATGGTGAGGGCGAGGCGGAGGGCAAGGGAAAGGAGGAGGGCGAGGAGGGAAAAGATGATGATAGGGATGGGGACGAGGGTGATGATGATGGAGATTGTGATGTGGGAAAAGTTGATTCGTTACATTTTTTGCTAATATTACTGAGATTTGATGTTTAATCTATTCTAGTTTTTTGTTTTATCCAGACCTGTAGTATAGTATTGTAGTTGAGTTATTTTTATATATTGTCTGTTTTCAGGGATGTTGATGTCTTTTTGTATGTTTGGGAACTCCCTGTACAACCCCCTCCTTCCTGGAACCTGGACAACCCCCACCATCCTCCTTGGACCCCGGACAACCCCAAGAACACCCCCGGACAGCCCCCCGCATAGCCCACCCCCACCCTCCACCTTGGTCCCTGGATAGCCCCCCGAACACCTCCCAGACAGCCTCCCACACACCCCCCAGACACCCCCCGGATAGCCCCCCGAACAGCCCCCCCACCCTCCTCCCTGGACCCCGGACATCCCCACAGACAGCCCCCCAGACAACCCCCCCGGACAGCCCCCCACCCTCCTCCTTTGACCCCGGACAGCCCCTCGAACACCCATGGGCCATATGTGATGTATATGAATCAACCACGCCTCAATCCGAGGCGTGGTGTGTCCGACACCACTCAAAGTGTCTCTATTTATTTTAAAATGGACTTTATTTTAAGTGAAAACAACAACTAGCATACGGAAAACTGACCAAACGGATTCTGATTGTGTTGATACTTTATAACAACGATCCATGGGTCATATCTGACGTGTACGAGTCAACTCTACCTCAATACGAGGCACAGTGTGGCCGACACCATTCATAGTGTCTCCTTTTTTAAATGGACATCATTTTAAGTGAAAACAACAACTGACATATGAAAAACTGACAAAACACATTCGAAATGTGTTTATGCTTTAGGAAAACGATCCTTGGGTCATATATGACGTGTACGAGTCAACCCTTCCTCAATCCGAGGCACATTGTGTCCGGGACCACACTAAAGTGTCTCCCTTTTGTTTCAAAAGGATATCATTTTAAGTGAAAACATCAACTGACATACGGAAATCCGACCAAACACATTCGTATTGTGTTGATACTTTAGGAAACTGATCCATGGGTCATTTGAGACGTGTACGAGTCAACCCCGTCTAAATCCAAGGTGCAGTGTGGCCGCTACCACTCTAACTCTGTCTCTTTTGTTTAAAATGGACAGGATTATAAGTGAAAAGAACAACTAACATATGGAAAATAGACCAAATACCTTCGGATTCAATTGATAATTTATCACAACGATCCAAGGGTCATATTTTACATGTACGTGCCAACCCGGGCTCTGTCTGAGTGGCGGTGTGGCCGGGATCACTCTAAGTGTCTCTCTTTTGTTTAAAATGTGCAACATTTTAAGTACATACGAAAAACCGACCAAACGCATTCTTTTTCCATTGAAACATTAGGAGAACGATCCATGGGTCATTTGTGATGTGTAAGGTCAACCCACCTCAATCCGAGGTGCGGTGTGGCCGACACCACTCAATGTGTCTCTCTTCTGTTTAAAATGGACTTCATTTTAAGTGAAAACAACAACTAGCATACAGAAAACTGACCCAACGGATTCTGATTGTGTCGATACTTTAGCACAATGATACATGGGTCATATGTGACGTGTATGAGTCAACCTCGCCTAAATCTAAGGCGTGGTGAGGCCGACACCATTCATAGTGTCTCACTTTTGTTTAAAATGGACATCATTTTAAGTGAAAACAACAACTAATATACTAAAAACTCACCAAACGCATTCAATATGTGTTGATTCTTTAGGAAAAATATCCATGGGTCATATGTGATGTGTACGAGTCAACCCTGCCTCAATCCAAGGTGCGGTGTGGCCGACACCACTCATAAGTGTCTCTCTTTTGTTTCAGAAGTATATCATTTTAAGTGAAAACATCATCTTACATAAGGAAAACCGACCAAAAACATTCAGATTCTGTTGATACTTTAGGAAAATGATCCATGGGTAATTTGAGACGTGTACGAGTCGACCCCATCTAAATCTGAGGCGCGATGTGGCCGATACCACTCTAAATCTGTCTCTTTTGTTTAAAATGGACAGGATTATAAGTGAATAGAAAAACTGACATACGTAAAACTAACCAAACGCCTTTTTATTCTATTGATAATTTATCATAGCTATCCATGGGCCATATGTGACGTGTACGAGCCAACCCAGTTTCAATCCGAGTTGTGGTGTGGCTGAGATCACTCTAAGTGTCTCTCTTTTGTTTAAAATTGACAACATTATAAGTACATACTGAAAACTGAACAATGCATTCGGTTTTTGTTGTAACTTTAGGAGAAAAATACATGGGTCATATGTGATGTGTAAAAGTCAACCACGCCTCAATCTGAGGCGTGGTGGGGCAGACACCGCTCAAAGTTTCTCTATTTTGATTAAACTGGACTTCATTTTAAGTGAAAACAACAACTAGAATATGGAAAACCAACGAAACAGATTCTGAGTGTGTCAATACTTTAGAACAACGGTCCATGGGTCATATTTGATGTGCACGAGTCAACCCCGCCTCAATCCAAGGCACGGTGTGGCCGACACCATTCATAGTGTCTCTCTTTTGTTTAAAATGGACATCATTTTAAGTGAAAACAACAATTGACATACGAAAAAATGATCAAATTCATTCGAAATGTGTTGATGCTTTAGGAAAATGATCCATGGGTCATATATGACGTGTATGAGTCAACCTCGCCACAATACGAGGTATGGTGTGGCCGACACCACTCTTAAGTGTCTCTCTTTTATTTCAAAAGGATATCATTTTAAGTGAAAACATCAAATCACATACAGATAACCGACCAAACGCATTTAGATTGTTTTGATACTTTAGGAAAATGACACATGGGTCATTTGAGATGTGTATGAGTCAACTCCAACTAAATCCGAGGCACGGTGTGTCTGGTACCACTCTTACTCTGTCTGATTTGTTTTAAATGGACAAGATTATAAGTGAAAAGAACAACTGACATACGGAAAACCGACCAAACAACATTGGATTCTATTGATAATTTATTACAACGATACATGGGTCATATGTGATGTGTAAGATTCAACCTAGGCTCAATCAGAATTGCGGTGTGGCTGGGATCACTCTAAGTGTCTCTCTTTTGTTTAAAATGGACAACATTTTAAGTACATACGGAAAACCGACCAAACGCATTCGGTTTCTGTTGAAACTTTAAGAGCACGATCCATGGGTCATATGTGATATGTAAAAGTCAACCACGCCTCAATATGAGGCATGGTGTGGCCTACACCACTCAAAGTGTCTCTATTTTGAATAAAATATACTTCATATTAAGTGAAAACAACAACTAGTATCCGGAAAACTGACCAAACGGATTCTGATTGTGTTGTTACTTTAGTACAACGATCCATGGGTCATATGTGACGTGTAAGAGTCAACCTTGCCTCAATCCGAGGGGCGGTGTGGCCGACACCATTCATAGTGTCTCTCTTTTGTTTAAAATGGACATCATTTTAAGTGAAAACAACAACTGACATACGAACAACTGACCAAACGCATTCGAAAGGTGTTTCTAATTTACAAAAACAATCCATGGGTCATATGTGACATGTTTGAGTCAACCACGCCTCAATCCAAGGCGTGGTGTGGCCTGCACCACTCTTAAGTGTCTCTCTTTTGTTTCAAAAAGATATCATTTAAAGTGAAAACATCAACTAACATACGGAAATCTGAAAAAACACATTCGGATTGTGTTGATACTTTAGGAAAATGATACATGGGTCATTTGAGATGTTTATGAGTCAACCCCGTCTAAATACGAGGCGCGGTGTGGCCGGTACGACTCTAAATCTGTCTCATTTCTTTAAAATGGACAAGATTATAAGTGAAAAGATCATCTTACATACGGAAAACCAACCAAACACCTTCGGATTCTATATATAATTTATCACAACGATCCATGGGTCATATATGACGTGTAAGAGCCAACCTGGGCTCAATCCGAGTCGTGATGTGGCCGGGATCACTCTATGTGTCTCTCTTTTGTTTAAAATGGACATCATTTTAAGTACATATGGAAAACCGACCAAACGCATTCAGTTTCCTTTGAAACCTCAAGAGAACAATCCATGGGCCATATGTGTTGTGTACGAGTCAACCGAGCCTCAATCCGAGGTGCGGTGTGTCCAACACCACTCAAAGTGTCTCTCTTTTGTTTAAAATGGACTTCATTTTAAGTGAGAACAACAACTAGAATCCAGAAAACCGACCAAACGGATTCTGATTGTGTCGATACTTTAGCACAACGATCCATGGGTCATATGTGATGTGCACGAGTCAACCCCGCCTCAATACAAGGTGTGGTGTGACTGAAACCATTCATAGTGTCTCTCTTTTGTTTAAAATGGACAACATTTTAAGTGAAAACGACAACTAACATACGAACAACTAACCAAACACATTTGAAATGTGTTGATGCTTTAGGAAAATGATCCATGGGTCATATGGGACATGTACGAGTCCACCCCTCCTCAATCTGAGGCATGGTGTGGTCGGCACCACTCTTAAGTGTCTCTCTTTTGTTTCAAAAGGATATCATTTTAAGTGAAAACATCAAATGACAAACAGAAAACTAACCAAACGCATTCGGATTGTGTTGATACTTTATGAAAATGATCCATGGGTCATTTGAAACGTGTACGAGTCAACCCCGTCTAAATCTGAGGTTCGTTGTGGCCGGTACCACTCTAAATCTGTATCTTTTGTTTAAAATGGACATGATTATAAGTGAAAACATATGGTATATGAAAAACCGATCAAATTATGAATTGAATTCCAGATTCACATATATTTTTCATCTAAATTTTAAATTGAATTCTAAATGAATTATGTATGTTTATAATTTCATTATGAATTCTGATTTCATTCTGGATGTGTATAGTTCCTGGATGCATTATATGTTAAATGTGTATGAATTTTTCCCTATATGTATGTGTTACTTGGTTATTGAAGGTACAATACTTGTATATGTATGTGTTAGTTTATTGCAAGTACAATAATTGGAAATGATTGAAAATTAGAGGGAATGCTTCTTTGAATATTGCAAAAAAATGAGAGGCTGCTATGAAAATTGCAGCCTGCTGTGCAATTTGCACAGCATAGGCTGTGCCAACGGTTTGAAACCGTTTTCAAAGCATCTTTGAGTATTATTTTTACCAATGGTCTATGAACCGTTGGTAAAAAGACTTTCGCAATGGTTTTGAAACCATTTGGAAAGAATGCCCTCCATATGGTTTTCCCAACGGTTCAAGCCAAACCGTTGTAAAAAATATTCCCAACGGTTTGGAACAACCGTTGGGATAGGTTAATTCTTTCTAACCTATCCCAACTGCTTACATCCCTACGGTTTTCAAAACCGGTTGTATATATTATACCAACTGTTCTGCAACCTTGCCCAATGGTTCAGAACCGTTGGGGAATCCGGCATTTCCAATAGTGTCTGCAAACTAAAGAAAGCCTAATATGGTTTAAAGCAGGAACCACAAGCATGGTATTCCCGCCTAGACTCATATCTCAAGAAGCTGGAGTCCAATAGAGGAGGAGTGGATCACAATATATTTGAAGAATTCTCCAAAATATCAATTCAAGGTTCTAGTATACGTTGATGATATCATATTTGGTGGTAGCAGGAAAAAATCAGTGGATGAATTTTCCAATCACATGAAATATGAATTTGAAATGTCTATGATTGGAGATCTCACATATTTTATGGGCCTACAAGTGATTCAAAAGAAGGATTACACTTTCATTTCTCCGGAAAAGTAAGGAAAATATCTATTGAAGAAGTTTAATATTCTTGACTCCAAACCAATGTCAACTCTAATTGTAGTTGGAACTAAACCTGGAAAGCATGAGGATGGGACCTCTATAGATCCCAATATGTACAGGAGGGTCATTAGGAGGCTACTGTACCTGACAGCGACATGACCAGATATTGACTTTGCCACATGTCTTGCGGCTCGATTTCAGAGTAATCTAAAGGGGGAACATATGGAGGCAGTAAAAAGAATCATGAGGTTCATTCAAGGTACATATACCATTGGGTTATATTTTACTGTAGGTGGGATAGTGAATTATCAGCATTTTATAATGCTGACTGGGATGGTGTTGTAGTAGACAGAAAGTCCACTAGTGGTGGAGACTTCTATATTGGGCAGAAATGTGTTGGCTGGTTGTCCAAGAAATAAGAAAGTACTTCTCTTAGTACTGTTGAAGCTGAGTATATATCTTCCACAAAGGCATGCACTCAAATTCTATGGATGATGCAATAACTTACATATATTGGTGATGAGGTGAATCAACCAAAGGTAATTTACTGTGATAACAAAAGTGCAATTGATGTCACGAAGAATCATGTTCAGTATTCTCGTACAAAACATATTGAAATCAGGTATCACTTTATCAAAGAAAAAAATGATCAAGGGGTGATTAGAATGGATCTTGTGGGAACTGATGAGCAAGTGGCTGATATCCTAACCAAGACACTATCATCGGTTGTTTTTGAGAACCATCGATTGAACCTCGTTGTTCAGCCGCCTCCCAGTGCATAAAAAGGTTACACAATTCCCCTCTCCCAGTTTATGATAACGGTTTTTATCTGCTTATGAATGTGATGCATGTTAATGGGGGAGAAACTATCCAGGGGGAGTATGATTTGAGCTGAACAATGAAAAAATTACCAGTCCTTGGGTTTATTGTCAATGGGGAAGAAATGAATAAATTTAGGAATGTTCAGGCATGTAATTCTTCTGTGACACGATGCGGATTCAGTTTTAGTGATAGGATGAGAATGAATACATTGGTCATGTAATGCTTCTCGGGCTTCATTTAGAATTTCAAAACACGGGAACACAATTCAAGCTTCCTCTCTTGTTTTATACACCGAGCATTGATCACGTAGACTTAGAGTGTTGGCTATGTTGATTCTTGCATTTTTGGTTTACATGTGGATGGAGATCTGTTGAATTTATTTTCTGATTTCCAACAAACTCAAATGGGGAGATTGTTGGAACCATGGTAATCTTTGCATGAATTGGAATATGTTTTGTGTTTTTTTTCAATACTAAGAGGAAGTTCAGAATCTGTGATAGAAATGTGCTCATACAAGTCAAGCAGATTATAGTATTAAAGGTGGCACCATTTTCCGGTGTTTGCCAGATTTTTGGGCCTGAAAATCAACAAATGGAGAAAAGTGTTTTTGGAAAAGAGACCTGTGCGAAATGTACTTGAAGGAGACGAAACATGCACACCATATGTTTTTCAAGATCATAACATGGACAAAATGAAAAGGGATAAGGGCCATGCATGTTTTGGGCTTGTTGTGCAAGTGACTTACGTTCCATGAAAGGACTTACATGCTGATGCCTAGGAGGTTGGAAATTTGCATGCCTATTGTTCTTCAAGATCATATATTCAAAATATGGAAAAGAAAATAGAGTCGCAAAAGTATCGGTGTGGTCTCAGTAGTGAGTTGCGTGACAGAGGCCAGAGCAGATGGAGCTGCGCACCGGAACCTGCGCACCGAGAGTAGGCTTGAATGCCACCATGCAGGGTGTCCAGTTTGACTATAAATAGTGGACCACCCCTCCTCGTTTGTAACAAAGTTAAATACATAGAGTTTTTCAGAGCTCCCATCGCGCAAGTATTGGAGTCGCGCAAGTGGTCATTATGTCGCATAAGTGGAGGTTGCACGCCGACTGTTGGTTGCGCACCCAAGGTGGTTTGGGCGAGAATGGAAGTGTGTCGCGCAAGATTAAAGTTGTGGAAGGCAGTGTCACACAGGTTGTCTGGTGATACCTGCGCACCAGTTTGGACCTGCACGCCAGAGACTTGCGCGCCAGTTAGGACTTGCGCACCAGTATTAGAGAAGAGAGTCAGGTGTTGTTTCTTCACGCCTATCTTTTTTGGAGTTTCACGAAAGATGGAAGATTGCACGACACCTTCGGTTCAAAAGTGAGATCATTCTACGAGTGAATGTTTTACTTCAATAGATCATCTACATACAACAGAGGATGCATTATTTAGAAATGATGAAGAGACCTTGACGTCTATAAAATTGAGTGTGACTACACAAAGGGCAGTGATCTAGGGGGAGTCAATGGGAGTGACATGAGGGATGCTATGAGCTATCCCAAAACATTTTTTAAAGGCAGTGAGCTTGGGATAGATTGATTGTGCCCGAAACTTTGTAATCCACAGCTAATGAAGTATAGTGGAATTTGGTACGACCCACAACCTGTTAGTGTATGATCCTTGGACGTAGCCCTTAGTGGTGAACCAAGTAAAAAGTGATGTGTCGTCTCTCTTCATTTGAATGTTTTCTTTCTGTTCATATCCTGCATACAGGTTTAACAACTTCCTACCAACATGGGAACCAGATCCATCTCTATAAAAGAAAAATTTGACACCCTGATTCACCCCACCCCTCTCAGGGTGTCTTGGGGTCCTACATATTTCTTAGCTATAAGGCACCCATACACCTTACATCTGAAAACCGATTCTGTCAAAATTGCAACAAAAAAAATTTATCAAATGAAACCAATAATTTATCGGGAAGATAACATGTCACTACAAGTAGCTAACACATATCAACATTCTAAAATCACCAAAACATGCAATAACACAGAATCATGGCACATAAGCATTGCATATTATCTCTAATGCATGTTAATTATATCACTGAAACAAGCTATCTAAAAATGCATGCTAAATAAGTACTAGAAAAGTCATATATTTAAGAAACACAATCTATATTAGCAGGATTCTTAAAAATGAAACTACATTCCACGGAATATATGAAAGGCATGTTAATCTCTAAGTTCCTAATATGATGCATGTAATTCAACCTCCTTTCCTAATAAAGACAAGGTGAATTATTCAATGTTTTTATAATAAATATGTATTGGAAAATACACTAGTCACTCAAGGTGAAATCATATCAACTATTAAAATGAACAAAATGAATAACAATACAATCCCCGACCACATGGTCATTCCTAATATGTGGGGTGATCATCCCCAAGAACCACTATTATCCCAAGAATCGATACATTACTAGTATCCTTTATACCATCCCAAAAATAGTAAGACGAAGGAATATAACCCTATGATACCACTTTGTGACATCCCAACATAACCCTCCCCTAAACCGGTGGCCAGACTGATCGCTACATGAACTCAAGGGAATCTCACTGTACACCATAGGCTATCGACTATGAGAGAGGGTCTATAGATAGATAGTGGGGAGAATATACCCTCATAACATATTTCAATAATAGACAATAGTAATAAATATTAGAATTAGTCTAATAAATGAAAAATAATCAAAAATTAGATTTTATAAATCCTGAATAATACAAAATGAAAAACTCCAATGTTATACAATGCATGCATGTTGTGATGGTACAACTATGAAAGTGATAAATAATAAATCATTATTTATATATCAATAAATAAATAAATAAACAATGACCCAAATTCCCAAGGGTGGTCTCCCTCGAGCATCTCAAGCTTATGCTTGGTCCTCTGCTCCTAATTCTAGGTAAGGCAATATCCATAAGAAAGGACCAGGGCCCTGCGAACAGTTAAGATATACTCAAGTACCCCAATGAAATGGAGGCCTGAGTAGGGTGTGAGATATAAATATCAGTAGGATGGCACCACTGGTTCCTAGCTCAATAAAAAAAATCAATATAAATAATCATTGTGCAGGTATAACGATGTAACAACAAAATGTAAAAAATAAACTACAACCCATCCGGGTTGCAAAGGGACAACTGACAGAGATACCTGCTTCGCCTCGTAGAAGGAAATAAGAGTCTGAACCTAAACTATATATATAATGTATAAATAAACTATTTAACACCTTATTTGATCTTCTTTCCTTAACCACATAAATCCTTGGGTTCCCCCGGACACCAGTATCTCAACACCTATCTCAGCCATGTCACAGTCTAAACCGTTTATTATATTCAATTCCCAAATCATCATATCAAATTTTCTTTCATTATACATTTAATTAAATTCATGAACGACCAATAGGAATCATAATCCAATGTCAATAAATGGTTGTAGAATGTCATTTGTAGCACCCTCATGAGTATTTGGAGCATCATTCTCTGTTTCACAACCCAAGGGTATTTAGAGCATCAGTCCATGTCCCATAAATAAAATGTGCATGCATGCTAGATGTAGAAAACTATGTCTAGCACCCTGTGAGTATTTGGAGCATCAGTCCATATCTTACAAACTGTTTTAAAACATAAATACATACATAAAGACACACACACACATATATATATATATATATATCACATGTATAATGTCAAGTCTACCACCAAATATAAATCGTAAAGAATGCCATGTCAAACCCCAAAAATCCCATTCGTTAAATAAATTCATAAATTAATTAATCAAGTACTTTTATTAGTTTAATAACTTATTAAAAACATAAATTTCATGTTATTTAATTCCCCAATAAATTAACCATTTAAAATATTTATATTCAATAATTAATTAACCAATTAATTATTCTAGTTCACAAAACTATGACATGATAATTTACTCAGCATTTAATAATTCATATACTTTGTTAATTAATTTTCCAAATAATTATCCTTATATCTCATAAAAAACTTAAAACTAGACCAATCATAATAAATTCTCACAATTAATTGTCTTATTCATTCTCCAATCATAACAATCATTTAATTAGTTCATAAATTATATTAATGATTTCCAATTAATTAATTAAACAATTAAATAATTTAATCATATCTCATTAACCAATTCACCAATTGAATAACCATTCTCAAAATTAATGTTCATAAATTAATCTACCAAATAATTATTCTGAAAAAATAATTCATCTATTGATAATTTTTAAGTCAAGTAATTATCCCACATTTACAATTTCCAATATTCAATCATACCCAATATTTCTAAATTCACATTATAATAATGAATCCATCCCTTAATTATCCACACTCATTAATTAATTTAGAAAAAAAAATTATCATATCAAATTCATTCAGTACATATAATGGGTATACCTGCTCATTATCCACACCCCAGGTGGAGGGGTTTTATTACAAAAACGCTACATTGTAATTTAACGAAACATTTAATGACAATAAAAATTTAATCCATCCCTGAAGTCAAAATTTTCAAAATCCATAAATAAATAAATGTTGTGTTTAATTTATTTAAGGAAATGTTGAGAACTATACCTCAATGAATTTGTTCAAGCCAAAGATTCAAAACTCAACTATGATCCGATCGCATACATGCACCTCTACAAAAACGCACGTGTATCTAGAAAATATCGTTTCACCTAACAACCATTAATTAGCTCCCATAAATATTGTGGAAGGGACCAACACACAACCAAAATATTAACCACAACACAAAAAAACCATAAGAATCTAGATCAGGGTGTGTGAAACCAAATAACAATATTAAAACCTTACACTAAAATGGCGGTGATGAAAAAAACTGAGTTGAAATGATTCACCCTTTGTGGCGTTAGTTGAAAATTGGACCAACTAGTCTAGAGGTGCATATTACAAAACCCTAAAACTGAGGAAACAAGGAAACCTAATCAATCCCATTCCTCAAGGTTTTGACCAAGAAACTAGGGTGAGGGAAGATCCAAATGGTTGGTGCGAGACGTGAAACATTCACTGACAGACTCTCCTTGATGAGGTGTACAAGACTTGTGAAGACACCAGAAGGATTCGAGCGTGAAGAGAGGAGCTGCCAAGGGGGTATAGACCACCACATAGGGGTTGGGGTCCTGGTGCGTGTCGCTTCTCCTCTTGGGTGCCTTCCCCTTCATTCTCTCTCAATCAACTAGTTAACACCCTGGTAATCTATTAGATATGATATAATTGGATAATTATTATTATTTAAAAGTAGATAAAACATGACACCTCAAATAAATAAAAATGTTTCTTTATTAATTCTGAAACTATTTATTTAATTAAACACATCTTCATTAAATCTGAAACTCCTCATTAAAAAAAAGTTTCGTTGAGATACCCAAAGGTATCATTAATTTTATATAACTCTTACTCCTCATTAATTATCCAATTAAAATCTTTTAAAATCTAAATAATTTATGGCACCATAATATAAATAATAACATTATTATTATTAACTCATTCTTCAATTTAAACAAAAATATTCCATTTAATATTATTTAATTAAAATAAATAATATATTAAACTGTGTAAGTTGCACAGGATGGACCGCAAACATGCATAGCCCGTGTAGATCCATTAAAGTTGACTTTTCCAGATCTAATTCTCCTAAGACATATTGAGAAACCTGTTAAAATTAGGGATTATTCACCCAAGTCCAAAAACAACACCATTTGGTGTTCCAATACCTAGATTAATGTTCCAGGGCTCGGTTTAAAAACCAACACATCAATAAACGGATAAAACATTTGAAAACCATCGTATTTAAACCTAGTTCAAAAACACTAGACTTTAAAACAACCCCTCCCCCACACATATTCAATTGAATATCATGTAAAATACTAAGAGTAGGGTATGAAGTATATTTTAGGTTTTTAATGTGGATCTTCCCAAATAAGATTATTTATTTCTTATAATGGGTAAATATATTGATACAATGCTAAGGCAGGTATCAAGGATGAGGGGTTCAAAAAAATCCTCAATCATTTCAAATATGACATTGTATAATCATGGATTCGAAAATATAAATTACATGTTCTAAGAGAAAACATAACCAATTATCTCTTTATATGTTCTAGAAATATTATAATATTATCATTGAATCTCTAATTTAAATGAACACTAATAAAAAATGATCAACAAAAATTTAATAAATTTGATGCTTTTCAAACATAAAAATAATTCCATTTTTGTAAACACACTTGTTCCCTAAAATCATTACTTTTCAAATTCATTCCCCCATGATTATATCAACTAATTCGACCCCTACTTAATCATCTAATTTCAAAGAAATAGATTTCTAAAACATAAAGCATGGTTATCTTAAACAATGTTTTTCCTCCGAGATTATAATTTATAATGTAATGTAATTTTGGGATAGAATTTTAAATTTATAATGACCAGACATATTTAACCCACAACATGGTAGTAAAAAATTAAAGAAATAAATAAAACACATACAACCATTTCAATGAATATATTACTTGTTTCTCTTTAATCCCTTTGTCCTAATTGACATGAAAAATAAAAATCCACAAGTGAATGTGATGATCCAATTAAATTAAATTAAAAAATATAAGAGTAATTGATACTGAATCCAAAAAATAAAAAATTAAAATCCTATGAAGAACACAGTAGAATTGGTATTCCTCCTCAAAGAGATTTTTAAGGCATTTAGCTCGATCAAAACTCTCTTGTACTCTTTTGATGGAAGATTATAAATATTTTACCCCTTCTGGATCAATAAATGGTCATAGATTGTTCTTCTCTACATAGGTGGTCCATTTTACTTTCTCTTCAATCAATTTCACTCTCCCCATGGGTATCACCTTTTCCATATCCACTAGAAAAATCAAATAGTTTTTGGTTAGTTTTAGAAACTAAAAAGTTAGAATGTGAACTAGATAAACATTTTGTCCCTATTGAAACCTTCCAGGGACAACACTACCACTATTATTTTTGTCCTATCCTATAACTTACTCTTATTATTTTTATCAGTCTCATTATTTTCTTCTTCATATAATATAATTATCTTATACTTTTATGTAATGTTAGTAGCATCAAAATATTATGGTTTTCTATCCTCTTACTTATCATTAGCTATTAAATAATAACTCTTCATAGTCTTGTTAAAATTTAAGGTAACATAATCAACCAAAAATATCAAACCCAATTCTATATTATATACATAAATTAATTATCTCCTTTATCCAATATTTTTTCTTAGAACGAGAGGTGTCCTTTCTTAATCTATGTAGAATAAAATAAAAACCAATAAAAAGAAAAACATTTCCACTTCTACCATGATATCATTGATAAAGACTCATGTGAAATTCACCATCAAGTCTGTTAGATGAAGAGAAACTCTTATATTCCACTTGTCCTCAAGTCCTTGTATCATGAATGTGGTGTATGAAATTTTGTTTACATATTCACATATATCACATAATTCTATCCCATTTTTTTGGTCCCATGCTAATTGGAATTGAAAAACTACCTAACCCATGTTTTTATTCAGTTAATCTATCGACACCAATTGAGCACTCCCTTATAATTGGAATGGTTCCCATTTCCTCTAAAATTTTATTATTTGATTATAATTATTTCATGAATTTTATGTATATCAATATGTTTTCAAGATCATCATCAAAAGGGATGTTAATGTGTATTTTCATAAATTGTTAATGAAATATACTTTTATGTGATTGAATTTTCACTTTCTCCATTATTTTAGTAAATATAAATGATTTATTTTATAGTGGTGGGGTCCCTTATTTTAATTCTTCTTTAGATAATTCCTCTTTATTCTTCATTATCTAGTTTTCCTTCCATTTTTATGTTTATATAGGTTCTTATATTTGTATTTCTTCCGGACCTCCATTCAAAAATTTTCTACTAATCAAGGTTATGGAAATAACTTCTCCTCATGGATTTACCTCCGTGTAACTTGGTATCATCCCTCTAGGATTGTACTTAAGATAATTTATTATATTTCATACCGTGAATTGTTGTCTTAACAGTGAATATTTTTCATCATTTAGTATAATATTATTTATTTGATGGAATAACTAGTTGCGGTCATGAAAAGAAGCCAAACTCTCATTTAATGAATGGATTTAGAAATGAAAGAGATGAAACATATTTTTATTTAAATCATATTTAACTTTTTGGATATCATTGACCTTGTTTTTATTTTTTCAATCAACCCTAAAATTGTTTTCTATTATTATTATAATAATAATACATTTATTTGATGTAAATACTTTAGGGTTAGTGTACAAAAATCATGGCAACCAAGATAATTGGTCAAGGATTTCATCTGAGCTAGCATCCTTCAATTATTATAAAATATGTGGACTCTATTTTTTTAAAATCCTTTTTATTTCCATTGGATTTTATTACTCATCATTTTATCATTTAAATTATAGAACCATTATAATTACTTCTTTATGAGTGATCCACCAGCTGCATCATCCAAAATAAAAATGTTTCATCATGAGAGACCCATGTAAATAATTTGAATTCAAATCCACATCTTGATTCCAAATTTTGGTAATTTTTATATCAAATCGTTAAACAACTCCAAATAATTGCAACGTGATTTATCTTTATGTTGATTAAAATTTAAGATATCAATATGAATGTTTATGGATATTGAGGCTGGGAAGAATTGGGCCAAGGTTTCCTTTCCAACTCATCCCATATTTTAATAGTGTAATGTGGTATAATTAATATCCACTATTAATATACATATTTTTAAGAGAATATGAATACTATGAACCACACTATATGAATAGACACATTTTTTAGTTGAAAAGTATAATTTTTTTATTAAACTCACTAGGTTGGTGTTTGGATCCCCAAACAGTATCCTGAAAAACAGTATTGAATTTCAAGTAATATTAATTATTATATGATTGATTTCAAAATGGTTGGGTTCTCCTGGTGGTGAAAATATACTCATATGAATCCCTATAAGTGAGGGTATTCCATATTCTATGAATTTCCTTATCCAGAGATCTACTTGTTTTCCATCAACATTCTATCCTTTTCTAACTCTTGCCAAGAATTATTCTTTAATCCTCCTGCTTAATTTTTTTCTAAATCGAGATCAACATAAAATATTTCCTTTCCCATTACTCATGTATAAAAATCATTAATTGAGACTTATACATTAAAAAAAATGAAAAAAACAATCATAAAAAAGGTATAATATATAAATAGTTAAATAAAAAATTCATAAAACTCCTAAGTCAACTAGGTCACCTTCCCCGATAACAATTCTATAAAATTGACAAATCCCAAAAGACATTGTTAATTCATATGGGGTGAAACCAATTCATAAGTATAAAAATTAACCTCACGATAACTATTATTAAATTATGATATAATAAAAATGATCATGGTTGGACCCTTGATGAATTTTTAGGAAAATAGGAAAATTAAATGATTGAAAAAAGAATGGATAGTTTGAGTTTGAAATCACATGTCAATAAAATGCTACAAGAAAAAATATTTTAGGCTCAAAAACTAGAAATGTGAATTAGTGAATTTATTAAACATTTGAGGTATCTTAATTGAAAGTAAATAAGTCCTTGTTCATGGTACTTCCTCCCTAAATTAATAATTCCACCTTTAATATGGTAAATTTATCAGGGTTATTTATGGGTTAGATGTCTCAATAACATATTTAAATATAATTCTACTAAATTGTGAAATTTTCATTATGAACTCAATATAATTAGTCATGTATTTAAAATGAACTCCAAAATCAATGACCATGAAATAATAATAGTGAAGATATTGGAAATTAGGGGTGAACACACAACCCACCCGTGTACTTAAGGAAAATAAATACTTCACTCTAAAATTTTACTTCAATCACATCATAAAGAGTGTTAGAAACAGACCACTCATTTTATTATTGAATATGAATAAAAAAACTAAATAAATTTAAGGAACAAACACAAAAGTTCATCAAAATTAGTAGAATAATCCAGGTTCATATCTCCAGGGCATGCCCCTAAAGGAGTGTTTTATCCACTGTATTTTAAAGAAAATAAATATGTAAGGTTTAACCTCTCCATTACATACTATTGTTTTTAAAAAACCATTAATTTCATGGTTAACATTATTAAAATACTTCTAAAATCACACTAAAATAATATCATAAAATCTATGTGAATTGTATCTATCAAGTGATGAATTTGATATCATGGAACGCACTTAGAAACTTCACATTGACATTTTTCGCTCTTCATGGTTCATGACATGATACATTTAGCTCATGAAAAAAAATCCACTTGAATTATTTAAAACATTTAATATATTCCTGGAAAAATGACATCCATTATCTTCATGGAATGATCTAAAACTCAAAAATATTCAAAGCCACTAGTCGCATGTACATAGAATGAAAAAACTACATTATGGTGAACTTTCTTGTTATGAAATATTCACTTAATATATGACACTTACACATCTATAATTACCATTACATAGATTTCTTAGGACATTGACATAGATCCCATACCCTTATATAGCCAATATGACATCCTAATTACCCTTATGTGAATTGACATTTTATACAAGTCTGTTGTGATACTATAATTACTATGACTATAGATGGATTAAATTTTTACCTTTACATGAGTTTTCTGGAGACCTTGAAATATAATTTCTTCCCCCATATGTATCTACTACACCAAATGATACCTTTAATCATAGTATTAACTTCTTAATACGCTTTATACATAATTCATTCATTATCTCCTAGAGTTAACTTTTGAACACAAAGGATAATTAATGATTATGAAACCCATCAATGGTTATTCTAGTACTCTTATATGGATTTGATGTGATGATTTAAAGCTCTATTATAGAAGTAATGGTGGATCTCTAGTGGATATTCATGGTGTGTGTAGTGGAATGCAACATGAACTCGGGTCAGGTCTTATGTATTAGAGAGATGATGTCAATTCAAGGAAAAAAATAGTTTTTGGAAATTTCTATATTTTTTAAGGGTTTTGAGTCCCATATCAAATAATTTTGGGGGAACTCTATTAATTAAAACATGATACATGGTTGGAACTAACCATTATAGCTTAACCGAACCTTACATGTCGAAAAACTATTTTCCAATGCCTATAGGCATCGAGATATCCTCTCTTCACAAATTCACGAACCTGCATCGATCTGTTCCAGGATCACTCATGATATTCCATGTCACATGGTATCCATAGTGACAATTAGTTTTCTTACCTTGTGGTGGTCATCCTGACGACTTATCATGAATTGTTTGGCTAATTTTTTCTGTAAAAAATATAATTTCTCTTTATTAAATTTAAATCCATCATTGTATATATATTTTTTATTTTTACCCAATATTTTACGATACTTTGTACCCTAAATATAATTAAAATAATTATAATACATGAATAATTAAAAATTAAATACGAAAATTAATGATTATATTTCAGAAAAAAATACTCATGAAATATACTAATCAGTAAAAAAACTCATTCTTGGGTGAAAATTATGCTTTTTAAATTCATAAAACCATTAAATATTTCCATCTCCAAAATAATATTTTCATAAAAATTAATATGAATCATCCTCCCATATAATTCATAAGATATTAGGTACTCATAGAACATCATCTCATTTTTAGGAAAACATGAATGAGATAGTTTCTGTAACTTACAATGATTTATTCAAAGTTTGGTACCTTAACATTTCTAACACCTAAAAGAAAATGGGTATTTCATTATATGTTGTCTGACTATTTACAAAAAATAGGAAATATTAGTCTACTAATAAGTGTTTTATATTTATTTATTCTGATAGAATCTCATATAGGGTTTACTCAATACATTATTGATTCATTTTCACTACTAATTGACATTCATCCTCCTGAAATCAAGAAACCCATCATTTTTTTTAAAATAATGATATCAGAACACTATATATTTCATTACAACATAACATCAGTGAAGAGAATCTATTTTTCATCCTTTAAAAAAACAACCAATAGTGTCCCTAGAAAACCTATGATTGTGTCACAATTCACTATCAATGTGTCCTTTCATGGAATCTATCATGTCTAGTATTGATTCATAGTGATTAATAACCTCAAGAATAAAACATTTCATATCTTTCTCTATCCAAGTTCACTATTCTCATCAAAAAAAACAATAAGAATGATTCCAATCCTATTATTATAGAGAAACACTGTTACCCATGTCTAACTCTAGTAATTCCATTTATCAATTTGAATTATAAATGATTCCATATATTTATCTATGGATTTTAGGATATTAAAAATATTAATTTAACTAACTTTGAGAAATTTTATAATCATCATTTGTTCAAGAAGAATGATATCCCATTCAATTATTTTATTTCTATGTATTTCATTACAAAGTATATCTCTTCACTAGTGAAAAAATATTATCTATTACATATTTCAAATGTTTCCTTAACCATCATTAAAAAATATGAAATAGTGTATCAGGGATATATACTAAACATCAATAGAGAATTATCCAAACTAATCAAAGATAACAAATTTAATTTATACTCCAATACATAAGATCATAACATTTTCTCTTAATGAATACAACTAAATAGAAATATTATCTAAATTCATATAACTTAATTACACACAAATCTATCTGAGGGAACCCACATTCCATAATAATATCATATTGTTTACATTTTGGAATAATCATATCCTGAATGATCTATCAATAATCAAAAAAATCAAATATCAATGAAAAACATGTGACCTATTATATTTATAATTAGTATATTCAACTTTACATTTAGGTCCAGACTTCAAATAAATACAATATCTAAAAAACTTATTTACACCATATTAAAAGTTCGTATCAATAAAACAATGATATAAATAATATTTATCAATTCATGGTTTTTTGTTATAGAACAATATCAAGATATATTATACCCTCTCATATCTAGTCATAAATATAAATGCCTTTTACCATAGGGGTCATCTGATAAGAGTTTAAAATCATTATAGTGAAAACTATCATAAGTGAATCATGTGACACATTTAAATACCTAAAACCTTAATGTTTTATGTGATCCACTAGCTCCAATATATGATTCTTATTTATCCAATAAATAAAATAATTATTTGATTCATTCTGGGTACTATAAAAAATTAATTTTGTAATAAAAAAATTTAGGATCATATAATAAATTATTTATGTCTATATTAAATAATAATCTTCCCCAGAGGAAATACATTATAGCCACATGATACAATACCTTATTGAAATTGGCAATGTAGTCGGTTACCACTCACACATTACTATCCTTCAATAATCCAAAATAAAAATTATAATCCCTGAAAAATTTTACTATTCAAAATCCAATAATAGCCATAGAAATTTAGTGAAATTTGATCGATAATTGATAATTGGTATGATCCCCAGTCATATATTCAAATAACCTTAATTCATGATTACCCTAGACTCTAACTTGTAGTACTTATTATAAAAGAATATCATAAACACCTATGATGACATTGATATTCTTCCAGTGGTCAATGAGGTGATATTATACCTTCTTATAGATACAAATAAAAGATATATCACTAATAAGACAACCCTTTAATATTTATGTGTTATAATTGAGTGAAAAAAATAATGACTTTCTCTAAGCAATTTTCATCCACCAATAAATCAGTATTTCCATGAATTATTAGTGGACATTGGTACTAAAACTCATGCAATACCAAATGTTTTTGGGACATATAATCTTTACAACTGACTCTACCTTTGATCTAGAATAAATTATGTTCCTCTAAACTATAAGACTCATGGTTGTTCTAACATAATCAATAAGGTTAACTAAATAAGGTAGAGAGTTAAAAAAAATTCAATTGTTGTATCCCTTTCCTCCTCTATGGATGATTCAATGATGATATAATGAATCAAGGAGAAACCATTATCAAAATTCATCTCATAGTTTAAAAATGAAAAATTATTATTTAATAATTGTAGATATAATAAACCATATATATATATCCTGTAATATATTCCTAATTATAAGAAAACACATGAACAATTGGTGGCATATTGCTTTTATTTGGACCTTTTTATTATTTTATATATGGAAAATTCAAAAATGACATTCTCTTTGATTTTGTATATCTAAATTTTGGACATAGGTATAAATAGAGGGTATATTCAGTTCAAAATTGGAATTTTAAAGATAAATTTTTCTTTTTATAATGTAAATTTATTTCTGTTTTTTTAAAATAAAATAATTACCATAACTCCTTACACAACACTGATTCAATTTTTATTTAATTAATAAAAAAATAAAAGACATGATTTTATAAATATTAAAATTAATATAATTTTATAGAATAATTCTTTCCAAAAAATATTTATAATATATATATTATTTTTTTAATTTGTGAATGTATTAGATTCAAATTCATTTTTTCATGTTTTTTTCAAATCCAAAATGAATAAATTGTGTCAAAAATGACATTAATGATATTATTTGAAATATAAATTTTCATTATATTATTAAAAATGTATAAAAATATATAAATAAAAGAATTAGGATTTTAAATGCTCTAAAATGTCATTACACATCCATTTATGGGACAATTATTACCTTATATGTATAATTATAACCTTTTATATTGAAAAAGGCATTATCGTGGTTAATGTTAAATTTGGATAACCAAGGGGTTAATAAAAATTAGATGGTTTTAAATGATATAAAAAAATATAAAAATTATATTGGAGGGTTATATAAATATCATATATTTTTTATCTTTGAATCCATGACATTTTGGAACCATTTGACCTGAGTTATCCACATATTATAATATAATATTTCATGTATTTCAAAAAAGTACATTAAATATATTTTGTAAAAAAAAATTATTTAATGATTTAAAATTTTATAAAATTGAATATTTACCCAACTGATTGGGAAATGGTTTAAAATATAAACCATTGTGCATTTTGAGGATAATTTTCTTCTTAGAGTGACTATATTGACCACTAATGAGTAAAAAATAATTTTTTATCATGGAAATCAACAAAACATTTAACTAAACGTTTAAAAAAATTAATGGTGAAAAAATTAACATAAATTGCCTAATATAAATTATATGATATGGTTTTGAATGAAAATAAAATTATATTCTAATAATATTAATTATTATCCATAATACCATTATAATTACACCATATTAATTTAACACTTTAATACATTCCTAGAATACTCATCACATCATTATAAAAAGGGAACCTTATATCCGCTTTTATTCACACATTATAAGCCTTTTTGTTTTTTCCAACCGCTTACTAGGTCCCTTTTTAACAACTCTCCCCCTATTATAGAGTTATTTTTTTTGTTATAACATAAACCTTGGGGGGTTTAAGGTCTAAATAAAAGGATGTTTCCCAAATAATAGGTATAGCCTTTGACCGAATGTTTTATTTTTATTTATTATTTTATCTTCCCCAAACCATCTTAAAAAAAGATGAAATAATAGAAACACTATATTAAATATAGTCATATTTTTTTATGTTAATAGGATATCCTATATCAATATCTTATTCCATCAACTAGAAAACAAAACAATAGTTCCCGTGCATAATGGACTACAACCTTGCGAATCGATGTAATTTGTTTCCCATCATCGACTCTAATGGGTAATTATAATGGATTATTTAATATATATGTGTGTGTGTGTGTGTGAACATAATGACATAATTATTATTCTTTATATAAAATATATCATCTATTTTCTTAACTTTACATCCATTGAAAAATGATAAGGTCATTTATGGGTTTGTGTGGGTTACCACCGCCACGAACCGATGTGGCTAATTTTTTCATAATAACATTACATGGATGTTGAATATAAGTGTATTTATAAAATTTATATAAAATTAATGATATAATCATCATTATTGAAATATAAAATAACACTTAACTTAATTTCATCATGATCACTGAAAAATGGAAATGTTACTTATGCACATGTAGAACCTAATATCATTATGGTTGTAATGTAGTTTATTTTTCATAATTTTATTTCATATTTTTATTAAAATGTATAATTAATGTATGAAATTTATAATTATTTCATTATTATTATTTTATATATGAATTAATAACAATCTATTTGACCATAGTTACCCGACCCAATTTATTTTAGACACATGAGATGATTATCATAAACACAACCAATATAAACATAAATGATTATGTAGTTGAATACAAATGGTAATAGATAAAATAAAAGGAATAGTAAAATTAAAAAATGTTTTTAAGAAATAAAATAAATAACAACATTTTATTATCTAGGAAGACAAGTGATGTATGTTATGAGTCAAAGTCAAGGTAAGGGACACTTTACATTAAAAACCAATTTTTAAATGGTTTAAATATTTATTTTCTAAATCATAGTCTTATATGTTCATATTCACAAATTATTTTGTTAATGGGTTTATATGGACATAAATGAAATAAACATTATACTTATGTCTCTTTATACTTTTTAAAATGGATTTCAAAAGGAATCTTTTTATATATTTTATACATGACGTTTTGGACTCCATTAAAAAAAGGAAAAACTAATATCATATTTTAATTCATAATACATCAATGGTTTTTTCCACCGCTATAACCCCTATTTTATGTTTGGATTATGATAGAATATTTGATTCTTTATTCAATGAATAAAACATCCTTTCCATTTTTGTAATTATATTAATAATTGTTTTAAATGGAATTGATATTTCAATATCTGATGATGTTATTCTTATGGGTGCATGGGATCTCTTTGAATAACCCTTTACTTATAGGTTATGAACATTATCTATATATATCAATTTATATCTCTCTATCTATTTTTGATTTTATGAAATGATTCCATATTCTATATTTATATCCCCTACAAATGTTCTTAGAATATTAACCTCTCCTTGGATGGGGTAATCCATACCGTAGGTTCAGTTCACCAACACCTTGTTTATCAAATCTCATAGATATTAATTTGAGGCAATATTTCATGACCCACTTCTTTCTTGGAGTAATTCTTATGATTTTTATTTATCATTTATTTCCTTTTTTATGAAATAATCATGAACATTTCATGATGGTCGTGACATACCAACCAGACTGACTCGATAATAGTAACTGAACTAGTGGAGACATGGCCCCATGCTTGGCTCCCCATATGACAGAGGCTTTTGACTAGTGGTGAGGGTTTATAAGAGGATAGTGGGAAGAAGATACCATCTTGATTAGAGTTTTCCATAGTATAAGAATGATGGAAATAAAAAAACAAAATAACAATAAATAAATAACCAGTAGTAGAATAGGTAACCCATTAAAATTTTAAATAAATACCAACATAAATAATATCCAATGTCATATAAAAAATGATATCTATCATTTCAAGATGATATAAAAAATGGGACAATACATGTGAACATAGGTTCAAGAATATATAAAATTCTATAAAAACATAGAAAGTCCAAAAAGTCAATCTCCACTAGCTTTGAGAGCATCAGATCAATCCTCATCTTTCATACCATGTCCTAGAATAAGAAATTAGGCATCCAGAACTGGGTCATTCCCTTTATCCCAACATGAAACCATGAAGTGAGTCTAGGTACGAATTGAAAGCCCAAACAGGGTGTGATCTATACTAAGTCGGGAACCATAAATTGTGTCAATAACAAATCCAGTCTCTGTATATTTGTTGTAGAAGTGTGAATATATAATAAGTATAAAGCTAAAAAAATAATTGATGTGATAAAGTATATAAGCACATTCTATATCGAGTAGTCTATAAATATTAAATAACTCTATATCATTGAAAAATTTCATCTATGACCTATTCCGACATATATTTTATCATGAACTTAAGGAATACGCCTTATAATCATGTATCATATCGATGAGGTCCAAGACCCAATGTTAATTCCCATGGAATACTCTTTGAGTCCACAGAACTCTCATTCATAGAAAACATGGTGTAATATAGAATTACATTGTAAAGAACACAAATAACATGGATGAAGTCTTACTCTTTCATTCCACAGATCCTGTCTATACAGAACATGTTAAATATTTTTTTATATCCCAAGAAGTGTGTCCATACATGTCTCAAGAATTTAGATCCAAGTAAACAATCAAAGGAATCCTATATTATATATAATTGGACCATCGGTTACCGGCAGTATCTTCCATTATCAATTTAATAAATATTATGTTTCATGGTACCTTGTTAGTTTTATAAACATTAGTAGTTTAATTTTCATAAACGATTCAATAACGATTTCATTTATTAGTTACTAGGGGCAAGTCCATGTTAGTGTCTATGACATTAATAATTTTCATTAATGAATTTAAGAGGGGATCAAGGGTCCATGTTACTTTCCATTCCCTTTATGAATTAAACTAACCATATTGAATGATTAATTTAATTCACAATGTGATAATAGTGAGGTCCTTGTTAGAATCCATTCCACTTCACTAATCAATTTCATAATTATTATTTAACCCTGGAAATATCAATTTCATTCCACAATTCCCATTTATTACATTACATTATTCCTTTAATTTATATATGGAAAGGAATTAAATAAGGTACATGACATTTAATTTTTTTTGAATATTATATATGGATCCCATTAGTAAATGGAGAGATTATCTAACACATTTATTGTGTAAGAATGATTATTAAAATAAACCTTCTTCTTGGCTGGTTCGAGTTGAGGTTGACAACCTCCAACCTTTCATATGGGCATAATAACCTATCTAAGTAATGGTTTAAACATCTAATTTAGAAGTCTTTTAATTTATAGAGAAACACATAGAAATTATATTGTTTAATACTAAAAAAAGTAATAAAACACCTATATTTTTAGGGAAATATTATATACCACCTACCTCAAATGGGTAATACTCTCCCCGTCCATTGTTAGCCTCTTACTATGGCTATAATGGGATAAATTGATGAAATATATTGACTCCTTTGAGATAGGAAACAATTGAATTCATATGTTTAGTATTATCTATTGAATGATAATTTAATAAAGGAACAAATTGGATTATAGAGCTTAATAGTATAGTTCCAATGTGAAAACAAGTGAAAGAATCAAACACAAGATAAAGATCTTAACTCAAAGCCTATGTGAGGTGAAGAGAGATATATCAGTAATAGAGGTGCTATGTGTGGAAGAGGTAGGAAAATATAGTGGATAAGATAACATAAAATGAGATAAAATTGAAATTTTTCTCTTTTTATGTGGGTTCATGGTTCTTTCACATAGTTTTCTAGGACGTGCACTTAACAGTTTGCCTATACTGGTTAAGTGCAATTAAGTGTGTGGAATGGGCATATGATTTTTATAACTGTGTGTTTTCCATTTCAATATCATATATAATTTCTCTATAGAAACACACATGGCCATACGACCTACCCCACATGGTTTAAAAATTGTCCACATCCACTTATAAGGTTTCACAGTTGAGCCGAACATTTAAAACTAATTTTGTGCCAACTATGATCATCTACATATTCCTCTAAAAAAGAATTATTGTATTTGAATGATCCCTATATTATCTCAAACCCATATTTAATCCTTTAATCACTATCATTATAAGAAAATATAATATTTACGATGATATTTAAAGAATTCACACCTTATTAGAAAATTAATGTTGTTATAATCTGACCTACTTAAAACAACTCTTCCTAAGGTTTCCATTCCATCTGTGATAAAGAATCATATGAGAGATGTTATGGCCATTGGATATGTACATTTTCCTTTATCCAGTATATCTCATCCTATACATAATTATTCTACTATAACACTAATACTAGAGGAACTAACCTACATTGTAGATCCTTCTTGCTTTTATCATCAATTCATACAGTATCCTTCCAGATGGATGAATCTAACAATACATAATATTCATCAGGGTAAATAATACAAGATGTGTTTCAATTAAAATGATGTAACTAAGATATGTGGAATATATCATTCATGGATCAGTACCTCTAAGTTAACTGCAACTAATAGGCTATTGTCCCAACACTCTTCACAATGTCAAAAGGGTAGACATAATGATGCAAAATTATACCCAAAATATAAATATATTTATTTCCTAGTCCAGGTGAAAAACACAAGATTAACTAATCTATAATCTTTATCAATAGTGTATGATGAGAACCATCATCATAACAATTATTCCAAGACCGAGTTATAGTAATACACTTTCAATAATTTGTACCTTCACTGAAGTCTCCTGAATGAGATGAGGTCTCTATAGTTATTCCTCTCTACCCATACCATGTAAAGGGGTGAAAAACAAGGCCTACCATATAAATACTAACAAGTATCCATATTTATAGTTTCTTAAAAACTATTATTATAAGAAAATTTATAAATTGGTAGGTGTTTTAGACAAGAACTACCAAAATTCAAGACCAATATTTGGATCATGTCCTCTAACACATGTATCATATGTTCAAACTGACCATTGGTCTATGGTTAATTATATGTACTCAAAAGTACCATTAAGAATATTTACCTTTGAAACCCCTTCTAGAACAATGACATAAAATGAGCCTCCATAGCCGATACAATATTATATTAAACTACATGATGGGATATGATCTCTATGAAATATACCCTTCCTAACTCGTCTATTGAAAGGTCATATCAGAATCGTAAAAAGTGAGTAAACTATGAAAATATGTCTATTATGACACATAGTATTTTATAGCCTCAAGATGAATTTTTCAATTTCATCACATAATCCATAGTGATGTTATCCCTTTATCTCTAAGTAATAGGAAATGAATGTAGAAGTCATGTTGGATTCCACTATTCTTCCTTTACCTGTTGACAGGTGGACCAATGAGTTAAAAACCATATATCTCCCTTTTCATATATTTTCACCAATACCAACAATGTAAATAATGTTACATATTACTATGGAATGAATTTAATTCATAAGAATATGAATGAGAAAATTACATCAAATACCTATGATTTTTTACTAGACTCAAGATACATCCATGAATTTTGAAGACATATGCCTCTTCAATGGTCTAACAAGAAGGTGGATCCTCACATGTAATGCTCTCCCCTAGAAGCAAGAACATAGGTTCAAAAATTTTCTTCACTTTAACTCTATAGATATTTGAATAGTACATTTATAACAATGTGATAACAGATATTCCATGATGTTATTTAACCTCTTGGTGTGTCTGTTAAAAGAGTTCCACCAGCTGCCACTCACTACTGGCCTCTTGAACATCATGTTTTTATATTTTCTAGTTAAAATTATTTGTAATTGAATATCCATTACCTGATGTATAATCATGTTAAAATTCTAATATCTACAAGTATTCAACCCATCTTTATTTCCTGAGATTTAATTCTTAATGTGTGAATATATTGTAACACCTGTATGTTTTTATGAAAATTTTTCTTTAAATAAATATAATTCTTCAATAGCTTGCATTTCACACAGTTGGGAGTTCAAACGAACTGAAAATTCCCTTACTATAAAATAACCATTTTAACATAGCCTTTAGGTTACTAGGAATAAATATATCAATCCTATGAAAATCTGTTGTGATGTCATTCGCTACCAATTATTTATGAGAAATATAAATCTATTATATATTTTTATTTTTTTATATTAATAAATTGATTGAATTAATATTAAAAAATAAAATTAATGATATATATGTATGTTACATACTTAATAAAAATATTTTTGATATCCTTCCAATATATATTTTTTCCATATCGTATAAATAAAACCTATTTGATGTATAAAAACATACAGTTTAAAAGGGAAAGTTTACCACCTTTTAATGGTGAACCCTTTAAAAATTATTAATTTGACAAATTATTGATTTTTATAAGAAAATAGTAACTTATTATTTGGAATAGGGATATAAAAATTTAGTTTTGATGATGTTTTAATATTTTTCTCATAGCTTTTAAATTTTGATGAATAGTAAAAACAAAAAATAATAAATAAAAACAACTTTTTCATCAAAATTATTTATACGGTTAAATTATAATATTGAATGGTTTTAAAGTATAAATGGAATATATTATTTTCATTCAATATAATGTATGTCATTTGAATTAATTTTACATGGAATTAAGATGTTAAAACATTTCAATATTTTGCAATGTTATAACTATTAAAACATATTCTATCTTTTCAACAACGAGATTAATTTTAAATTAAAAAATGTAATTATTTTTGAATTTTAAAAGATGGATTCAATATTTTTAATTAGGAGGTCCAAATTATGTAAATAACGTTACTTCGATTTCTTTTATTATGAATAGTAACTTCGGTAATTTATATTAATACGGTAAAATAGTATATCATGTAATTAAGGGTAAAAATACTATTATAAATTTACATTAAAACATGTCTTAATATCAATGGAAAAGTTTTCTTCAACATAAATAATACTTGGATATAAATATTGTTTTTTGGATGACACTTGGAAGAGATTAATGCGTGTAATTTATTTTATTCCATGAAAACTTAAATATGTGTCACTCAAATTAAAATAATTAAATCATTTTTTATATAAGTTCATACAGAATATAAATTAGATTATAAATAATAATTCTAAATCTGAATTTTTTTTCTTTATCGTGGTTATTTATTTTTAATTTTTAGAAAATAAATATTTACCTTAAAGACTTATTCATTGATGATGAAAAAAATAATTAATTGATAAGAAATCAATAAATCAATTTTTATTTAAATTAAAAAACCATAAAAGACCTAAAAACATTTATAAATATAATTTATTGAGTAAATATCAACCATATCTATACAAGGGTCAAGTTAGTGACTTTTTTGAGAATTATAGAATAGATTTTCATACATATATTATTTTACTTAATGTGATGTTAAAGTTTCCCCATTTACAATTTAAAATTTATAATATTTTAAATGTTAGATTTTAAAAAAGCAAAATTATACTACATATATTCATATGAAATATATTAGATTTATATTTAACCTAGTATTTTATTTTTAATTTTTATTCATCAATTAATTATATTAAATAATTACACAAAATTGATGTAGAAAATATGTTATTAATTGAGATTACAGATAAATGTTATTAAAAATACTAAAGTAAATATAATTTGGTATAATAAATATTTATAATTAATTTTATTTTTAACCTTGAACTCCTAGTAATACAATAAAATAGTTTTTTAAAATTTATATTTTTATATTAACATTTATAAAAATCAATGAATAGAATAGTGTCGAAATTGACACTATTGGTTTTTTATCAAATTTGATGTTTTATTAAATTATATAAAAAACAAAATACATTTTAAAAAATATAAATTAATTATAATATGATCTAAAATTTTCTATTTTATTTATTTATTGTTTAATTTAAATCAGATTACTAAATATGACACCCTTTTAATATTAAAATATTTGTTTCCCTAGTTAAAATTTAAATAAGATAACTAATTGTTAATTAAAATTATAATGATTATACTGACATAAATACTTGTATTTTTTTTTTTGATGATATTGAAACCTTATCGAATATAATATTCCATTTTTAGTCATTTTAGAGTTTTTTGGATGGGGTTTGATATTATTATAAATTAAAATTTTGGAGATCCCAAAAGTGCCCCTCACCTAAATTATAAAATGGAACATCCTATCTCATCTCTTCACTTAACTTTAATCCTTGAAGCTCAGATATCCCCTAAAAGTTTCCCTTATAAAACTTCCATAGTAACATTATATTGGTTCTTGTATTCTTCAACGACTAACTCTAGTGCTATAAGAAGAGATTCAGGGGAAGCACATCGAAGAAGAGGTAATCTCCTCTATTGATTACTTCAAACCTCTTTCTTAATACAATTCCTCCTCATGTGTTGTTTAATTATAATGTAATAAATCAAATATAAGATATATACTGAAATTTTATTATAAATATGAAATAACTATATTTCACCATCTATCTGTACTACGAAAATCAAAATCACCACGCGTGCGTAGGTACAACAAACCGTCTCTATGCCCTGGTGTAATATGTTTTTTAATCACCGCCTTACCTGGATGGGTATAAATATAGAAATAATAACTATATATTATTATTATTATGTTATATTTATTCTTAAATTTTAAGAATCAGTCACTTTAATACCATTCTATAATAATTGGAATGATATCGTCGCTCGTGGGTACGTACGTCCTACTGTCTCCACGATGTGATGTGATTCATTCTGCTTGATCTTAATTAAATAATGATTATATAAATGTATATAATTAATAAATATTATATATATAATTTTAAAATAATTTTGGAATTATATAACTATGAACATTGAAGAATAACCATATCTTATTTGAGAAAACATGAATAAACAAATGAAGTATTTAATACCCAAATAGAAGGTAATAAAGAAATGTTATTAACAAATGGATTGTAATATAATAATATATCATATAAATTACTATTAATATGAAATAAATCAATGAAATAATTTAAATCATTATAAAATTGGTTCAGATACATACAAAGTAAATCAGACCTAAGTTAAGGGATAATATCACAATGTCATTATTATTCAATATTATTTATTTGTAAAAATTTAATGGGGTATATTTATCATCCACACCCATGTTTTCTAAATATTTAATATGATATATATTATTCCAAAAAAAAATTCAATTTTACCCATTAGTGATTTTTTAAAATGTTAAAGAAGTAATTTTTTCCATTATTTGATATAAGGTAATTCCACATTTTTTTCCCAACAAAAGTACGAGGAGAATGTTTTTAACATATATGGTACGAATATATTTTTATGTATTCATAACACTATATTTCCATGAAGCTTCATCTAAATTATTTCATGTTTAGTTTTAAATTAATTATTTTCTTTTATAATAATGTTGAATTTTGAGATAAGAAAATTCTTTTGAAGAAAAAATGATATTTTCCTCATGAATTAATATCAGGTGTTATTTCAAAATTATTTTCTATCTAAGATGAAATTATATAAATAGGGTTATATTTATATCCCATTTATTATTGTGGTTCAATTTTTTTATGATGGAATCATATTTAAAAAATCCATTTGTTTTTATGGATTATGTTGTAATGTTGTTTAAGAAACCCATTTTATTCTTTAGGTTATGCTATGATAAATGATTTATGTTTTTATGTAACATGTAATAAAAGTTTCATTATTATATGGGGGGGCCTATATATCCATAAAATGAATTGGTTAAGGATTTATATCTCATGATATATACATGTCTAGAACATGAAATGATCTTCGTTTAGTAATACAGGGTTGAAACAAGGAGTGAACATGGTTCAGTAAAGAAATTTTTCCGCTATGATGGTCTTGGAAATGAGACTTGAATAAAATGAAATGATTTCATATGATTTTGTGTATACCAAAAAATTTAACATCTTATGTTATAACTTTTGGGATTATGTTCATTGACTCTTATGAACTTTGATGATTTATCCCACGACATGATATCACGATCATTCATATGAAGGATAAGACTCTCAAATGTTATACTCTTATGTAATTTGATTATGATAAGATAGATATATCCCCTTTTTACCCTTACTAAGAATATAATATCACCCTTTCATATGATTTTTTTCCCCAGGTCATGAAGACAGTTATTAAGTAAGATATACCAAAGGGGGTCAAGTTATGATGAAATAAGTTTGAGAAAATGAATCTGTCTTATGAACTAGTTGTTTATGATTTCATGTTTCTAGAGACACTATAACTATATGTCCATATCATATATTTTTTTATTTTTAATGAATATTAAACATATTTTATGTAATATAAATGTATGTAACGTATATATCATAATAGTTGTTATGAGAGGGAAGGTATATTTAACCTCTGGGATCTAGGATGGTAAATCCTTAGTAAGAACCCAATGGATATGTTGAAGTATTGGTTGAAATCCTTGTGTTTTTGAAGTGATCATGAATAACCAAGTAAAAAAATACTATTGTGTCCTAAATTGAATTTTTATTCTTGATTATGTGTTTTTCCAATTAAGATTTGTATTAATCACATTATGCTTCTTGTTTTTAGTAATTAGATGGAACCCAAAGGAACCATGTTAATGTTTAATGTTATAGGGAATCCACTGATTATTCTCTTGAGAAACTAAATGTTATGGTAAATGGAATAAAAAATCATATAGTTATTTTCACACAACTTTCTGATGTTATTAATCATACAAGACTTCCAAAATAGAAATGAATGGAGCAACATTTTGTAGATTCCTTCATGAGGTAGCATCAACGTTTATTCAATGGGTCTTCTGATACATTAATGAATGAAAAATGGAGAATTATAACTGAAAATATATTTTTAGTTCTCCAATTTTTAGAACATTATAAATTCATCATAGTATTCTATTGTCTAGAAGGCGAGGTTGATCATTAGTGGAGCCTTATCAAGAATATGAGTCATAGAAATGAAATTAAATCCATGGAATGGGATGATTTAAAGAAGTTATATTTCATTAAGTAATTTATTTTTATTTATTAATAAAAACTATAAAAATATTTCGACAAACTTAGAAAAAGGAGGATGAATCTATTGGTACATATGAAGAAAATTTAACCAGACAGTCAAGGTATACTTATGGAATTATTATCCAGCCTAAGAGTAAAATTGATCAATTATTTAGTGTCAAAAACCACATATCCAAAGGGAATTATCCATAAGGGACTTCAATATATATGAATAGATCATTTAATGTTCTCTCATGGTTGAGATGGAGATTGGAGTAATCCATCCATCCTACGGGTTTGATAAAAATAGAAAAATGGAATTGAAGGGAAAATCTAAAATCCAAACTAAAAAAAGATGATTTTTCCCTTATGCTAAATGTGTATTAAGAAACATGGAGGAAATTGTATTAAACGGACTAGTAAATGTTTTATGTGTAGAAAATAAGGTCATTAGGTAGTTTAATTCTGATGTGATGAGAAAAATATGTCTAATGATGCATATAATGAAAATGATATATAGAACGAAAATGATACACTTCAATTTTTAAGTGAAATTAAATGGGTCATTATTCGAATCAACTACCTAAAACAAGGTTTATTGATAATGATCAAAATAATTAAATTATTAAGTGCAAAGATAAACTAAAGTCACATGAAATCACTATCGGTGATATGTAGTATGATAATGTAGTGGATAAGGGTTTACTTACCCTCCACTAAAAAGTAGAATATGTTTTATTTGATTATATATCTACACGCTATTTTATTTATAAATAATTTTCTATTGGTATCTTAATATTACCTCAAAGATTAGATGTTTAGTTAGTTGTGAAAACTCTTCATACCACAATCGTCGCATCAAATGTATAAAATTATTCTCTGATTGATGTTTTTGGGAAAGTGATTGTTGAAAATATTATGATCCATCCTGTAGTGGAATTTTATGTGATTCTTCTAATGGATTAGATTTCTCTATAAGGATCTCATATTAGTTCCCATAGATGGGAATTCACATTTCATAGTCTATATAAATCAGTGATCATTTATTGATGCAAGGATGTGTATGTAATTTTAGAAAAAATCTCTTCCATCTTATGGGTATTGATCCCTAAAATTAAGGTTATCTATAAAAAATGGTTGGGGATAAAATATCAAATAAGAATACACCCATTGTAAGAGATATTGATGGCGTCATTCCAGAAGAATCACCAGGTCTTCCAACAAATCATGAAGTTGATTTTCAAATAGAACTCATACCGGGTGATATTCCTATTTCAAATACACCATATAGAATAGCCTCAATTCAGTTGTAGGAATTGAAGAAGAAACTCCAAGGTAATATTAACAAGGTATTCATATGAAATAATGTGTCCCATAGGGGTGCACAAGTTCTATTTATTAGGAAGAAATATTGATCAGTGAGACTATATATTGATTATCGAGAACTTAACAATATCACTATCAAGAACAAATATCCTCTTCCCCACATTGGTGACTTATTCGACCAACTACATGGAGATCAATTCTATTCCAAGATTGGTCTTCATTCAAGATATCATCAATTAAGTGTCAAGAAGGAGGAAATAACAAATATGGCATTCTGTACAATGTACAGACATAATGAATTAATATTGATTCATTTTGGTCTTACTAATTCCCCCAATATATTTATAGATATAAGGAATTGAGTCTTTAGATGTTACCTTGAACAGTTTGTTGTAGTATTTATAGACGATATTCTTTCTTATTCCGTGAGAAATGAAGAACATAAATATCACTTGAAAATTGTACTAAAGTCCCTGAGAATGGAGAATAAATATGAAAACATTACCAAGTGAAAATTTTGTCTTTATAAAGATTCATTCTTGGGTCTTATAATATCAAGATAGGGGATATCTGTAGATAAAAAAGTTGTTTTTGAATGTTGGTTGAGATGAAAAAAGATAACAGTGATGTGAAGTTTTCTTGTTTGGAAGGATATTATCGTTTTTTTCAGAAATATTGTTCAGGATTATCTAATACACTCACCAAGATGGCTCATAAAGGAGTAAATTAGGTTTAGAAAGAGAAATGTGAAGAGAATTTCAAAGAGATCAAAATAAGGTTAGCCAGTGCACCTATGCTCATACAGCTTTTTAGTGGAGAAATGTTTTTGATCTATAGTGATAAATCAATAAGAGGTTGGGATTTTTTATCACGTAAAATGATATGGGTGTTTCTCATTCCACATTATAGTTGAATATCCATGAGAAAAATTACCCCAACTCATGATTTGGATTTATATGTGTTAACATTTTCACTGAAGTTAGGGAGACATTATCTTAATAGTGAAAGGTGTGACATTAATACTAATCATAAAAGACTAAAATATATTTCCACACAAATGGAGATTAATATGAATCAAGTAATATGGTTAGAGTTAATTAAGGATTATGACTACCCAATACATTACCACCTAGGGAAACAAATAAGGTGGAAGATGTTTTGTGTCAAATATACCATGCCATCCAATCCATAATGAGGATCACAAAACAGATAATATATATGTATTTGAAAAGGATCAATCTTGAAAATTTATTGGAAATTGAGAAATATTATATTTCCCAAATGAATGTTCAACCATTTTTATAAGTGATGATTAAGGAGGCACAAAAGGAAGTTGTAGAGAGAGAAAATGTGAAAATTTTCCCAAACTCAACCATGATTGTGATGGAATAATAGGGTTCAAAAATATGGTTTGTATTCTTCCCATATTATAATTAGTGATGGAGAAATTGAATGAGGCTCATAGTTATTCATTTTATATTATCCCTAGAATCAAAAATATGTATGGGGACCTGAAATATTATTTCTAATAGCATGACTTGAAAAGAGATGTTGTCAAATATCTCTCTTAATGCCTGGTTTTTCAGTAAGTTAAGGATGAAAGATGGATGTATAAGGGACTGTTACAACCATTACCCATACCATAAAAGAAATGGGTAATCATAAATATAGACATTATTTTCAAACATCAAAAAACATCTAATGGCCATAATCCAATATTTGTTATAGTTGATCTCCTTGTAGAGTTATCACATTTCATTACTATTAGAGAAGATTTCTTTATTGATCATATTTCATGGATATATGTAATGGAAGTTGTAAAATTGCATGTACTACTACTTTCCATTATATCTGATTGAGATGTAAGGTTTACCTAAGAGTTCTAGTGAAGTCTTCAACATGTACTAGATATAGAGTAATGTTTTAGCACTACTTATCGGCCTCAGACAGATGGTTAGTTTGGGAGGATAATTAATACCCTAGAAGATGTGTTGAAATCTTTCATTATGGATTTTAAAGGGTGTTGGGATTTACATGTACCTTTGGTGTAATTTTCTTAAAACAATATATTTAAATCCAGTATTCATATGGATTCTTATGAAGCCCACTATGGAAATAAGTTAAGAACTCCAAATTTCTAAAATTAAGTTGTGGAAAGAAATCTATTAGGACATGATCATGTTGATGAAATAGTAGAAAATGTAAAATTTATTAAATAACACCTAAGAGAAGCTCAGAGTCACAAAAACAGTTTGCGGAAAACCAAAGAAAATACCTAGAGTTTTAAGTGGGTGACAAAGAGTTACATTGAATATCTCCCTAGAAGTGTGTAATGAGATTTGTAAATAAGTAAAAGCTGATCCCTAGGTATATCGGTTCTTTTGAAATTATAGATCATGTTTTGAAGGTAGATTATTGATTGGCACTTCCAATGTATCTATCTCATGTTCATTATGTGTTCCATGTATCTCTCCGGAGAATGTAAATAACTAATCCTCATCAGGTACAAAACTCAAGAGTTTTACGGTAGGAGTAAGATCTTTCTTATGAATAACAACCGAAATAGATTCTAGATCATAGAGAAAAAAATTTGTGAAACAAGACAACTTTTTTTGTTAAGTTTTTTTTTGTGAAACCACTAATTTCAGTAATCTACATGGGAAACGAAGGAAATGATTAGGGAGATATGTTCTCACTTGTTTGCATACAAGCGATGAATTATGAGAGAAAATTGAGTTGGGGGGGGGGTAAAATGTAACCCCCAGATGTTTTAATTAAATGATTTCTCTAAATAATTTTAATTTCCAATTTCTTTCATTTCACAAAATCGTGAGTTAAAAAGAACCGAGAGACATCATTAGTATAAAATGTGTATTTTATCCTACCCATTAGGCTAGAAGGAATAAATATAACAAAATTATGAAAATATATTATGATGTTATTTGCTACCAAATATTTAAGAAAAATATAAATCCCATATATATTATTATTTTATTGTTAATAAATTGAGTGAATTGATATTATTAAATGGAATTAATGAAATATATATGTTATATACTTGACAAAATGTTTTTGAAATTCATCCAAAAGATATTTTTTTAAAAGTGTTTGAATAAACCGTATTTGATGTATAAAAACCTATATTTTTAATGGGAAATTTTAATTCCTTTTAATGGAAAACCCTTTTTAAATCATTATTTTTACACATTAATAATTCTAATATGAAAAAACTTGTTACTTTGATGTTGTGTATAAATATTAACTTTGGTTGAAAATTTTTTATTTTTCTGATAATTTTCAAATTTTTATGAATAGTAAAATATAATAATTTTAATTAAAAACAACTTTTTTCATCTAAATAATTTATATGGTTAAATTATAATATTGTATTGTTTTAAGGTATAAATAAAATATATTTTTATCATTAAATAATATATAAGTCATTATAATTAATTTTACATTTAATTTTGATGTAAAACCATTTCAATCTTTTGCAATGTTATAACTTTGAAAACTCGTTCTCTATTTCCGACAAAGATAACAATTCTAACTTAATTATCGTAACTTCTATGATTTAAATTTCGAAAAATGGAATCCAAAATTTTATTTATTCCAAATTATATAAATAATTTTTTTTTATTTTTGTTCATTATGTATGCAAACATTCGTAATTTTTATTAATATAATAAAAGGGTAAATTGGGAAATTAAGGGTGAGAATACAATTATGAAATTTCCCTAAAACATATCTTAATATCATTGGAAATGATTTATTCAAACTTAATAATACTTTGTGTGAAATGTTGTCCTTTGGAAGACACATAGATGAGATTAGGACATGTAATTGATTTTATTTAAAGAAAAGTTAAATATGTCCTACTCAACAATTAATAACTAAATAATTTTTTAGATAAGGTTATGCATAATTAATAATCGATTATAAATCCCCATTTTAAATCTGAATATTTTTAATCTATCATGGTTATTTTTAAAAAAAATATTTAGGAAATAAATAATTCCCTTAAAGACTTATTCTTTAATGATTTATACATTAAATAATTGATGATATGTCAATAAAAAAATTTATATTAAAATTATAATAACCATCAAAGGACCTGAAAACATGAAAAAATATTATTTTTCGAGTATATCTATACCATAAACACATATTTTTAGTGTTATTGACCATTATGATCATTAAAGAAGATATTGTGACAGTTATATTTTTTATTTAAATTTGTTTTAAGGTTGTCACATTTATAATTTAAGAAGTATAACAGATTAAAAGATAGCTTTTATAGAAGATAAATTAAACTAAATATGTTATTATTAAATTTAGTAGATTTAATTTCATCATAGATTTTTTTTTAATTTTTAATAAACATATAATTATATTAAATAATTACACAAAATTGATGTATTAATAATTTTATTAAGAGACAGGACAAATAAATGATATAAAAAATATTAAATTGAACATAATATGGGATAATTTATATTTATAATAAATTTTATTCATGACCTTGACCTACTAGTAATATAATAAAATATATGGTTCTAATTTATCTTATTATATTAATATGTTTAAAAATAATAATTAAATAGTGTTAAATTTCCAATATTGAATGTTTATCAAAATAAATGTTTTATTAAATTATTTGGAAATTATAAAACATTTTAATAAATATAAAATAATTATTCTATTTTATAAAATTATATAAACTATTTATTTGTTTTCTAATTGAAATAAAATAAGTAAATATGACACCCTTTTAATATTGAAAAATTTGTAACCCTAGTTAAAAATTAAATAATATAACTATGTGTTAATTAAACTGATGGTGTTTAAATTGAAAAAAAAACTTGAAAAAAATTATTGGTTTTTGATAGTAAAGAAATAACTAATATAATATTATGATTTGGTTTATTTTGGAGGTTTTTTTCAAGAATTTTTATTTTATGGTAATCTAATGTTTTTGTAGATCCTAAAAGTGCCCCTCACTTCAATTATAAATGTGAAGCTCCACCCTCATATCTTAACATAACCTCGAGCCATAAATCTCATTCATACCCAACCATTTTACATTATAAAACTTCTCTAGATACATTATAGTGGTTTTGGTTTTCTTAAAAGACCAGATCTAGTGCTCTAAGAAGAGATTTAGATGAAGCACGTCGAAGAAGAGGTAATCACCCAACTGATTTTTTGGAACATCCTTTATTCTTCAAATTAATATTCATGAGTTGTTCGATTATAAATTAATAAATAAAATATCACATATATAATGAAATTTTATTATAATTATGAAATAACCATGTTACAGCTTCTATCCATCTTGTGAAAAATGAAATCACCACACGTGTGTATGTACGGCTTACCGTCTCTACGCTATGGTGTAATATGTTTTTCATCACCACCTAACTTGGATGGGTATAATTATTGAAATAAAAACTATATATAATTATTATAACAATATATTGATTCTAAAATATTATACACCACTCACTTCAAAACCATTCCACAATTATGGGAATGATATCATCACACATGCGTACGTATGGCCTACCATATCCATGATGCGATGTGAGTCATTTGAAATGATATTTATTAAAGAATGATTATATAAATGTATATAATTAATAAATATGATATATATAATTTTAATATCAAATTTTAATGATATAACTATGACCTGTGAAGGAGATATGAAACTTATTCGACAAAACATGCATAAAGAAATGAAGCCGTTAATGAACGAATAAAACGTAATAATGAAATATTATTAACAAGAAGATAATAATGTGATCATATATCATAAAAATGACTATTATTATGAAATAAATTAGTTAAATTACTGAAATTATTATAGAGTAGGTTCAGATACATACAAAGGAAATTAAACCTATGGTAGGGGATAATTTCACAATCTAATTATTATCTAAGATTGTATTTTCATAAGTATTTACTTGGTTATATTTATCACCCATTTATATGTTTCCCAAATATGTAATAATATTAATATTCTTCTACAATTTTTTAAATTCAATTTTATCCATTTTTTAATTTTTTAAAAATATATGAAATGAGTGTTTTGTTTTTATTCGACATGAGGCACTTTTAAACATTTCTAGTAAAAGTGTGATGATAATTTTTTTAACTTATATGGAATGAACTGATTTTTACATCTTCAGAACACTTTATTTCTACGAGACATCCCATAAATGATTTTATATTTATTTTAAAATACATTCTTTTTTATTAAAATTTCATGACATTTTGAGAAAAGATATTGTTTTTGAATGAGAAAGGATATTTTCCTCAATAATTAATATCAATTGTTTCATCAAAATTATATTCCATCTTGGATGAGATTCTTTAAATAGGTTAATTTTTATATCCCTATTATTAATATGGTTTGATTTTGTTTATGATGGAATTTTATTTATTTAATCCATTAGTTTTAAATTGATTATGATGGAATGATGTTTATGAAACCCATTATATTCCTTAACTTATGATATGATGGATGATTTATGTTTTTGTGGAGAACATAATATATTATTTTATTATGATATTTGTGGGACCTATATATCCATCTAATTCATTGGTTAATGTTTTTTATCTCTTGAGATAGACATGGATGGAATAGAAAATGATCACAATTCAGTAATGTAGGGCTGGAATGAGGAGTGAACTCATTTCAGTAAAGAAATTTGTCCATTATGATGGTCTTGGAAATAATACTTGATTAAAATGAAATGATTTTATCTACTTATGTGTATGACAAAATATTCCATGTCTTCTGTTAAGACTTTTGATGTTATGTTAATTGAATATGATGAACTTTCATGATTTATCCCATGCCATGATATCACGATCATTCATATGCGGGACTATATTTTCAAATGTTATGATATTATGTATTATTATTATGATATGATTGATATCTCCCTTGTTTACCCTTACCAAACATATGATCTTTCCCTTTCATATGGTTATTTTCCCCAGGCCATGAAGAAGGGTAATAAGTATGATATGTACAAAAGGTGTTTAATTATGATGAAATAAGTGGATGTCTTATGAACTCGGTGTTTATATTTCATAGTTTCTAAAGACACTCTACATATATGGTTCTCTCATGGGGTTTTTTATTTTTCAATAATATTATTCAACTATGATGTAATATCAATGTTTGTAAATTATAGGGTGTTTTATATATGAATGAGGATTTCATGGCATTTTACACTAAAAAATTCCCACCAAGTATATAATTCCACAAATAAGGCAAAGCATGAACCAAATATTCTAGATAAAGATCATAAATGTGTTAATTTTTATCATGAGGCCTCAACCTTTGAGAACCATATGACAAGTCTCAGTCTCCATATGTCATAATTTCCCCCCCCCCCCAACTAAATTGCTAATACATCATTATAAACCATATTTCTTATACGTAGATATGGAAAAATCTAGATAAATGATAATTTGAATCTCCCTTTCATCTCTAAAATGTATTTCTCACATGATTCATAACATTTATACAAGACACCCATCTTTTTCAAGCCCATGATTTGTACTTCATGGAATAAATATTTATGTATAAGGAAACTATAATGTACGGATAGCCCTAAGAAATTCTGTATATCAAAGACATTCTAGGTATACTTCGCAAAAATAATTAATCTAACCTTCTCTAGGTTAACTGATAATCCTGTATATGAGATAATATAAACCAATAACTGGTCCTTGTTAATCAAAAATTGTAATTTGGTGATCATAATATTCAACTGGTGCTCTCTCAGTGTGACCAAAATGATATAAATATGTTGGGATTTTTTGTGTTCATCATTTGAGTACACCAATTTTTCATCCATGAAGTCAATCAGAAATTAATTCAAGTACGAGTGTAAATATCATTTCATTAAATACATGAATACTTTTGTCACATTGATAAGACTAAATTACATGACTAAAAACTTATACAAGACACACTCTTGAGGGAATCCCAACCTCAAATAAAACTTTTAGATTACCCTCAAACCACAGATATGAACGAAGATTTATCCTATATGTGTTAGTGGAGATCGGTTCATAACTATAATTAGGTTCAAATGATTGTAACATATACAAATATTGAGGCTACCATACGTCGTTTCAGTATAGAATCCCGCCTTTTTATAACATAAACATTCATTACATTACACAAAACTGAGTATCTTTAAGGTCTAGTGTCTTGGAAATCAGGAACATAATACATGAAAACAACATAAAGCATTCTTCTTAAACACTTGAAAGGATTATCCTTATGTTAATCCTAGGTTCATTACTGCATCTCATAACCTGGGGACATACATCAAAAGAAAGGGTGAGCAGAAGGCCCAGTAAGGCAAACGAGAGGAACATTTTACATGTGAACTTGAGATACTTCAATTAGGACATGAAAATAACTTTAAGGCATGAGAAAGAAATCATGAGTCATTTCATAATAAAAATACCATTTTTCATAACTTTAATATGTGGCTACATCATTTAACATAGACAATCATGAACATATCACCAAGGTCCATCCCCAAGGTGTCATTTGAAAATTACCAAGGTTATTCACCAAGGTATCATGAAAATTGTAATCTCTAGTGGTTACATCATTACCCAATGAATTGGAGCACTATCAAGGCGCACCCTTAAATTTGCCTTTATTATCTTGTGAGCCACATATATCATCATAAGTCATTTCATAAATAACCCATATAGCATAAAATAAATGGGTTTCATTTCATAATCATAACGTTTTAAAAACTGCTTTAAAGACATGATCTTTACGTCACTTTAAACCCATGGAAAGGGAAAGCGGGTCTCATGTATGTAAATCACATAATTTAAAATAGAACATTTTGATATATATGTGAATACAATTGTAGAAATAAGAGCTTTGAGTATTCACTTTATAACATAAAATAATTTTGAGAAAAGAGAGAGGCATTTTGAGACGGAAATTCTGCAGCATAACGGCTATGTTACAAGGTTTTAGAAAACATTGAAAAGAGAGGGGACATGGGTCACCCACTCATAAATGATCCATAAAACAGTAGGGGGACAGAATATAATGGATTTAAGAACATGGTAATGAATTTTGAAAGATATACCATATGAAATGAAAAACATGGAAGTGAGACAAAAATTAGATTTCTCTTATGAAAATTTGGCAGCCTAACGGTGTCACTTAACTTCAATAAAAAAAATTATTTGACAAGATCAAATAGGGTCCTTCATCATATGATCATAAGAGAACAGTATGATAGATATAGAGATCATACCCCAACATAATAAAAAGGAACTTGAAAGACTTGACATGAAAATCGAACTTGAAAAATGAGAAAGGTGAAAGAATCCCTTAAAAATTCGGCAGCCTAACTGCATCACTTAAACTTTCATAAAACTAAATGATGAGAGTATGAGGGGATCTCTCATAATATATACATGAAAAGGGAAGTAGGAGTAATATAAAAGAACATTCTTTCACATAAGAACATGGAGCATAAAAGGAATGACATAATAGGGGTTACATGAAAAGAAAGAGAGAGGTCGGATCCCTTACCTTAAAACGTAACTCTTAGAACTCAAATATTTGGACATTGAGGGCCTGGGGGCACCTTGGGAGGACTCCTTGGGAGGTAAGGAGACTAGAACTTCGTTGGGGGAGAGTTGGTAGTGAAAACTAAAGGAGTAAAGGGTGGGTATTTATAGGGAAAGTGAGGGGACATGGCATTAATGGCCAAGGGACACCTCACAAGTTCCTTTCTCAAAACCATGTGCTCTCCTTTGGCATTTACCATGGAGTTAGGCCACATGGGGCCCAAAAAACAATAATTCATCACCATTGGCCGGCCAACCCTTAAAATATCTCATGACATCATCATGACACAGTTATGATGTCATTAAACATACCGAAACCCTAAAACTGCATTTTTACTATTCACTGAAAAATTCATATTTCTCAGAGAAAATCCCAAAATTTCACCTTAACCAAATATAGATGTTCTAATTACATTTATGAACTCCATTTTAAAATAATAATTTTCTAAATAATTTTAATTTAATTTTTAAATGAAAACACTATTCATCAAGAAATCGTTTTTTTCAGAAAAATCCCCAAAAATTACCATAACATAATATCGACGCTCTGAGTTCAAAAATAAAGCCATTTTTATAAAAATAATTTTCTAATTATTTTTAATTAAATTATTAATTAAAAATCACTATTCATCCGAAAAAACTAATACTTGGCTACTAATTTATGAAACTGTTATTTACCCATTTTATTGAATCACATTACTTAATCTAGGTGTCTAAATTATATTAAAACTTTCTTTGAGTGAAATTACTAATCCATTTGGTCACATTACTAATCCTAAGAGTAAAATCACTATTCATAATTTACTATTCATCAAAAATTAAGTTGATCTTATTAGATTCCAAATTCCTTACTGAACACTTTTGTAGAAGACCATTTTTTGAAAATCATTACATATCATTAATTATTTAGGGTTTAAATAAATATTTTAAAATATCATTTTTTTCAAAATTCATCAACAAAATACTTCCTAAAATTATCCGGACATTTGAAATTTCACAAACATCACTAAAGGAAGAAATCTCAATTCATTCATCCCAAAGGATTACACAAAGAAGCTAGGGTCTCATCACATAACCCCTTATAACACCGGCATATGACCTAAGTGTAAGGTGTGTTATGGTGAGAGAATCTGAGGGAGGCTCAGATAACATTGCCCTAGTAGTAATCTCTACTAACTTGAACTTCTCCCGCAGGCGTTTCTGTTCAAGCTTGACACGCTGGAGTTCAGCTTGGGCTTGGTCCAAAGCGAAGCCCACAGATGCTACCTCCTTCCCAAGCTCTGATAAGTGGGCTTCATAAGGTTCGAGTCTACTGGATGAAGCCATCGGCTCCTCTCCCTGCATTAACCATTAATATCTCTATTAAATCGTTAAGAGTAAGTTAATATACTATTTAAAAAGTTTGGGTCGTTACATTTTCCCCCATTAAGAAATTTCTTCCCCGAAATTTTATAATTGGGGCCTAGTCGAAAAGGTGAGGGTACTTTTGCTTCATTGTTTCCTCAGGATCCCAAGTCGCTTCTTCATATTTATGATTCCTCCATAACACTTTCTCAAGGTGGGTAGTCTTGTTTCATAGAAACTTGTCTCTATGGTCCAAGATCTCCACTGGGTGCTCCTCATAAGAGATGTCATGTTCCAGTTGTACCACCTCTGGGTTCAGTACATGCGAAGGGTCGGGTATGTACCTCCTCAAGAGAGATACATGGAAGACATCATGAACTTGATCTAGGTTTGGTGGAAGTTCTAGACGATAGGCCACTGCTCCTATGCGATCAAGGATTTCATAGGGGCCAAGGTACCTAGGGCTGAGCTTCCCTTTCTTCCAAAACAGCATGACTCTCTTCCAGGGAGAAATTTGAAGGAAGACTTTCTCACCAACACCAAAATCCAAGTCCCTTCGACGATTGTCAGCATAGCTCTTCTGCCGACTCTGAGCAGCCTTTATGTGTTGTTGGATGGCATGAACCTGTTTTGTCATCTCTTGCACAAGATCAGGCCCAATAAGCTTTCTCTCACCAGTTTCATCCCAACAAGTATGAGTTCTACATCGCTTTCTATACAGAGCTTCATAGGGTGCCATCTGAATACTCGAATGGAAGCTTTTGTTATAGAAGAACTCAACTAATGGGAAGTGTTGATCCCATCAACCTTTAAATTCCATTGAGCATAATCTCAGCATGTCTTTGAGTGTCTGAATAGTCCTTTCAGATTGGCCATCAGTTTGAGGATGACAGGTCGTACTAAAATTCAATTCAGTATTCAGAGCATGTTGAAGACTTCTCCAGAATTTTGATGTGAATCTTGGGTCACGATCAGACACGATGGATAGCGGTACCCCATCCAGCCTTACCACATCCTTCACCTATATCTTGGAAAGCTGATCCAGAGAGAAATATTCCCGAATAGAGATAAAATGGGCTGTCTTGGTGAGACGGTCCACAATAACCCATATCGCGTTGTTTCCTTTGGATGTTTTCGGGAGACCAGTTACAAAGGCCATGGTGATATTTTCCCACTTCCATACTGGTATGGGTAGCGGTTGTAATACCCCCTTGGGAAGTTGTCGTTCTTCCTTTACTTGCTGACACACCAGGCATCTTGTAGTGAAATCAGCAATCTCCCTCTTCATATTATCCCACCAACAATGATCACGAAGGTCTCTATAAATCTTAGTGCTTCCCGGATGTATAGAGAAAGTAGAGCTATGAGCTTCATCCATCAGTTCTTTCTTTATCTCCGGAATAGATGGAACACATAGTCTTGTACGAAATTTCAATACACCTTCTTGATCAATATTGAAATCAGGGAACTTCCCATCCTTTACAGCCTCAAACTTCTCCTGCAGCAAAGGATCTTCTTTTTGAGCCTTCTTGATCTTCTCTAGTAATGAAGGTTGATAAATCATTTGGGATAGGGTTTATGATGTCCCTTTCCTTATAATTCCCATGTCCAGTTTTACGAGATATTTAATCAAGGGATCTCCTAGGATCCTCATTGTTGCCAGAACAATAGGATCTTTCCTACTTAACGCATCCGCGACTTTGTTTTCTCTTCCAGGGTGATAAAGAATTGAATAATAATAGTCTTTAATAAGCTCCAACCATCTCCTTTGTCTCATGTTCAATTCTTTCTGTGTGAAAATATAGTTTAGACTTTGGTGTTCAGTGTATATATCACATTTCTCCCCATAAAGATAGTTCCTTCATATCTTTAGAGAAAAAACAACTGCCGCTAGCTCTAGATCATGCGTAGGATAATTCTGCTCATGAATCTTCAACTGTCGAGATGCATAACAATTACCTTGTCATTTTGCATGAGGACGCACCCAAGCCCTTTCAGAGATGCATCGATAGAAATAGCGAATCCTTCTCCGATAGAGGGTAGTGTTAACACAGGTGCAGTAACCAACCTCTTCTTCAGCTCTTGGAAACTTTCCTCGCATTCCATTGTCCAGATGAACTTAACCCCTTTTCGAGTCAACTTGGTTAGTGGATTAGAAAGTCGTGAATTTTTTTTCACAAACCTCCTATAATATCCCGCTAAACCAAGGAAACTACGAATCTCAGTTACTATTGTGGGTTGAGGCCACTCCTCCACAACTATTGTCTTTGCAGGGTCAACTGAGATTCCTTCATTGGTTATGATGTGCCCCAAGAAAGCCACTTGTTGTAACCAAAACTCACACTTGCTGAACTTTCCAAAGAGCCTCTCCTTCCGCAGAGTTTTCAAAATAACCCTCAGATGATCTTCATGCTCCTCATGACTTTTTGAATATATCAAAATATCATCAATAAAAACTACCACAAAGTTATCAAGGTAGTCCTTAAAGACTCTATTCATCAAATCCATGAAAATAGAAGGAGCATTAGTCAAGCCGAAGGGCATAACAGTAAACTCATAATGCCCAAATCTTGATCGGAAGGCAGTCTTTGGAATATCTTCCTTCTTCACCCTCAGTTGATGATAACCAGATCGAAGGTCAATATTGGAGAAGAATTGAGCCCCATGAAGTTGGTCAAATAAATCATCAATTCTTGGAAGAGGGTATTTGTTCTTCACTGTGATCCCATTCAGTTCTCTATAATCAATGCATATCCACATTGATCCATCCTTCTTCTTCACAAAGAGAAATGGTACTCCCCAAGGAGACACACTCGGACGGATAAACCCCTTCTCCAACAAGTCTTGGAGTTATTTCTTTAACTCTTCTAGCTCCACATTTTCCATTCTATACGGAGTCTTTGATATAGGTTGAGACCCAGGTACGAGTTCAATGGAGAACTCTACCTCTCTTTCATGGGGACGTCCAGGTAACTCCTCAGGAAATACATCCATGTATTCATGAACAATTGGAACATCTTCTATTGGTATGCTCTCTTTTCCTTCTTCATCATCATCGATTAACTCCATAAAAAAAGCTATAGGAGGTGCTTCTAAATAGGTATCAGTTCGGGATATCTCTCCTTGGAAGATAACTGTAGGTTGTTTATTCAAGACTACTGAGATTTCCTTACTTCTGCATTTGATCTTAGCATTATACATTGAGAGCCAGTCCATCCCTAGTATAACGTCGAATTCCAACATGGGAATGACTACTAGATTTGCGATAAGATTGTGCTCACCAATGTAAACAATAGAGTCTCTAAATACTGTTGATACAAGGATAATCCCACTTGGAGTCTTGACTGACAACTCTACCTCTAGTAGTTCGGGGATTGATTCTATATTCCTTGCATACTTGGAGGAAATAAAGGAATGCGTAGAACCAGAATCAAATAAAGTACTTGCTAGTTTTTAGAGGACGACAAGAGTACCTGCTACCACATCGTTCTGAACTTCAGCTTCAGTAGTTGTGATAGCGAAATCACGACCTTGCTCTCTTGGCCTCTGCTGAGGTTGATGGTGATTCCCCTCCACCACCCTCGGATTTGGACATTGATTAGCAAAGTGCCCAATCTGTCCACACTTGAAGCATGTGACTTCTGGTAAGGACAGAACCATCTTTCCTCTGTTGTTAGTGTTGGAATGTTGAGGCTTCACATCACTACGACAATTCCGAGAAATATGGCCTTCTCTTCCACACCTGTAGCACTTACCACTTCCGATCAAGCAGTTCCCCGAATGCTTCTTCCCACATTTATTGCATGTGGCATGTTGCATATGATTTCCACCTCTTTCCTGATCAAAAATTCTTCCCGGGATTGGTTCTAGAGTTCTCTTCTTCTCATTAGATTTGTGAGACCACTGTGTCTCCCCAAACTCTAGTTCAACATTCATAGCACTTCGAACTATTTCATCATTGCTATCATTGTCCATGTTGGCTAGATTCTTCCGCAGATGAGGTCGTAGTCCACCAAAGAATCTATCAACCTTCCCATTATGGTCCATGATGAAGCTTGAGGTATAACGGGAATGCCTTGTGAAGTTCATCTCATAGGTTCTAACTGATTCATTCTCCTTTTGCTTCATCTCAAGAAATTATTTCTCTATTCTCGTTCTCATCAAATGAGGGAAATACTTATTAATGAATATTCCCCGGAACTCTTCCCACTCCATATCATCCATCTCTCCTCGTGGCTTCGTGTTTTTGATCAGTGACCACCACTGATCAGCTTCTCCCTCTAGGCGGTAAACAGCAAGGGTGACTTTTTCTTGTTCCGAACAATGAAGTACAGAAAAGATATTTTCAATGGATCTTATCCATTGTTCCGCAACCAATGGGTTAGTAGATTCACTGAATGTTAGTGGTCGTTGACGCATGAAGGACTCAACAGAATATTGCTCCCTTCGTGGTGAGATCGGCCTCTCAGCTTGATTCAAGTTATTACTCATAACATGAGTTAGTTGGTTCATCATTTTCATGAATGTTTCCATTCCGGCTTCCATCGGAGGGTCGTCCGAACATGGTGCATTTCGGTCACCATCGGCACGGTTCCTCCTATTGCCCGCCATTTTCTAAAATAATAAAACCTTAGTGAGAAACTTATTTCATTTATGAATATTTTAACTAAGACTTTATGCTTAGACAATTACACTTCTCTATAATTCCTTCATAATGATTCATAAAAATCTTGTGATTAACCAAATGTATCCCCCAGGAGTATCGTAACCAAGAGTACAGCAAGGCCCGTTATTGTGCACCAGTTCCCATTCGAGTCTAGATCAAAGCGGTGTTTTCGGGTTTTACCCCTATGTACATCTATGCCAGAGCCACCTCTACCTGCTCGTATCCAGACAGGGATGTATTTGTTTGATAAACCACTTACTCAATACTTACCAAAATACTAGGAAGTTTTCCTATATTTAAACTTTTCTATAGGGTTCTTCCTAAAGTTTTTATATCCTAATTTCCACAAATAACTAAACCATCCTTTGATACCAACTATAGCATCCCGCCTTTTAATAACATAAACTTTCATTACATTACAAAAAACTGAGGATCTTTAAGGTCTAGTGTCTTGGAAATCAGGAACATAATACATGAAAACAACATAAAGCATTCTTCTTAAACACTTGAAAGGATTCTCCTTAAGTTCATCCTAGGTTCATTACTGCATCTCATAACCTGGGGACATACATCAAAATAAAGGGTGAGCAGAAGGCCCAGTAATGGAAATAAGAGGAACATTTTACATGTGAACTTGAGATACTTCAATAAGGTCATGAAAATAACTTTAAGGCATGAGAAAGAAATCATGAGGCATTTCATAAAAAAAATAAAATTTTTCATAACATGAAGATGTGGCTACATCATTTAACATATACAATAATGAACATATCACCAAGGTCCACTCCAAGGTGTCATTTGAAAATTACCAAGGTTATTCACCAAGGTATCGTGAAAATTTTAATCTCTAGTGGTTACATCATTACCCAATGCATTGAGGTGCTATCAAGGCGCACCCTTAAAGTTTCCTTTATTATAATTTGAGACACATATATCATCATCAAACATTTCATAAATAAACCATATAGCATAAAATAAATGGGTTTCATTTCACAATCATAACGTTTTAAAAACTGCTTTAAAGACATGATCTTTACGTCATTTTAAACCCATGGAAAGGGAAAGCGGGTCTCATGTATGTAAATCCCCAGAATTTAAAATAGAACATTTTGATATATATGTGAATACCCTTGTAGAAATAATATCTTTTAGTATTCACTTTATAACATAAAATAAATTTGAGAAAAGAGAGAGGCATTTTGAGATGAAAATTCTGCAGCATAACGGCTATGTTACAAGGTTTTAGAAAACATTGAAAAGAGAGGGGACATGGGTCACCCACTCATAAATGATAAATAAAACAGTAGGGGGACATAATATAATGGATTTAAGAACATGGTAATGAATTTTGAAAGATATACCATATGAAATGAAAAACATGGAAGTGAGACAAAAATAAGATTTCTCTTATGAAAATTCGGCAGCCTAACGGCGTCACTTACCTTCAATAAAAAAAATGATTTGACAAGATCAAATAGGGTCCTTCATCATATGATCATAATAGATCAGTATGATAGATATAGAGATCATACCCCAACATAATAAAAAGGAACTTGAAAGACTTGACATGAAAATCGAACTTCAAAAATGAGAAGGGTGAAAGAATCCCTTAAAAATTCGGCAGCCTAACGACATCACTTAAACATTCATAAAACGAAATGATGAGAGTAAGGGTGGATCTCTCATCATATAAACATGAAAACGGAAGTAAGAGTAATATAAAAGAACATCCTCTCACATAAGAACGTGGAGCATAAAAGGAATGACATAAAAGGGATTACATGAAAAGAAAGAGAGAGGTCGGATCCCTTACCTTAAAACGTAACTCTTAAAACTCAAATATTTGGACCTTGAGGGCTTGGTGGCACCTTGGGAGGACTCCTTGGGAGGTTAGGAGACCAGAACATCGTTGGGGGAGAGTTGGGAGTGAAAAATAAAGGAGGAAAGGGTGGGTATTTATAGGGAAAGTGAGGGGACAAGGCATTAATGGCCAAGGGACACCTCACAAGTTCCTTTCTCAAAACCATGTGCTCTCCTTTGGCATTTACCCTGGAGTTAGGCCACATGGGGCCCCAAAAACAATAATTCATCACCCTTGGCCGGGCAACGCTTAAAATATCTCATGGCATCATCATGACACAATTATGATGTCATTAAACATACCGAAACCCTAAAACTGCATTTTTACTATTCACTGAAAAATTCATCTTTCTCAGAAAAAAACCAAAAATTTCACCTTAACCAAATATAGATGTTCTAATTACATTTATGAACTCCATTTTATAAAAATAATTTTCTAAATAATTTTTATTTAATTTTTAAATAAAAACACTATTCATCAAGAATTCGTTTTTTCAGAAAAATCCCCAAAAATTACCATAACATAATATCGATTCTCTGAGTTCAAAAATAAAGTCATTTTTATAAAAATAATTTTCTAATTATTTTTTATTAAATTTTTAATTAAAAAACACTATTCATCCGAAAAAACTAATACTTGGCTAATAATTTATGAAACCGTAATTTACCAATTTTATTGAATCACATTACTTAATATAGGTGTCTAAATTATATTAAAACTTTCTTTGAGTGTAATTACTAATCCATTTGGTCACATTACTAATCCTAAGCGTAAAATCACTATTCATAATTTACTACTCATCAAAAATTAAGTTGATCTTATTAGACTCCAAATTCCTTACCGAACACTTTTGTAGAAGACCATTTTTTGAAAATCATTACACATCATTAATTATTTAGGGTTTAAATAAATATTTTAAAATATCATTTTTTTCAAAATTTATCAATAAAATACATCCTAAAATTATCCGGACATTTGAAATTTCACAAACATCACTAAAGGAAGAAATCTAAATTCATTCATCCCGAAGGATTACACAAAGAAGCTAGGGTCTCATCACATAACCCCTTATAACACCGGCATATGACCTAAGTGTAAGGTGTGCTATGGTGAGAGAATCTGAGGGAGGCTCAGATAACATTGCCCTAGTAGTAATCTCTACTGACTTGAACTTCTCCCGTAGGCATTTCCGTTCAAGCTTGACACGCTGGAGTTCAGCTTAGGCTTGGTCCAAAGCGAAGCCCACAGATGCTACCTCCTTCCCAAGCTCTGATAAGTGGGCTTCATAAGGTTAAAGTCTACTGGATGAAGCCATCGACTCCTCTTTCTGCATTAACCATTAACATCTCTATTAAATCGTTAAGAGTAAGTTAATATACTATTTAAAACGTTTGGGTTGTTACATTCAGTGTAAAGGATATGTGAACCTCGAATGGTAGTACTACGTCATATAGAACCCTTAGCTTGAGAAATCCTTCAGTTTCATCTTGAGCTCATGGAACATAGTAGTATCTATCCTGTAATGAGGAATGGATACCAGTTCTATTTTAAGAAGAAGCTCAATAGAAACCAATACCTATCTCTTGAAAGGTAGTCAAGAAAAGACACCAGGGACATCATCTTTGAGATGATATACAATGGGAGGGAGAAAAGGTTGACAAGTTATTGGATCATCAATATAAAGGCAAGCAGTATGGAATCTCACTCTTCCTAGCCCACGAGGCTTGTAACTAGCTAAAGTTTCTGGTACATCACATTCACCCTTATGAATATAACAAAATCCCTTTATAAATGTGATGGATACCCTATGGCAATAGTAATCTAATTAAACATGATATGTAACCTACCATTGAATTATGTGAATAATTTAAAATCCCATCACATCAACTATGATGAGGTTATAAGGAAAATGGTACCCGTATAACTGAACGGGGAACTCCATGCACTAGAATACACTCTTCAATCAAACAACCAAAAGAGTATCAATTTACTTCACACCACATAAATACTCTTCTCATGGATAAGAATGTTTATAGGAACCAAGAATATAAACAAATTATAAGAACCTATATATCAATGAGAATAAACTATAGTATAGGATACTAAAACCATACCTATAACTTTATATGGACTGAAACTCTACTCTTTAGGGATAAAATACACTGTATATATCTAGCATGATACATGGATTTGAGATATGGAAAGACTACCATGTGTAGTCCATCTACTTCTGACATTATAAAGCTGGTGTCTAGATCCCTCAACCACAACCACCTCCTCGACCTAAATGGCCAGTTGTACTCTATCTCATACGATGATATAGATTTATTGATCCTACTATTGAATGTGATGTTGTTTACATATCCTGAGAAACTATAAATAAGTGGAAACCTCCAAAAATACCTTTTTTGATGGCCCATCTTACCACTATATCTACGCTCAACTGGGGATTTATTAGAACAAGGCTTCATATGGACATTCTTACCACACTGATTATAGGCCACACAGTTACTCTAGAAAACTCTCTTACTATTGATGCCTCTCGGAGGAGACCCAAAGTGGTGCTTCCTACCATTTTCAATGTAGTTCCAAATCTAGTATAGAAACCACCCAAGCTAACACCCACTACCTCTCAAAATTTATACATAATAATAAGAACCCGATTCACTCTATCAATGTTTATGCTTATGAAAACATGATCCCTAATGATCCAATACCCTGTCTGAGACCATAATCATATCTCCTGGACCTGGATAACTCATTACCTAGAAGGATAGGTTTTAATTGTTGGAGATTCTTGAAATGAGTAAGATAGTCCATAATTGATAAAACACCCTACTTTAGGTGTATGAAATATCTGGATCTGTCATCCATCAACATCTCCAGATAGAAATAATCATAAAAATATATTAAAAAATCATTTGAAACCATATCCCTATGATGATATTCCTAGATAATAATTTCACACCATTTCTTGGTAGAATCTGGTTGGTTATACATAGTGAGCTCCACTCTCCTCTCAGGAAGTATCTAAATATGCTTGAAAATATATAGTATGACCAAAATCCTTGAATCAGCGTCATATAGACTGTCATCCCCTAAAAACATGGGTGGATTCTACTATTAAAACTCTCACACCAACATTTCTATAGAAGGGGAAGATCTCAAGGACCCCTTCATAGTCTGCATGAGCCACAAGAACATCTCTTGAAAATGGGAATCACTTCCCCAATTTGGTATAAAAGAGGGTTCCACAAGTGGGAATACTAGAAATAATACTGGTGTCTCATGTCCCACCACCTTTGGAGCATGTTCGTTTCCACCCTTTGGGTGTACGACTCAAGGTCGTCATGGTGGAATATCTATAAAAATGGAAACCACATTCCTTGTAATAGATTTCATAATTATTTAAATTACATAAATAAGAATGATATTGGTACAAGAAATACTATATTAGATCCAAAACTATGTACCTTCTCTATATCTTGGTTTTGGATACATCTATAAGATGATAATGAATCATAATACATACTACCTACTTCCTACTACTATGGTCAGGTCTGGCTCAAGTGAAACAATTCATATAAAGGGTATCAATATATATTGTCTTAATTGAATGTTATTCAGGAAAAGTACATTTAAGATACAATTTGAAACACTATTTAATGGAAACCATTTCATTAAATTTCCATGAATCAACCATTCATACTCATTTTGGTATAAAATGGTCATGTTTGATGAGTCGTCATTTCTGAATAATAAGGTAGCATTCCTTGTAACTTGCAATTGGAACATCATGTAATTGTTACCATACCATTATATTTGGCATTATAATATATTAGGTACATATTAAATGATTTATTATATGTCTAACCATTCAAAATTTATAGAATTAATAGCCCTATAAATTACAATTTGTATCCATGTAATCATATCTAACTAATGTTTCATCTCATGTAATCATAGTCACACAACAGAAACTTGTGATAATTAGTTAATTAAGGTACCACCATCAAGTTATTTGGTAAAAACCATTTGTTTTTATGCATACATTTTAATAACTATTTTTTTTAATCTTTTTCGGTATGAAACTTTAGAACAGTTCCAAAGGTATAAATATCAAGGAACTAATAATAGGAAAAATGAAATTCTAGTAGTACAAATAGATATGGATTGAAATATAGATGGAATGTGAATCATTAGGTTCCTATAATGATTTATGAGACATGAATTCCTTCTCATACTAGGACAAGGGAAGAGATTACCCATAATGATAACAATAGTGCCAAAACACGTGCATCACCCAATAGTGAAATCAAGACAACTGTAATATGGAAAATCCAGAATAATAATTCCCTTCTTAGGAAATTTTCCTTCTCCTTGTTGTAGGTTTAACTAATTCCTATCCTAGGATAATTACCAATTTACATCATATTTGTATTATTATATCTAATAACCAAAATAGTATGTTAAAAGTGAAAAATATAGATCTGATACCACTTTGAGACATCCCAAACTATTTAACTCAATAATAGAAGTAGAACCAATGGCCATGTAGCCTCAAGTGTTACTCCCCATATTTCTATGACTTCTTACTATCAGAAAAGTTCATTAATTCGATGGTTGGGAGATTACACACTTATTATCAATATTTGACATAACAAAAAATCAATAAATATTGTAATCATAATAAATAAATAACCAGTAGCAGAATAAGTTACACACTAAACAATAAAAGTGAGACTTATATAAACAATATCTAATGTTATATAAAAAATGATGTTGATCCGGTCATACTGATACAAAAAAAGATGATGGAACATGAGAGTAGAATAATGGACATATATAACATGATATACCAAAATATAGAAAGTAGAAAAATTATATCCCCACTAACATTACCAGCAGATTCCCAGTCCTCTTCTCCCAACTCCATCCTAGCATAAGAAATCAGTAATCGAGAATTGGACACTTCACTCTGTCCCTGCCTACAGTCATGAAGTCTGTCGAGGTACCAATCAGTTACTCGAAGAGAGTGTGAGATATACACAGTAATCTCCCACCAATGTTGTCTATAACAAATCAATCCCACGCATATAGGGTGTAATAGTGTACAAATATAACAAGAATAATTCTATAAAAATAAGTAGTACAAACTAGTCCTTAATATCACATTATAACAAGTAGTCTAAAAATGTAAAATATCTATATTATAGAGAATCATTTAAGCTATGAACTACATAAATATATCAATAATCATTCATCTATGTTATCCATCTTATAATTATGTTTTATATTTTTGATAGATACAACCCATAGATAATGTCCAAGGAATCCTATTCTAAAACACAATTCTCATTCAAAGAAAAAGAACTGTAATATCGAAAAACATGGGCCAGGTCATAGGGCCCATGGAAAAATGGTTCCTCTTCAATTCCATGATTTTTTTCCATAGAAAACATGGAGAAGACTTGGGTGGAGCTCATGGAGTGTATTTGTGGGGAACACAACAAGTCAGGTCCAAGGTAACACTCATGGAATCCTATATTATATACAAGTGTATCATTGGTTTCATACTATATCATACCTTATCAATGAAATATATATTATGATTCAAGGGTTATGTTATTGTCCATTTCATTTTATCAACTTAATTTATTATAATAGATTCATTAACTAGTTCATGCATAAGTGATAAAGTGGGAGGCCAAGGTAATGTCCATGGCTTTATTCATTTCCGTTAATGAATTATAGAGGGGAACATAGTCTATGTTTGTATAAAATACCTATATAAATTAAATCTATCATATTAAATTCTCCATTTAATTCACATAAATATGGAATTAAAGAGGGACATGTTTGTTTCCATTCCACTTCACTAATCAATGACATATTTATTATTAATCTATAGAATTTTTCATTTCATTTCACAATTCACAATTATTCCACTTCATTAATCATTTATATATAATTTTTTTTAACTAGTAAATCAAAATTTAATAATTTTTATAATTAATATATGGATCTCAATTGTAAATGGATAGATTATCTCACCCATTGGTGGTATAAGAATAATTAATTAAATGAACACACCGCAAGGGTGGATTGGGTTGAGGTTGACAACCACAATCCTTTCATATGGGTGTAATAAAATGTCTACATCATGGTTTAATCATATGATTAAAGGGTATTTTATTTTATGGAGTACCGCCAAAAAATTATTACTTAAAAAAATATGATACAATATATAAAACAACCCGACATAAGGGGAAATATATATACCATCCCCTTATACAAGTAGTACTTTCCCCATACTTTTCGGCCTCCACGTCAATCTAGAATATGATAAATTGAATAAGTAGTAAAAATATATTAAATAAGGGATAAATAGATCGCGTGGTTTTAGAATTTTTAATAAAAAATAAATTAAGGAAGGAAATAACTGTATCTGATAGCTTACTGGTACAGATCCAAAGTCACAAGAGGTTATGGAAATTAACAAGAAATGAATATATTATCTCAATTATATGGTGAGAAGAAGAGGTAGATCTAAGGTATGGATGTGGTGTGTATAGAGGAATAATGAAAATAGGTTTTATAAAATATAATTAAAGAAGGTCAAAATTTAATTCTCACACTTATTATATAGGGTTCAAAATTTTTTCAGACATTTTTCTAAACTGTTCTCCCAATTGTTCATCTATAATGGTTTTGTGGCACAAAGTATATAGGTTGGGTGTATAATATTTAAAATCATGTGTAGTGTGTGAGTATTCTCTATAAGGTTTCTTATAATCACCTCACATGGCCGTGTAAAGAACCCATCATGATATAAAAACTTTTCTCCTCCTCTTATAGGGCTATACGGTTGAGTCACACTATTATTACTAACAATGTTCGAACAATGTACCTCTTTCTGTTCCTTTAAAAACTAGATCTCTAGGATCTGAATGGGCCCCTAACATGCATTACCCCTTCCTTAATAATTTTATAACATCCATTATATGAAAATAAATATTTATATTGAAAAATAAATATTTATAGTGAAATATAAAGTGTTCATAACTAATTATAAAGTCTCGCGTTTTACAATGGGTGCAACTATATAACCCTCCAATGCATTGGATATTTTTTTTAAATCATACATTTTTTATGGGATTAGGGAGTAAACCTAATCCAATATGTGACTCAATAAACTATGTGGTGTTTTCAGGGATGTTATCCTTTAATTAGGTTTATGTCGTGTTTTTTTTTTGTTTTTACATTTCATATGTTTCTATGATATTATGATACCATGATCATTATGTTATCCTCCTATGAGATTACAGAATATCTTATGTTCAAAATAAGGCATATGATACTTCATAAGGGTGAAATGTATAAGTTTTTGATTTTTTTCATGATTTTCTCATTATCGCAATGGAAAATTCATGTTTTTTATTTTTACATTATGATATCTTATGAGATGTATTATGAGAAAATTTGGGAAATAAAGTTGGTTTCATGGGTAATAAAAATTTTATTTTGTGCCCAATATTGAATTTTGAAAAAAAAATCTTATATAAGTATAGATAAAGTAATGGGGGTTTTCTTTCTTTTCATTTTCCTTACTGATATTTTTAAGCTCATTTGATGTTTTATAATATTTTTCATAGGGTTTTAAGGAAGATTATGCATAAATATTTGGTAAATATTAAAATTATGAGGATATTTCATAAAAAAAAATTTATATCATAACAGTCTTTTTGGGAGAAGAATTGATACTAAATAGAAGTTTTCACTTTTTGATGTTACATTTATTTTTGTAAGGGTCAAGACCTAACTATTAAAAAAACATATATTATAAGGCCCCAACCTTAAACCTTACATAATATTGAATTAAATGGATAATACACATTGAGGATCTTTTCAGGTTTAGAGTTTTAGAGAATTAGGACATAACTATTACATCTCAAAAGATTACAAAGTAGACACTTCTACTAGGTTTCCATAAAGTAAAAACTCTTAAAAGGAAACATGAATAGTTCCATGTTTTAGATAGCATGACTTTCCCTTGATCCCATCCTTGACCCTATTCCACAGTATTTCCTGTGAAAAACATTTCAAAAAAACTTGGGGTGAGCATAAAAAGTTCAGTAAAGGATACACAATGAATGAAAAGTGTTAGGTTTTCAAAAAAACCAGTAAACCATGTATACTAAAGCAATACTTTTCACCTTTATGAAGTAGTAAAAACTCTTCACTGAATAAAAGATCATTACTTACCCTTTTGTAACCAAAATATTACCATAAAACCCATATAAAGATCACGTAACATATAAAGGTAACTTGGTACATAAACATACTTAAATGGAATAACCATACGGTCGACTTCCACACATATCACTTAATGGAATAGCCATTCGGCCGACTTCCATACCCAATGCATTGGAGGTTATAACGTAACCACCCGTCCTGGTATTCACGACACCACCCGTCATATGGTTTATCACGTAACCACCCGTCAAATGTCCAAGTACCAATATAAAAATCATATGACATAAAACAAATATAATAGAAAGAAAACATTTCCACAATTTGATCAAAATATATCACTTATATATATTGACATAGAAAATCCATTATAAAAACCATTTTCAATACCAAAATACATAAAAGAGTATATGGTATTTATTTCATTTTAAAAACATTACGGCTTGATGAGGAAGCCAAAGACCAAATAATACTCGTGGCGGATGAAAAGGTCGTTGTCACCGCGTACGTTAAAAGAAACATTCCTTTTTGTTGTTTTGTAAAACTCTTTGTAGAAAAATATTCCTTTTGTATAAAAGTAAAAGTCAAAGGGGTTTATACACCGTATAAAAGAAATTTTTTTATAACACGAAATATGTCTCAATGAAAGGAGATTGAGACGAAGTCCCTTACAAAGATCATTTTTTAAATATAATAGATCTATTATGTGTATTCACTATATGTGCAAATAAATAAAGTAAAAAATAAAATATAGGACATAATAATATCATGACATAATTTGTAAGTAAGAGATTGACCCAAAGAACGAAAATTGGGTTAAGAAGTTCCCTTACCTCGGGTCTGACTTGACTCGATCATTCTTTAACATCCTGAATAATAAACTTGAGTTAATTTCTACTTTATTAAGAAAATTTTTCAAGTTCATTATTAATTTTATATCACTTATTACCAGTTTATAAACATTATGTAATCATTTAAGTTAATAATGTTTGTTTTGTCGATATTTGGTACTTAAGTCAAAAATAGACTTCTCACAATTACATGTTGTTCATGTGGTCAAAGGTTCATTATATCAAGAATGATATTCATGATTTGGATATCATATATATCATATATATCCATCATACACATGTATTTATAATATTACATAATCTTTTATAGGTAAGAAATGAAATGCACCGTTCATGGAGATGGTAAGTCGTACGTACGCATGAACGCTACTTTCATTTCTATGTCATATTAATGGTATTAAAACTAAATGAGAGGTATGTATATTTTAATTAAATAATTATATTAATCATTTATATGTAACATAAATCATATATAATAACTTTAAATCCATCCTTTATATGTCCAACATATGGCATTAACGAATCAAATCACTTTGAGGGGGCGGTAGTCCGCACTTCCTAAAATGATGATATCGCGTATACCCATAATGGAAGCCATAAAGGTGTTCCATAAATGAAAAATACATAATATTAATGAAGACATAAACATATTATATATCATATATAAATATAGTGACATTTTAATGGCCACCTTTGAAGGTGTTGGAAGAATATTGAACAATCATCGTTTCGTGAGGTAGAAATTCGCCATCCACGGAAACAGTATGTTCTTTAACCATTAGATGTAGGTGTGTGTAAGTGTAGCTAGAATTATTCTTATAAAAACAACCTAGTATATTGAAGATACTTTATTTGTTACAAAATAAATGAATAAAAAGAGTTTAGGGGGTTTGAGAAGAAAAATAAAACAAAAGAACACAAGAGAAAACACTACCTTTAAATCGGGTAACTCTTTTTTATTTGACCTCAAAGACTTCCTTGGGAAGACTTCTGCCCAAAGTAAGGCTACAAGGAGTAAGAGAGGGATATGGAGAGAAAAAAAGAGTAGATCTTGGCCGAATCAAAGGCTTGAGAGGTGTGGGTAAGGAGGTATAGGTGGGGGCCTTTTATAATAGGAGAGGAGGGGCACTCTTGGAATGTTAAGAAAAGATACTTTATTAAAAAATGCTTTTCAGATAAAAAGGGTCCCACAATTATATATTTAAGGGATAAGGTGACAAGGGTTATAAATACACCCATTAAATAGGTTTATGACATGTTTAGGTCTTAGATTTTACATTATCTTTTCATTTTATTTAAATAGTTAAATAATGTGGGAATCGTTGCATCATCATGATGTCATAAATAATTTGATCTATTTAATGTCTAAAAATTATAAAAAAAAATATCATGGTGTAGGAAATCGTTTTATCGTTCTAATTAATATTTATAGTAAAAAATATGACTTTTATAACCCCACTTAAAAATTGTTTTACTAAAACAACTCATGTTTGTGACATTTTAATTTTAACATTAAATAAAAAGATATTAATGTCATATTCCTTCCCAAGTTGCTCCATGGGGTCCCCAAGATGACCCATGGATTGTCTTGGTCGGCCATGACATATACAATAATGGTAGGACATGTTTAAAGTTCATTTAATATTATTAAAACATTATTCTTACCTTAAATTTCACTAATTACCTCTAATCGCGATTAAAAACATAAAAGTTACTATTCACCAAAAAATTATTTCAATCCCATTGAACCACATTTTACTTCTTAATGACAACCATGTATGTCAGATTTTTGAAATCCAAAACACAATGGTGGTAAAATTTCATTTAAACGAAAAATCAGTTTTTTAAGTACAACTTAGTGGTTTCACTATTCATCAAAAATTGAAGTTTTTTAGAAAAATTACAAAAATTCACCCTAAGCTATATTTGATATTCCGAATTCAAAAATGAAGTGTATTTTACAAAATTCAAAACATATAAATTGATTTAATTAATTTAATAATTAATTTTCGCTGTCAGAGCAAATAACGTGTTTTTATGAAACAATAAGTATCAAAATATTGACACTAGTTTAAGTCCGATTTCAAAGTGAAATTAATTCCAAAGACCACTATTGGATTAAATGGTAAAAATGTATTCTAATTTCACTTTAAAAACAATTCAAACGATAATATAATCATATAAATAAATTATATTAAAAAGTGGTTTTGAATTAAAATACAACATTTTTCGCTATTCATTAAAAAAATGAACTTTATCGGAAAAATACCAAAAATTTACACAAAGTAAATTTTGATTCCCCGATTCTAAATAAGAGTTTTATTTGATCCAATAGAATTTATAAGAGTGACCAAAACTATATTTAATGACGGTTCTCCATCAAAAGGCGATAAGTGATCCTTTAGTGAAAATTAGGGTATATATGCCTAAAATTGAATTCTTTCCGTATTTTAAGCCTTTACATTTTATTGGATAAATGTAGAAACATTTAAAAAACTATATAATCATATTTTATTTATTTCTATCCATTCCCACCAATACAACGACTATGTGTTAACTACCATTTAAAATGATATTATTTTATTACTAGTGTGCAACGTAAGATTTCAATGAAACTCTTTGTTGCGTATCAGGTACGCTATCGAACATAGAAACACATTTAAAGTAAAATTAATATTTAATTGTTAAATATTAATAAATATGAAAGTGCTTTATTCTTTATTTACATGGGGTGTTACATCCTTCCCCCCTTTTGGGAATTGCGTCCTCGCCATTTTATTCACTTATCAAAACAAGTGGGGGTATTTATCCCTCATAGCATTTTCAGATTCCCACATTGCCTCTTCAACCATATGGTTTTTACACAAAACCTTTACCTGGTGAATTACCTTATTTCGCAACACCTGCTCTCTTTGGTCATGAATCTGGACTGGTTGTTCTTCATAAGAGAGATTATCTTCCAACTGAACTACCTCCGGGCTCAAACCATGAGATGGATCTAGAATATACTTTCTCAACATCGAATCATGAAAAACATTGTGTACCTAGGATAAACGTGGAGGTAAATCTACTCTATACGCAATTGATCCAACTTTCTCTAGAATTTCATAAGGTCCAATGAACCTCGGACTCAAATTTACCTTCCTACCAAAACGCATCACACTTTTCCAAAGAGAAACTTTGAGAAAGACATGATCACCTACCTCAAAATAAAGATCCTTCCTCCGGTTATCCGAATAACTTTTCTGTCTGCTCTGAGCTATTCTTATGTGCTTCTGAATCAACTGAACTTTCCTTTCCATCTCTTCTACTAATTCTGGTCCCGTCAGCATTCTTTCACCTACTTCATCCCAAAAAGATGGAGTTCGACACCGCTTCCCATATAATGCCTCAAATGGTTCCATATTTATACTGGAATGAAAAATGTTATTATAAGAAAACTCAAACAATGAAAGATGTTGGTCCCAACTTCCCTGATAATCCGTCAAACAAGCACGTAGAATATCTTCTAATGTCTGAATTGTTTGTTTTGACTGCCCATCTGATTGTGGATGAAAAGTTGTACTAAAATTTAATTTAGTACCCAACGACTTCTGAAGGACCTTACCAAAGTTAGAAGTAAACCTCGGATCACGATCAGACACAATGGAGAGGGGAACTCCATGTAACCTGACTATCTCTTTAAGATACAAACGGGAAAGTTGATCTAGTGAAAAAGTATCTCGTATAGCAAGGAAATGAGCAGATTTAGTCAAGCGATAAAAAATAACCCAGATTGCATTATTACCTCGAGATGTCCTTGGTAATCCCACAACAAAGTCCATGGATATATTTTCCCATTTCCACTCTGGCACTGGTAAAGGATGAAGAATCCCATTCGGTAACTACCACTCTACTTTAACCTGCTGACAAGTCAAACACTTCATAGTAAAATCAGCAATATCTGTTTTCATTCCATCCCACCAGTAATACTCCCAAAGATCTCTATACATCATAGTACTGCCAGGATGAAGTGAAAACGGGGAACTATGAGCCTCACATAACAACTCACCTTTCAACTGTGAATCACAAGGCACACACAATCTCTTCCCAATCCTGAAAACACAGTCATTATCAATTTTAAATTCAGGCAACTTACCATTCTGAACCAGCACTACCTTTTTCTGCAACCCACTGTCTTGCTTCTGTGCCTGATTAATTCTGTCTAATAGAGAAGATTTCACTGATACATGAAACAAAACAGAAGGACTTCCTGCACAAACAACATTCATGCCAAAGTTCATCAAATAAAAAATCAAAGGATCTCGTTCCAAACGTAGCATGGTTAATGAAGCGTTACTTTTTCGACTCAAAGCATAAACCACTTTATTTTCTTTTCCTAGATGGTAATGAATTGTACAATCAAAATCCTTGATTAATTCCAGGCATCTCCTCTGTCTCATGTTCAATTCATTCTGAGTGAATATATACTTTAAACTTTTATGATCAGTATATATTTCACACTTTACTCCATACAAATGATGCCTCCAAATTTTTAGAGCAAAAACAACAGCAGCTAATTCCAAGTCATGTGTAGGGTAATTTACCTCCTGAATTTTCAACTGAAGTGAAGCATATGCAATTACCAGATCATTCTGCATAAGGACACAACCAAGTCCTTTCAACGAAGCATCACTGTATATAACAAACTCACCATTCCTGGAAGGAAGTTCCAAAACTGGAGCATTCACCAATCTTCTCTTCAACTCCTGAAAACAATCATCACATTCTTTTGTCCAGATAAACTTAACAACCATCCGAGTTAGCTTAGTCATTGGACCAGATAACCGTGAAAAATTTTCAACAATCCTCCGGTAATAACCTACCAAACCACGAAAACTATTTATCTTAGTTACATTTGTGGGTCTTGGCCATTCTTCAACAACTTTTTTTTTAACAGGATCAACAGTTATGCCATTTTTTGAAACAACGTGACCAAGGAAATAATTTTGTTGTAACCAAAACTCACACTTGCTGAATTTTCCATATAGTTTATTTTCTTTTAAGTTTTGCAAGATAACCCTTAAATGAATTTCAGGCTCCTCTTTACTTTTAGAAAACACCAAAATGTCATCAATGAAAACAACCACCATTTTTTCACCTGATCCAACTGAGCCATCACTGTAACAAACCATCTTAGGATACTGATTTGAAAGGTCATTTCCATCTATATGCCTTCCCAGAAAATCTGTTCTGTTTCCTCTATGAAAAACCATTCTGAACACAGAAATATCTTAGGAAAATAAATATGGTAATCTTCAAATTCTATATCATTTGAATTTGACCAAAAAAAATATTTTTGGATAATCATTTAATAGAATTATAACTCCTAAAGTTATCTAAACCGACCTCTGATACCAACTATAAATCCCTAGCATTAAACCTTACCTAATATTGAATTAAATGGATAATTCACATTGAGGATCTTTTCAGGTTTAGAGTTTTAGATAATTAGGACATAACAATTACATCTCAAAAGATTACAAAGTAGACACTTCTACTAAGTTTCCATTAAATAAAAACTCTTAAAAATAATCATGTCTAGTTCCATGTTTTAGATAGCATGACTTTCCCTTGATCCTATCCTTGACCCTATTCCACATTAATTCCTACGAAAAACATTTAAAAAAACTTGGGGTGAGAATAAGAAGCTGAGTAAGGGATACACAATGAATGAAAACTGTTAGTTTTTCAAAACAACAAGTAAACCATGTATACTAAAGAAATAATTTTTACTATTATAAAGTAGTAAAAACTCTTTACTGAATAAAAGATCATTACATACCCTTTTGTAACAAAAATATTACCATAAAACCCATATAAATATCACATAACATATAAAGGTAACTTGGGGCATAAACATACTTAAATGGAACAACCATACGATCAACTTCCACACATATCACTTAATAGAATAGCCATACGGCCGAATTTCATACCCAATAAATTGGAGGTTATAATGTAACCACCTGTCCTGGTATTCACGGCACCACCCGTCATTTGGTTTATCACATAACCACCCGTCAAATTTCCATGTACCATTATAAAAATCATAATACATAAAACAAATACAATGGAAATAAAAAATTTCCACACATTAATCAAAATATATCACTTAAATATATTGACATAGAAAATCCATTATAAAAACCATTTTCAATACCAAAATACATAAAAGAGTATATGGTAATTATTTCATTTTAAAAACATTACGGCTTGTTGAGGAAGCCAAAGACCAAATAATACTCGCAGCGGTGGAAAAGGTCGTTGTCACCTCGTACGTTAAAAGAAACATTCCTTTTTGTCGTTTTGTAAAACGCTTCATAGAAAAAGATTCATTTTTTATAAAAGTAAAATTCAAAGGGTTTTATACATCATATAAAAGAAGGTTTTGTATAAAACTAATTATGCCACAATGAAAGGAGATTGAGACGAAGTCCCTTACGAAGATCATTTTTCAAATAAAATAGATCTATTATGTGTATTCACTATAAGTAAACATAATGAAAATAAAAATACATGATAGGACATAATAATATCATGACATAATTTTATAGTAATAGATTAACCCAAAGAACGAAAATAGGGTTAAGAAGTTCCCTTACCTCGGGTCTGACTTGACTCGATCGTTCTTTAACGTCCTGAATAATAAACTTGAGTTAATTTCTACTTTATTAAGAACTTTTTTCAAGTTAATTATTACTTTTAAATCAGTTATTACCATTTTATAAACATTATGCAATCATTTATTTTAATAATGTTTGTTTTGTCGATATTTGGTACTTAAGTCAAAAATGGACTTCTCACAATTACATGTTGTTCATGTGGTCAAAGGTTCATTATATCCAGAATGAAATTCATGATTTGGATATCATATATATAATATATATCCATCATACACATGTATTTATAATATTACATAATAATTTAGAGGTAAGAAATGAAATGCACCGTTCATGGAGACGGTAATCCGTACGTACGCATGAACGCTACTTTCATTTCTATGTCATATTAATGGAATTAAAACTAAATGAGAGGTATGCATATTTTAATTACATAATTATATTAATCATTTAGATGTAACATACATCATATATAATAACTTAAAATCCATCCTTTATACGTCCCACAAATGTCATTAACGAATCAAATCACTTTGATGGGGCGGTAGTCCGCACTTCCTAAAATGAAGATATCGCGTATACCCATAATCGAAGCCATAAAGGTGTGAAATAAATGAAAAATAAATAAGATTAAGGAATACATATACATATTATATATGATATATAAATATAGTTCCATATTAATGGCCACCTTTGAAGGTGTGGGAATAATATTGAACAATCATCGTTTCGTGAGGCAGAAATTCGCTATCCACAGAAACAGTATGTTCTTTAACCATTAGATGTAGGTGTGTGTAAGTGTAGCTCTAATTATTCTTATAAAAACATCCTATTATATTGAAGATACTGGATTTGTTACAAATGAAATTAATAAAAAGAGTTTAGGGGGTTGGAGAAGCAAAATAAAACATAAGAACACAAGAGAAAACACTACCTTTAAATCGGGTAACTCTTTTTGATTTGAGCTCAAGGGATTCCTCGGGATGACTTCTTCCCAAATTGAGACTTAAAGGAGTAAGAGAGGGATTTGGAGAGACAAAAATATCAGAGCTTGGCTGAACCAAAGGCTTGAGAGGTGTGGGCAAGGAGGTAGAGGTGGGGGCCTTTTATAAGAGGAGAGGAGGGGCACTCTTGGAATGTTAAGAAAAGATACTTTATTAAGAAATGATTTTTAGACAAAAAGGGTCCCACAATTATATATTTAGAGGATAAGGTGATAAGGGTTCTAAATCCACCCATACAATAGGGTTATTACATGTGTAGGTCTTATATTTTACATTATCTTTTCATTTTATTTAAATAGTTAAATAATGAAGTAATCGCTGCATCATCATGATGTCATAAATAATTTAATTTATTAAATTTCTAAAAATTATAAAAACATAACATGATGTAGGAAATAGTTTTATATTTCTAATTAATATTTATAGTAAAATATATGACTTGTATAACCCCACTTAAAATTGTATTAGTAAAACAACTCATGTTTGTGACATTTTAATTTTAACATTACATAAAAAGATATTAATGCCATTTTCCTTCCAATTTGGCTCCATTGGGTCCCCAAGTTGACCCATGTATTGTCTTGGTCGACCATGACACATAAAATAAGGGTAAGACATGTGTCAAGTTCATTTCATATTATTAAAACATTATTCTCACATTAAATTTCACTAATTACCTCTAATCGCGATTAAAAACTTAAAAGTTACTATTCACCAAAAAAAAATTTAATCCCATTGAACCACATTTTAATTATTAATGATAACCATGTATGTAGGCTTTTTGAAATTAAAAACACAAAGGTGGTAAAATTTTATTTAAATGAAAAATCAGTTTTTTAAGTACCACTTAGTGGTTTCACTATTCATCAAAAATTGACGTTTTTCAGAAAAATACAAAAAATTCACCCTAAGCTATATTTGGTATTCCAAATTCAGAAATCAAGTCTATTTTAAAAAATTAAAAAAAATATAGGTTGCATTAATTAATTTAATAATTAATTCTCGTTGTCATAGCAAATAGCGTGTTTTTATGAAACATTAATTATCAAAAGATTGACACTAGTTTAAGTCCGATTTCAAAGTGAAATTAATTCCAACGACCAATATTGGATTAAATGATAAAAATATATTCTAATTTCACTTTAAAACAATTAAAATTATAATATAATCATATAAATAAATTTGATTAAAAAGAGTTTTTGAATTAAAATATAACATTTTTCCCTATTCATTACAAAATGAACTTTTTCGAAAAAATACCAAAAACTTACACAAAGTAAATTTTGATGTCCCGATTCTAAAGAAGAGTTTTATTTGGTCTACTAGAATGTATAATAGTGACCAAAACTATATTTAATTATGGTTCTCCATCAAAAGATGATAAGTGAACCTTATTGAAAATTAGGGTATATATGCCTACAATTGAATTCTTTCCGTATTTTAAGCCCTTATCTTTTATTGGATAAATGTAAATACATTTAAAAAACATATATAATAATATTTTGGTTATTTCTATCCATTCTCTCCAATACAACGACTATGTGTTAACTACCATTTAAAATAATATTATTTTATTACTAGTGTGCAACGTAAGATTTCAATGAAACTCTTTGTTGCGTATCGGGTACGCTATCGAACATAGAAACCCCTTTAAATTAAAATTAATATTTAATTCATAAATATTAATAAATATGAAAATGATTTATTCTTTATTTACCTGGGGTGTTACATATATATCCAAATATGTATTGAAATGAATTATTGACATAAACCCAAATAATAAATTATTTTTAATGTGGGGTCCTTTGAGTTTGTATAAGATCGTGGGTTAGATATCATTTAAGAATATTATATTTTTATTTTAGGATAAAATAAGTGTTATGGGTACCATAATAGGTTTATAAGATTGAGGTTGATAAAATGTTAAAAGTTTTATGCCCATCTTTTGAGGTTTAAAGTGATGTAATTCTATGATTATTAAGAGTAGTTTGGTGTATATTTATGTTAATATAACCCTTAGGTTTAGTATGGGTTTTAGTGAAAACATTATTTAAGGAATAATATCATTACATTTTGTAGACATAAGTTTAAATGTATTGATAACCATAAGGGTTTATTTGATCTTTAATATAACTGTAATTATGGGTTATTAAAATTTTAGAATATAGGTCTTATTGAAAAAAAATCCATGGCCTTGAAAATGTAATTGATGAGTACTGATTAATTTTATTTTACAATAAGTTCACTCTAATTTTGGGGAACATTATATGCTTATGGTAAATAAAATATTATGGGATTTTACTTGAGGAATTAATGTTAAATTGTCATTTATATGAATGTATGATTTTAGTTTGGCTATAAGGTGATTCGGGTTGTTTATGATAATGATTAAAAATAATTATAGATTATGTGATTAGGGAAAATATATTTTGGATATATGACATTATAAGTGAAAATGTTTAATCAAAGAAAAATGTAAAATTAATAATAGAAGAATCTTTCATGAAATCCTTCAATTTTTTTGTTTTCATACTTGTTTTAGAATATTTCAAAGTATTTAAATGTTAGTTATTTATCAAATGATTGGATTTGAACATTGGGTTTTATTTTTTAGGATTTGGAGATTAATTTTTAATTTCTTCATATGAAGGGTTAGTCATTTTGGGAATTATATTACCATGTGCTACCCATTTTGGTTTTTTATAATGTCAAAGTATAGGGGTAATATATTTTTAGGCTTTTGTTAAACAATTTGATATGTTAAAAGTTTATATTAGTTGATAAGTAAAAAAATTTAATCTTCAATTATCATCATTTGGAGAAAAAAAATCTAAGAGTGTAGTGAAAATTTATTAAAGTATGAAATTCTACTTTTCTGGTACTAATATTTAATTATGTTCATATTCTAGATGATATATGGATACGTCAACTCAAAGAAAAGGATCTTCAAAAAAAATGTTATTCTGTTATCTTAATTTCTATGGAATTGATAGTCTTTTTCGCACATCTTTAATTTATGGTCATTTGGTCATTATATTTCTCAAGATCTTTCATTCTCTTGTGATCAATGTACCCCGTATCTATCAATCATTATTTATACATTATAGTTTTCTTCCATGTCTATATTTTCACATCAACTAATGTTCTAATATTTAGAAACCCAATATTTTTTATTCTAGATAACATAAAAAACTACATTTATCTCTTTTTAATATGATGTTTTATTAACCCTTTTAACAATGTGTGATTTAAACAATGGTATTTTCAGATGTTAAACCATTGTTAACTAAATAGTTTAGTCTTATTTCATATTATAACTCATTGAAATCTTCTTAAAAAAGTTGAGATAATAAAAAAAGTGTCTACCGTATATTAAGATCTTGTTGTAGAACACAGTATTTGAAATAAATACTTTGGAATATTTATTGTATTATTTTCAAATTTAGGAACTATGTGGGATTGAGATTCTGGGGCCCAGAGAGCCTTGGTGTCGTGATATTACGATTATAAAATATATCTCATCAAGCATGCACAATTTCATTTAAAACATTGAATAACTCCCGAGTGGGGTCAATTTTTGGAAATATGAGTTAGTGGTTGAGTTCCTAATATTGGTTTTACTGTAGATGTGTCTTAATGTTTATTAATGTATTATGCCTAGTCGGGGGTGACCATGGGCAGCATGTTAAATGGAGTTTATTTATTTAATAAAAATTAAATCATTAAACCCCTACGTCCCAGGTAGCGTAGAGAAGAAGAGAATAATATCTTCTACTACGTGATAGATACACCAAGGTGAAACCATGGAAACACTACTAGAAATTACTCCATTTATGATGGGGCATTTGAGACAGGATCCAGTGGCAAATTCCCCATTGGAGGAAAGAGTGTCAAAATTATGTTTTTTTTGTGATGGACCATTGCACAATGAAACTATTTGAGATGGGATGAGGATCTGTTGAAAATATTTTCCTCATGAATTTTAAAATACTTTATTTCTATGGGGCTGTAGAACCATTTCAAAAATCCTTTCCAATTTTTTGAAACCATTTTTTTGTGATGGGTCCCGTCGTAAATACTATAAAAAAATTTAAAAAAAATAAAATTTCATAATAAAATATTAATATAAAGTAATATTAATGAAATAATAATATTAAATTTTTTGAAATAAAATAAATATTAAAATAATAAAATAATATTCATATAATAATACTAAAAATAATATTTATAATATATTATTATTATTATTATTATTATTAATTAAATATTAATATTAATATTACTAATATAAAAAAAATATTTAATATAATAAAAACCTCAATATTCACGAAAAATATAAAAAAAATATTAATAATAAATATATATTAATAATTAATAAAATAATAAAAAGAATAAAAAATTAAACAAATAAAAAATGTAATTTTTACAACAATATATAAAATAACTATACAGAAATGTAGATAGTTAATATTATAAAAAATATTATATTCAAATTTTTTATCATTGAAAATAAATAGATCACTAAGAGGGAGGGTCATCTAGAGGAGGTGGTGGAGGGAAATCTATCCCTAATCCACGAGTTAGACGTCGCATGTACTCTAACTGCTCCTTCTCCTACTGCTTCCACCATAGATTCTTCTTCTCCTACATCTTCTGTTATTATTGTTGATATCGTAGGAGATCTTACTGATACTACCGGTGCTGTCATTGGCTCATCTCCTCATGCTTCCTATGCATACTCTATATAATCTCACTCTGAGCACGCAGCTGCTCCTGATTCTATTTAGCAGGTGATAATGACCCTCCATGAGCTTCTCTTGAGCTTGATGGTTACAGTGCAGTAGTTCCATAATAATCCACATGTGTTAATCGAGTGTCGATACCGATAACATGGCCTTTATCAAACGTATACTAGGTCACCTGCATCCATGAGGTTTCATTAAATCGATGGGTACTGGTATGAGTATCGGACTCATTCTAACTCTCAGTTTGTGATTGTGATGTCATAGACTCATATGACTCCTTCAATTTTAAATTAAAATTAAAATTGTTAAAATATTATTTTAATTTAAATTTGAAACTCAAAAATAAATATACTAACCAAAATCTGATATTAGTGAACACCTCTAATCTCTCCAGTGGCCAGATCACTATACATCCTTTTATAAAAGTTGTACTAGGTAATATCAGGCTTTTCAACTTCTGATATGAATTCCAAAGAAATCATTTAAAATTAATGTTATATAAAGTATTTAAAAAAGTACTTAATATATTCTTTCTATGTGTACTGAATGTATGACTACTGGATTGATGTGTCACCTCCTATCTCCCCTGATTTCATCGAACTATTGATGATCTACTCCAAAAACCACCATCCAATATATATGAACATAATACATCCCAAACATGAGGTGAAATGTAATCAGGTCAGTCGTCATGAAAAGACTCATCAAACTCTGTAACTCATACTTTCTCTCCTGCTTCTAATATGAAATCGTAAAAACACTAAATGCAATGTTGATGCATAAACCCTAAAAAAATTAAAATATAATGTTATTAATTAAATTAATCAGAAAATAAATATTATTTATTAACATACCAGCCAGTTATTGAACATGTGGTAATGCACATAAATGGGAATGTAATCTCTTGAGACCCATGCTTCGGAAAAATAAATGAGAAAAATAGCACTCCCCCGTCTAGTTTCTATATGTGTAATGAGATGAAAAAAAGAAAAAATAATCAAAAAATTAGTATACAAATAAAGTATTAAAAACTAACTAAAATATATAGGTAAATATACCTCTGTATGTGGGGATCGAGGCCTAGATGCTGATGTCACTCTGGGATATGGACATGAATCGTCAATCATGTAAGACAAAACCCCCTCTGAGCCCCCCAAACCACCAGCAATTTGAGGGTCAAATGACCCAACATCCTACTCATCCAATGGTAAATCAGCTTAAAAAAATATGATACAGATCCTCATCCATCTGAAACACGAAATTATTATTGTTAGAAAAGAGTTGAAAACATTTATTTTATATAGCTATATATTATATATGATTACAACTAGAATATTACTATTCCAATGTTCATCTTTATCTGAATATTCATATTTAACGGTGTTAATGTCTTCATATTCCTCCTCAGTATCATCATTTTCTTTATGAGTTTTAGTTTCATAATCTGTTGTCATTTCAAATTAATTTTAACATCATTAAAAACATTATCCTAATTGACCCTTAACTATGGAGTGTCATCATCGATATTCGTGTATCTTCTTGAAAAATAAATATTTGGGGAAGTCTCCTAAAAATTTCAATCCCTTCCACTTCAGTAGAACCACATTCACATTGTTTAAATTAATTTTCCTGAGATTTAATTTTTATTAGGCTCCACCAATCACTCAACTGTCTTCAAGTAGTGCAATATTATGAATAATAAATTTTATGTACTTAATGAGGCCATAAAAATGGTTCATTTACTACAACAAGGCTTTTATATTTAATATCATCAATGGCATGGGTCAAAATAAACATGCAATCCTCTCTTATATCCAACCACTAACAGTTATTCATCATTATGTAATGTTGTCCTAGATAACATAGGTCAATAATTTCTTCCATTTTTCCATAAAAATCAACCACCATTTTCCTATTATGAGATCCTCTCAAGAAAACACCATTATTTTTTTATTTTCCATCTGCATGTCTATGAAATCGAAAAATATTCACCACATATGCATTATAATTTTTAACTATTTTTGTGGTGGATTACTCAATACACACAATCGATAATCAATTTTATCAGCATGTTGAGATACATAATAATTTGTAAAAAAATTATCAATATACAAAATAATAAATTAATTTTATACGTTAAACTATAATAAATTTATGTTATGAGTTTTTGAAACCAGTAGGAAACGATTTTGTGTCGATCTTATTCAAGATAATTTGTTGTAATTTTTGAGAGTTTTTTCTTGATATAGTCATCATATAACCTACAAATAAAATAAAATTAATGTAATGTAATAAAAATTATGGAATAAGTGATAGGAGAACTTACTGTAAAAATGATGTCATTTCTTCAAAGTTGAGTAGAACATATGTTTGAGCTCTATGATGTTCATCATATGAAATCCATCGTTCATGAACTCTACTAAAGCCAAGTTCAGTATGATTAAAAGCTAATAATTTTTTTCACATTTCATCATCCAAATTTCCCTCATTACAACCCATATAGTTTTGTTTTTAGGGATATTCAAATTGAATGTGATGAGAGTAGGAAAAAGACACTTTCTTTTTAAAATAAGCTTCTATAATTGAACCTTAAACTGATGCTTTTTTATGTTCTTTTTTCTTAAATTTATGTATGCACCTCCCAAATTGGTACATCCATCAGAACTATACCAGACCTCCACATTTTTCTTCATGCAGAAAATGTAATATCAAATCATCCATCAATTTAAGAAGAGTTGGTAGAAATATTTTTTCCAGTTTAAATAAAATTAAAACAACATCTTCTTACTATGTTCTTATTGTATTGTAGTTACTTATAACTATATAAATTTATCGTAATTAATATGATATGTCTGTTTGCGCATTCCAACTCAAAGTATTCAACAAACCTATTAATCAAATTGAAAAAATTCCTTCCAATATAACATGACAGTCATGACTTTTTAATCCAGTAATATGACCATTTCTGACACATATTCCCAAATTGGAAGAATAACCATCTAGAAGTCTTATATCTATAATCCACTAAAAAAATAATAATCTATTATATTTTAAGAGTATATAAGATTATTTTTTATTCATTATCTTTTGTGATATGTCATTTTCAAACTGTTCAAGTTCTAGTCTCCTGCAAATTTGGGCATGATCTAAGTGTGCCTTTGCATTATCTTTGGTTTACCTGGTGTATCCAAAACTGTATGTAATAAATTATAAAAATAGTTCTTCTTAATATTCAATCCATCCATCATGTGATGGGCCAAAAAATCCAACCAAAATGGAAAATCCCAAAAAAATGCTCTGTTTTATCTAATTGTGTTCTTTCCCAAAGCCATCAATTTTATATTGGATTATTATTGGTCCAAATGTGATGGGAGGTAATGAAGTGACAAATAATTATAAATTTGTACCTAATATCTTTGTTGGTGGTCCATATCTTTTAATTTTTCCCTATCTGAAATGATATTTATTCCTATGAAAATGATGATTAGTTAGAAGGAATTTGTGATGACAGTAAAAATGAATGGTTTTTTACATTAATGAGCATAAACATTTTGTTTTCTCTAATACCGTACAAACATGAATTGGGTCCATGTGTACTCCATCTAGATAATATTCCATATACTAAGAAGTCACTAATTATCCACATCAATGTAGATTAAAACAAAAAATTTGTTTCACAACAACATCAAATGTACTAACATCATTACTTCACAATAAACTCAACTCATCAATCCATGGTTTCAAATAAACATCTATGTTTATTCATATTTCCTATAATTAATAAGGTCAAAAGGTATATGTTTCCATCATCAATATCTAAGTAGGTAAATTGTAAATATTTATAATGACAGACCAACATGAATATTGACTACTGTAAGAACTAAATGGACAGAATCCATCAGTAGAAACACAAAATAGCATTTTCAGTCTTATAAATAAAACTACGGATGCACTTGGTCAAAATTTTTCAATTAATCACCATAACTGGGATGATTTGAGGTTTTACTATTTGGAATATTGTTTTTTTCAATGAAATCCATGACACTGTGTTCTGAGACAAAATAAACACTATATCTTGGGTATTAGAAGGAAATATATCAATTGTTTTACAAGAATCAATCCAGTCCTCCCTTATTGATCCTCTTTATAACTCTATTTTCCACATGTGGGTCAACTATGCATCAACTCATTTCCACCAAAATATAAGATGAAATCATTTGAACATTCATAAATCATCTGATAACCAAGTACATGATTTAAAACTAGCCATTTTCTCTCATATAAATTTTTATTCAACACATTTCCTTCATATAATAGTGTTTTTACCAAATTTAATATCTGATCAAAACAACTATATAGAATTACATTATCTCATTTAATATCTATAAATTTATCAACTACTTCAAATTAGATTATCTTTCTACTAGTACATAATGACTCCTCAGAAGACCTCAAAAACTTATAAAAATGTGATGGTTCCATATTTGGAGATAAATTAATATCATTCTGAGTATCAGCTTGTCGAAATGTCTGACCTTTCACAACATGTACTAAATTTTGAAACTATGTTGTATCTAGAACCAAATTATAAGTATCTTCTCTGAAACTACATTCACCATATTGATTATGAAAAACACTATCTGGTTGAAAACAAAAACACAATAAATGACCCCAACATTGTCAAAGGTCACAAACGTCATTCTATCACATTTTTACAAGGACACATAATTGTCCTTTATGAAATAAATTTTGGATTTTATGATGAAAATGATAAGACAGCTTTAACACCCTCAATATATATAGGATTTAAACCATAACCATTTGGATTCTTATAATGATATATCCTGACATGGTCATCTAATAATTATTTTTGTTTAATTACTTATTCCATATTTCTCTAAAAAATATTAAATATTGATTTTATTTATAATTTGATATAAGAAAAACACTATCCAAAAAAGAGAAGACAATTAAATTCCCTTTTCCATCAAATTATAATAATTTCTATTATTTAATACTTATTTATAGTAATTTTTAAAAAAAATTTACTAATTTATAATAACTTATAAATATTTATACTAATAACTACTAATTATTATTAATTATAGCTAATTTATACTTATAATTTTCAATTACTAGTGATACAATTTCTAGTGGATTGGAGAAACTATTTTCCTCGAAAAATCATCTCAACCGTCTTTGATAGAAATCACTATGAAAAAATATGCTAAAACGTAAAAATATCCATTTTTATATGCACAAACATGGACATAAGGGAGGCCTCCCCATGCTAATCTCCATTCTCATGCTTATGAAAATGGATATTCTTACATTTGCGTCAATTTTTTATAGTGATTTTATTCAGAGATAGTGGAGATGAGGTGTTAGGAAAATGTGTTAACTATTCTGACGGTTCATCTCCTTGAAACTTTCTACGACTCCAAATATCTATGAGAAATCTTCTCTAACATACAAAAATATACTTTCTTATGCACGATAATTTAATGAAAGAGTACCTCACGATGGTTCTCCCCATTATTGTGCATACAAAAATGGATATTCATACACAAGGAAAGATTTTTCATAGTGATTTCGGTGCGATAAAATTCCAAGGAGATAAGGTGTCCGACAAAAAGGATCTACCTATCTTCTAAAAATTGTGATAATTTGTTACATTTTGTTACAATTTATTACAATTTCATAATAATTATTTCTTATTATTACTAATTATGGATAATTATTAGAATTTATTACTAATTATTATAATTTATTAGTAATTATTAGAATTGATTAGTAAGTATTAGAATTTTTTAATAATTAATACAATTTATTACTAATTATTCAAATTTATTTTGAATTATTACTAATTATTAAAATTTACTACTAATTGTTTGAATTTATTACTAATTATTAATTATTGTTGCAATTTATTAATAATTGTTGAAAATTATTACTAATTGTTGAAATTTTTTAAATATATTTTCAATTTAGTAAAAATTATTATAATTTATTACAAATTATTAGAATTTATTACTAATTGTTTACATTTATTACTAATTATTCGAATTTATTAAAAATTATTACATTTATAAATTTTTTTACTAATTATTATAATTTTTTAGTACTTATTGATAATTATTATATTTTATTTCTAAATATTACAATTTTTTTCTAATTATTACAATTTATAAAATTATTAAGAGAATTTATTAATATATTTTACTAATTATTATAATTTATTAATATTTATTACTAATTGCTGTAATTTATTACTAATTGTTACAATTTATTACTAATTATTTTTATTTATTACTAATTGTTGCAATTTATTACAAATTATTCTAATTTATTACTAATTATAAATTTATTACTAATGAATTTAATTTGTAACTCATTATCGCAATTTATTACTAATTATTTCAATTTATTTCAAATTAATGCAATTTAGTAATAATTATAGCAATTTATTTCCAATTATTGCAATTTTTACTAGTTATTACAATTTATTACTAATTACTATAATTTATTACTAATTATAAGAATTTGTTACCAATTATTAAAATTTGTTACTAATTATTTCAAATTATTACTAATTATTTCAAATTTTTTCTAATTTTATCAATTTATTACTAATTATTAAAAATTGATACAATTTATTACAAATTATTGGAATTTATTACTAATTAATAAAATTTATTGAGAATTATTAGAATTTATTACTGATTATTAACAATTATTACAATTTATTACTAATTATTACAATGTATTACTAATTATTAAAATTTATTAGTAATTATTACTAATTTTTGAAATTTTTTACTAATTGTTGCAATTTATTACAAATAATTCATTTTATTAATAATTATTAGAATTTATTACCAATTATTAGAATTCAAAACAAATTATTAGAATTTATTACTCATTATTACTCATTATTCTAATTTGTAACTAATTTTTAATTTTTATTACCAATTATTATAATTTATCACTATTTATTATTAATTGTTGCAATTTATTAAAATTACTTTCAATATATTTCTAATTATTCGAATTTATAACTAATTATTACAATTTATTTCCAATTATTTGAATTTTTCCTATTTATTCAAATTTATTACAAATTGTTTCAATTTTTTACTAATTGTGGCAATTTATTACTTATTATTGCAATTTAATACTAATTATTATAATTTAATACTAATTACTATAATTTAATACTAATTATTACTAAATAGTATAATAAATATTAATGAATACTAATTCATACTTATCACAAACAAATATTTATAAAGATAAACATAAACAATGATAAACAAAATTATCTAATTTTAATATAATTTAATTGTAATTAATTAACAATAATTATAACTAAAATAAAATAAAAGGAATTAAGTAAAAAAATAAAAGAAATAGACAAATACCTTAAAACTGAAACTTTTGAAGAATATCAACAGCGAATAATGCCCCAAATTAAAATTTTAAACAATGAAAAATTTTGAGAGAAAATTTTCCTTTGAGATAGAGAGGAGTAGAGAATTGAGTGAAATGAGAAAAAATGGGTGGGGTATATATAGGTTAGATTAGTTGCGATGAGATTATTTGTGATGGTACCCATCGCAAATACCGGTGTGGTTAAAAAGACTTTTTTGACGATCCTCATCGCAAAAGGCTACCTGTCGAAATATTATTTTCATTGTGATATAAATCCTTTCGCAAATACAAAAATCATAACCGGGTCTTTGCGACTGGCTACTATTTCCCACCGCAAATACCATTTCCCACATTTTTGCATGCGTGGCACACCAAAGATTTTGCAACGGAAACCATTTCCCCATCACAAAAAAAATATTATTTCTGATGGTCTGGTTCTCCCATCGCAAAAAAGATTTCCGACGGACTATTTAAGGGGACACTCACCCATCACAGATGGCATGTCACAATTGCTCACTTTTCCTGTACTGAGAGGAGGAACCACTGATCTTCGATCTTGGTAGTGATTTCTACTGAATCGTGGTGCAACGACTTTAGAGTGTGAACATGCACCCAAGGTTTCTATATTTCTCCACGAGGTATGTCGATTTTAGTTTTAAGTCCCAAACAGCCTTTGATGTATTATTTTAAGGTTTTAGAGCCCTATTTCGAAATCTAAAGATCCTATGGGGGTCAATTTGTATATTTCGTTTGACACAAGGGAGTTTCGAGTGACTCACAGTGAATTCTTGATCACGTACCATGTAGTGTAGAAGCACAAGAAGGGTGTTATTCCTTTTTGGGGAAGACAAACATTCTCGGACTACACACCATCTACACCATGGCCTGGCCATGTAGTGATGTTATGTCATGTCGTAGATAGACATGGCTATGGATACCATGTCAAGGGGAATGGCCATGTGACAATACACGACTAGAGTCATATAAATGGGGTGTTACAGACGAGCATGGTCTGAGGACACAACTAAGAATCCGGTTAGCTAGGATATAACGTGTAATGGGGGTACACACCATGCCTAAGACACGGTTGGCGAACCTTGTGGGAAGGACATGTCCAAAGTCCTAGGTGAGGAGAGATATGCATTGTACACCATGTACACGCTGAGTAGGATCACATCGCCAGCCAAGCTGTGCGGCCGTGTACACATCTAGATGTTCAGGTGGGATCTGATCCTTTGTGGACCACAATATATACCTTGTATTGTTATTGGAAACTTCTAGATGGCCTATCTCCTTTTTCAGAGGTAATATTTAGGCCTATAATTTGGATATCCTTAGCAATTTTCCATATATATCGTGATGCAATTCTTCAGGGGGGATTTGAGATATGGCATGGAATGATTGAAGAACAAAACTACTTAGTAGTGATTAATCATAGAGGGCGATTGTAGTAAATCACGGTTGATATCTCAGGGTTTCTACCCTTCCCTCTCAGCTTATGATTTAGGTCCCATAGTCTCTTTAGTTCGGTGGTGTGGTGCTCCCCTAATATCAGGGCTTGGGTCACCTCCACATGGTAGTTTTTCAATGTGAGAAGTGACGGGTGTGACACTCCTTCCAGAAATGCATTACCAATGATAGAAGTTGGTTTGGATATTAGAGACATATTGGGACGGGTACTACATTGTGGTACCAAGACATGAGTTTCAATAAACTATCAAATTTGAAGAGAGGGAACACCCCAACAATAGGTGCAGATCCTCTACCCACGGGGTGGATCTCCTGTGGTATGTACACCATTGTCATACCAGATTGTGGGCCCCCTAAATCATTCATACAGGTGGATATAGAGATCTCTTATCTTATCATGGAACTTTTCCTCCATAATTGTTGTGAAAATAGAGCTAGTACTCCCATGTGGTTCCAGGGTGCAGGTCTTCTATCCATAGAGTCCACACTCCCCAGTCGCACTAGTGTGTGGGTCCCCCATATTCATTATTCAGATTGAATTAGTAATCCATTTTTTCAACAAGTAATGATTCCTCTATTCTAGGTTCATTACACAGTTGTCTTGTCAGGGTGTGGGTCCCCTATTATGATCATACAGGTTGAGTCAGAACTCCCCTCTATATAGGGTGAAATTCCACCTTCTACAGAGTAATATTCCCCTATCTTCTATCTTTTATGGGGAGTGGGTCCACCATGATATTTGGAGCTCACTCATCTTTAGAAAAAATTATAAGGAGAAGACAACACCATATGTTATTTGGGAATCCTTTTTAGGAGATAGTGATCCCTGAAGTTAGTGATGTAGGAGCCTCTCCCATTGATTACATCAATGTTTTCACAAGATGGATAGAATTTGGTACTCCCTTAGTTATGGGGAAGTGGTGAGTTGTGGGTAATTACTTTCTCTCCCATTAGAGAGTATACCAATGGTGCATATTATGGATCAGTTATACCTACTTTGTGTGCAGGGGAGAGAGGAGGGACACTTTGTATGGGTACCCTTGAGTTTGAAAAAAGCATAAGATATAGGGGATATGACCTCTTATGTTGGGAACTAGAGTTGGATCCAGATAAGTTAATGATATAGTGTGTTCCCTTAGATGGCCCATTGAGGATGGAAGAATAATTCTTGATGTTGTTTACCTCAAGGATACATCATCTTGGTTGGTAGGGATTTATGAGTGTATTCTCATGTAAAAGTGTTACCTTTGAGCCTCGAGTAGAATCCATTGGCTAGTTATGATTTTGGGGAATCATGATACTTGGAGGTTGTTAGGTCCACTAGGCTAGATATCCTTAGAGGGGGGGGGGGGGTTCAGGGTATGAAAAACTAAAACAAATGCCCCTTCTGATCTTTTTTTTGTTATACAAAACACTCTTCTATTTCTCCTTCCCATTGTAGAGTATGATTTAATATTAAAGTACACACATGACACATCAATTTTACTTGGCTACCCCACATTGGGCTATGTCCAAGGAGCATACAACATCGATGTGCCGATGTACCAAATCCACAATAAGTAAAACATTGTTTACATGTTTTAAGAGGACTCACCATCCCTTCTTGTTTACAACCACTCACAATTTGAGAACTCAATGCTCTCTAAATTGATGTGAACTCACTAGTTCTTTAGAAGATATGCTCACAGTATATAGACTTGTAGGTCTCTTCATTGTCACTAATGAATGCATCTTCCATTGTTTGTAGATTCTCTATTGTAGTCCAAATTTCATACACTTATTAATACCCCTTTACCACTTATCACTAGGAAACACACTTTGGAAAACCTTCACAAAGCACCTGACCTTGAGAAACTCACAATTTCGCAAAGCTCAAACAAGCCTTTCCGAAGTCCCTACCTCTTCACAAAGCACACACCTTCACAGAGCTCGCTGCCTCACAGAGCACACTGCTTTATAGAGCTCATAACTTCAAAAAGCCCAATCCTTCTTAAAGCATAAGCTGTTCTAGAGCTCAAGCCATCATAATTTTATTTCCTTCACAAATCTCTCTGACCCAATGTGTAACACACTCCTTTGGCATATCTATATTAGCCGACACAAAGCTCTTGACTTTTGCGAAGCACACTGCCTTCATGAACCTCCTTCGCATTTTGAGAGCAATGAATTATTATTGGAGTACTCATTACTTATCTATAAGGGTTCAAAGCCTATTTAAAGGCGATTCCACTTAACCTCAGGCCTTCTATGCGAAGTTAGCACCACGTCAGCTCAAATTGCAAAGCTCTAAAATTTTCGCTGAAATTTTATCTATATCGTAAAGCACCACGAAAATTTTCAGAACACATAGCTCATCATAATCATGGATAATTGCATAAATTACTTCCCACCATCTCCACAAAGCTCCACTATTAATGCCCTTCACTGGTGTAATTTTCTTGAACTTTCTTGTTCATGAAGATCGTCGTAATCGCAAAGAACATCGTCAACTTTTTTCATGTCTTCGTGAAATCCTCATCAATAACACCTACTATCTACTCTTTTTTTACCGCCTCAAGATCATCCATTCCCATTTCAGGATTTTTTTCAACATGGATTGTCAATAACATCTCTAGAACTCAAAAATTCACCATGGAAACCTGCATTGTCAACAAACAGGACCAACCCAAAAATGCTGCGATGTTACCTTTAGAGATTTTTGACCAACAAAGGTTGAGATGAGTATATCTGTGTTATTTCCAAGATTCATTGTGGGTTTTTCAAATATCGTTATTGAAACATCATATGAAATGAGACGAATAGTCATTTATAACTGAGAAATGATAGAGATGGAGTTTATCTGTCAATTGGGTATCCTCCTCTGATTGGGTCAAGATGACTATTTCATTTCAATTTATTAATTTTTAGTTTTTGTGTTATTACTAGAAATTATTATACTAACCCCTACATGTGCTTTGACCGGGCATGTTGTGTATTTATTAGTCTAAAAACATTCTTACAGTGTCCCGAGAGGACATAAAGTATGCATATAATAGGTATCTAGATAGGCCATGGTGTTTACTAGTAATTGGACGCAGTTGGTTCTAGTGGTTCTATTTGATAGTGGTGCCCTCCATCTGAGTAGGTTGGATTCTTTCTTTGTTTTTGTTAGACTATATTTTTACCTTTTTGTGCTTCATGTACTTCTTTTGAACTCTAAATTTGGGATATATGTATGCATTCATTTTTGTTTCCAACTTTTTATCTTGAAACTATATCATCTATATGTCTTTGGGTGTATTAATATAGTTATCATAAGATAAGGCCTACCATATTAGTGATATGATTACTTTGTGTTGGATGACATCCATTGGCCTATTGGAGGCAGGCTTGTGGTAGTAATTGATTGGACCCGGGTAGGCTGGTTTTTGAATGAGTTGTATCAAAGGAGGTCCTTCATTATGATAAGAGTCTATGAGATTGGTTTGGGATTTGTGGAGATGATGTTGATGTATTCTGAGTTCATATTTTAGCACAAGGACTCGAGTGTTAGTTCGACGATCGATATATCCATTCACCAAGACATTGATAACTATCTTATTTCATGGTCCCTTAGGGCATTGGTCTTTTGGAACTGTTGGTACAAACATCATATAGGACTCTTTTGTGGGATCCATGTCCATCTTGAGTCATCTCCAAATATATACTCTTTGAATGTGGATCGTCTTGATTTTATTCGAAGATGAAACTATGATAACATCCTAAATGGGTTCCAGGATTAGATTTTGATGACTATATTATGAGTTAGAGCAATTTTGTTTAGGGAACTAGACCTGAATCATAACCTCCATGTGTTCCTCCACTCGAGTCACCAATATTTAAGAAATAGAGTACACTGAGAGTTTAGGATGAGTATCCGCACATGCTTAGTGTGTTTCATAAGTTTCAATGGAAATGGACTCCCATGTATTAGGGTGAGCCAGACCCTCAGGTAGTTGATGATAGGTTTGAGGTAGTCATGTGCACTATCTACCTTTTCAGGGCACCTCTCAATTAGATAGTTGTCCAAACGATGAGTCTTCTACCAGGATGGAATAGGTGAGGGTGAATTATGATGACCTAGACCAACAATATTGGGATTCTCACCTATATATAGTATGATTGACTCATTATGGAAGAGTTATATCCATCCACGTTGATGTAAATGCATATCTAGGAGATTCTTCTGCATTAACAGGGTAGTTTTTTCATCTAAGAGTACTCAACGTGGTTCACAAACCTATCACAATACTCCATTAAAATGGCTTGAGATCTATTTTTTAGAGAAAATACCATTGAGAAAGGACTCCATAGAGACATCCATGTTGGTAGGTCTCTTTTTTTCATTCCTATTATGTAGGGTTGGGAGAGAAAGATTTGGTGATAGTGATCTTCCTGGTTAAGGGTCAGGAATAAGGGGATGACATTGGCGATAATGCAGTTGAGTCTTCTACAATAGTTGGACGATGTCGATCTACATTATTATGGTGCAAGAGACATACACATTCATAAACTCATAAAATGAGTCTATAGATTATGATTCATGTTAAGGTATAATTATGGATCAGGTCATCCACAAGATAGGTGGTGTTATTCTTGTGATGGTTGGAAAATATTCTATGAGATTTTATGACCCATCATGCTACCAAGAGAGAGATGGTGAATAGACCACCCTGGAAAAGGTACCTTCTAGATCATGGATTAATGTATGATAGTGGATGAGGAGGAGTAGGGATAGAAGAAGGAGGTGCAATATGGATTGATATATTACTATGATCACCACTAGGTGATCCTTTTCAGGATCATGAAGCTGAAGTATATGGGTGATGATAGCTGCAGAGTCCTATGACTAGGAAGATAAAAGGAGGATTAGTGGTACACTCAGTCTCTTTTCTAATTTAGTATTAGTATTGAAATTAATTGTTATGTGGTACTCTATTCTTCCCAGTTTTTTCTCAAGTCTTATCTAGGGTGATGCAAGGTGAAACAAGAGCCTTGTGACAATGTTGTTTGACATAACTTTGGACTCACTAGAAATAAGGAAACTTACCCCACCGAGACACGTTATAGTGGTGTGATATAGACCCATGTTTTTTTGTTAGTTCCACCCAAATAGGATAGTGTCAAGGTGTGGTGGATTCCTTCTTTTTAATCAAGTGTTTAAGGTGTGGTTGTGTGTTGGAGTGTTGGAGTAGGCCTTAGAAATACTATTGGATCCTTTTAGCGCAGTCTCGATGTAGGTAAAGCCTAAAATAGAACCTTACCATTGTGGAATATATGGGATATAAGATGTTTCCTTTATGTGTATTAATATTGGACCATTTGTTCCTTGATAGTTTTCTTCTTTTCGGTGTGTATCTGTTTTTGGATTTCTGAGTTGTGTTTCCAATAGAGGTTTATAGATGAAGGGACTGGTATGACCCTGTGTTTACACTTGGGAAGACATATGATATTTTTTTGTACCGTTTTGTGTTCTTAGACATATTTTTATGTGAGACATTTGAGGTTTTCATGGTTTAGTACATCCAAGGTTTGATGAGAAGGACATGGTTTCTTTAGTCTCTACATCATGTTAGCGAGGTGGTGTACCTCAAGACCAAAGACAACATATGGATTGAGTTCTTGGTTCTCACCATGAGTCATATATGAGGAGACATGTGAACACCTCATTTCATGATTTTAAATAGGTTTGAGATGGTTTTTTGAAGTAGTTTCCCCTAAGGTTCCCTATAGTGAATGTTTCTAGACAGGATGAGAAACATTTTTGTTGAGGAAACTGGCATGGGAGTCTTAGTTGAGAGTTCAATTTTCCCTCTTTTATTCCTAGGATTTATCTTTTTGAGAAGAAAATAATGCTTTTTTGAGATTTTAGTGACTATAATTCTTACTTGTAATAATTTACAACATTTCTATGAAAATTCTGGAAGTAGAGCGCTCAGTCGGCATGGATGTTTTGGGCCCAGAGAGCCTTGGTAAAATGATATTATAAATATTAAATATATTTTATAATGCATATATAGTTTCTTTGATAATGTGGAATAAAACATGAAAAAAGTATTAGATCATTAATATGATCCCATGTTTGAGTTCATAATATGGGTTTTAATCCACATGTGTCATAAATTTTATCAGCATTGGGTGCCCAGTCGGGGGTGGGTGTTGGCAGTTTGTTAAATAATGTTTTTTGTTTAAATAAAAAAATAAATCAATAAAACCCAACCCATTGTATGGAGAATGGTGAAATATCAGGGTACCCTCCCCCCCCCATGTGATGGAAAAACTGTGGTGAAACCAATGAGAGGAGGCGCCGCAGATCTATGATCCTGAAGGTGTTCTCCCCTGGATCATGGTGCAACAACTTTAGAGCATGGATATGCACCTGATGCTTCGAAATTTCACCACGAGGTAGGGAGATTTTGTAATTATAAATAACCATTTTATTCATTTTTAATGATTTAGAGACCTTTTTCATCATATAAATATTACATGGTGGTCAATATTTTGGTTTAGGAGAAAAATGGGGTGTTTCAAGCGGCTTGTATGGAAGTTTCATTCAAAATTACCAATCACATAATTTGTAGAGTAGGAACACAGACTGTGTGTCATTCCCATTTTTGGAATATTAACTGTTGGTGATTAAACTATATATACACTATATTTTCATTTTTTAGTGAGCCCAGGTCATATGGCAGAGGGTCATTACCAGGGATAAGGTATTAAGGGATATAGTCATGTTACTACACACAATCAAAATTCAAACATGGGGTTTATTATATGGGAACAATTTGACGACATATCCAAGATTCCAGTTATCATGGACACACCATGTAACGAGGCTACACTGAATGTGGAAGACTCTACTGGTGAACCATGTGGGAATGGAAACAACTAGTGGCCCAGGTGAGGCAAGACATGCCATGTACACAATGTACATGCCTTGTAATATCACATGGAAAACCAATTCATGTAGAGGAGTAAAAATATCGGTTTACATATGGGGTCACACACTATGTGGGCCCCATTACATTCCTTGTACAATTCTTGAAAAAATTCTCCTAGCATATTTACTTTTTTAGGGATCGAATCCGGGTATATGTGTAGCCAATCTTAAGTAGTTTTATTTTCTATATAGATCGAGATGGAAGCCTTAATGGTGGATTTGACATATTATATAGAGTTTTTAAAGAAAAATTCTTATTAGTAGTTCTAAATAATATAAGGTGATTTGGGTGGATCACTAGAGATATATAGGGTTCGATTACCTTCCCAAAAAAACTCAATATGTGGTTCCCTCTAGACTCTAGAGGCTGGTGGTGTGGTGCTCCCCTACTATCAGGGCACAGGTCCCATACCTATGGAAGTGTTGCAACATTATGCATCATGATAACGACTCTCCTTATAGAAATGTGTGAACATTGTTAGATTTAGGTTTGGTTATTAGAGAGATTTTGGGAATTGTACTCCATTTTGGTATCAGGGTACATGCCCCCTACTAGTGGTAGTGTTACAATGTGAGGCATGACAAGAATGTCACTCTTTCTAGTGCTGTGAGATTGATGTTGGAGGAAGTTTTGGTAATTATAGATATGTTGTGACATTTATTCCCCTGTGGTATCATAGCTCATGTTTTTATTACCTCTCAGATCAGTAGTGATGGAACTCCCCCACTGTGGGTGAAAGTCCTCTGCACACAGGGTGGTCCTCCTGAGGTTGGTACTACCCTCTCCCATCATGGCATTGGTCCCCCCTCATATAGGTCGAGAGATCTCCAATGTTGTATCTGGTCATGACCTAACCATACTCTTTGTATATATGGAGTTAATTATTCATTTTAGTGCTATGGTGTGGGTCCCTAATCCATAGATTTCATACTCCCTTATCGAACTAGGGCACAGGTCCTCTAAATACACTATTCTAATAGTGTTGGTACTGCCCTGTAGTACCAAGGTGAGGGAACTCTATTCCAGGGTTGGTAATCCCTTGTTGTGTCAGGGTTCAGGTCCACTATTATTATAAGATAGGTAGATTCAGAACTCCCCTCTCCATAGGGTCTGCAGTCCTCTACCTATATATTTGTACTACCCTATCTTCTAGTTCAGATGGGAAGAAGATCTTCCATGGGAATTGATTCTCCATTAGCTATGGAGCACAATTATAAAGAGAGGTTCCCTCCACTTATTATGCATGAAACTTAGTGAGAAGATAGTGCTCCCTCAATGCAGTGTGCGAGCCTCTCCCTATGGGTACTTCATTGTATCCACAGGATGGATAGGATTTTTTAATCCCTATGTTGTTGGGGAGTGTGATGTGTGGGTCCCTTCTTACTATATCATTATATAAGATTCACATGGTGTATAGTCTATATCTATGCTCCCATGTTTTTGTGGAGTGGCGAGGGGTGGGGTCGTCCACATGAGTACCATTGAGGTTACACAAGGAACAAGACAATAGTTATATGAACTCTAGTTCCTGGAACTAGAGTTATATCTAGATATGTTCTTGAGAGGAAATGTTATCTTCAATGGTTCATCTAGGATGGAAGGATTTTTCCTAATGGGGGTTACCTCAGGGATGCTCCATCTAGGTTTTTAGGGATTATGGTGTGTTTTATTCAAGACGAGTGTTTCCTTTGAGCCTTAAGTAGAATCTTGCGGCATGTTATGTGGTAAGGACCGCATTAGACTTGGATTTTGAGACAGGTATATCGAGGTTATTTTTTGCGAATCATTGTAGTGTTGTCACATATTGTGATTGAGACACTATGTGGACTGATCAAACTGGCCATGTGTTTCCAAGGAATGGTTTATATGTATTTTCCCTCTCGTTTAGGTATCCTCCACTGGTTGGTTAAGTATAATATTTCCTTTTTATTTCTCCATATTTTTTTTGGTTTTTTGGGTCACATACTATGTATTTTTATACTCACCCATGCATGAGATTTTACCACACATTCCATGTGAATGGCCTTCTAATGGAGTCCCAAGAAGACCCGGAGAAGGTTTATATTTGAGAGATGGACATATTGTGATTTTTACCAATGCTTTGATGAGGCATGTTCTGGTTATTTCATTTGACTGTTGTCCCCTCTTTTAGAGAAGGTCAGGAACTTTTACAGTTTTGGTGGGATTGTATTTTTCTAGTTTCTCATCATTTGTAATAATAATTTACTCTGATTGTGGGATGGATGTATTCATACATTTTTTTCTTTATTTTAATTTCAACACTATTTCATTGAGATGTTTTTGAGTGTGTTCATACATGTACCGAAAGCTAGGGCCTCCAATTTTTTTTGATATTCCTAACTACAGTCAGACTCGATCCCCTAGAATTGTAGAGGTGGGATCGAGGTATTCATGGATCAATCCCCAATAGGCTAGGTTGTGATAGTTTTTAAGTTAATATAGTAAACTATTTATATCTTCTCTTATATCAAATGAGAAATGAAATGGTCATTTGTGTTTATGGAGGACTACTACCACACGAACCGATGTAATTCATTATCCATCAACGACTTTAATGACTAGTTATAATGAAGGATGACACATAGAGACACAGACAGACAGACACACAGACATATATATATTTATATTATTAATTAAATTATGGAATTTGTTAAATATAATAAACCATTTAATTTATTATACTTCTATCCAATGAAAAATTATAACATCATTCATGCTTATATGAGGATTACCACATCCACAAAATGATGGAATTCAATTTTCATAAAAAAATCACATCGCTTCTATATGTATGTATTTAAATAAAGTATATGATATTTATTATATAATAATAATTTTTAATTAAAAAATAGAACTCACCTTATTTACATCACGATTTTTGAAAAATAGAATTGTTACTCAAGCATATATATGGCCTACATGTCCATGATTGTAACATTTTCATTTTTTCATTACCATAATTTTGAGTTGGTTTTAAATGTATTATTTTTAAATAAAAATGAAAATTATTTTATGATTATTATTATATAGTTGATGGAATAATGAACTCCCAGACCATAGTTAACAAACCAACATCATTTTAGAGTTATGATCAATATATCTTAAAAACATTCGATATAAACTTATATGATTATGTAGTTGAATAAATCATGGAAATAGATAAAATAAAAATAATAATAAACCTAACTAGATATATTAATAATGTAAAAAAATATCATAATGTTAATATATAGGGATATAAAGATAGTGCGTGGTGATTCAGACTTAAGGTAAGGAACACATTACTTTTAAAACCTCATTTTAAATGTATTAAAAATTTATTTTCTAAATAACTATCTTCCTTTTCCATATTCTTAAATTATTTTATTAATGTATTATATGGATATAGATTAATTATAATGGAAATTTTATGTCTCTTTTTTTCTTTCATTGAATGATTTTCAACATGAATCTTTTTAAGTATTTTATATAGACCACTTTTTACTTCCTCTAGAAAAAAATATATTCTATTTTAACATATACGACGTCAGTGGTTTTTTCCCACCATAAAAACTATAATTTTATGTTATATTAAACTATAATATTACATGTTTTGTTAAATAGAAAACAAAAACCCTTTCTATTTTTTTATAAGTAATTTGGAAAAATATTTTAAATGGAATTGATATTTTGATATCTAAAAATGATTTTCATATGACTATAAGGTATCCATGTAAACCAAACTTTGTATTTGGGTTATAAAATTTCACTCTATAATTATCTTTCTCCCTTGATTTGATGTTATTAAATGCTTATAAATTCTATATATATTTCTCTCACATATTCTCCTTTCCTTTGATGAGGTAATATGTGCCTTAATTTTATTTCATAAATGACTTCATTATAAAATATTATAGATATTCATTTTAGGAAAGATTATGTAACCCATTTATTTGTGTGGGTAATTATTATTATTATTTTATACGATTTATTTACTTTTGTTTCACACATAATCCTGAACATATTATGATGATTGTTCCCAGATAATTCTCAAATTCATTGTGTTATGTTTATTTTCTCATGAGATATTATATACGGTATTAGGGAGTAAACCTAATCCAATAACGGACTATGTTAACCATGTGATGTTGTCTTGATAGTAATTTTTAACTTATAATTATGTCATTTTTATGTTTTTCCCCATTTTATATGTTTCCATGATCTTATGATAACATGTTTTTAATGTTATCATCCAATTTTATTTCACATGAAATTATGTTTATAGGATGGTATATGCTACATCATATGGGTGAAATGTATAATTTTTTAGAAACATTTCATAAATTTTAAATAATTTCCAAGGAACCTCGATGAGTTTTATTTTTTTCCATTAGGATATATTTTGAAATATTTTTTGAAACTATATGGGTATAAAATATGATTTCTTATGTAATTAAATAATTACTTTTGAGCCTAAATTTTGATTTTTTAAAATAAAAATATTTTATAAGTATTTATGATCCAAAAATCATGTTTCTTTCTTTTTATATCCCTCACGGATCATTTTTACGATCGTTCCCTTTTTATAATTTTTTATTGGGATTTAATGATGAGTAGAGACAAGGATGAGGGAAATTTTACAATTTTTAAGACATGACAAGAAAATAAAAAAAATTATGTTATAAAAGTTTTATTTTGTGGGAAAAAAATGATTCAACATTTCCAATTGTTGATTTATAATTTATTTACGTAAGAATGAGGGCCTAATTTTCTAAAAAATTAAACCATAAATATCCTAAATTGTAAGAAAATTAATTCTTTACTTAAATCCCAAAATTACAAAAATGTTTAAGGTAGGGTCCTTATACTTACTGAATACATAATTTTTAAAATAAATCGCTATATGATACCAATCACACAAGACCTTTCCTACGTGGGGAAGAGGCTAGGTGTCACCCCCATGGAAGCCTCCAAAAGACTCAAGGGTTTTTGAATAGAAATGATAATTCAAAAAATGTTAATGATAATAATTTTCCAAACAAAAATCACCAATATACATCATCAATAAGAACACCCAATAAAAATTACATGGAAAATATTAAATTTCTGCAAATGGGATTGAATAACCAACAAATGTACAATATAATTTATAACCTATAATAATCTATAAAAGTATATATAGACATATAATAAAATTCTATAGAGTAAATGGATGGTGAAACACTTAAGGTCCGGGTAGAATCAGTTTTCTATACTGATAAGGGTTGGTTGAATCAGTAGAGGGAAATTTTATAATTTATTTTAAATAGAAGTGAACCTATGTGACATGTTAGTATATTTTCCCATACAGAAATCCCATCCTAATATTACCATATAAAAAAGAAATTAGAAAGGAATACCCATTTTTTACATGGTTCTGATCCAATGTGGAATCTTACTTCATACCTAGGATGGTTATTATGTGAACCATATATTCATTTCACTATAACCCCATGTGAAATCCTCATACAATCATTCTATAGAATCTCATTACAGATGACCAGAGTCACACCAAATATCACAATCTCACTCTATAGTACAAAATATGATAATAAATTATTGAATATAACCTAATAAACAAGGTTCATACCGAAACAATAGACAAATATAAACATATTTGATCCTCCAGAATGTGAGAGATAGAATCGCCCAAAGTGTAGAATTGTAGTTCACAATATAAATATTATCATACTCAAATTAAATATCCAAAATACATGACATTATTTAGAGTTATATCACTGAACATTCGAACTCATCTTCATATTTATCTTTCTCTTTCCTTTCTCCCACATCAAAATTTCTCAAAAAAATCATCTATCATTTTTCCACTACTCTCAATATTGATAAACAAAAATACACTCATATAAAAAATACCACTGATCTCCATTCCCTCCTTTTGATTACACCGATGTGAACATATATTCAAAACACCTCATGATATCTACTCAATCATTTATGTTACACCATAGGGGAAACATATTTAAAATTCCCCCTGATATCCATAATAAAAAACATTAATTGTAACTTCATCATGGACCAAGGATTTTTTATCGAAAAATTAAAACACCAATTAATTCTTCTTAATAACCACTACATTCTCCTTAAAAAATTATAGAATCATGGATTAATCATCAAATACTCTGATTATTTAATTATTTTAAACCATTAATATATTATAGTAACTAAATATCATTAGAATATTAAAATTCTATAAATTTGAAGATTTTATACCCATACATAGTGAAAATTTATAATCTTTTTTTGTAGAGAAAAATATACTACTTTGAAATTGGATTTGTGGTTCTTAATTTTCTATTTAGCCTAATGACCTACATGATTTGGAAACATGATTTTCCATTCAGATACATAACTAATAACCTAAATCATTCTTATTAGAAATAATCTATGTGGATCAATTATATAAGTTGTTGAGAGAGGATATGTGAATTAAAAAATCCTAAATATTGATCATTTGACTAGGTGAATCATTCTACTACAAGAGATTACTTCATAGAAGAAATTACTATTGGTACTTTTACATCACTAATTGAGCTATGTGAATAAAATATTTACTCAAACTCAAACAGATTCACTTTACTCATCCACCAACCCTTTTTCAAACACATTCTAGCCTCATGAATATTTATTTTCTAATATAATAATAAATAAAAACAAAATAAATCACCAAAAGATTTAGTAAGAAAATATATATTTTTTTCAAAAAATACAACAACAAAGACTCACCAAGTACAATGGGATCTTCATGATTTCCTAAACATGACAAAAAATCAATGGGGTCATTTAATCTCCACCTTTATATTTTATAATAATAATATTAAACCCCATAAAATACCATTACCCAACACAAAAATCATTAAATCATATCCAATATCAAAGAGATGTATACACACACTACACTATAGGATAATGTTGTGCTTTTGATATATTTGTGTCCCTCAATGACATGGATATTTAAGACGAGTAACAAAAATGTCTATAATTATCATACACATAATTAAAATTTTATCAAAACCCCACTTCATAATGATTGTATATCCACTTTTGGAAACATAATCCCAACAACTGTGATAGGGGATGGTTAATTAATATTATTCTCAATTGTTCATTAAAGGCTAATCATGAAATTTCATCATTAATTCAAAAAATATATAATGGTGAATAAATATTGGAAAGGTATATAAAAATTGATCATCAGAGATAATAAAGAAATGATTTATTTCTCCTTATTCAAACATATATTTTTTTAAATAATTTTCAATAATAATACGTTTAGACTGATTATGTTGAACTTGATTTTTTTATTTATAATACTTTTGTTGTTATAAAGAATCTTTAACAGTCTCGGAATATCATCCCATAAATCCCCTAGCTGAACCTGAATCCAAAAATCTTATGTAATTTCATGATTACTATTATTCATCTATACTCAAGTTCACTAAAATATTAATCTTATTGTACCATCTAACAAAACCACTACTAATGAAGAATACTCCACCTGATGTGGATGTATGGTTTGTATAGTCACATTCCCAATCAACATCACAATAACCAATATATTCTAGATCCAAACTGAATCTATAGAGAAGGTAATTATTCACGGTTTCTTTTACGTAACTCTAAATTATTTTTACTTCAAGAAAGTGTCTCTCCTTTTATTCACATTTATACCTTTCACACAATGTCACTGCATAGTAAATATCAGGTCTGGATGTTTTGAGATACAAAAGGATACTAATCATGGTTTTAAATTTCTTCTAATAATCCATTCTTACATATTTATCTTTTATCAACTATGTGAAAACTAATATAATAATGTAAAAATATATAGAATCTTATATTATAAACTTTTGTTATTTATTTATTTAGAATCATTTTTTATGAAATAATATCATAATCATAGATCTTCTCAGTCTAAAAGACTAGAAAATAGTTTAATTATCCTGGAATAGAAATGTCAAACTACTCTCGAATATTTTTTGTAAATGTTCAACATAATAAACTATTATTACGGGAAAAAATTATGTCATCCAATAAATAATCATCATTATGCCTTAGGGGTCATTTTTCAGGTACAAGTTGTTATCAATAGATCCTTTGAGAAACCATATTTTTCTCAAACATTCAAAAGGATTAGATACATGTCCCTTTGAGATGATTTTAATCCATACAAAAATTTAGTTAATTTTATAAAAATTATTCTATCACTATAAAAATATAATCCTTTTGGTTCTTTAATAAAAATATTATTCCTCAGGGTCACCACTCAGAAACATATACCTTCTATCAATTGATAAACATTGTAATTCTTTTTAGATACCTCTACCATAAACACTCTTATTATCTCTATTTTAGAAACTAAAAAGAAATATATTCATATTCAATTCATTCCATTTGTGAGTATATATTGAAAAAAATTTATCCCTGTTCTATGTGACTTCACCATTCTCATTCATTTTTTTCTTAAGAAAACCAAATTTGTTCCAACAAATTTTTTAATTATTTGTCTCAGAAAAGTTCCCATGTGAGGTTCTTCTCAATTTCATTGATTTATTAATTCATATCATCCACCCATTCATCATGTTTAATATAATAAACCACTATTATAGGTTCAAATTTTGATACAAACATTGTTTGGTTATCAAATATTAGTGTCCTTCGAGTCTAAAGAGGTGTATTCTAGTTCAAAATGGTATTCTTAGTTTATACATGTTTATTTAATCACTAAAACTAATTTTTATCACCATCATAAACTTTTTCATCATAACTACTACATTATATATTAAAATAAATTATTTATGGTTTGGTTTTGGTAAATTTTCTACCCATTTCTACAAAAATATCCTCACTATTTTCCATTGGATACCCTAGAATATAATTGATTATATTGACAAGTTTTAAATATATTATCATAAATATTCATATATGAACAGTCATATGTTTTATAAAATATCTTATTCCACCATATTTATCTATTCAAATTAGATAATTATCCCATATATATTCCAATATAATCATTTTCATAAAACATTCATATCCTACATCATTTTATTTTGATATGTAATGTTTAAAGACCATGAACAATTTCCTTTTATGATTCTTTTGGTACCACATATAATAACCTATATCACATGTCTCAGTTCTCAAAATACTTATATTTTTAATATTCATCATTGTATACACTACTTTTTCTCTAGAGGTATTTTTAATCATCGTTGTAGTCTAATATTTTTCATCCAATTTCCACAATGCTCTTATCATTCCTCTCTGTGACAACATTATATTGAAGTGTATACAATGTGATATACAAATTATGTATTCCATATTATCTAAGATACGTTTCAAATGAATAACACATGAATTGTTTCCAATTATTAGATTTCATTTCTTGATACACAACGAAAACTAACTTTCAACCTTCCTTATATAAATATTAAATATCTTAATAGCCTCGTACTTTTTATTGTTAAAAATAACATTATTCATCCAAATGAATTAATCAATAAATCTAATGAGATAAAAATCACCTCTAGTAGTCTTTTGAATCATAGGCCCATAAAGATCTATCTAGACTAATTATCATTGTGTTATGGAATTAATATGCACTTTCTTGTGAGTCTTCTTAGTTATATTTCGCTTATGACATGTTCCAATGATTCCATATTGATCTCTTTTCAACATTGGAAAATCTCTTACCACTTTAATATTCAAAATATTTTCTATTCTTCTTTTACCTCGATGAACACGTCTTCTATGTTATTAAATGTTTTCACCTTTCATTAAAAGGTAACAAGTTTTGGGAGGATTACCAGTCCATAATAATCATCCATTTTTTCTATTACATTGAGACATAGTTTTTCCATCACTTTTGATTTTAAAGATCCAAGTGTCTATTTTTACAATTATTTCATGCCCATTATCAAATTTTTTTCTAACATTCATCATGTTTAATTTTATCCCTTTAACATACCGAACACAGTCTAATTTATAACAATTATTCTCAATTTAAACATTAAAAATAACTTTGATCTTCAAGTAATAATCATTACAAAAAGTAATATAATCACCGTCATATTTATTAATATTATTTAGAATTCTTGAAACACCAGTCATGTAGAAGGAAGACCCAATATTAAGTATTAATGACCCTCTCTTATTTGTTTATTTAAATGAAAATTCAACGATGTTTGTATTTTTGTTCATCTTCCACATGAACTACTTATCCTTTATCTATGGGATGAAACAAATTGGGTAATATTTTCAATAATTTATATGATTTATATTCTTTATCTTCACAACATCTATATATATTTCCAAGAAAATCAAATCTATTTTGTGTCATCGTCTTATAACCAGTTTCCATATCAGTCCTATTTCTATCTTAGTATGATTTCTTCTCATTGAAAATTCTCTCCTAGGGTGATTTACCTACATTAGGTAATGGAATATTATACCACCACAAATTTTTATTTTTTATAAAACATTACACAATAACATCAATAACCCTTAACCCTAAAATCTATATTTTCTTTGAAAACTGAAGTTGTATCTAAAAATTTTGTATCCAACATTTTACATTTATTAAAAAAGTCAGTTTATATTCTCTCTCTAGTTAGGAAACCAATTTTATGTCAATCTAATTATTTCATTGGGATATTTTATATTAAGTTCCTTTCTATTTTTCTTTATCCATATTCAAACCTTATAAATATTTAATATTTTACTATATGTGTCAATAGTTTTGGGAATATATTTTTTCAAAGGGTACATTACAATAGTTTTTTCATCATTTTTTGGGATTATAAATCGATATCAATAGATATTTTGAACCCCTTAGTGTTATTTTTCATATATTTATCTTCTTTAAGAAATTTTGATTATTTAATTGATAATTATTAATATATAATGAATAGTTTTTCTTCATGATAATTGATCATATTCTCATATTATTTTGATTTAATCCTAATATTTTTATTTTCTTATTCAAGAGATGTATCCCCTATTTACATGATCATGTTTTTCAACAAATATTTTCCTTGTTTATTTCAAAAAAATATTAAACACTATATTGATAATGGTGTTTTTATCAAGACATATATTAATTTCATCTTTGAGTATATATTTTTAATCTATTGTTACTAAATCATCTCTATTAGTGAAATATGAATCAATGGTTTTTTTGAACATAAGCTATAAATCTTGTAAATTTTTAATATGTCTCTTTATCATAATCATTTCACGGTATAAAATCAATTTTATCTTATTTTATAACAATGTATCTTATATTACATAGTTGACATTTTTTTTGTCCATAGGCCTTTGAAGCCTTTTGGGTTTTATTATCCACTTCTATACATTAGTATTTTCATTATATTTTGATTCCTAATATGATCCTTTATTAATTTGATAATTAATAAGACAGTTTCCAAGTCTATTTCATTTATAATATTTATCATTGATTCTAATATATTGTATCTTTTATGTTTCTAAAATATTTTATAAATGAATGATACAACTCTTATATATCCTTATTCAATCATATAATCACTTGAGTCTCCATTTTAGTCATTTTTTAAAACATTCATATTCATCATTGCTTAAAAATCCATATTTTTTTACTTTATATTTCAATACCAAAATATTTTTTATTTCATAATCAATAAGAATATTATGTGACCCATCAAGAGAAATATCTTCTCTTTTTTCATGTGTTAAAATGTTGGGATCAAATATATCCATAAATACTCTCATACAGGTCCTAAAAAGTATAGAATCACCATGTTTCTCGCCAAATCCAATATTATTACATAAAATTTTATTTTCTAGAGTAAATAAATCATAAATATATTTATCTTATGCCATTTTAATTTCATCAAATTCTCTTATACAAATATTTTTCTTTTCCTCTTTGTCTTTCACATTTCTTTCATAACAATTATCTCTAACTAATCCTATATTTTGTATGGAGTTTCTAATCCAATAACTATAGTGTAAAATTTATTTGATGGTGACATGTGAATATCATTTTAATTTATTCCATACTCTTCAATATTCCTCGTGATAGAAAACAACATCTGGTCTTCATTTACGAATGGTGTAAAAACCACTATTTTTTTATTACAAACATCTAAAAAAAGTTATAAAAGATATAGTAACATTATATTGTTACAAATATGATAATCATTCAGGAAAAATAAGTAAATCCATTTTTATTAATATATTAATATCATCCATGGTTCAAATAATAAATTCATATATCCTGTAAGGAAAATCGTTCTTTGAAACTAATTAATGTACTGGGAAGTATTAGTATCCTTCATTGGGGGAGGTTGAATTAGTGGGGGGTATTTTATATAATTTATTTTTAAAAAATAAACATATATGAGTTGATAATATACAATAGACTTAAAAATAAAAAAACAATTCAGCACACGATCATTCACATAAGGAACGATCCCGGAACGTATAGTGTTTACATGGTTTGGATCCAATGTGTGGTATCTAACTAATTTTCATGGATTGTTATTCCCCCCAAATAAGGATTATTTACACTATAACCCTATGTTAAATCCCTTAAAAAAATTCAGCATCCCACCCCACATGTTTGGAGTCACACCCAATATCATATCTACATGATGTAGTTCAAAAGATGGAAAAAATGAATAAGATCTCCAAATCAGCCATGTTTCATCAGCACAAAAATTTGATTAACCACTTTAATGGGCCTCTATAATATGAATTAAAAACTATCTAATCATATAGAATTATATTAAACTACTCAAATATTCTCATACTAAAAAAATATCTAATGAAGACACGAGTTTCATCAGATGTAGATCACTGATGCTTCAACCAGGGATTTGGAATTCTATAATTTTTCTATTTTCTCATGAAGTTGAATATCTCTCCAAAATCATATCTCTCACTACTCTAGTCTCTCAATATATTGTTACAAAAAAAGACACATATAAAAAATACTCACAATAACCACACTTTGTTCTATGTTACAACGTAGTGGACACATATTAAAAACATCCCATGACTCCACTCCACCTTTTCTATCAAACTATACTAGACAGATATTCAATATTATCCATGATCTTCATGACTATAAACAAATAGAACAATTGGGTTATATACCATGGTTTTCCTTTTTACAGTGTAATTAAATCACCAATTTATTCTCTTTATGAACCACTACATACTCTTTAAAACATTCTAGATTCATGGTGTATAAACCAAAACCCAAGATTATGAAAGTATTCAAAACCATTCAATCATTGCAGTAATTAACTATTCTTAGAATATTCTAAATCACAAAGCCTGTGGAATTTCCATCCATACGTAGTGAAAATTACAAATCATCAATGTGGAAAAAAGTTACTTATATAGAAATCAAATACATTGTTCTCAATCGGATACATATCATAATATCCTATGTGAGTTGGAAATTTCAATTCACATTCACCTATGTCACCAATCGGCTACGTTGTAATCAATATAAATAAACTACGAGACTCTTTTGGCTTTGCCTTTAAATAGGAAACATTGATCATTTGACTACATGGAACATTCACATATGTGATTTTCTTATATATAAGGAATGGCTATGTGAATCTTCTCTTCACTAATTCAGCAATGTAGATCTAGTATTCACTCAAAATAAAACAAAACATCATCATCCGACCCCCATCCCATCCCAAAACATCTTATAGAATCATGTAAATTCTTCCATGGTATATAAATCCATGTAAACTAGATCAAGCACCATAATAATTATTGAAAACATCAATAAGTGGTTTTCAAAAAATACAACAACCTAAAATTACCAAGTATCATGGGACTTTTAAACATTCCCAAACCTGACCAAAATCCATACAGTTATTCAAACCACCAATTTTTATGAAGGGTAGGATACATTTATTATAATTAGGATTACCACCAACATGAACACCACATTTTAGTTAAATATTATACACCACTGATTCAACTCCATCAAATCCTCAAACCTAGAGAAACAAAATAAATGTATACATGTGACAAGTATTATCAATTACCCATTTATAATTACATCTCTTAACTAGTTTCAATATATGGGTGAGTATAAAAAACTTAATCGGATACTCCAAGTACATTACAAGAGAAAATATCTGTATCATAAATTCATCAATATAAAATAGTAAACTCAAAATATAAATATGGGAACTCATTACTCAATAATATCCCTTTATAACTCATCATGGAGGTCAATACCCTAATAACCATAAAAATAATTATCCAAAATTAATATTATTAAGATAATATATATTTAACGAATCAAAATATATATATATATATAAAACATCATAAAAAAATCATGTAACTAGGGGAAGTTGAATTTCTATCCTGAATAAAGGATCCCTCAAACCTAGAATACCCTACCATTTTTATCATTAGTTGAGAAATATTATAGTGGATCATCCTTTTATGTTTTTAGATCAATATAGAGATCTATATCATCTCATTTTCAATCCTAATTAACACATTACACCAAACCAAATTAAAACTAATAATGAACTGGAATTAGTTTTGATGAAACATTGAAATTATATCCTTGGACCATTCATAAATTCTTAATCATCAATTTTTACAACATATACATCAATTTTGGGGAAATTTAATAAAAAAATGGAATATTGTATTACATATTAACCCAAATGTGTTCTAAATTATAACATCCCATGATCTGTAGACACTTATTGCTTCTTCAATCAGATATCACTTTGTAACACTATGCATTCCTCTCCATATATATTAGGTTACCCACTAGAAACAAAGGTCTATAGTTTTATAGTGAGGAGATTATACCTGAATAACCAAGTGAAACAATAGTGGAAATATTGATTATCAAATACATCTATAAATAAATATTAAATAAAAAGAAAATCATATTCTGGAAAAAAAAGAAAAAAATATTTTATATCAAAATGAATTGTATATATGTAAAATAGTCAAACAATAGAAGAACATATACAACAAATATCCCATTAAGAAAACTAATACTAAAAGGCTCCAAAAATTGGACTCGAGATTTAACCAAGTCCCAATATCCCATGATCCTATAGAGTAGTCCAAATAACACATTCTTCATAGGGCCTTTAGATTATCTGATCATTTGATAATGATGTCTTCTTAGGTACCAGCTAGTGGACCGATCATGTTGTGCGTGCGACTTAGTAGGCCACCACTAATATCATATATATATATATATATAATACGATTAAGTATATGATAATGTAATAAAAATATATACAAACCCACAATAGGGTAATAAATTAAATAAACATACATCATTGATTCACGAGTTACATGGTGACATTAGAGACCAGACATACCCACCTCAACTAGTGTAAGATCTATCTAAATGGTAGGCATAAATCTAGGTGAAATATACTTATACCCATGATAAAAATACCTTTGAGGAAAATATAACCATCCCATGAAAAAAAGGTCACAACTGGTGAAATATACCAATCCAATAAATAAAAGTCACACCTGAGGGAATATACGCATCACAGAATAAGTGTCACACTAGAGGAAATATACTAATGCCCAAAAATGGTCACAACTAGAGAGAAATAAATCTTTATAACCATAAAGAAATATCTAAAGTAAACACCAACCCTAAAATAGATTAGTCTATAAATTCGCAATTTTAATGATCCCAAATAGTGATTTTTTTCTTACTAATGGATTATGTAGGGTATGATAGAAAAATATACTTACATAATTTCCATGAAATTTTGTTATGTATGATATGTGATCATAAGAAGAAATTTGTTTCTGTAAGAATAAATTAATGACTATAATATGGAATCTGTGACTATGAGAAAGAATCTGTTTCCGTAAGAATGAATTTGGGACTATAAGAAAAAATATATGTCCATAGTATGGACTGTGTGGTTGTTAGAATGAATTTGTTACCATAATAAGGAATTTGTTACCATAATAATAAATATTTGACAAAAAGAAGTCATGTACGGACAAAAGAATATATATTTAACCACAATAAGGAATTGATATCCACAAGGATAAAGTATGAACTTATTTGATAATCTGTTATTGTTCCTTAAGTATGATTCAGGGAATTTTTATTCTATCATTCCTATGCGAATATATGCATATTTATGAATAAAATAATATCATATTACAATAATTAGTATTTATTGAATAAAATGAATGTTGTCTAATTTAAGTATTCGAGGTCCAGTTTCTCAATCTGAGGATTTAAGAATATTTATTCTTATAAGGATATTTAAGAAAGGATTGATCAATAAATTCAAGAAGTGACTCACATGTATGTGTAATGTATGAAACATATAATACTATAAGAGCATTACAAACCTAATTAGAAACACTATTTCTTTATTTGTACAGTATTTTTGTGTTAGAAAGAGAATATTCAAAGGATTGTTTCACCTATTTCAATGGTCATATTTAAAGAAAGTTTATCAATTGATGTTGATCAGATATTGAGATATAAAAAAATTATTATTTTTTCACACTATTTTTCCCAATTTTAATGTTATTATTATATTTATTAAACATTTATTTAGAGATACTCATATAATGTAATAATAATTACTTAGATACATCATCATTATTACTTCAAATCAATATATCATTTGTACAATTGGTGAAGAGACGTGGGTAATCCTGGATTACAATTCTTGTTACTAATTTTGTAAGACCTGATCCAAGATGTGGATAAGTTTATTGTTTTTGAAAAAAATTACTAGCAATGATCATGCTATCATGATGAGAGGACATGGTTCTATATTTTAATTATACCTCTTTTATTGTTTAAAATACACTATGTGTTATTTAAAATTTTTACTCCATTTCTAAACAATTATACATTAAAAATTATATATCTTTTAGATAATATTTTCTCAGAATTTAAAGATAAATATATAAGAATAATACTTGGAAATATGGATTTAATCATTGATATATATATATATATATTTCAGTGTGTGTGTTTTGTGTGAGTATATTTGTTTGAAATGTTAAATTTCTTTTAAAATTTTTGTAATTAGGTTGTGTTTGGTCCCTTGAGAAACCTATCAAAAATATAACATTATATATATATTGATTATTTTTGGTAACATTGTTGTTTTATATATTAGGGTTTTTTTGAGCTTTCTCTAAAAAAAATATTTCATTGAATACTCATTTCAAGAATCTCTTAATCTATCCACTGGGATTAACATTTGTATCATAATATAGTTCCTATGCTCTTGTCTACTTAACAATGATCATGTTTTGAGAAAAATATATCTTTTCATTTTAGTGTTATTAGAAATTTCTACTTATATATCCTTTGATATTTTAAGGACATGATACTAATAGAAAAACATAATTTAATGGGAAAAAATATTCCATTTGAAAATTAAATTGAAAATTCATATTCAGAGCATCTTTTTTTACATTTTTATTATTATAGAAGAAAAAAATGAAAAACTAAAAGATCAGAGTCTTAAATTGAGTGATGATAATATGGATTCTTATGATTTTAATTTTAGAAAAATTAATGTTTATTTTTATTATTTTGGAGAGGATCAGTTCAATATATTATCCACAAATAATATTTCTTTTCAAAATTTGAATACACTTTCTATATTTCATGAAGGTAATCATAATTTTAATGAAATGGTTTTAAATATCTATAATATTAAATATGATAAATTTGAAATTTATCCAAATTGATATATTTTTAACATTTCTGGTAGATTCAATGAAATTTCAAATACCATGTTTTTAACTGGAAAGAAGGTAGATGAAAAAGGTCATGTAATGAGAAATTCTATATGTCTACATCATCTCTTGAGTGGAACTATTGTTGCCATAATAGTATCTTGTGACATGAGAAATATTAGAGAAAATTAACAAATTAACAAACTAAGGATGTATAATGAAGCATTTATAGTGAGAAATGATGAAGGCAATGAACCAAAAAAGTCAATAACATTAAATTCATCTTATTCTAAATTGAATTAATTTATCCAATTTGGTAAAACCTGTGGAGGTGATGTTGACTTAGAATGTAAAAAAAAGATAGATCACTTTTCTATAAGGTTCATGAAATTTTATATGAGTTAAAGGTTCTTCCAAAATACAATTATAAGGAAATGGTTGATAAAAAGGGAAACTAGATAAAAATATGACCATTTTGATGAATTATCATATTTGAGTATAAAAGAAAATAGAATACTAAAGTATACTATATAATAAATAAAGTTAATAAGAAATATGATTAAAAAGGAAATAAATTCAAGAAGTCAATGAAGGTCAACTGGAGTGAGTCTGATTATATCTCTAGTAACTATGACTCAAAAAAAGCATTATATTAATTATTATGAATTAAATTCATTATTTTATAAAAAAATTCATGTGAAAATTCTTTTCATCAAGAATCATGGATGCATAATAGGAGAATAGTTCATTATAATGTATTCTCCTGATGAAATATTATTAATATGGCTTGTCTTAAGGATCTAACTAAACTAGAAATTCCAAAATATTAAGTGTGAAAACCCTTTTAAAATGGGAAGAATGTTAAAATTTATTTCAAAAACAATATTTCTTTTCTTCTACTCAACCTCCCAAACTGGTTCAAATGGACCTTTTTAGACAATATAGAATTTCTAGTTTATCTCGATAGATTTTTTCATGTGTGATTGTTTATCAATATATAATATTCATATGGGAATATTTTTTGGATCACAAAAGTGATATGTGTAGTTATTTTTTATAATATGTATAATCCACCGAAAACGTTACAATACTTTCCATCAAAACAGTGAGATGTTATCATGACCATGAGATTAGAAATAAGGACTTTGAAACACCTCAAAACAAGGCTATAATTATATCTTCTCTCTCCACAGACACCTAAAAAATGGGGTTATTAAAATAAAAAACAATATCCTTCAAGAAATACCTTGATCAATGAATATAGAATATTATTTTCCAATATATTTTTAGGTTTAATCAATAAATAATGTTTTTTATTTATTTAAATTTTTTTAATTAAGCCCCCTTTGGAAGAATATTCCTTTCAAACTTTATAATGGTCAAAATTAAATGTTTAATTACTTTAATGATTTCTGATTAAATGTTTATTTTTCCAATACAAATGATAATTTAGAAATACTTTCATCCAAAAGTGATAAAGGGAATTTTCAATGGTATTCAACAATAAGAAAATCAAATAGAGTTTTAATAAATCAAAAAATTTGTTACACCCTTAATTATAAAGGTTTATATGACTAAATGATATAACTCATGTCAACAAGATTCACCTTCCATTTCGGGATCCTAACTGATTAGAACTTCACAATTAATCATGCTTGGCCTAGAGTAGTGATTAAGGCTGGTGACCCTCTGGGAAGTTTCATAGGGTGTGTGTGAGTGGGGAAAAATCACACTGTAAAGGACATGTGTTGGTCTCTTAAGACTATCAGTACTCGTATGAACCATTCAGGCATGTGGGTGGGCCCCAAGGTGGGGACCGCATGTCTACGGGGAAACTAGTGGTACCTAATGAGCCAGGACCCAAAGATCATGTTAAGTTGGGGTGTCTGTGATGTCACCAAGAACCAATTGTTACATTTGGTATCAAAGGTTCTTCTCAGCCCTATGTGCAGTGCACTACCTAGTTTGAGATGTATGGCACACAATGAGGAAGATGTGATCTAGTGGGGGTGAATGTAAAAACCCAGAATGATAATGGTTTGAATGACTAAATGATATGACAGATGTCAGCATGGTGGGCTTTTCTTTTAAGTAGCCTGCCTGATTAGAACTTCAAGTTAATCATGCTTGGACTGAAGTAGTGATCAAGATGGGTGACCTTTTTGGATGTTTCCCAGGGTGTGTGTGAGTGAGGAAAAAGCACATTGGAAAGGACATGTGTTGTCCTGTGAGGACTGTCAATAGTCATATGACCCGTTCAGGCGCGTGGGTGGGCCCCAGACTGGGGACCACATGTCTGTAGGGTAACTGATCATATTGGCGAGCTAATACCTGACATCCATGTCAAGGCGGGGTGTCTGTGATGTCATAAGGACATAGTTGTTATAGAAGTGGTGCAAGAAACTGTTTAGGTAACTTTTGATGAAATAGTTCCATATGAGCCAACTATTTCTAACAAATTCTAGAGTATGATACATAAATTTTATTTGTAAATAACTATTTTAAGTCCAATAATCTTACTAATAATGTACTTGAAAAATATCCAAAAAATGGAAAATCCAGTGAACCATATGTTGAGGAAGACCTTGATGTACCTAGTAACATGATTCCAAAAACCATTATAACCCATAAATATTACCCTACAGACTATATATAAGTTTATATGAAAAAACATACACAAAATGAAGCATCACATAGAAAACCATTTTATCATCAAGCCATTTCACACATCTCTAACTCATGAACATTAATAAGGAAATGAATGATGAACATTGAGTTATGGATTCTAATGAAAAGTTTAATTATTTTGAGAGGAATAAAGTATGTGATCCATTTGAGAGACCTAAAGACTAACCGAATATTTAATGTAAATGTGTATATAAAAAAGGTTGATGAATATAAATTTTTAATTTGAAACAAGGCTTGATTGGTTGCAAAAGGAGAAAGTCAAGAGGAAGGTATTTACTATTAAGATACTTTTTCACATGTAGTTGTACATGAAGCAATAATAATGCTTCATGTTTATAAAAGACATATATGTTTAAAAATATATCAAAATGATGTAAAGTGTGTATTTTTAAATTTTTATTTTATTGAGTATGTATTGTTTTAGTATTAATTCATTTTTAAATCATCATTTTAAAAATAAGTTTTTAAAAGTGAAAAAATAACTTTATAGTTTAAAACAACCTCTTAGAGTATAGTAAGATAGGTTAATTACTATTCTAATTTCATATTGACTTTCAAACTGGTTTTTTGATCTGACATATTTAATTAATATAACATAAAAATATTTTCTATTTGTAAAATATATTTTGCTGATATTATATTCAGTTCTTCAATATGTCGTATGTGTGTTGAGTTTTAAAAATTTAGGAAAAATGAATCTAAAATGGGTTAAGGCGGTGATTAAATTCATTTTTTGGTTTTCAAATATATAAAAATAAAAATAAATTGTTTTTGAATCAATTTTAGTTCACTAATATTGTTTTAAAATGTTTTAGAATTTTTATAAATAAGCGAAGTTATACTCTAATGGAAACAACCTTTAAAACAGTTTTAGTTGAGATTGGGAAACTAGTTTAGTAAACTAACTATAGAGGTATGATTAGAAAATTCTTTTAATTGAATTATAGTTGATGTGAAATTATTTTTATTATGTGAATTTGTGTGCATTTTCAATCACATCCTAGGGAATCACATATTATCTTTTTTAAAATTATTTTATAATACCCCAATGGTAAAACTAATTTTGGATTTTTTTACTCTAGAGGACATGATATTGAATTTATTAGTGACTTAGATTTTTATTTGGTGGATGTAAGTTTGATAGGAAAATCACCTCATCTACATATCACTTTTAGGGGAAGTCTCTACAATATTAGTTTGGTTTGAATCAAAACATTGTTTCTATATCGACTATATAATATGAGTACATAGTTCTGTTCATTTTTGGGGAATAGGTTTTTGTAGATAAAAAACATTACCAGACTATGGATATCAAATATGAAATTTTCATATAAACTATTTTAACATAAGTGCTATAAATATTTCTAAAAATCATTTTTCTCATTAGAGGACCAAACAAATTTATAATACACATCTTGTATTAAGTGATCATTTTTAAAAATTTGATACCATTCTTGAGTTCATAGGAACTAATCATAAACTATTTATTATTTTTATAAAGCCTTTGAATATTGAAGATTAATCCTTATTAGGAATGACCAAGGGATGATTAATTATTTTGGATATTTTATTATTTTGACTTATGTATTACATTAATATAATGAAACATTTTATTACTTTATTTAGATTAAATTTTATTAATATTTTAATAATTTCTCATTTTATCTCATAATTAGATTAATTTTTGAATCAAATATACTAAAATTAAGTTGTAAGTCATAAATGGCCATGAACATGCTATATCGACAATGATACTATAGAAATGCTACTGTGGATTTTCTATCATGATTAAGCTATTATATAAATGCTATTATAAATATTCTAGCATGGATATTCTACCATGTATACACAACCATGAAAATTCTACCGTGAGTAATTTTTCATTCGATTATAATGTCAGTGTTATATTATTTCATTCTTATAATTATTTTTTAGTCAAATCATTTAATTTAATTATTTAATTTAAAATATAAATGTTTAAAATCCCAAAATTTTAATTTTAATCCCATTCTTATAAATTCTAAATCCCCACACAAATTCTTCAAACCATTAGTTCCTCTTTTTCTAAACTAGACCAGAAAATCCAACCTTCTAAATATATATTTCAAACGATTGAATGAATTAAAATGTTGTTTGTGTTTTTTTCTAATGTGATGGGACCTTACAAGAAATAAAAATTTGTGCAGAGTGATTTTATTGAACCTCAAAATCTATTTTTTTCAGCGCATGTTATAGTTTATAAGAAGGAAATGGATTCTATTTCATTGGGGACAATATTATCTCTAGTGTAGAAGTTCATAAGAACTTTTTGGACAAAAATCCCTCATGGTATTAGTGAAGTGTTTTAGGAATGATTTTATTTAGAAAGCATAATTTTATAGTCATTTTTGGTTTTCTTGACTTATTGTTGACATGGTATGTTGACAAGATCGAAGGAAAAAATGGATTCTCTAGAGGTATTATAGAAAGATGTGTACACAAAGTGGGAATGCTTCATGGTGTTTTCCAAAATATTGGAGACCAAACAATGGATGATGGAAAAAGGTGTTTTTGGAAAAAAATTATTTCAATGCAAATATAAAAATTGGTGTAGAAGGGTGAATTTGTTTCATGATGTTGTGTGGAAGTGATGATTTGGGGACATCATATAAAAAATTGGTAATGTAATGTATTTCATGCTAGTTTTGAAAGTACAAAAGGCGGTTTTTCACAACATAAGAGATAGAGTTGTGTGTGCCTGTGAAAAAGAGTTACAAGACAAATACAATATCAAAACCTGAATTTTCATAGTCACAATAATGTTCTGTGTATAGAGGTAGTTATGTTATTATTTTGTGGGTAGGATCTATTGGGTCATTAAATTGGTGGAAACCCCTGTCATTTGAGGAGCTCAACCCTTTGAAAATATCAGGGCTCTGAATCACGTTAGACTTGCATTCAAAGAATAGATGTTCTATGAAAGTGGACGTTTAAAGGAAAGACAAAAGGTTGTGTAGAATAAGGGAGTGTCATGAAAAACCATAAATGTTGCATGAGATTTGTTAGAGTTTCAAATAAGTCACGTGAATGGTTCCAAAAAATATTTTTTTTGAACTATAATGACATTCCCAATAATTTTGCTGCAAAGGGGTATTCATCAAGCAGATAAATGTGGAACTTAATGATGCAATAAATGAGGTGTTTAACATAATTATTAAAGTGATAAATGTGTAATATTTTTAATTATTAGTGAGAAAACATCATTTGATAGAGTACTGATATTTTAAATTGTGATTTTTTTGTAAACCAAGAGGGATAATGAGTCCACACTGAACATTGTAGGGGAAGTGATTTTAGGCATATAAGTAATCTGACATGAACCATATTTTAGAAGTGGGACTCAAGGGATTTGGTACATCATTACATTTTTATTGTATGATCATTGGGTGTATCCTACTGAGGGTGAACCAAGTAAAATTGTTGTTTCTCATACATATATTCATTTATTTTCATACATTAATATGGGAAAGGGAGAGAATAACATTTTGTTTTTAACAACTAAACAATATCCAAAAGGGAACTTATTTTAGTCTATCATACCCTAATTCACTCTTCCTCTCAGGGTGTTTAACCAATTAGGGATAAAAAGTGGTGTTGTTGAAAAATGATATTGTCATTGTTTCTATCATATTGTTTTCAATGGAAGTTATTAATGATAAAGGGATTATGATCTTCGATGTTATTTTTTTGATTATGGAGGAATCAGATGAATCACTACTTCCATTATTCTGGAATGGATTTATTTATGGTAGGAATGAAAAACATTTCTTTCAGTATTAATGGTGGCGCTTTATCAAAAGCTAAAAAAATGGAATTGGATGTTGATTCAAAATAAATCAATATATTATGAGGATCCCTATATAATGCAACATATACAAATCTAATGTTGTGTAAGATATCACATGATTTGTGATAAATGTTTCTAAATATTAATGAGGGTGACTAAAATTTCAAAGAAATAAAAAAAATATTTCATGATTCCACACTCTATTTGTAGTAGAATGAAGAAGTGAAGTCTGAGATGATGGAAGAAATTGAAACGATGAAGTATTTAATTCTAGATTACTCATAAATAATAAATGAGTACAAGATCAAATTTTAATAACAGAAAATGGTGATTGATGGGTTGAGTAACACAGTGAAAGATAAAGATATGTTCATCAAAAATCACGAGGAAGTGGTTATCAACCTATAAAGGAAATATAAAGATCCGGATAAACTATTGACTCTAGAAAAACAAGCCATAGAGAAAGTAGAAAATGGAAAAGTAGAGTTTAAATTTCTAGTGAAAGGGAAAAAGTATATCAGGAGAATAAAATGATAGATCTGAATGATACATCTAGTGTGGGGATTGATCAAAAATTTAGAGCAGTCATGGTTGATGTAAGATCATACGAACCCACTCTGATATTGAATGTTGATTTGGGTATGAACCAGAAAAAATTGATTCAAATAACCTAATGGAACCCCATAAGTGAAGTGGCAACACACAAGAATTCACCCCACATTAGATGTTATTGTTTTTGAAATATGGGACAATCAAAAAATGATTGTTCCATATCCAAGATGTTGTAAAGGTGACAAAACCAACATAGGCTGTCATATAAAGATCAATATTCAAATATTGCATTTGATGGTCATTGATTCAGGTCTAGATAATTCAAACAGAGGGAATGATATTTCTCATCAACAATGAAGAGAAAAGTGCTAAATATTATGGAATATGTTTATAATAAGCAACTCAATGTATCATAAAATGAGATGAAAACAAATAAAACATTTATATCTCTTCATGATAAAGATGCTCTATTATATATAGAGGAATATAAAGACTATCAATCCATACTGAGTATGAAGTTAGAAACATGGATCCTAGAGAAAAGTAATAAATAAGAAGTGGTTGAAAAAATTGAAATTATCCCATCGGATTGTTTTAGTGTAAGTATCCTTGATAGTGGATGTACATTACATATGATAGGTAATTAGGATATTGTTACATGTATAAAATATTACAAGGTAGGTGTTCCCAAATTTAAAAATGATGAAGTCCTAGAGATTATTGGCTCAGGAAAAGAAAAATTTAGAGGAAAAAAAGAGATGTGATGATTTTTTTAGTTATTAATGGTCTTAGTCACAACATTCTTGGTGTTAGTCAACTATGTGACTCAAGGAATTCTATAATCTTTGTTAAGATGACTGTTATCATAAAAGGAATATTTGGTTTTGTTGTTCTATAGGTAAAATGAATGAAGATGAATCTTTACCATGTAAGTGGATAGGAAGATATGTAATTTTCATCCATAAAGGATGAAAATAGTTTGTGTCAGAAAAGAATTGACCATCTTTGTCAAAAATCCCTCAAAGATCTAGTCAAATGTGATGTATCTCAGGATCTCCCTAAGCTATCATGTGATCATAATCACAATTGTGATACATTCCAAAAGAGGAATATTATCAGAAAGATGTAAAATAAAAAATAATTAAATTATTCTATATTTATGTTATTTGTGAATGAATATGTATGTGGGAATATCACTCAAATTTATATTGATAAGAAGGGGTATTATGAACATGAGCCTTAGCCCAGTTGTTAAGGACTCTGTAAGTGCATCAAAGCGACCAGGGATCAAATCCAGGCGGAGGAAGAATTTATGGGGAACAGTAGTAGTACTATTGTAGTACTGTAGCAGGAACTGTAGCGGGAACTATAGCAGGCACTGTTTGGCACTGTAGCAGTAGGGAATATGCCCCCATTAGGGCCTTCGGGCCACTGATTTGGTCCCTGATTCCTTTAAGGCATTCGGGCTACCCAGGCCTTCGGGTCAGTAAGGCCTTCGGGCAACCCCAAGGCCTTCGGGCCACCTTCAGTGCATATGTAAACCAGACAACCTATAAGGAACAATCTCTACAAGGAGGATAGGAAATGAGATTTCACCATAGCAGAACTTAAATGGATTACAAGAATGAGAGGGTATGGAACCTTCCCTCGGGAAAATCATGTGCATGCATGGGAATGCCTAGCCAAACAGCCATGCGAAGGTGGAGAGTTGATTTCACAATGAAGATGTTGGGGAGGAGCACTTCCAAGTAGTTAGTCTGGGTTGTATGTAATGTTTGAAGCCTACGGGCAATGAATTCATATAAGGCCTACGGGCCATGTAATACTTATGCCTATGGGCCTTGTAAGGGTTCCACCTCACCCCTTGAAAGGTGGATTATCAAAATCAACAAAACAAATGAAGGCCTTCAGGCCATTGGAAAGGGGTATTCTGTTCTTTTAATTGAAAATTTCATAAGGATGTCATGGGTATGTTTCATTTCCGACAATTCTTATATATTTAGTTGCATTAAACAGTATGAGAGGGAATTTGAATGGATGATTGGTTGAAAGTTTCTAAAGATTCAAACTGATAATCATATAGAATTCCAAAATATCCATGTAAAATATTATCTCGAGAAACACTAGATAAGGAATCATTTTTCAGTAGTGATAACTTCTTTACAAAATGGAGAGTTTGACAGGAGAAATCAGATCATAAAAAATATTCCCAGAACAATTCTTATTTTAATTAAACTACTAAATAAATTATTGAAAGAAGTAGTATTTACATCAGTCTATATATCCAATAGGGATTTATTATGTCCAATGGAAGAAAAGACTCCATATGAGTTGTTGTATGGGAAGAATCCACCATTTAAATGATTTATAATATTTAGTAGTAAATGGTTTATTCTAAAAAAGAAAAAAAAATTGAATCACAAGAATATGAGGTGATATTTATAGGATATTCACTAAAAATCAAGGAAAATAAAATTTTCAATAAGTGGCTTAGAACAGTAGTTGAAATTGATGATATCACTATAGTAGAGAATGAGTAGAATCTTAAACAATACAATGAGTAGTTCTTTGATGAATATGATGAGGAGTAAGAACCTCAAGATAGTTGATGTGGAAAATGATTATTTAGAAGAAGGTACTGATGATGAGAAGGAGGAATTCAAATTTATATGTACACAAAAACAAAATAGTCGAGCTAAAATTGGCGGAAAAAAAATCATTAGTGATCAGGAAACGCCAGTTCAAACCTAAAGAATGAATTCATTAAATAAGGTATCCTTACTATATCAGGTAGAGACTAAATGTTTTTAAGAAGTATCTAGAGAAGAGAATATAGGTAAGGCTATAAATGAGGAGGTTGATTGGATTGAGAATCATTAGACAAGGGAGATTGTTTTGTGACCAACAGTTAAGAATGCCATTGGGACCCAATTGATGTTTTTCGACTAGACGAATTTATATGGTATAATTATTTTAAATAAAGAATGACTATTTTGAAAAGGGTACTCCCAAATATAGGGTATTGATGTTGATGAATCATTTTCATCTATTTCATGGATAGAGACAATCATATTATTCTTGGCCATATTTGTGAAAAAAGGTGCAATGTTTTTCAGATGAAAGAAAATTCATTCTTTCTAAATGGTGTTCTTGACTAAGAAGTTTATATTAATAATCCTCTTTATTTACTCATTCATAAAGATGATAAAATATTTTTTCTTCTGAAGAAGGTTCTATATTGGTCGAAGCAAGCATCATGAGCTTGGTATTCAAGACTATATCAGTTTTTGAATAAGCTTGAGTTTTGGCATTATAGAGTTGATTAAAATCTATATGTAAAAAATGAAAGCAATCAAAGGATTTTGGTGATGATTTATATTGATGACATAATATTATATGGATCATATGAAATATAATGAAACTTGTTCATCAAATTAATGAAATGTGAATTTGAAATGTCAATAATTGGTGAATTGATGTTGCTTCATTGATTACAAGTGACATAAGGAATTAATGGACCATTTATTTCTCAATATAAATATGCCAAGGTGATTTTCAAAAGATTTTGAATGGATAATTCAAAGGATATGATGACTATTTTGGCTACATGGATGAAATTTTCATAGGATGATGAAGGTAATGCAGTTTATTTCACATAATATAGTTAAATTATGGAAGTATATGGTACTTGATAGTGATATGAACATATATTTTTACCCACATGAAATGTAGTAATATATCAAAGGACACCAAATAAAGAAACCTACTTTTTTAAAAAATAATACCTTCCCATATCCCGGGGGCCGTAGATTTTGGTTTTTAATACAATGAAAAATCTCATAAATAATTCTTTGGATATATAAATGAAGAATGGTCTAGATCTGTAGATAAAATAAAATCAATGTCAGTTGGTGAATTTTATCTTTGTGGATTGTTTATTTCATTGTTGTGAAATAAATGATATTTTATTATGTTAATCCCTGTAGAAGCTGAATATATTATAGATACTCAAGAATAAGCACTATTATTATGGATAGAGAGGAAACATTATGATATGAGATTTAAAGTGGCATCTTTGATTAGAATCTATTGTGAAAATTCAAATGATATAAATTTTAGAAAAAATACAATCCATCTTTCAAAGATGATGAACATTGAAATTAATTATCAATTTATTAAATACAAGGTGGATAATAGTCTTGTGATGCTATAGTATGTTCCTGTAGAACTACTGGCTACAGTCATTCTGACAAGGGCCTTACCCAAAGTAGCATTTTAATTTCATTGTCTGGATCTTAGAGTTTAGTCAACTCCCCACTCTTGAAAAAGAGTGGATGTGGGACCCCCTCTCCACTAAGAATGACATGTTTTCCTTAATCTATTGATATGTGTTCCTTAAATATTGCAAAACACAAAGTATTTACCTTTGAGTTCATTGAAAAATGGGGAGAAGTTGTGGCAATAAATGTGGGAGAAAATGTCTCAATCAATACATGAAAAATATTTGATATGGGGAGCAATGAAGTAGGTAGGGTAATAAATATTTTGAAGATAAATTTGATAAATCAATGGATATATAACATGAAAGAAGAGGATTGTGATGAAATTAGATCAGTAGTTTCAGGAATGAAGTGATTAATTGATGAACATTACATGATTATCTTGTTTGTCACACTGTGAATTGCTCATGTGGGTATAGAGTGTTCATTTGGTAAATCCTTGATGACTATTTGAATCCCAAGAAGGTAATTTTTGGTAGAATATAGAAGGAACTTTAACGAAGAATCAAAATGTGAAGAGTTGTCAAAAAACCCAAAGGTGTGATTATTGGGAAAAATCATTCAACTTATAAGTGAAGTATTTTTGGGATGACTGTGTCTGTTCAAAATAATATTTCCAATATAATTTGCAGAGTTATAAAGATATTCTTGAAATGATATGTTGAAAAAGCTCTAGGATAATGGAATTAATGATCTAGAAGTAATAAAAAAATATTTTTTAACATGGTGGGGTCATTTCCAAAGATTGCCAAATTTTTGGGGTCCAAAATCTAGAGGATGGAAATAAGTTTTTTTTTGGAAAATGAAGTACTTATATATATATATATATATATATATATATGACAGGATATGATGATAGGTGAAGCTGTTTTCTAAAGTTTTAAACAAATAAATATTTAGAGACATCTTACCAAAATTTAATAATAGAATGTATTGTATGTATGTTCTGAAAGTTCCTAAAAGTTTGTTTTGGAGAAACAAAAGAGATAGAGTTGTTCACACCCATAAAATATACATATGCACAAAATATGAAATTCATGTCAAAGGACCATTCCCAGAGGAAGGAGTGTAATTATTTTGTAAGTAGGGTCAGACAATTCTATAAATAGGTGGCTAGCCCTCTAATTTGAGTATCTCAAATATTAGATAATATAAGTGCTCTAATTTGTGTAAGAGTTTTGTGCAAAGCATAAAAGATACACATAATAGGAAGTTCCACAATGAGAAAAAAATTTCATGGATGTAGTGTGACATTCTAAAAAATATAAATGGTGTACACAAGTTGATATAGTTTCATGAAATTCATTCAAAGGGTTGTAAAAAAACAATTTGAGGACCTCAACAGATTTTTAGGTAGTTATATGGTAAAGGGGTATTCATTAAGTGGATGAAAGTGGAACTTAATGATTCAATAAATGTGGTGCATAACATAATAATTCAAGTGTTCAATTTGAAATGTTCTCAAGGAGCAGTAACCATGTATATGTTGAGAGAGAATTGAGATTTTAAATTGTGATTAGTTATAAACCACGAGGGACAGTGAGTCAGTTTCAAATATTTTAATGGAAATGAGCCTGGATATAGAAGTGGTCTAGCCCAAAGTGATATGTAGTGGATTTGGTACATTGGAAAATTGTATTTGTATAATCCTTGGACGTCACACAGAGTGGGTAAACTAAGTAAAATTACAGTGTCCCATGAATGCTTTTATTTCTGGTCATACATTGATATGAGAAAGGGGGAGAATAATGTTTTGTTTTAAAATGAAACCTGATATTAAGAGAAAGTTGTTTTAATCTATCATTCCTTAATTCACCCCCTCTCATGTTGTTTGACCTTGTTAGGCTAACAAGGATCAATAATGGGTTTAGATATTCTTGAGAAATGACCAAACTCTTTATCGTTGGTTAGTTCGAAATGTCTATTCTCATGTTTACTCAGTATTTGGTGGTATGAAATATTTCATAAGGGCTCTCCTCAAAAGGGGAGAACTAGTTTTTTCATCAATAATATGGGAGAAATGTATGAAGGTACCTCATTAGGGTGATTTTATACATTTCCATATTTATTATCCTATCAACCATTCAAATTTTGAAAGTTAAAATGATTTTCTTTATTTTTATGGAGATAAAAATACCAGGAGAAAAAAAATTATAGTAGATTGATGAAGGTTAATTTTAATCCATAGAGAGGTTTTGGGTTGTGGAAAATGAAAAGGTTTGTGAGATTTTTTACCCAGTAGTGAGTCCATCTAGGTATGGTCACTTAGATGAACATGGTTTGGAAATTTATGATTTTATAAAATATTATTCTATGGAATAATTATAATTTTGTAGTGTTATAAATGAAGATGATATTATTGATCTTGATAGAGGGGTTGAAGCCTCATATAGGATTAAATAATAAGGTAGTTTAGCTTCTAAACATGTTGGTGTTTATAATTTATATTATGGATATCTATAATTTCTATTCTATTCAACATATCATGAAAAAGTTTTATATTATGATGACTTTTATCATAAATAGCTTTAAATCACTACTCCCTATTAGAAATCAATATTTTCATCAGATTTTGATGATGATGATGAAGGGCATGAACCTATTTTTTCAGATTCTGAAAATTTGTAGCTTCAAATATTGGTGAGATAAGTTCATTGAAAGGTTTGAATCTTAGCTATGAGGTTGAAATAACTTTTAATCTAAAGATAAAGGATTCATTATCTAAGGGATATAAATTAGAATTCCCTTTTTCACTTATACTAGTTTACTCAGATCCAATAATAAATGATGATGGGAATGATGATATTTCTTTTGGGGGTGTCATCTAAAATGTTCCATTGTCTATTGTATTTCATAAAGCATATTTCATTGGTTGAATTGACCTTTAAAAGTTTTTAAAATGGTTGTTTATGTAGTTTTACCTAGAGTTGAGACTGTTCAGTATGTTTCTGAGATTCTAAATTCATGTAAGAAGACAGTTCCTACATTATGTGGGTTTGTTGCGTTAAAATTTATTGAGATTGATAAATAGAAAGATATTGAAGTATGAGTTGAAGATGAATATAATAAAACTAATGATAATAGAATATAGTATCCTCATACTTTTACTAAATTTCTACCAAATAAGAAAAGATATCAATACCTTCCCCCTGATCCTCGCTCTTTCTATATTACTAGATATGATTTGGATGTGTTCATGGTTGATTTGAAACCATAATAAGAGATCTACCTCATAGTTTTCATTCCCAATATGAGAATGGTAAAAAAGAAGAGAAATATTTTTTTGTATCTCGTTATTTCTCAAATTTATCACAAGTGGGTTTTTAGGATTATAAAATTAGAAGAGTAAAATAAGAGGCTTTTTGTATACAATTGAGTGGTTCAAAATATTTTGGGGATATGAGACTTTATTTGAATCAAAGAGTCCACACAATCATTTTTCAGTTAGTTTCTCCCATATCCAGATCTGTTTCCTCCTATTCTAGATCTCCTCCTTCTCTTTCTCATGTTCTCTTACTTATCTTCCTCATATCAAAATTTATGTTGACCATTTTATAAGAATTTTGAGGGAAGAATTCATACATGAAATGGAAAAATCTTTCAGTTCACATGATGAAGATCTCAATATAATTAAATATCATGGTGAGAAGATTTATAATCTTATAAAGAGTTCATTTACAATTCTTTAGGTAGAAAGGAAGTGATATCCAAGACAATGGAGTCTTATCTTCCCAATATACTGATCTCACATCTTTCATAAAATATTTGGCATAGAATATCAAGTTGCATCCTATAAATTGTGCTTTCAATGAAAATTTATATCAGTATATGGTTTCTGAACCTATCTTGAATATATATATACAATATAATAAAAATTGTTTTCCAGTAATAAAACAAGTATGGAAAAGTCAATAGTGAGTTTGTTGAGTTCATGGAGGCTAATCTCTATACTACCCAAACATCTTGTGTTGCTCCTATAATCATACCCATGAATAGTTTAGTTCTCGATTACATGACTTTTATTTTAGTTATTACTTTTATAATTAGTCATATTGAGTTCATACGAATCCTTAAACCAGTGTATTCTATGATTTTTTAGGCATCCTACACCAATACATACTTTTAACGATTCTACATCGAAGGGAATGTCACCTTTTTACTAGAATGATCCTAATTCAAATTTTGATTAGGGATCAGAAAGGTGTGTTGTTTTATGTTCATTATATATCATTTTATAATAGAAATAGGATGAGAAAAAGTGAAAAATTAACTACCAATAAGATCCGGAGGCAGGCGAACCTGCTCCTATAAAGATAAATCAAAATGATAAAAATTATGCAACAAGACATTACAAAGTTTCTCTAAAAAGAACTGTGTACACCTCTCCACTATAATCAGCATGATCAAGACTTTTACAATACTCAGGTCGTAAAAATACCAATTATAATATAAATTATAGATTTCACTCTCTGAGAGAGCATCCACAACTTGAATGGCTTCGTGATAAGTATGTGTGATTGCAAGGTAGAGACAACTAATGAGTCAAAGAAGGTTAGTCCCAACTGGTAACATCTTACAAGGCACATTCGTTGGACGATCCTTGAGAATTTTTACTGTAATAGAAGAGTCTAGTTCTATCCATAAGTCATGCTAACTTAAATGGACGACATACCTTATTACTTCTATAACATCCCAGAGCTCTGCTTCATTAGAAAATCCATTACCAATGAAATAGAGAAAGCACCACTTCACAAATCCCTTATAGGTATGGAAGACGCCACCAAATCTAGAGGGACTTGGAGCATCTGATTTAGCTCCATAAACATTGAATTTTATCTAGTGTGGGAGGGTAGGTATCTGTCGACCATAAATAATCATCATAGGCTTCATCATTCTTCCATTAACACGAAAATACCTCAATAGAATAAGTTCATAGACATTATTTCCCATAGAAGAAGAACAATGTTAGAGGCAATTAAAATGGCATAGTGAATAGAATGAACACCCACATGGAAAGAGGGCTTTGTTCTGTTGAATATCAAGGAATTCCCAACCTTCCATATAAAGTCTAGGATCTCGGCCGCTGCTGTCAACATGTTGTCATGAACCTTCTCGGGGCATTCCGCACTGGAAACAGACTACGGTAACTCCTCCATAAACTGGAGGGATAGTCGGAATTGAGAAATTCCCCGCATATAGGGCCACAACCTGAATGCAAGGGTACAATAGATAAAGACATGAATCATGGTTTTATCCACTACTAAACCGAAATTATAGGCCACGACCAGCTGAAAACCACAGTGCTGCATCATGTGTTGTAGGGGGAGAAAACATTTCTAGATCCTCCAGACCAGCAGTGAATGAGATGGAGGGATAAATAGTCTGCAGAAGTCTTTAACCCAGTAAGGAGAGAACATTTAATCGCCACAATGATATCTATATCACTCTTTTTTGTTGAATTTTCCATCCATGTTAGGCATCTAGACAAATAAATTACAATCATTAAAAAAGTATCGAGAGGCCTCAACGTGAATGTGGCTGGGTAGAATTTCTTGAAGCTCTGTATTTTCATAAAAGTCTACAATATTTTCAATATTTAAAGATTATGTAATGATAGTGTCATCAAATATTGGTCAAGAAAGCCAAGGGTTGGGCCAACAATTTAGATTTAACTATTAGGAAACCACCCATTTCAAGCAGACCATGAGTCTAGAGAAATCATGCTTCAATGCTGTCCAAATAGAGGATCTGAGTTAACTGATGTAGCCATTTTGTAATTTCCCAAAAAATCTATTTTCCACGATTTCCATGGCTGAATCTGGGTTTGATATAAGATTCCAAGTGAATATTCTGATCAACTCATCACTGAATAAGATGATATATTTAATACCCAGCCCACCCATTTGGCTGGTTTAATACAGGCCTTCAAAGAAACCATGACTGACTTCCTCTCATGAATAGAATCAGCACAAAATAATTTTTTTATTTGGCCACATAACTCCTTAAGAAATATTATGGGCCATCTGTATAAAGAAATGGAGAATACAAACATTGAAGTGATGATTGCATTGAACAGAAATTTTCTCCCTGTATAATACATATTTTTTCCCTTCCATCTTGATAGCTGATTTGTATTCTTTAAGGTGATGATTTCCAAATTACACTTTTTGTATCAGCCTCAAAAAGAGGTACCCAAAGGTAATTGAATGGGAGATACCCCCTTCAAACAACAATACTCCTGGAAATTCTGTTTTGCCTAGCTGTTGCAATCCCTTCACCATATAAGACAGACGATTTTCCCCAACTGATGACTTTCCCTGCAACCTCTTCATAGTATGAGATAATTCTTTTTATGAAAGAGATATTACCTTTTTCATCTCTTCCTAAGAGCCAGATGTCATCAGTATAAAATAAATGTGACGGAGCACCCAAGTCCCTTCCAATTCTCATCTGTTTATTCCATCCAAAGTTGACCAGACCATTCAGGCACCAACTAAGATAATATTCTACAAGAGTAAACAGTATACGAGAGAGAGGTTCACCCTATCTAAGACATCATGAAAATTGGAAAACCCATCTATGGGATCGATTGAAAAGAATCATAGCCTAGAACTAGTGAGAATAGACCAAACAATATCAGTGAATTTTTGCGAGAATCCATGCATTTTTAGAATAGTTAAATGAATCCTCATTCTGATGGTGTCAAAAGATTTAGAAATTTCAATCTTCAAGTCCATATTTCCGTCTTTCACCTTTTGATTCATCAGATTCACACTTTCAGAGGTAGTGAAAACAAAGGTTTGTATATTCTTTCCTTGGACAAAACCAAATTTGATACTTGAAATGAGCCCCATAAAAACCACACCGAATCATTGAGTCATTATTATACTAGTCACTTTTGGTATGGTATTCCCAATAAGAAGAGGACGGAAATATTTAATGTCAAGGGCATTTAACTTCTTAGGGATTAAGGAAATAATGTTAGAGTTCATCCAAAAAGGCATGTATGTTGATTTAAAAAAATCATTCACTGTATTTATTACATCAATCCAAAAAATGTCCCAGAAAAACATAAAGAACTTATCAGTGAAGCCATCTGGACCTGCAACACTATCAATATTCAAAGAAAATAGGGGGTCATATTCCACTTTTTCATTGGGGATGTCAACAAGTCTCTTATTCTGATCCACTTCATTGGAAGGATCATAGCACTGGATAATTTTCTCAAAAATGTCATTATGAGAATCTGAATAAATTTTCTCAAAATAGGTTATCACAGTATCTGTAATCTCACTTTTAGAAGAGAATATAGTACCATCATTACACATATTTTTGAGGCTCCTCTTTTTCTTCTTTTCTTGATTAATGCAGTGGAAAAATCTTGTGTTTCTGTCCCCATATTTTATCCATTTTATATTCAATTGGGTTTGAGTTAATTTATCTTTGAAGATAAATAATATATCCAGATTTGAAGAAGCCTGAATTTCCTCTTGAGAAGGTAGTTACTGACACATATTGTTGACTTGGTATCCTAACAAGACATTTTCAGCCTCTTTAATGTCACTATCCATAGAGGAAAAGGAATCCTTACGTCAATGTTTCTAGCTTGACATGGATTCTTTATGTTTACATCATAATATGTTAGAGGCACTCCCCAAATGAACCATTTTCCAAACCTCCAAGTTAATCTCCCCACATCCGGGGATAACTAGCCATGCTTTGATAAACATAAAGGGAAGGGAGATGACCTTAAAATTTATTTACAATATTCATTTTATTTAATAATGATTCTAGATCATCACTAATGGGGTATATTTTTTATTTTTCTAAAAATTAAATATTTTAATAAACCCAAAAAAATGATTATTTTATTACTAATGGTTTATGTGGTGTATGATAAAAAATATAGTTCTTGAATTTTCAGTAAATTCAGTTAAGTATGTTATATGACCATAACAATACTTTTGAAACCATTAGAAGGAATGTGAAACATTAAGAAGGAATCTATGACTGTGTGAAGGGATGAACTATTGTAAGATGAAATCTACATATATAAGAAGGAACCTATAAGTATAATAAATATTATGTACCCCTGAGTAGTAATGTGTGATTTCCAGAAAAAATATGTGTTTCTATAATGAAATCTGTGACTATAAGAATAAATGTGTGACCATAATAAGATATGTGAAGTATAAAGAAGACTTTTGTGCCTACAAGAATAAATTTTTGACAACAAGAATGAAATTATAGACTTAATAAAGAATAATGAACATGAATAAGATATTTTTGACAATTTCTTAAGACTGCTTCTAAGATTTTGTTTCGTTGTACCTTTGTTAATATTTTCATAGTAGGGGATAAAATACTACAAAATTAATATTGAACGTATTTGAGAAAATAAAAACAGTTTCAGGTCATTTAGGTATTCAAATTATAATTGTGAAGTACAAAGAATTAAGAATCACTATTCTTAAATGACTATTTTAGATAGTAGTGATCTATAAATTCAAAGGTAATATCACACATGTGTGAAATTCATGAAATAGAGAATAATATAAAAGTATTATTGGCCTAATAACATACCATATTTTATGTTTACTATGCATCATTTACACATTCCAAAGAGATGATTTAACGAATTCTTTTATCTATTTTCAATGAAATATTTAAATTTAAATGATTAATAAAATTTTATGAGAGATTAAGATGCACCAAAAAATTATCTATCTTTTCTCTCTCAATTTTTATCAATTTTCATGTTCTTATTTCATTTATTGTAAAATTATTTAGAAAACCTCTTATAATATAATAATAATTAGAAATATTCTTATTAATTATTCCTTTTTAATTATTTCATTTGACGTAAAACTATAGAAGAGGATTTAGTAAGATTGGACTTCTTTATCTGTTATTAGTTTTGTAAATCCTAGTACAGGATGTGCATTAGTTTACTAATTTTAATGAAAATTATTAGTAGTAATTATTCAATCATGTGGATAATACTAGTCTATTTCTTTTAACCAAACCTATATAATTTTTAAAATTCCACTTTATGTTATTAAAATTTTGTTTACTCTATTTTTAAACTTTTTTACACAAAAAATTATATATATTTCCAATATAAATTTTATATGTATTTAAAAATATGATTAGAAAAATAATACTATGATATTTAGTTTTATTCAACTATATATATATATATTTGTGTTTCTGTGTTTGTTTGGTGTGAAAATATATATTCACAAAGTCAAATAGATTTTAATATTCTTGTAATTGGGTTGCGATTTATCCTTTTAGAAACCTCTTAAATATATATATATATATTTATAATTTTAATTAATTAGGATATTTTCTATACAAATATATTTTTAAATGTAGTTTTTAATATAAATTTTCATTTGTTACTAAAGTCAACCACCTTTTGAACTATCCACTAGGACTAACAGGTGACCTAATGCAAAACACATTAATTCACTAATCATCTCGGTGAGATCTTAGAATTTAATTATAAATATCATTTTCTAATTTATCCAAAACACCATTTTGACACCATTATTTGTGATTTTTAATTGACCGCATTCTCTATTTTATAAATCAAATATTTTCCAAAAGTCAATCCAACAACTATAGTTTCATCACTTTTACTAACTCTTTGAATGAAAAAAAATAACATTCGTTGAATCTTCATATGATACCCTCTGATTATAAATCTTATATAACTCAAGGACTTCTCCCATAGTATAATTTTCATGATTTCAGTTACATATAATAATTTTTTATGAAATATATAGTAAGTCAGTGAAAATGTAAAACACATGTAGTAATAAACATAGTAATTTTTGAATGAACATTTTTATAACTCATAACATATTCTTAGAGACATAAACCCATTGGATATCAAAATTTAATTTGATTTAAAATAGAAATTTTTTAAATCTATAATAATTACCTAGAAATAGGGTGTATTAGAAAAAATAATAGAGAAATCACACGATAGTAAAATAAATGAGTAACGGTCAATGACAGATTATTAGCCATACCTCAACCTTCTAATCAAAAAAATAGTGTTTGATTCCAATAATTATTAAAGGATTAGATAACATGAAGAGGATCCAATGTGGAGAAGGGAGTTCATCACACATGTTAATCAAAAAGGATACAACCCTCATATTTTTAAAACCTCCCTCTAAATAGATAAATTATTAAAAACTTACCAAAATCATACATGATAGTTTTAGGGTGTGAAGCATTTCTTCATTACCTGGAAAATTTGGGGTATGGGTCTTGTTCCCTCTGTTTGATATTTCAGAGTGTGATAAAACATGTCACAGTGTGAAAGTCTATAGCTTGTATTTTTTCAACTCCAAAGCCTCACAGACCTCCCAAAACCCATCCTATGCCTCCCAAACTCACTACCAAACTACCCCCAACATCTCCATCAAAAAAAATGAGTATATTTATCATATATTAAACTAATAATGTAAACCATAAAACTCATACAAATCATATTTTATTTCAAATATCCCACCCTGAGGACTTATCATCCCCGAGAAGAGTCTCATTGGGTCTCTTCTGGATAACCCAAATTCTAGGCCTGAACATCCATCTCTCACTCACACACTATTTCCAATATATTTATATAAAACCATAACACTAAGGTGAGATTTCATACCATTATTATATTCTTGATTCACCCTTGAATCATTTCATGAATCATGGGTTTCCACACATATCACAAAATAATATTTCCTAAAAAAATATAAAACGCATATCAGGCCACTACCAACCCCTAAAATCATTATAAATAAAATATTTTCATGTTCTTATATGAAATTTAAATGAATATGAACAACAAAAGTGGTAATGGGTTTTTAATAACCCCTATATATATCATTTTATTCCAGAGATACATTTCCAATCATCATCGGGCTTCGATGGAAAATAACTCTAGCCACTAAGCCCATATATCCAACACTAACTCACATGTCCCCTCTCGTATTCATTTGTGAAACCACAACACCTGAATATGTGGTGTAACCTCTACTCGTAGACCTACTCTCCCATCGATGAACAATATACATTGTATGTTCCTCAAATGATATACCTATATATAACCAAAAAATTATCACTAACAATCCCACACATAGAGTTTTCTTAAAGACATGATCCAAAACACAAACCTCATTACTTCTAGAACAAATGAACCCACACAAGGATTTTCTCATACCCATGGGCTATAACACCAACCCCCCCCTTCTTCTAGATGTATGATACCCCAAAGCAGTACCATCATTGTCATTTTTCACATGATTCACCCCTAAATCACTTAGTTAATTTTGATTCATTGCACAAATCACTATATAACTTATCTCTGTCCCATAGAATGTCTACCTACTATTACAGTACATACTACACTAGTTGGTGTCAAAAATATATATAATATGTATGCTTTCTATTTTCAATCCCCTTCAAAATTCAGATCAACTGAATATGCTCTAAGGCCTACTACGTGAGAAATATCCTAAATATTTCTTCCTCAATAACCTAGAACCAATATATACATGAACAATATGATATAACATTTATATACTATTAAGGTGTTATCAATATATTCATCTAGTAACTATCATTTTAGGATAAATTCACTATGTTCAGGTGGTTCTCCCTAGAACCATTGAAATGAAGGACATATACCCTCAACATGACCTCAATATTCTAAATAGAGCACTCATACCATCCATCAATCATGGGTTGATAGGTAATTATCAAAACCACTTTTTTACGAAGTGTTTTTTTTAAAATAATGCTAGGGGACTCCTATAACATATTTTTTGAACAGCCATGGTCACTAAACCCCCATTCCACAAGCTAACAATATACTACCCATTGGTTTTGGTTATGCAATCATTCCATGCATACTTTCTATAATGTAAAAACCTAATTGGACGACACATCATGACACTTATTATGTTAACCATTTAAACTAAAATTGACCACATCTTATGAAAATCATGAGCATCCACATTTACCAAAGTTACACTTGAAAGGTTGATCCACTTTCCTATAAGGGTCAATCACTCACTATACTATCTTATTGGATTCCACATTAAAAATGCCATGACAATTTACAACAGATTGTCATTACTCATTATTCATGTCAACATATTTTCCTGAAGCATTTAAGTCTCATTGACCTAATCAATCCCCTATATTTCTTCTCAATATTAATAATTGGTCATACCACATGATGATTATCCCATATCCGGCAATTTATAAATACTAATCATTCTAAATCAACCCAACATTCATTGAAAAACACATATACTGGTTATTATCCATTCTATAATCCTAGATTGACCACTTGTATCCCTATGGTACCAATAAATTAAACTATATATGAGTTAGGATAGGTTTTTCAACACATCATTTTTCAATATTATAGAAAACTATGCAAAATGAGTGTGAAGTGATCAATTTTCTATAGTATGATCTCCACTGTAGTGCATACATATGAAGGATCTATGAGAACAACCCTTCTTAGTATCATAATACTTAAAATAGTAGTATTATTAATCTTTTAAAATGTTACTTGAGTATGTATTTGTGTCTATCCCAAATCTAGTCACCAAATTATTTCCAACTCTAGGGTTATTCAAAAATCAGTTTCAAAAATAATAAAGTATAAAATAGTAAAAAACACGTCTCACCAGTATTATCAAGCCTTGAAACATAATAAAATCAAATCCATGCTCATGTATAATATAATAATCCCACTATTAGGTTTGGAATAAACCCACCCTTATCATATGTAATCATCTCGAGTCATTGTCCATTGTATCACTATTCAAAAGAAATAAGTAATAGGCATATCATTCTATAACATATATATCTTACAATAAAAATTTCTAAAATCTATGATCTATATATCTCTCTGGTACCAATTACCCATTATCAAGATCATGATATACACAACAGAGACCCACATCAGAAAAAATTTCTATAAAATCCCCCAATAATCAAAATTCATGGAAATTAACAACATCCATAAATTTTGGTTACTATTTATATATCATATCATTTTAATAACATAAAATAGAAATTTCCAATAGCCACAACTACCCATACACAGAATCAACATAACACAGAAGGCCCACATCATACACATATTATATATATTATTACTATTTCAAATTATAATTTAACCGTGTATCTCTTAATAGGGACCTCTATTAAATAATATTTCAATTTGAAGTCATAAATTTATATTTCATAGGGGACCTTAAGTTGTAATTCGAATGATCTCACATTATAATTAAAATAAGTGACCATTTTTTACTATAATAAATAACAATAAGTATTAAAAAAATGAAATTTCAATCCCACATAAAATAATGGATTCATGAAAAAATCACTTTTTGTCCCATCAAAGATATACAATCCCATAAATTATAAATCAAAAATCATGTGAATCACTCAAGGTGAAAATATATCAATAGTAAAAGTGAAAATAATTGACATCAATAACATACATGTAAACTCTTTGTTTCTATTATTTGTGGTTCAAAAACTCCCATTCACATTTTTTATAGTAATTTCCCAAAACAATATGCCTCATATTCACCATAAAAAATAGTCATACAAAGAAAGAGCATTGATTCCACTTTGCAACCTCCACTAGTCTACATCCACTAATAGATTCCCTATCTAAGATCTTGATGTAAGCTTAGGAATGGATCACCATATAGTATATTTTTGTTTCTAGAAGTATAGTTCTGTAGTGGTATAGAGGGGAAAATATACAATCATATTAGAGTGGAATAATAGTGGAAATAATGATAATGAAAAACATAAAGAGATGAATAGTAAATAGACATCATAGTAAGTGAAAGATAAATAATCACAACCCATGATATTAAGACATTTACTATATACATTTCCAAAAATTATAATTTATTATACAATCAAAAAATATCCCATGAATAACAAACCTAACAAAACTAAAATACTCCCCAAAGTGGACCTTATTCTTAACCAGTTCTCAGAAAACAATGCTCTAACCCAGTAATATAAATATTAATAAGTAATAGCTCATGTAACACCCCAAACCTAGTTACCTAGAGTCGGTGCATTATTAAATAACATTGGCATGATCACAAAAGATCAAGTCTCGAAAGAACGATTAGTTTAGTAGCCTTGGAAACACTATATACATTCATAAATGTTACATTACATTATAAAGTGAAAAACTACATTAACATAGTCTCCATAGTCCACACTCATATCCCCTTCAGACTATCCCTGCAGGTCAGTCATAAAATATTTATTCACATCTTGGGAAAATAAAACATAGAAAGGGGTGATCTCAGATGCTCATTAAGGATATCAATATAGTGTAAACCTTCATAAATAAACATAAACATTTAAGGCAATGTATAACTAAATCAAAAGCCTCTTAAACATGAACTTCTACATAATATGGAAAAAATAAAATGAAATAATTCCATTTACATATTCACATGGATATTCTACAAGTCTAATAATCACATGAAAAATCAACAACTACTTTCATAATAATGGAATACATAATGCCAGACTATCATTACCACATAGTCAAGGCCTTGTGCCAAGACTTCAAATAAGATTTTTTGAAGGCCTCGTGCCAACACACTATTTTGTCTCATGAGACCAACCGATGCATCGAGGAGATATAGTGGGATCCACCCATCACTTATTAACTCCAATGCATTCCTCATATGAACAGGATTAAACTTATCATAAACCATAACATAATCGTACCACATAAAACATTCATAAAGAAAACATAACATTTCCACATTTCAATCACAATATATCAATAAAACACATTGATATAATAAAAAACTGTCAAAACCATTTTCAATACCAATAGAAAAGAAAAGTAAAAATTGGAATTTATTTTTCATTTAAGAAAAGTTTTGGATTGTAGAGGAAGACGAATCCCAAATAATGGTCACGACGGCGGAGAAGTTGTAGTCGCTGCATACGTATGACAAAAAACATTCCTTTTTTCCATTTAGTAAAATGCTTTGTATAAAAAGGATTCTTTTTTAATAAATGTAAAAGTCTAAGGGGTTTATACACTGTATAAAATAATGTTTAGTATAAAACAAAATATGCCTCAATGAATGGAGATTGAGACGAAGTCCCTTAGCTCGTGTCCGAATTGACTCGATCATTCTTTAACCTCATGAATAATAAACTAGAGTTAATTTATACTTGATTAAGAACCGTTTTCAAGTTCATTATTCCTTTTATATCACTTATTACCTTGTTATGAACATTATTTAATTATTTAAGTTTATAACGGTCGTTTTGTCGATCTTTGGTACTTGAGTCAAAAATAAACTTCTTATAATTATAAGTTGATTATGTGGTAGAATATCCACTATCTCCAGAATTATATTCAGGATTTAGATATCATGTTTATCATATATATCCAGTAGATACTTGCATTTATAATATTACATAACATTTAGAGGTAAGAAATGAAATGCACCGTTCATGGAAACGGTAAGCCGTACGTACGCATGAACATTACATTCATTTCTATTTCGTATTTAATGGAATGAAATAATAATGATATAAAGGTATATTATAATTCCAGTATAATATCATATATAATATCATGAACTCCATCCTTTATACATCCCACATATGGCATTAACGAATCAAATCACTTTGAGGGGGTGGTAGTCCGCACTTCCTAAAATGAAGATATCACGTTTACCCATAATGGAAATAATAAAGGTATGTCATAAATGAAAAATAAATTATAATAAAACAAACATAATATATATCATATATATATAAATAGTGTCATCATAATGGCCATCATGAGAGGTGTTAAAAGAATATTGAACAATCATTGTTTCGTGAGACAGTAATTCGTCACCCATAGAAACAGTATGTTCTTTAACCATTAGACGAAGGAGTGTGTAAGTGTAAATAAAATCCTTCTCATAACAAAATCATAGTATATTTAATATACTTTAGTTTTTACAAAAGAATGTAATAACATGATTTTAAGGGGTTGGAGATGCAAAATAAAACAAAAGAACATAAGATAAGACATTACCTTAAAATCGGGTAACTATTTTTGACTTTAGACAAATCCTTCCTTGGAAAGACTTATGCAGAAAGTTTGGATTATAGGAGTAAGAGAGGGAATTTGATATGGTATTTGGGAAGAGTTTGGCTGAGCCAAATGGCTTTGATGCTGTGAAAAAGGTTTTAGAGATGGGGGCCTTTTATAAGAGGAGAGGAGGGGCACTTTTGGAAATTCAAGAAATGTTACTTTATTATATAATGAGTTTCGGATTTTAAAGGTCCCACAATTATATATTTAGAGGATAAGGTGATAAGGGTTCGAAATATACTCATACAATAGGTTTTTTACAAGTCTATGTCTTATATTTTACATTAGCTTTTCATTTTATTTAAATCGTTAATTATTGAGGTAATCGTTGCATCATCATGGTGTCAAAAAAAATTTCATTTGTTTAATGTCTAAAAATTATAAAATAAAACTATAATGATGTAGGAAATATTTTTATCCTTCCAATGACTATTTATAGTATAAAATATCTTTTACACAGACAAAACTAAAATTATTTTACTTGGGTATACATATTGGTTATACTATCCCTTTGAAAAAATAATATAATAAAATGTCACTATCACCCACAAGTGATTCCATGGGGTCACAAAATTTGTCACAAGGCATCCCATGGTCTTCCATGACACAACCAGTAGCTTTAAGACACATGTTGTGGTCATTTTCTATTATTATGATCTTATTTTATTACTCCTAACTACCTGATTACTAATTAATCACGATAATTAAAGATAATTATCGTCGTTACTATTCATATTGTCAAAAAACAAGTGTCTTAATTTCATAATTTGGACCTGCTGGTTTCAAATATGGAATTCATATTGTCAAAAAACAAGTGTCTTAATTTCATAATTTGGACCTGCTGGTTTCAAATATGGAATCCATTTTACCAAATTCCTAACATATAAATTTTATTAATTAATTTCAAAATTATTCCCACTGTCAAAACAAATAACGTGTTTTTAAGAAACAATATCTATCAAAAGATTGACAATTGTTTATGTCCAATTCCAAAGTGAAAATTAATTCTAATGACCAAAATTGGATAAAATGGTAAAAATATATTTTAATTATACTTTAAAACCACTCAATAGTATAATTTATGACTATAAATTATTTTGATTAATAATGTTGTTTTTTAGTATTTTCACTATTCATCGAAAATTTGATGTTCTCAGAAAAATACCAAAAATTAAACATAGGCTAATTTGCATATTAAGAATCCAAAAATGAATTCCATTTTGAAATATAAAATTTATATAATTTCAAAAACTGGGTATCACTATTCATAACGGCTACTTTGATTGGTCACGGTGTGTTAGAACTCGAGGTTGCGTACAACACATGATGCTCTATTATTCAAAGAGAAGCATACCATGAAATCTTGGGGTGTTACATTCTCCACTCCTTCAATAAATTGTGTCCTCGCAATTTGAAAATGTTATTCAAAAATAAAAGGTTGAAAATAGAAAATAACTTTGGGGAAAACCTATATCGGAAAAAAGGTTAATAAAAATATAACTTTAAAAGAAAGAAGGAGAAGTAAAAAAGTCACCCGAGATAGGCCATACTATGATTCTATGAAAACATGGATATGGAGGAGAAAAAAAACCATCAAGGTCTAATGGAGAGTTGTAGAAAACAGGATTAGGTGAAATTTAACTACAAGAAAATCACAAATGTGTGATTGGTTAAACAGTCATTTATTCCCCAATTGGAAAAGTTAACCGACAACGTTTTTGTTTTAAGATACCCTTCATAAAGATGAAGAATTTATTTAGTAGATTTACTAAGAATGTAAGGAAATACACTTACTTTCCATGTATACTTTCATTCTTTAATAAATTTTTACAACAAACCCATATTTCACACCAAAAGGTAATAGAACTCAAAAATATTATATTTATCCTAATTTTATATGGTAACAAATATTAACACATACCATTTAGATTAGGAAAACTATTTTTTAATAACTAGGGACTTACTGTAGGCTAGTGGTAGGTAATAAAGGCATGTTGCACTATGGTTGTGGGTTCTTTTCCTGAAGCTTTTCCCGACATGACGGGTTATCCCCCGACCTGCAGGTTGTTCTTTTCCTAAACCTATAGTATTATAATATTTCAAAAATAATCTTCAAGAAATGTTTTAACCTTAAACAATACCATCCAAAGTTACACTTAATCCATTTTAACCTTTATAGTTATCCAAAATACCTCTGTCCAGACTTTATCTAAAAGGACTCTAAATTCCAAAATCAATTCATGAGATTCCCCAAACAAAGTAGAGTTTTGCTTATTGTCACATACTAAAAATATGATTACCTTCATCATATAAAAACCTTAACTAAAACAACAAGTTCTGAAGTACAATACTTATATATATCACATTATTCTTATAACCATAATATATTTCTTGAGTCCAAAAACACAAATACAATAATTATTCCACTTCAAATGTAGTAACAGCATAAGATTGGGCTGGATCCGTTGACCTTTTCTACGGTAAGTTTCCCTGACGCTTAGGACATTAATTTTTATAATGCCCCATTTCTCCATAATTGTAGCATTCAACATTGACCGCCTATTTCTTTCCCTTTCAATCACGAGTCTAGTGACCTTTTTCTCTACATTTGTAACAAACTCCCATTCCTTTTAGGCAAGTACCAGGGTATTTCTCACCAAAATTATCACATAATGGAAAACCCTTATTTCCCTTTTTCCCTTTATCTGTCTCTTGCTCCACCATTATCTTCTTCTCTTGATTTACTTTTTTTCATAAGACTTAGAGAATTCCTTTTCTATTCTGATAGCACACGAGACTATATCTTCATATGTTGACAAATATTTTGATACTAATGCTCGATGGTAAAACAGTTTTAACCCATCAAAGAAATGATCGATCTTACTTCTTGGGTTACATATATAATCTGCAGCATGCCTCACTACCCTTGTAAAGTTAGACTCATACTTTTCGACATTCTCATCCTCCTTTTGCCTCAGACTTAGAAATTTCCTTTCCATATCTGCTCGTTAGTCATGAGGAATGTATTTTTCTAATAAATTCTCTTTGAACTCCCTCCATTCCATATTTGATACTTCATCATCTTCCTTCGTGTATTGTATCATTGACCACCATTGATCAGAATCTCTAGTGAGGTGGTAAAATTCCATGATAACCTTTCCCCTTTCACTACTCCCCATGGAATGGAATATTTTCTCTAAAGAACTTATCCCTTGCTCAGCTACTAAGGATTTTTACTCCAATTTAATGTTGGTGGTTTTTTCCCCATGAAGAGGTCTAACATTGATCCTCCACATTGAGGATCAGAGTGCTCCATACGAGTATGGTTATTATTCATAAACTGAGTGAGTTGTCCTAGTATGGTGATAAACTGATATGCACCAGTTGAATCACCAGCTCCATTATAATTATCTTGAGCAGGAGGGAAATCCCGACATGGAGTGTGTGCATTGATATAGTTTCCATTCCTTCCACTAAGTGCCAATTCTAAATAATGTCATAAACTAGATTAGTTTATGAATCAAAATACAGAATAACAAAATTGCAAACCACTTAACATAAATTTAACTATTTATGGATATAATCCATAATCTTAAAAAAAATTGAGGAAGAATATACTCATAAACCCTTCATAATGGTTTGTAAAGAAAATGAGAATTATCCTAAGCATATGCCCCGGGAGTGTCGTAACCTAGAGTGCAGCAAGGCCTGTTGTCGTGCACTGGTTCCTGTTCGAGTCTAGCTCAAAGCGGTGTTTTCGGGTTTTACCCCTAGGCACATCTGTGCCAGAGCCGCCTCTACCTGCTCATATCCAGACAGGGATGTATTGCTCAGAAAACTCACAAAATCTCTATAATATAAAAATTCTAGGAAGTTCTTATATAATAATCCTCAAAGTCTATCTTAGGGATATGTGCTCTATTTAGAGCTTTTCTATATCTAGCTTCCAAGGTTAGTACTAAACTGCCTCTGATACCAACTGTAACGCCCTGACCCCAGTTAACCATAGTCGGTGCATTATTACGTAACATTGGCATGATCACAAAAGATCAAGTCTCGAAAGACCTATTAGTTTAGTAGCCTTGGAAACGCTAGATATATTCATAAATGTTACATTACATCATAAAGTGAAAAAATACAATAACATAGTCTCCATACTCCACACTCATATCCCCTTCAGACTATCCCTACAGGTCAGTCATAAAATATTTCTTAACATCCTGGGAAAATAAAACTTAGAAAGGGGTGAGCTTAGAGGCTCAGTAAGGATAACAATATTACAGAAACTTTAATAAATAAACATAAAAATTTTAGGCAATTTATAACTAAAACAAAAGCCTCTTAAACTCGAACATCAGCATAATATAGAAAAAATAAATAAAAGAATTCCATTTACTTATTCACATGGATATTCTACTAGTCGAATAATCACATGCCATATAAATAACCACTTTTATAATAATGGAATGCGTAATGCCAGACTATCATAACTACATAGTCAAGGCCTTGTGCCAAGACTACAAATAAGATTTTGTCAAGGCCTCATGCCAAGACACTAGTTTGTCTCATTAGACCTACCGATGCATCGAGGAGCTATAGCGGGATCCACTCATCACTTATTAAGTCCAATGCATTCCTCATATGAACAGGTTTAAACATATCATAAACCATAACATAATCGTATCACATAAAATATGCATAATGGAAACATAACATTTCCACATTTCAATCAAAAGATATAAATACAACACATTAATATAATAAAAACACTGTCAAAACCATTTTCAATAAAAAAAATAAAAGAAAAGTAAAACTTGGTATTTATTTTTCATTTAAAAAAAGTTATGGCTTTTAGAGGAAGCCGAAATCCAAATAATGGTCACGGTGGCATAGAAGTCGTTGTCACCGCATACGTACGACAAAAAACATTCCTTTTTTTCATTTAGTAAAATTCTTCATATAAAAAAAATTTCTTCTGAATAAACGTAAAAGTAAAAGGGGTTTATACACCGTATAAAAGAAATTTGTGTATAAAACAAAATATGCCTCACTGAAAGGAGATTGAGACGAAGTCCCTTACATCGTGTCTGACTTGACTCGATCGTTATTTATCCTCATGAGTAATAAAATAGAGTTATTTTATACATTATTATGAAACTTTTTCAAGTTCATTATTCCATTTATATCACTTATTACCATTTTATGAACATTATGTAATTATTTAAGTTACTAATGGTCGTTTTGTTGATCTTTGGTACTTGAGTCAAAAATAAACTTCTTATAATTACAAGTTGTTTATGTGGTAGAATAGAAATTATCTCCAGAATTATATTCATGATGTGCATATCATATATACCATATATATATAGTAGATACAAGCATTTATAATATTATATAGCATTTAGAGGTAAGAAATGAAATGCACCGTTCATGGATACGCTAAGCCGTACGTACGCATGAACGCTACTTTCATTTCTATTTCGTATTTAATGGAATGAAATAATAAAGATATAAAGGTATATTATAATTCCAGTATAATATCATATATAATATCAGTAACTCCATCTTTTATACGTCCCACATATGGCATTAACGAATCAAATCACTCTGAGGGGGCTGTAGTCCGCACTTCCGAAAATGAAGACAATACGTTTACTAATAATGGAAATCATTAAGGTATGCCCTAAATGAAATATACAAAAGCATAAAGAAAAAATAAACATAATATTTATCATATATATTAATATTGTCATCATAATGGCCACCATGAGAGGTGTTAAAAGAAGATTTAACAATCATCGTTTCGTGAGGGAGTAATTCACCACCCACAGAAACAGTATGTTCTTTTACCATTAGACGAAGGTGTGTGTAATTGTAAATCAAATATTTCTCAAAAAAACATCCTAGTATATCAAAGAAACTGTTTTTTACCAAATAAAGGAATAAAAATAGTTTAATGGGTTGGATAAGGAAAATAAAACAAAAGAACATGAGAGAAGACATTACCTTAAAATTGGGTAACTCTTTTTGATTTAAGCCAAAGGCTTTCTTGAGAAGACTTCTACCCAAATTGAGGCTTCTAGGAGTAAGAGAAGGAAGTTGAGATAGTATTTGGGAAGAGTTTGGCCGATCCAAATGTCTTTGAAGGTGTGAATAAGGTGGTAGAGATGTGGTCCTTTTATAAGAGGAGAGGAGAGGCACTCTTGGAATGTCAAGAAATGTTACTGTATTATATAATGAGTTCCAGATTTTAAAGGTCCCAAAATTATATATTTCTAGTTTAAGGTGATAAGGGTTCTAAATATACTCATAAAATAGGTTTTTGACAAGTTTATGTCCAAGATCTTACATTATATTTTCATTTTATTTAAATTGTTAATTAATGAGGTAATCACGGCATCATCATGGTGTCATAAAATATTTAATTTATTAAATGAATAAAAATTATAAAAAAATATTATGATGTAGGAAATATTTATATCTTTCCAATAACTATTTATAGTCTAAGAGATCATTTACACAGACAAAATTAAAATTGTTTTACTTGGGTGATACATACTTTGGTTATACATTCCCTTTAAAAAAATAATATAATAAAATGTCACTATCACCCAAAAGTTATTCCATGGGGTCACACAGTTTGGCACAAGGCATACCATGGTCGGACATGAGACAACCTGTTGCTTTAGGATACAATTTGGGGTCATTTTTTTATTATTATGATATTATTTTATTACCTCTAACTACCCAATTACTAATTAATTACGATAATTAAAGATAATTATCGTAGTTACTATTCATAATGTAAAAAAAACAAGTGTCTTAATTACATAATTTGGACCTTATGATTCCAAATATGGAATCCATTTTACCAAATTCCAAACCCAGAAATTGTAGTAATTAATTTAAAAATTATTCCCACGATCAAAACAAATATCGTGTTTGTAATAAACAATATCTATCAAAATATTGACAATTGATTATGTCCAATTCCAAAGTGAAATTAGTTATAATGACCACCATTGGATAAAATGGTAAAATTATATTATGATTATACTTTAAAACCACTAAATATTATAATTTATCACTGTAAATTATTTCGATTAATAATGTTGTTTTTCAGTAGTTTTCTCTATTCATCAAAAATTGGATGTTCTCAGAAAAATACCAAAAATTCAACATAGGCTCATTTCGATATTACGAATCCAAAAATGAAGTCCATTTTGAAATATAAAATTTATATAATTTCAAAAAATTGTGTATTACTATTCATAACGGCTACTTTGATTGGTCGCTGTGTTTGCATACAACACACGCTGCTCTATTATTCAAAGAGAAGTGTACCATGGAAGCTTGCGGTGTTACATGTCATATACCATATATAGTCCTTTAGTCACTAATTATACACATATATTTCAAAAACCTTAAAATTTTAGAAGAATAAGTTTATGTTCGATTTCATATTCAACATGCAACGTCATGATTAAATGGCCTACCATATATATAACTGTGATTTTCTAGCCATTAGAATGTTGGCTAAGAATATGATTATCTAAAATAGGAAAATAAATGTTTTAGAAAATTTTATTAATTATAAATTTTTCATTAATAAAATGAGTATCATTTAAAATAAAAAGAAATTATTTTTGAACAACATTATTTTTTCTAAAAGGCGGTTTTATCTAGATTTGGTTGAATAATTTAAAATTAATTTTTACTAATTTTATAAAATATAGATTAAAAAATAAGATTCATATTTAAAATAATAATACCAAAATTTTCTTATAGTGATTTTTTATGATTTTCATGAAAATTTTCATTTTATTTTAATATTGAAAATATATTATTTTAATTAAAAATAACTTATCATTTAAATTATTTATAGTTTTTAATTATATTTTGAATTTTTATGAAATTAAAACTAGATAAATTTTAACTCAATTAATACAATTTGTTTCATTTTTAGAATTTTCATGTTGAATTTTTGTATAAAAACATTTCACCCTTTGGAATATTTCAACTTTAATTTCTTTTCTATTTTTGTCTACCTGACTAATTTTAAATCAAATTATTCCACTTATGTAATTTGAATTTGAAAAAATGGGTTACAAATATTGAATAATAATGATTATATTATATAATAAGGTAAGACTAAAATTTAACAATAATTATTAGTGAAAATAGTAAACATTATTTTCTCAAATTATGGATAAAATATGGGATTGTGTATTATATTTATTTATATTATAATTAATTTCACACACATATTGAATTTTTAATTAAAAATATATATTTCATATTTAAAATATTTAGGTGTAAAATATCTAATATAACTCATTTTAATTATATTATTAAAGGAAAAATTACTTAGGTAATTAAAAATAATCAAGCAAATATGGTAAAGGAAAAAGGGTAAAATTTAGTAAACATAATGACTATGGAATAAGAGGATAAAATTGTATTTTTAGGTGATTATAGACCAAATAAACCATAAAATCCATTAATGATCAATTTTGGTGTGACATGAACTATGGGAGACGTCCCAATGGGAATAAGTTTGGGTATTTATAAGGATGTCATGCCTCCTCCATTATAAAAAATAATTTAATCCGCTCACTTTTTCCACACTGCTCATGCCATTGGGATACAAAAACCTGACTAAATCACTTACAAAAATCTGTATCGTAATCCTAAATTTCTTATTTAGGTCATAAATACAAAATTTTAAGGAATTTTTGGAAACCTAAGGAGGATACCCAATGAAGTGGCAATGTTATTCAACGTGTGTGTTTATTTTACTTACTTCTCCAACTACTTAAATTTTTCTTATAAAATGATGATATAATAACTACAATATATTAAATATAAATACATATTTTCTTGTTATTTTTAATTCATAAATCAATAATAATATTCATATTATGGGTCATGACATCATTATTCACGTGTTTGGCGGACAACCTCATCACGAAATGATGTCGTTCCTTTTTCCATAATTACCAGTCACAGTTGGGTATAATGATGGTTATAAATTCCATATATAGTATTTATAACATAATTATTCCTATTTAGTAATTATATCATATATATCATTTTTATATTCCATTCAATAAGGTAAAGAATAACATCTCTTGTGTGCACAACATACTACACCCTTGTGATGTGATATGACTTGTTTTCACTAACCTGTTACATGGAATGTAATAAGGGAAACAATGTTATATATTTTTTATTTGAATGAAATATTTTTTTATTAATGAAATATTTATCACTATTTAAATATAATATATCATTTTCCTTTTACCTTCTCATTCACATGAAAAGATGATAATGTCGTTCATGGATGTGTGTTCTACTACCTCCTTGAAGGATGATATTAATTTTTTCACAAACACCTAACAAGAATAATATATAAAATAAAAATGATAAAATAATATATAATATATATTATAATTATCATTATATAGAGATAAAAGGTTTTATAAATTCATTTCATAGTGATCATTGGAAAATGATAATGTAACTAATGCATACGTACAACCAACCACCTCCATGACCGTAATAGTAGTTAATTGTTCGTAACCACTATCGATGAATTATTATAAAATTATAAATAATTTATAAATATGAAAATTAGTTCATTAAAATTATTTTTTATAAATTTAAATAATGACCTATCTGAGGATAGTCCTCCTCTGTTTGTCCTTTTGAGTGCATAAGCAAAATATGGTCAAAATATTTGATGAGAACGTAATTCATTATATAATTTCATATAACATGGCAATATGTGAAATAAATCTAAAAATAAATTTGAAATTTTCATCTATAATTTAATTAATTAATATAATTTTACTATTATGGAAGATAAATACTCACGCATCAAGTTGGAATAAATGTAAGAGCTTTCTCATCTCACATTTATTTCATTGAGATGTATGCCATATCCACCACTTATTTTTATTGTCTATTGTATATAATTCCCAAAAAATTATTTTATTTTTACTAAATTAAAATTTATTAAAATTTTTATATTCAATTTAGGGAATATATTTTATTTTGTTCATAGTTTCAATATAACCAAAGTGGTTTGGGATTTGTTGTCCCAATTTTCCTTTTTTAAGACATATGTTATGTAATACACCTATCTTCTTTTATGATGTGTATATAAAGAAACTTTAAAATTTAATATCAAGAATTTATTTATTATCATTATATTTTATGTTTCATTTAATTTAGTTATCTAATGGTGATTTTGATTCAATATTTCCAAAGTGATAAGAGTTCCATGATACAATATCATTGTTTATTGGGATTATTTGTGATTAAGTATCTTATATTGAAATATTATAATATAACTATAATTAATTATCATTAATTTTCTTCTACTATAGTTATTTTATAAGAATAAATTTTTTCCACTAACTTTCCTCAAATTATGTACTCAATAGATCATAACAATGTTTTAATAAAAAATCACATTTTTCAGTCAAAAAATATATTTCTTCCAAAACCATGTTTTCTAAAAATATTTTAAAAAACGTTTTAAAAAGTTATCTTCAAATATAGAAAGATATTTTACTCATAAATAGTTTTATATTATTTTTAAATGAATTATTTACAATATTTCACGTTTATTTATAATGAGAATAGTATTCAAAATATTTAATGTTTTAATAAGTGATTTTCAAAAGGAAAATTGTATTTTCCTCAATTTTTTAGTAATTTTAAATGTATTTCCATTAATTAAAATAAAAAACCCTTGTTTTTTACTTTTGATACAATGGGAATATTTTGTAATGATACTATACCCATTCATTCATTGGATGGATTAAGTGTGTTTCACAAAGATTATGATGAAACTCAGTTCTTTTCCATGGGTTAATCATGTTTCAAAGTTATTGACATGAAAAACATTTATTTTCTTAGTTAAATCTAGTATTAATAGAATAATGATTGTTTATTATTGTTTTTTATGAAATATCTATGTATATTATTCATGTTTTTCTTCATAGAAATTATTTATGATGGGTGCTACCATATATATCTAGGTGAGCCTATTATATCTTATATGATGGTCTTTTCCAAATAGAACTCCAAAGTATTGGGTACTGATTATGTTCTCTAGGGAATTTTATTGGATGGTAAACATTTGGTTATTTAAAATTTTTAGGGTTATATAAAGGTCATTAAAGGATCTATTAGATTTTTTCTGAAGATACCAACAAATTTTTTCTATTCATTTTATAGGTATATTGTGTTTCATTTGGTAATAATTTATATCATATGTCTTAGGATTATTTATTCTAATGATTGTTTTATTTTTTAAATCCTTAATCCTTGATTTCATTTTTTATGATCCCTGTATTAATGGGTATGAATATTCTTATGTTATACTCATGCACCATGATTATTTCATTATACCATTATTCTCTTCTTATGCCCGCTGATGACATTCATTTGTTAATTCTTATGTTTTCCTTTAATGAGAATTTGATATCACTATTCTTATTTTAATTTTACCCTAGATATAAGGAATAAAACTTAATGAATTATGTCTATAAGATAATTTATATGAATGATTATTATGAACTAATGTGAAAATAGAAAATTTTGGTTAAGTGTGAGAAATGATCATTTATAGACATGGGTATTTTTTATACAGGATTTTGTCCTAACTCTATAAAATAATACACCTAAAAGGTCCCCTAGAATATAAGTGACAAATATTTTTATTTTTATTTTTTATGTTTTGGGTGAAAGAAAGTTGGACACAATTATCATCATCAAAGACAAAAATGTAAGGATTATGATTTCAACACAGGATCTGCGAGTGTGGGTTCTAGGATTTTATAATTGGTATCAACTAAAAGGATTAGATAATTTGGAGAATACATTTTTTTCATGTGATTTTGTTATGAGTTATGGATACCATCAAAGGTTTATAATATTAAGGTTAATTATGATTTCAAACTCTTAGACACCCCATTTTAGTTTTTAAGTTGTAAAACTATTGAGGTTATTAATTAATTTTTTGGAAAAAATTTGTTATGTTGATGCATTTGTAACCACAAGGATTTATATGAATTATTATTTAAGGAATAATTTTTTTCATTTTTAAAAAATTATTAACCATATTCTAGTTTAAAAAGGATTGCATCTAATAATGTTTGGGGGACTTAACCCATTATAAAATGATGATATGATTTTTCTCAAACAACTAGCCTACTCAATGTCTTAGATAGTATGACATTTTTATAGGTAAATATAAAGTTTATTTTGGAAAAATATGGTATTTTATTTTAGGAATAAACATTTATTTTTCTTGAAAGAGTATATTATCAAATAGTTTTTAACTTAGGGTTTCTATCATTGTACAAATAAATGATGAATTGCATGGATAGTTATTTATGGATCGATTTGGTTTGACTAATGGGCACTACTGTTGAAATTTAAAGATTGACGTTTGAAGATTTATTTATTATTATCTTAGTATGTTCTAAAAATTATTGTTTTGGTTATTTTATAAATATATGAGGAATATCATGATATTTTTGTGAGGATTATGTGGTCCAGTAAAAGTTTATTTTATTGATTCATGCATGAAAATATAATCATAAAAACACATCTTTGGGAGAAAAAGAAGATATTGTGGTGGAAATATGTTATAGGATGAAATTATAATAATAAATAAGTATATTTAAATAATTATGTTTTTCTAAATGGTAAAATAATTCCTCAAATCTATTAAAAGTATATTGAAAAAAAAATCTATAAACATTCATTTTTGTTGAACAGATTGTCTTTTTTATCATCACAAAATTTTTGTTAGGAGACCATTTTCATTCCATTGATTATTCAAATTCTTGTGAACAATCAGTTAAAAAATATATATAATTATGTACAATTTTATTTGATTGCCACCAATGTTATCCTATTTTGAAACAAAGTGATTTGATATTCCAGATAAACTTTATACATATCATTCTCTCTTATTAAGAGAATATTTTATTAACCCATTCCATGATGTGGTGTGGAAGAAAAGTATATTAAAATGTATAACATTTAATTGCTGATATGATGTAAAATATATAATTATAAATTTATTAATGGGGGGATGTAACACCTTGATATTTTAAAATAAGGCAATCATGTTTGATAATATATTCAATATGCAACACAAAGCTTAAATGACCTACAATATATATAAATGTTCTCACATAGCAGTTTCAATGGAAGGTAAGAATAGAATTAAATGACATAAAAATATACATATTTTACACATTTTTATTAATTATTTATATTTTATTAATTAAATACTTATCATTTAAAAGAAAAATATTTTTTTTCAAAAGACTGTATTTTTTCAAAAATACGGTTTAATGACATTTGGAAAACATAATTTAAAAATTATTTTGACATGTTTTAGAAACATTATATTAAAAAATAATGATATTATTAAATATTTGAATACCATAATTATATTTGGGTTACATTTTTCGGTTTTTCTAAGAAGTTTAATTATTTTTAATAAATTGTGAAATATATTCAAATTTAATTTAAAAATGAGTTATCATTGACATTATTTATAAAGCTTATTTTTAAATTGGTTTCAAAGAAAAATTATTTAAATTTAAAATAAATTTATCTATGATAGCTCATTTTAAAATATCTCATTTTGAATTTGATTGTAAAAACATTCCAAACTTTAGAACATTTCCACCTAAAAAACCTACATTTTCATCACGTCTGTAGGACTAATTTTAAATAAAATTCAAAACATTATTTGAGTTTAATATGGAAAAATAGATTAAATATTTTTAATAATAATAATTTATATTATATTATAATTTAAAACTAATTTATTTCCATAATTTGATGTAAAAGATGTTAAAATTAATTACCACTATTAAGGATAAAACTAGGTTTTGTGCATTACAAGTGTTTGTATTAAAATTAATTTTCCACACACATAGGATATTTATTTAATAAATTATATTTAATATTAATAATGAGTACATATTCTATTATAATAAAATTAATATTAATTTTATTCATAATGAATAAATTACCTAGGTAAATAAAAATATAGAAGTTACTGCTATAGAAACTAAAACTGAAAAATTCAGTAATCTTGAAGACATAGGAATAAAATAATAATTTTTTGTTTTGTTATTTTTTGTTTTGTTATTTTTCTCTACCAAATAAATCCTAATCTATTTTATAGATATATTTGGTATCCACATTCGGTAAGGGATACCTCCAAATAGTGAATATATTTTCGTACTTACAATAATGCCAATCCTACTTTATTATTAAAGGGAATTGACAACCCCCACTTTTTTCAAAAATCTCAACCTAGTTGTATCATAAAAAAACACCCAGAATAAATTTATGACATACCTTCCATAATAATATAATCCTTATTTTTTTATTAAGTCATCCTTTCAAATATTTAGTTGAAACCTAAGGAGGATAGTTGAAGAAGTGGTAATGTTCTTCAATGACCATATTTATATAACTTCTTTCTCTACATAGTTATATTATTTTTATAACAAGATGATATAAAAACAATAGTATCATATATATACTAAGATGTTTTTGTGATAATGGTAAGATCTATAACCACAAACACCTCCATCAAATGGGTTACAAAATCATCATTCTTGTGTATGGTGAACTACTGGCGTAAAAAATGATGTTGTTACTTTTTAAATTACCGCCTCTCATGGTTAGAATTTTTTTTTAAAAGGTTGGGGTCGAAGCCTCATTTATTATTAAAGAAAAGAAAATACCTCTTTTTACTGGGTAGAGGGAGACCCATTACATAGCCCAAAGGTCCAGTGGGCATTTAGCCCATTACATAGCCCGTAGGCCCATTTGTTTTTCCCAAAGCCCATTATGTGAATACTACTACTATAGTACCCACACTGCTACAGTAATGTACAATACCCGCCACTGCTACAGTACTCTACCTCCGATACAGTGCCCTGTCACCACTACAGTGCCCACCGTTGTTATAGTGTGCTGCTGCTATAGTACGCTTCAGTACTACTACATTACCCTACGCAAAAAGTTATATAATATTTATAACATACATATAACTATTTATTCTATATATCATCTATTATGTTTTTATATTATTTTCCATAAGATATATGTTAATGTTTATCATGTGTATGATAGACTGCTGCGTCGCAATGCAATGTGATTCATTTTCACTAATTTTATAAATTCAAGGTAATAAGGGTAGTGATAATTAATAAACATTATATACCTGAAATAATGATTATATTAGAAATATATTTATTATTCTATAAATATTATATATCATTTTATTTTTCACAATTTTCACTCACTAGAAAAAATGATGACGTCATTTGTGTACATGTGGACTGGCGCCTCCTCAAAGAGATGTGATTTCTTTTTTCAAAACCACATTAGAATAAATTTTATATAAAAGTATTTATGTTTAAATAATTTTATATTTAGTAAATAATTATCATTATTTATATAAAAAGTGTTACTTACCTTATTTTTATAATCGTCATTAAAAAATGGAAATATTAAACATGCGTACGTATGACCTACCACCTCCATGATCATAATATTATTTCATTTTCAAAAAAGTATTTAATTATTAATTTTGAAAGTATGATTTGTGTATATTTATGATAATTATTTCATTATTTTTGTTATGGATATGTATAATTAATTGCATCTTTGATCATATTCAGCTTACATAAGTAATTTTTTACACATTAGTTGAATTTGGTCAAAACAACTAATGAAAAATTAATTGATTATGTAATTTTATGTATCTTTAGTATACATGTAATAAGAATAATTATTTTTCAATGGATCTCTATAATTTAAATAATTATCCTAATTTTATTAATTATGAAGATAAATACACATGTGACAAATCAGACTCAGGGTAATGGTTTTATTATCACATTTTTAATTCTGTGAGATGTATTGAATATTCACCGCAGATTTTTTCTATGTGGTTTATATTATTCCCATAAAGTAATTTCAACATTATTATCCTTAAATCTATGAGTGTTTATATATCAAGTTTATTATATTGATTTCATTGGGTTTACTATTTCAAAGTTTCCAAAACGGTAAGGGATTTGTATCTCAATTTTCCTTTATTAAGAGTCATGTTATGCAATAAAACTATCTTACTTTTTGATGTGTATATACATAAAATTTGACATAAAATATCATGTATTCCTTTATTATAATTGAATTTTATTTTTCTTTTAATTTAATCCTTTCATGTGGATTATGATTTGGAGTTACCAGTGATATGAGTTTTGCATTACAATCACACCATTTATCTAGATTGATTGTGATTAAGTTTACAATGTTGAAATATTATGATTTATTTCTAAGGAATTATCATGAATTTTATTCCCCATTTTTATTTCATGAGAATAACTTTTTTCCCTTATTTTTTCAATTTTTATGTACTCAATAATTGAAAACAATTGTTCTATGAGAAATAACCTTTTCAACTGAAAAATATATTCCAAAACCATGATTTATAAAAAAAAATTCAATTTTTTTTAAAAGTGTTTTTCAAATATGTAAGGATATTTTCCTCAAAAAAAATTTCAGATTAGTTTTAAAATATTCCTTTATAATTTTTTTGGGCTATGTTAAAAAGTAATTATTTTCCATATGTTTTATGTTTTAAAAAGTGAGTTTGGAAATGAAATTTTTATTTTCCTCAAAAAAAAATTATAGATCCTTTAATATAATTTCTATTAAAAAATATAAAGAAAACTGTTGTTGATTATGATCCAATGGGAATATTTTTTAATGATCCCATCCTCATTCATTCATTGGATAGATTAAGACTACTTCGAATATATTTTTATGAAACCCGTTTCATTTCGATGATTTAATCATGCTTCAAATAGATGGTCCTGAAACCCATTTATTTTTCCATTCTTTAATGAGGTTATAAATGATAAATTATTATTTCGATGAGTTTAATGATGAATTATATATAAGTTATTTATTTATTTTTTGTTTCGAGTACATTATATATGATGGGTGTGCCTAAATAGCATCGGGTGAGCCTATTGTAACTTGTACGATGGGTGCCCGGAAATAGAACTTTAATAAACTGGGTAATGATTATGTTATCTAGAGAATTATATTTAAAGTAACTCATAAGGTTATTCCAATTTTCAATGGTTATGTATTGGTTATATAAAGGTTCTATATGGTTTCTTTGACATTTTTTTCCAAGATACCAAAAACAACTATTCTTTTTTTGGGTTTATGATGATTTATTTAATTAATATTAATATTACATGTGTCATGTTTATTTATTTTTATGACTCATTCCTTTATTAAATAAAAATGCAGTATTTTATTAATTAATGATCTAATATTGATGAGTATGAATATTATTATGTTGTAATCATAAACATTGATTATATCATTATACCATCATTCTCTTATTATTCTTACTAATGGAATTCATTTTTTATGCTTTTATTTTCCGTTACCGAGTATTTCAGTACAACCTTCTTAGGTTTCCTTTTCCTAATATAGTAAAGAATAATTTTTAATGAATTATGCCAATAATGTCTTTCATATAGATGAGGATGATGACATAATGTTAAATAATAAATGATAACTTTAGTGGTAGAAATTCTCATTTAATGAGATGGGTATTATTTACGTACGATCTTTTCGTAATTGTATAAAATAATAAATCCAAAAAATCATTTGAGAATTTATATGATCTAGTTTTTTCCACTTTATGTTTTATGATTTGGGTAAAAAAACATGGTTCACAATTATCGGTATCAAATTTGAAAATGTATTATTTTATGGTGTCAGTATTGGATATAGGAGTCTGGGATTTAGTCTATCATAGATACCAAACAATGGATTGAGTACATTATGAGTATTAAAATATATACTAACACCAATAGTTTATATAAATATATCAATTTCAAGTAAGTGGCTGATGAATTGAAATATATATATATATATATATATATATATATATATATATGAAGGAGGAGGAGAAAGTAAATGAATATGAATCATGGATCATTACGTTCCATGGTAACACCTTAGAGTAGCTAAAACATCCTTGACCAGTGCTTGATATCTGTAAATAGTAGGCCTACATCATTATGAAATATACCCATCCTTTTGATTTAAATAACTCCCATAAAAATATATTCATCATGGGAATAAAAGACTATTCCTATGTAAAAATACCCATCTCAGGAAACCAAGTTCCATCATGGGAAATATACCAATCCTAAAAACTGTCACACCAAGGGAAATTTATTCACCCCGAAGAAAGAATCACAAATAAATAGAATGTAATATGTGGAACCATATAATAAATACCCCATAGAATCACCAACCTCAAAACCAATATCTATTTCTAGACACATTAAATCACACACCATCTCTTTATTCTCATAGTGTTTTTAAAAAAATACCTTATTCCATTTAAACATAGACCTCATCCTTTTCCCTTTAAAGCTATCACCATTCACCATTTTATAAGTAATTATTTTCCTATTAAATTGTCACGACGATAATTGAGGTTATATCACTTTGTCTTACACATTCCATATAAAAAATACATTTAATGGAATCTAAATAGAGTACCTTCTAATTAAAAACTATAAATTACTGAAGGAGTCATTAATTAGAGTAATTTAATTATTTATATTATATAAATTAATATTTTTTAAAACACATGGAAATTTAATGAAAACACCCAATGAATTCACTAATAAATTGAGTAATATATTTAGGAAAATTTATAAACCACATACCTTATTGTCATATATGTCAACACATTGAATAAAAACCGTTAATTTCTTATAAATTGTTAAAAATCATAAAAACCATTGAATACAATTTAAATGTGAATTTTAAGCCAAAAAATGAGAACGTGCTTGATTATGAAATAAATAAAAAAATTAGACGGCGTACTAATTGTATTAACTATATTTTCTAATCTAAATTGACAGTGCCTGATTCTGTTAAGAATCAAGTGGAAGATAAGTTGAAGAGGATAAGCCTTGGGGAATAAGAGTGTCTATTGTGTATGGATAAAAGGGGAGAGGCCCATCATTTTTTAAAAACCCATTAAATTAATTAATTAATAAAACACTTAATAAACATACATTATAGATTCATATCATGAATATTTTCTTTATGATTTTTCTTGGTCATTGTATAGGGATCCTCCTGTCTACCTAATATTTCAAGTAAATATGTATCATGTCACATCATGAAGGGATATTTCCTATAAATTTTGAACAATAAGTCTTTTCTATCATAAAAAACCTATCGCAATCTTCCCAAACTCACTCGTATACTACACTAATGCCTCCATCCTCCAAAAATTATTATATTAAATGTATTTAGATGTAAAAACTATACCACAATGCACCTAATTAAATATATGGGTTATTATAAAAATACATCTCATACTCATAATAGTCTCTAAAATCATATTATAGACCCTTTTGTTGATAATATTAATAGAAAAAATGATAAAACTTGAGAACCATTATAATAAAAACATTAGTTTTTCATTAAAAAAACAATAATCGTAGAAAAACATGTTTTAGAACACTTTGATATATGAATTTTAGGTTGAGAGATCTGAGCATAAAAATCATTCATAATCCAAAGAAACACTCAATCATATCCTCATTTATACCAATTCATTCATGTTATATATCATAAAAATCATTTTCATGGTCATTCATAGGTTAACCAATCCATTATGAGCTTCATTATACTCTCTCTCAACAACAATTAATTCAATATAATGTCATCTTATTGAGTGTTAATCGTTAATCCAAGGTTCAAACACATTTTATATAGTCACTAGAAGGTTAAAAACATACTAAAGTACATTTTAATACATACTAACCAAGTAATCAAAGTAACAAATAGAACAAGGAGATAAATGGTATCATATATCAATATAAAATCTTGTGATATAATTTAAGTTTTTTACAACTCTATTTACTATCTCAAAAAAATATATGAAGGAATAATTCTCACCAAACATATGAAATTATTTTCATTAAATATCATCATGAAAAAAAACCTCAAACATAAATTTTATGATGAACTAATGATACAAAAAAATATAACCATTCAGAACATGTTCATGGGTTCCACAATAATTTTCATGTGTCACTTTCCACTGTAAATATCATTATGCAATATATTTACAAACCAACATAAAACTGTTTCCTTAATATATTTTTAGGATATATAAATTAACCAATATAAGATTTTATTGTGTTTAGTATTGATTAACATGAAATAAAACTCTTATAATATTATGGGCTATGTTATATTCAAATTTTATTTTTAAATATTTTTAGTATTAAACCTCTCCTTTAAAAAAGATAAAATGGTAGTAAAAATTTAACTATTTTAATCTATGTTAAAAATGAGTAAAATATACTATATTATTTCTTTATATGCACCGTGATCCTAATGTTACAACTTAATATAAACTTATATATTTTTAATTCTGTGTTTCATGTAAAGAGAAAATTTTAAATAGGATCATTTTATAGTTTTATGGAGGTGTAGTGACATTTGTAAAACATGAATAAATAAAAGAGCATAGGGTACTCTCTTGTCGAGTTTGACCACCCAACCCATAAATATTTTATACTGATCAAAATGGGTTAAGACTAATATGTTTAATGTGGTAATTCTAATTGACGAACACAAAGATTTAGAATATGAGATGAATGGGTGTCTTGCCCACTTCATCACCCACCATCACAAATTCCAAGTGGGTTTTCTCTAAGACCACTCTCTAAAAGTGGATGGATAATATTCTCCTACAAAAAATATTCAATAATTGGAAAGTTATTCTTATCCAATAAGCTAAATTCACTCCTTGTTTTTAGAATTCTAGTCCTGATTGGTTCAACACTGGAGGTCAACACTTACTCATCCTAACCTGGACCTCATATTAGGTTGTTATCATTATATTTATACACAACTAGACATCATTACAACACCAATGACATGATATAGATGTTTCAAATTTCTCACCCCCACAATGATTATAGAACCCATGGATAAATATCATCTTCAAATTCATGATATTTAACCTATCTCTGTATCTCAATTTCTTTATTCACCATAGGTATCACACGGTTAAAGTTAGTTCAACTAAACCCCCAATTTATAATCAATTACTATATCTATATTTTATATCTCAATTTAATTGAATTAAATAATTTGGTTTAGAGTTGACTAGAAATAATTTTCTAGAGAGGTGCAGTGAACAGGGGTATCTCAAGGCCTCTAACAGCCATTCAGTGGAAAAATCATTAAATTCTAGGTAGTTTTCTATAGTGGTCATCATCATTGGGGAACAATAGTGGTTAGTGGTTGGAAAACTATCCAGTCACCACTATTTGAAACTATTATTAATTTATATTAATTTATAATAAATTATAAATATTAAAATATTTTAAATTAATAAATTAGATAAAATATTTATATTATTTTTTCAGTGTATGAATAAAAATTATTAAATGAGTTGGGTATATGTGATTCCAAAATCTACCTTGAATTTTATAAAAAATATATAAAAAACATTAGGCCTCCTCCTCCTAAATTAAAATTTAAAAAGTTAGTTAGAATAAAAAATAGGTTTTTAGAAACAAATATTAGAATCAATCCCTCAGGGGACCAATAACTTAAACAAAGATAACATCACTCCAAAATAAATCATCACAGCTCAAGCAATATCATGCAGAATAATTTAAAAAAATGAGTAAATATTAAAAATATATTTTATATTTAGAGGTTTTGATAATTAAAAATATCATTTCCTATATTTTATTTTCAATCCACTAACTCTTCTTAATTTTACCATTAAATTTAATAATTTATTATAATTAGTCCTCTATGATGGAATTATTATATAGGCTAAATTTTGCGAACAAGATATTTTAAACCTACATCAAAATTGTTGATGCCATAGTCATGTCAGAATGTGAGTTTTTCAAAGAAAGATTATTTTTGTATGAAAATTTATAGAGGTGGATATAATTTTTTTTAGGAATTTATAATTATCCACTAAAAAAATTTTATCATTTAATTTATAGTGCAATCACATATTTTTTAATAAGTCTTGAAAATATAAATATTTAAGATTATTCAGAATTAATGTATGTATTGAATTTATTTAATTGTTGACCATTGATGGTGAGAGTATTATTGAGTTTCATGTATCATGTATAATCACATATCAGGTCACAATATATCTTTGTGAGTGTACACCTATTTGATAAAAAGAAATAATTTATTTTGAGATAAACCAAAAATGGTAAAAATCCTTCTCAAATAAATTATCAATAAAAAATAACTAATTTTTTATCAATTAATTATTTTTGAATATTTAATTAACTTAAATATGTGTTTTTTTATCTTCATATAATTTTATTTCCTTTTACATGGTTGTATTATGTTGTATTCTCTATTATATATAAAAAAGTATGTTTTTTGGGTTTTTTATTTTGTAAAACATATTGGTTCTTTAGTTTATGGATTGAAAATAAAAAATATTAAATGACAATGTTTTTTAGAAAATATATTTTTTGATGTATCATGTTTCAATGGTTTTCAATATAATTTTATTATAATTAAAACTTTTAAGGATTTTTAAATACAAAAGATTTTTTTATAAATATTGTATAAATAAAAATTGTTTTTTGTCATGTGTTATTCTTATAGTATGGATTACATATGATACAAGATGATATGTTTGAATGTAAATTGATTCATATTGGTTATATGAGTATTGACGATATATTCTGAAAGGTGTTATATGGTTATAACATTTTGAACATTCTAAACACTACCCTTGAGCACTAAATGATTAATTAAGAGGAAAATCAGTAATAATTCATTTGGAAATTATTGAATAAGTCTAATTTAAAATGGAATAAGTGAATAATGTACCCATGTTTGATATTAAAATATGTTATTTTAGACTATGGAGATATCTCTAGCAATTTTTACCTTTCCCTATTTAGGGTATTTATTGATTTTATAATTTAAATTATAATTATTTAGTGGATGATCCATGGATTAGGTCTTTAAGATGGTTATTAGAATCCATAATGAGTTATATTACACTATCACTGAGGTAAGTCACGTGAGATTAATGAAAATAATAATATTTTAGGGTAATTTATGGGGTAATAAATTTAAATTCAACATAAGTAGTATTGTGATATGTGAATTATGAGTAAATTAAATGGGAAATTGATATTCAATAAAAATTATAATGGTTGGGTGAATAGGATAATGTCATCTATAACTTTGACCTAGTTTAATTTTAGGGATGTGATACAAGTTACATTATCTAAATATTTTAAAAATTAGTTTTTTATTAATAGGATGATTAACACAAGTGAATAAGCATGGGAAAATAATCTTCTTAGAATTTTTTTAGTATTAAAATTAAATTAAATTTTTAAGAATATTCATTATTTTTTTAAAAATAATTTAAATTTATTATGAATTAGGGAAATTTGATTTTGGAATGTGTAATGTTTCAAATGTTGGTATATGTACTATAATTCATGGATTAATTCAATGGTGTGTGGGAGGATTAAAATCCATATTGTGGGTAAGTGAAGTGTTATATGATTAGATATTTTTATTTAGGTGACAGGAAATAATATTTTCTCACTGATATTTGGAATCAGGTGTATTAAAGGAAAATATATTTATGAATCATGGAGGAATTGTATGTATCAGTCTATATTTTCAGTGGGGCTGGGATAGTTACTTAGGTTTGGTACCTTGTTTAAAAAGGATGTTATTGAGTAATATTTTATCATGATAAATGAAGTTTGTGGGATATTATTTTAGAAGGATGGTGGAAGAGATTTTTTACATCATGATAATAAGTTCAAAAAGGTCAAATATACCTCATGAAATGAGAAAAATATTTTGGGATTTATGAAAATTTTGTAGAGACATGGGATATAAATGAATGTAAAATTAAATTTGAAAGTTTTTTACTTCATAAAAACTAACATATGTATGAAATAGAATACGTGGAATTTAATCTACCATGAGGTAACTATGTATGATAAATAATTAGGATATGATCTGGGGGATTAATCAAGGGATCAACTTATGGATTTGAGTTTCAATTAAGTCAAATATTGGAGATAGAGGTTCCTAATAATCGATAGTACGGTAAGCTTTAATTGGGTAATTCAACTAATTGTACTTAGAATATAAGGGTAAACTTAGTACATGTAATATATCTATGTACTAATTAAACCATGTATTAATTCCTTTGGGATTCACCTATAATTCTAAAATAGGGAGTGGTAAGTCCAAACTGAGTGTGGATTTATGAGATTTAAAAGGGGGGTGGTTTATATTATAAAATAATGTACCAAGAGAGAACTGGGAATCTCTTTCCCAAATTTTAGGAATCAAACACGTGGTTAGTTAGCATCACATTAATAAATAGAATAAGTGAGTTTGACATCAATTATTATAAAATACATAACATCTAGTTAAGATATAAATAGTATTTAGTCCATAAAAATGGACCACAGATGAAAAAACATGGTTTCAGTGAATGGTGTTCCACAGGATATATTTGGTGATTATTTCTAAGGAAAAAAATCCCTATGGAATATAGTTTTTAACTCCAATTATTTAATTTAAATTGATTATGTACTTTAAATATTTTAGGGGTAGTGATGATCAGGGAATAATGAGTTATATTGGTTAGGTTTTGGTTGTTAATTTTTTATCAAACAAATCGAAGTGTCTCCGACTGGTATGGGGATGTTTTAAGAATTGAATTTAGTTCATTAAAGTGTTGATTCGTATAAATTGGTGATATATGTATTAGTTTATATAATGAGGAACATGAAGAGTTTATATGAGTAGAATTATATGGTGGAGTATGTTTTGACTAAATTAAGGGTAGGTTCATGATTATTTTAGGTATATTTATGTATTGGAAGGGTATGAAATAATTTTTGAATGAAAATTATGAAAATAGATAGTGAATAGAAGAAACTATATTGATACATGATATACCATACATGATAAACTTTTAGTGTATGGATAAATAATATTATATTTTGGATTTTATGAGGTATAAATGGATATAAGGATCTATCACTATTATTTAAAGATAAAATGTTTACCTTAATATAATTTAACAACACCATACCCAACAAAATAGTTTTTAATAATTAATTGAATTACATTGTATGTTCTTTGAGTGTTAGATTAATTTTGATAGTTAAGAGTGAAAATCAATAAGTTATAAAATTATTTTATTAAATATTGTTTTACTAATGTTACTAATATTATTGACTATATATGTATGCAAAGAGTTTGGGGGATGGGTCATGTGAACCATTCACATGGTGTCTCCTATCCCTTTATCTTATCCTCTCACACACTCTTTTTTCTTTTTCCAAGAGTAAAATGAGTTTCATGATCATAATCTATCTATGAAAATGGGTTTAGGGTGCAAATATAACAGTGAGACTTATAATATTAGTCTTCACCTATTTTTATTTGATTTTAACATGTTTAAAAAATTTGGTAGGGATTTATTAGATGAGATCATTAAATCTAGATCAACTGAGTATGTTCCAATAAATGTATGAGCTATGATTGATGTTTGATGTATGTGTCTTTGTCCATTTTTAATGATTTTATACTTTTTCATATGTTCATGTGTGATTGGATTTTTTTTATATGAATATGGGACCTGAATTGATATATAAGTAATGGGGAAATTTATAATTAAAATCATGAGGTTTAAGGGGCCACATTGTTTTCTCTATCATGGTCACATAGTTCTTGGATAGTTCAATGATGTAATTTTCAAGATATATTCTAAGTATATTATTGTAATAGGTATATTAATTAGTAATCTAGGTACTCAAAACTATATAATAAATCAAATATATTAATATAATTGAGATACAAAATTTTGTTGTTTAGAATATTAATAATAAATCCATATCAACTAATAGGACTGGGACTGTCCTTTTGTATGAAGAAGAATCATTATCATTACATTTACATGTATAGTCACCATTGGGTTTGAGAGGATTATTTAACTGATAAAAAGAATAACTAATATTATTTTATATATCTATGATAAATGTTGTTTATATTGGTTATATCCTATAATGTATAAAAGTAAGGATTTATTCATATTTTTGAATGATTTTTTGGTTGAATTAATTAAGTCATGATTTCATGGAATACTATATTCTTTGATAAAAAATAAATGGAAAAGGAAGAGATATACGGTTTTATTAGGCATGAGATGTGGAAACACTTATAAAGGGAATGTGGAATGGTTCAAAATGTATGGATGAACATATTATTTGTTTGGTGAGGAGTTATTTGATTGCCTGGTTGATTTATATAGGTGGTGATTATCTATCAGTTGGCCTCTCCGTGACTTCAGTTTTATATTATTTAATATGAATTATATCCCTTTTTTACTTTTCAAGTATTATGGGATTATTTTGTGATTTTATATGTCACCCATGGTAGGATAGATAGAGAGATTAATGCTCAACCACGAGAGGAATGTGTTTGAGGGAGATAATGAGTATCTCTATTACGGTATAGAATTAACAATAGTTTTTTATACATATATGGTATTCCTACTCTACCTAATGTAACGACCCAAACTTTTTAAATAGTATATTAACATACTCTTAACGATTTAATAGAGATATTAATGGTTAATGAAGAAAGAGGAGTCGATGGCTTCATCCAGTAGACTCGAACCTTATGAAGCCCACATTTCAGAGCTTGGGAAGGAGGTAGCATCAGTGGGCTTCGCTTTGGACCAAGCCCAAGCTGAACTCAAGCGTGTCAAGCTTGAACGGAAACGCCTGCGGGAGAAGTTCAAGTTAGTAGAGATTACTACTAGGGCTATGTTATCTGAGCCTCCCTCAGATTCTCTCACCATAGCACACCTTACACTTAGGTCATATGCTGGTGTTATAAAGGGTTATTTGATGAGACCCTAGCTTCTTTGTGTAATCATTTGGGATGAATGAATTGAGATTTCTTCCTTTAGTGATGTTTGTGAAATTTCAAATGTCCGGATAATTTTAGGATGTATTTTATTGATGAATTTTGAAAAAAATGATATTTTAAAATATTTATGTAAACCCTAAATAATTAATGATGTGTAATGATTTTCAAAAAATGGTCTTCTACAAAAGTGTTCGGTAAGGAATTTGGAGTCTAATAAGATCAACTTAATTTTTGATGAATAGTAAATTATGAATAGTGATTTTACGCTTAGGGTTAGTAATGTGACCAAATGGATTAGTAATTTCACTCAAAGAAAGTTTTAATATAATTTAGACACCTAGATTAAGTAATGTGATTCAATAAAATGGGTAAATATTGGTTTCATAAATTATTAGCCAAGTATTAGTTTTTTCAGATGAATAGTGTTTTTTAATTAAAAATTTAATTAAAAATAATTAGAAAATTATTTTTATAAAAATGAATTTATTTTTGAACTCAGAGCATCGATATTATGTTATGGTAATTTTTGGGGATTTTTCTGAAAAAACGAATTCTTGATGAATAGTGATTTTATTTAAAAATTAAATTAAAATTATTTAGAAAATTATTTTTATAAAATGGAGTTCATAAATGTAATTAGAACATCTATATTTGGTTAAGGTGAAATTTTGGGATTTTTTCTGAGAAAGATGAATTTTTCAGTGAATAGTAAAAATGCAGTTTTAGGGTTTCGGTATGTTTAGTGACATCATAACTGTGTCATGATGATGTCATGAGATATTTTAAGGGTTGGACGGCCAAGGGTGATGAATTATTGTTTTTGGGGCCCCATGTGGCCTAACTCCATGGTAAATGCCAAAAGAGAGCACATGCTTTTGAGAAAGGAACTTGTGAGGTGTCCCTTGGCCATTAATGTCTTGTCCCCTCACTTTCCCAATAAATACCCACCCTTTCCCCCTTTAGTTTTCACTCCCAACTCTCCCCCAACGAAGTTCTGGTCTCCTTACCTCCCAAGGGGTCCTCCCAAGGTGCCCCCAAGCCCTCAAGGTCCAAGCCTTTGAGTTTTAAGAGTTACATTTTAAGGTAAGGGATCCGACCTCTCTCTTTCGTTTCATGTAATCCCTTTTATGTCATTCCTTTTATGCTCCATGTTCTTATGTGAGAGGATGTTCTTTTTTAATACAATTACTTCCCTTTTCATTTTTATATTATGAGAGATCCCCTCTTACTCTCATCATTTCGTTTTATGAATGTTTAAGTGATGCCGTTAGGCTGCCGAATTTTTAAGGGATTCTTTCACCCTTCTCATTTTTCAAGTTCGATATTCATGTCAAGTCTTTGAAGTTCCTTTTTCTTATGTTGGGGTATGATCTCTATATCTATCATACTGATCTATTATTATCATATGATGAAGGACCTTATTTGATCTTGTCAAATCATTTTTTTATTGAAGTTAAGTGACGTTGTTAGGCTGCCGAATTTTCATAAGAGAAATCTTATTTTTGTCTCACTTCCATGTTTTTCATTTCATATGGTATATCTTTCAAAATTCATTAACATGTTCTTAAATCCCTTATATTCTGTCCCCCTACTGTTTTATGTATCATTTATGAGTGGGTGACCCATGCCCCCTCTCTTTTCAATGTTTTCTAAAACCATGTAACATAGTCGTTATGCTGCAGAATTTTCGTCTCAAAATGCCTCTCTCTTTTCTCAAAATTATTTTATGTTATAAAGTGAATACTCAAAGCTCTTATTTTTACAATGGTATTCACATATATATCAAAATGATATATTTTAAATTCTGGGATTTACATACATGAGACCCGCTTTCCCTTTCCGTGGGTTTAAAGTGACGTAAAGATCATGTCTTTAAAGCAGTTTTTAAAACGTTATGATTATGAAATGAGACCCATTTATTTTTTGCTATATGGGTTATTTATGAAATTTTTGATGATGATATATGTTTCTCACATGATCATAAAGTCAAATTTAAGGGTGCGCCCTGATAGCGCTCCAATGCATTGGGTAATGATGTAACCACTAGAGATTACAATTTTCACGATACCTTGGTGAATAACCTTGGTAATTTTCAAATGACACCTTGGGGATGGACCTTGGTGATATGTTCATGATTGTCTATGTTAAATGATGTAGCCACATCTTCAATTTATGAAAAATTTTATTTTTATTATGAAATGACTCATGATTTCTTTCTCATGCCTTAAAGTTTTTTTCATGTCTTTATTGTAGTATCTCAAGTTCACATGTAAAATGTTCCTCTTGTTTCCCTTACAGGGCCTTTTTCTCACCTTTTTTTTGATGTATGTCCCCAGGTTATAAGATGCAGTAATGAACCTAGGATGAACTTAAGGAGAAGACTTTAAAGTGTTTAAGAAGAATGCTTTATGTTGTTTTCATGTATTATGTTCCTGATTTCCAAGACACTAGACCTTAAAGATCCTCAGTTTTGTGTAATGTAATGAAAGTTTATGTTATAAAAAGGTGGGATTCTATAGTTGGTATCAAAGGATGGTTTAGTTATTTGTGGAAATTAGGATATGAAAACTTTAGGTAGAGCCCTATAGTTCCATTGAAAAGATCTTTTCTGTACTTCATTGTTCGGAACAAGAAAAAGTCACCCTTGCTGTTTACCGCCTAGAGGGAGAAGCTGATCAGTTGTGGTCACTGATCAAAAACATGAAGCCACGAGGAGAGATGGAAGCTATGGAGTGGGAATAGTTCCAGAGAATATTCTTTAATAAGTATTTCCCTCATTCGATGAGAACGAGAATGGAGAAAGAATTTCTCGAGCTGAAGAAAAATGAGAATGAATCAGTTGGAACCTATGAGATGAACTTCACAAGGCTTTCCCGTTATACCTCAAGCTTCTTCATGGAACCTAATGGTAAGGTTGATAGATTCTTTGGTGGACCACGACCTCATCTGCGGAAGAATCTATCCAACAGGGACTATGATAGCTATGAAGAAATAGTTCAAAGTGCTATGAAAGTTGAACTAGAGTTTGGGGAGACACAGTGGTCTCACAAATATAATGAGAAGAAGAGAACTCTAGAACTAAGCCTGGGAAGAAGTTTTGATTAGGAAAGAGGTGGAAAGCATATGCAACATGCCACATGCAATAAATGTGGGAAGAAGCATTCAGGTAACTACTTGATCAGAAGTGGTAAGTGCTACAGGTGTGGAAGAGAAGGCCATATTTCTCAGAATTTTCATAGTGATGTGAAGCCTCTACTTCCCAACACTAACGAAAGAGGAAAGATGGTTCTGGCCCTACCCGAAGTCACATTCTTCAAGTGTGGAAAACTTGGGCACTTTGCTAATCAATGTCCAAATCTGAGGGTGGTGGAGGGTAATCACCATCAACCTCAACAGAGGCCAAGGGAGCAAGTTCGTGCTTTCTCTATCACAACAACTGAAGTTGAAGTCTCGAACGATGTGGTAGTAGGTACTCTTGTCGTCCTCTCAAAACTAGAAAGTACTTTATTTGATTCTGGTTCTACGAATTCCTTTATGTCCTCCAAGTTTTCAAGGAATATAGAATCAATCCCCGAACTGCTAGAGGTAGAGTTGTCAGTCAAGACTCCAAGTGGGATTATCCTTGCATCAACAGTATTTAGAGACACTAGTGTTTACTTTGGTGAGCACAATTTTATCGCAAATCTAGTAGTCATTCCCATGTTGGAATTCGACGTTATACTAGGTATGGACTGGCTCTCAAAGTATAATTCTAAGATCAAATGCAGAAGTAAGGAAATATCATTAGTCTTGAATAAACAACCTAAAGTTATCTTCCAAGGAGAGATATCCCGAACTGATCCCTATCTAGAAGCACCTCCTATAGCTTTCTTTATGGAGTTAATAGGTGATGATGAAGAAGGAAAAGGGAGCATACCAATAGAAGATGTTTCAATTGTTCAGCAATACATGGATGTATTTCCTGAGGAGTTACCTGGACCTCCCCCCAAAAGAGAGGTAGAGTTATCCATTGAAATCGTACATGGGTCTCAACCGATATCAAAGACTCCGTATAGAATGGAAAATGTGGAGCTATAAGAGTTAAAGAAACAACTCCAAGACTTGTTGGAGAAGGGGTTTATCCGCCCGAGTGTGTCTCCTTGGGGAGCACCAGTTCTCTTTGTGAAGAAGAAGGATGGATCAATGCGGCTATGCATTGATTATAGAGAACTGGATGGGATCACAGTGAAGAACAAATACCCTCTTCCAAGAATTGATGATTTATTTGACCAACTTCGTGGGGCTCAATTCTTCTCCAAGATTGACCTTCGATCTGGTTATCATCAACTGAGGGTGAAGAAGGAAGATATTCCAAATACTGCCTTCTGATCAAGATATGGGCATTATGAGTTTACTGTTATGCCCTTCGGCTTGACTAATGCTCCTACTATTTTCATGGATTTGATGAATAGAGTCTTTAAGGACTACCTTGATAACATTGTGGTAGTTTTTATTGATGATATTTTGATATATTCAAAAAGTCGTGAGGACCATGAAGATCATCTGAGGGTTATTTTGAAAACTCTACTGAAGGAGAGGCTCTTTGGAAAGTTCAGCAAGTGTGAGTTTTGGTTACAACAAGTGGCTTTATTGGGGCACATCGTAACCAATGAAGGAATCTCGGTTGACCCTGCAAAGACAATGGTTGTGGAGGAGTGAACTCAACCCACAACAGTAACTGAGATTCGTAGTTTCCTTGGTTTAGCGGGATATTATAGGAGGTTTGTGAAAAACTTTTCATGAATTTCTAATCCACTAACCAAGTTGACTTGAAAAGGGGTTAAGTTCATCTGGAAAATGGAATGCGAGGAAAGTAACCAAGAGCTGAAGAAGAGGTTAGTTACTGCACCTGTGTTAAAACTACCCTCTATCGGAGAAGGATTCGTTATTTTTAGCGATGCATCTCTGAAAGGGATTGGGTGCATCCTCATGCAAAATGGAAAGGTAATTGCTTATGCATCTCGACAGTTAAAGATTCATGAGCAGAATTATCCTACGCATGATCTAGAGCTAGCGGCAGTTGTTTTTGCTCTAAAGCTATGGAGGCACTATCTTTATGGGGAGAAATGTGATATATACACTGACCACCAAAGTCTAAAGTATATTGTCACACAGAAATAATTGAACATGAGACAAATGAGATGGTTGGAGCTTATTAAAGACTATGATTGTTCAATTCATTATCACCCTGGAAGAGCAAACAAAGTCGCAGATGCATTAAGAAGGAAAGATCATGTTGTTCTGGAAACAATGAGGATCCTAGGAGATCCCTTGATTAAACATATAGTAAAACTGGACATGGGAATTATAAGGAAAGGGACATCATCAACCCTATCCCAAATGATTTCCCAACCTTCATTACTAGAGAAGATCAAGAAGGCTCAAAAAGAAGATCCTTTGCTGCAGGATAAGTTTGAGGCTGTAAAGGATGGGAAGTTCCCTGATTTCAATATTGATCAAGAAGGTGTATTGAAATTTCTTACAAGACTATGTGTTCCATATATTCCGGAGATAAAGAAAGAACTGATGGATGAAGCTCATAGATCTACTTTCTCTATACATCCGGGAAGCACTAAGATGTATAGAGACATTCGTGATCATTATTGGTGGGATAATATGAAGAGGGAGATTGCTGATTTCACTACAAGATGCCTGGTGTGTCAGCAAGTAAAGTCAGAACGACAACTTCCCAAGGGGGTATTACAATCGCTACCCATACCAGTATGGAAGTGGGATAATATCACCAAGGACTTTGTAACTGGTCTCTCGAAAACATCCAAAGGAAACAATGCGATATGGGATATTGTGGACCGTCTCACCAAGACATCCCATTTGATCTCTATTCGACAAGATTTCTCTCCAGATCAGCTTTCCAAGATATACGTGAAGGAAGTGGTAAGTCTGCATGGGGTACCACTATCCATCGTGTTTGATCGTGACCCAAGATTCACATCAAAATTCTGGAGAAGTCTTCAACATGATCTGAATACTGAATTGAATTTTAGTACGTCCTATCATCCTCAAACTAATGGCCAATCTAAAAGGACTATTCAGACACTCGAAGACATGCTGAGATTATGCTCAATGGAATTTAAAGGTGGATGGGATCAACACCTCCCATTAGTTGAGTTCTCCTATAACAACAGCTTCCATTCGAGTTTTCAGATGGCACCCTATGAAGCTCTGTATGGAAAGCGATGTAGAACTCCTACTTGTTGGGATGAAACTGGTGAGAGAAAGCTTCTTGGGCCCGATCTTGTGCAAGAGATGACAGAACAGGTTCATGCCATCCAACAACACATAAAGGCTTCTCAGAGTCGGCAGAAGAGCTATGCTGACAATCGTCGAAGGGACTTGGAGTTTGGTGTTGGTGACAAAGTCTTCCTTCGAATTTCTCCCTAGAAGAGAGTCATGCGGTTTGGGAAGAAAGGGAAGCTCACCTCTAGGTACATTGGCACCTATGAAATCTTTGATTGCATAGGAGCAGTGGCTTATCATCCAGCACTTCCACCGAACCTAGCTCAAGTTCATGATGTCTTCCATGTATCTCTCTTGAGGAAGTACATACCCGACCCTTCGCATGTACTGAACCCAGAGGTGGTACAACTGGAACATGACCTCTCTTATGAGGAGCAGCCAGTGGAGATCTTGGACCGTAGAGACAAGGTTCTACGAAACAAGACTACCCACCTTGTGAAAGTGTTGCGGAGGAATCATAAATATGAAGAAGTGACATGGGAGCCTGAGGAAACAATGAAGCAAAAGTACCCTAACCTTTTCAACTAGGCCCCAAGTATAAAATTTTGGGGGCGAAATTTCTTAAGGGGGGAAGAATGTAATGACCCAAACTTTTTAAATAGTATATTAACTTACTCTTAACGATTTAATAGAGATGTTAATGGTTAATGAAGAAAGAGGAGTCGATGGCTTCATCTAGTAGACTCGAACCTTATGAAGCCCACTTATCAGAGTATGGGAAGGAGGTAGCATCTGTGGGCTTCGCTTTGGACCAAGCCCCAGCTGAACTCTAGCGTGTCAAGCTTGAACGGAAACGCCTGCGGGAGAAGTTAAAGTTAGTAGAGATTAATACTAGGGCAATGTTATCTGAGCCTCCCTCAGGTTCTCTCACCATAGCACATCTTACAATTAGGTCATATGCCGGTTTTATAAGGGGTTATGTGATGAGACCCTAGCTTCTTTGTGTAATCCTTTGGGATGAATGAATTGAGATTTCTTCCTTTAGTGATGTTTGTGAAATTTCAAATTTCCGGATAATTTTAGGATGTATTTTATTGATGAATTTTGAAAAAAATGATATTTTAAAATATTTATGTAAACCCTAAATAATTAATGATGTGTAATGATTTTAAAAAATGGTCTTCTACAAAAGTGTTTGGTAAAGAATTTGAAGTCTAATAAGGTCAACTTAATTTTTGATGAATAGTAAATTATTAATAGTGATTTTACGCTTAGGATTAGTAATGTGACCAAATGGATTAGTAATTTCACTCAAAGAAAGTTTTAATATAATTTAGACACCTAGATTAAGTAATGTGATTCAATAAAATGGGTAAATAACGGTTTCATAAATTATTAGCCAAGTATTAGTTTTTTTGGATGAATAGTGTTTTTTAATTAAAAATTTAAATAAAAATAATTAGAAAATTATTTTTATAAAAATGACTTTATTTTTGAACTCAAAGCATCGATATTATGTTATGGTAATTTTTGGGGATTTTTATGAAAAAAACGAATTCTTGATGAATAGTGTTTTTATTTAAAAGTTAAATTAAAATTATTTAGAAAATTATTTTTATAAAATGGAGTTCATAAATGTAATTATAACATCTATATTTGGTTAAGGTGAAATTTTGGGATTTTTTCTGAGAAAGATGAATTTTTCAGTGAATAGCAAAAATGCAGTTTTAGGGTTTCGGTATGTTTAATGACATCATAACTGTGTCATGATGATGTCATGAGATATTTTAAGGGTTGGCCGGCCAAGGGTGATGAATTATTGTTTTGGGGGCCCCATGTTTCCTAACTCCATGGTAAATTCTGAAGGAGAGCACATGGTTTTGAGAAAGGAACCTGTGAGGTGTCCATTGGCCATTAATGCCTTGTCCCCTCACTTTCCCTATAAATACCCACCCTTTACTCCTTTAGTTTTCACTCCCAACTCTCCCCCAACGAAGTTCTGGTCTCCTTACCTCCCAATGAGTCCTCCCAAGGTTCCCCCAAACCCTCAAGGTCCAAACCATTGAGTTTTAAGAGTTACGTTTTAAGGTAAGGGATCTGACCTCTCTCTTTCATTTTATGTAATCCCTTTTATGTCATTCCTTTTATGCTCCATGTTCTTATGTGAGAGGATGTTATTTTATATTACTCTTACTTCCCTTTTCATGTTTATATGATGAGATATACTCTCATCATTTCGTTTTCTGAAAGTTTATGTGATGCCGTTAGGCTGCCGAATGTTTAAGGGATTCTTTCACCCTTCTCATTTTCATGTTCGATTTTCATGTCAAGTCTTTAAAATTCCTTTTTATTATGTTGGGGTATGATCTCTATATCTATCATACTGATCTCTTATGATCATTTGATGAAGTACCTTATTTGATCTTGTCAAATCATTTTTTTATTGAAGTTAAGTGACGCCGTTAGGCTGCCGGATTTTCATAAGAGAAATATTATTTTTGTCTCCCTTCCATGTTTTTCATTTCATATGGTATATCTTTCAAAATTTATTACATGTTCTTAAATCCCTTATATTATGTCCCCCTACTGTTTTATGGATCATTTATGAGTGGGTGACTCATGTCTCTTCTCTTTTCAATGTTTTCTAAAACCTTCTAACATAGCCGTTATGCTGCAGAATTTTCGTCTCAAAATGCCTCTCTCTTTTCTCAAAATTATTTTATGTTATAAAGTTAATACTCAAAGCTCTTATTTATATTAGGGTATTCACATATATATCAAAATTTTCTATTTTAAATTCTGGTATTTACATACATGAGACCCGCATTCCCTTTCAATGGGTTTAAAGTGACGTAAAGATCATGTCTTTAAAGCAGTTTTTAAAACGTTATGATTATGAAATGAAACCCATTTATTTTTTTCTATATGGGTTATTTATGAAATTTTTGATGATGATATATGTGGCTCACATGATTATAAAGGCAAATTTAAGGGTGCTCCCTGATAGCGCTCCAATGCATTGGGTAATGATGTAACCACTAGAGATTACAATTTTCACGATACCTTGGTGAATAACCATGGTAATTTTCAAATGACACCTTGTGGATGGACCTTGGTGATATGTTCATGATTTTCTATGTTAAATGATGTAGCCACATATTCAAGTTATGAAAAATGTTATTTTTATTATGAAATGCCTCATGATTTCTTTCTCATGCCTTAAAGTTCTTTTCACGTCTTTATTGAAGTATCTCAAGTTCACATGTAAAATGATCCTCTTGTTTCCCTTACTGGGCCTTCTGCTCACCCTTTATTTTGATGTATGTCCCCATGTTATGAGATGCAGTAATGAACCTAGGATGAACTTAAGGAGAAGCCTTTCAAGTGTTTAAGAAGAATGCTTTATGTTGTTTTCATGTATTATGTTCCTGATTTCCAAGACACTAGACCTTAAAGATCCTCAGTTTTGTGTAATGTAATGAAAGTTTATGTTATAAAAAGGCGGGATTCTATAGTTGGTATTAAAGGATGGTTTAGTTATTTGTGGAAATTAGGATATAAACACTTTAGGTAGATCCCTATAGAAAAGTTTAAATATATGTAAACTTCCTGGTATTTTGGTAAGTATTGAGTAAGTGGTTTATCAAACAAATACATCCATGTCTGGATACGAGTAGGTAGAGGCGGATCTGGCACAGATGAACATAGGGGTAAACCTCGAAAACACCGCTTTGAGCTAGACTTGAACGGGAACTGGTGCACGATAACGGGCATTGCTGCACTCTTGGTTACGACACTCCCGGGGGATACGTTTGGTTAATCACAAGCTTTTTATGAATCATTATGAAGGAATTATAGAGAACTGTAATTGTCTAAGCATGAAGTCTTAGTTAAAAGATTCATAAATGAAATAAGTTTCTCACTAAGGTTTTATTCTTTTAGAAAATGGAGGGAAATAGGAGGAACCGTGCCGATGGTGACCGCAATGCACCATGTGCTGACGACCCTCCAATGGAAGCCGGAATGGAAACATTCATGCGAATGATGAACCAACTGACTCAAGTTATGAGTAATAACTTTAATAAAGATGAGAGGCCGATCTCACCACGAAGGGAACAACATTCTATTGAGTCCGTCATGCGTCATCTACCACCAAAATTCAGTGGATCTACTGACCCATTGGTTGCGGAACAATGGTTAAGCTCCATTGAAAAGATCTTTTCTGTACTTCATTGTTCGGAACAAGAAAAAGTCACCCTTGTTGTTTACCGCCTAGAGGGAGAAGCTGATCAGTTGTGGTCACTGATCAAAAACATGAATCCATGAGGAGAGATGGAAGCTATGGAGTGGGAAGAGTTCCGGGGAATATTCTTTAATAAGTATTTCCCTCGTTCGATGAGAACGAGAATGGAGAAAGAATTTCTCGAGCTGAAGAAAAAAGAGAATGAATCAGTTGGAACCTATGAGATGAACTTCACAAGGCTTTCCCGTTATACCTCAAGCTTCTTCATGGACCCTAATGGTAAGGTTGATAGATTCTTTGGTGGACCATGACCTCATCTGTGGAAGAATATAGCCAACAGGGACTATGATAGCTATGAAGAAATAGTTCGAAGTGGTATGAAAGTTGAACTAGAGTTTGGGGAGACACAGTGGTCTCACAAATCTAATGAAAAGAAGAGAACTCTAGAACCAAGCCTGGGAAGAATTTTTGATCAGGAAAGGGGTGGAAAGCATATGCAACATGCCACATGCAATAAATGTGGGAAGAAGCATTCGGGGAACTGCTTGATCGGAAGTGGTAAGTGCTACAGGTGTGTAAGAGAAGGACATATTTCTCTGAATTGTCGTAGTGATGTGAAGCCTCAACTTCCCAACACTAACGACAGAGGAAAGATGGTTCTGGACCTACCCGAAGTCACATGCTTCAAGTGTGGAAAGCTTGGGCACTTTTCTAATCAATGTCCAAATTTGTGGGTGGTGGAGGGTAATCACCATCAACCTCAGCATAGGCCAAGGGAGAAAGGTCGTGCTTTCTCTATCACAACAACTGAATTTGATGTTCCGAACGATGTGGTAGCAGGTAATCTTGTCGTCCTCTCAAAACTAGCAAATACTTTATTTGATTCTGGTTCTAAGCATTCCTTTATTTCCTCCAAGTTTGCAAGGAATATAGAATCAATCCTCGAACTGCTAGAGGTAGAGTTTTCAGTCAAGAATCCCAGTGGGATTATCCTTGCATTAACAGTATTTAGAGAATCTAGTGTTTACTTTGGTGAGCACAATCTTATCGCAAATCTAGTAGTCATTCCCATGATGGAATTTGACGTTATACTAGGTATGGACTGGCTCTGAAAGTATAATGCTAAGATCAAATGCAGAAGTAATGAAATATCAGTAGTCTTGAATAAACAACCTACAGTTATCTTCTAAGGAGAGATATCCCAAACTGATCCCTATCTAGAAGCACCTCCTATAGCTTTCTTTATGGAGTTAATCGGTGATGATGAAGAAGGAAAAGGGAGAATACCAACAGAAGATGTTCCAATTGTTCAGGAATACATGGATGTATTTCCTGAGGAGTTACCTGGACCTCCCCCCGAAAGAGAGGTAGAGTTATACATTGAACTCGTACCTGGGTCTCAACCGATATCAAAGACTCCGTATAGAATGGCAAATGTGGAGCTAGAAGAGTTAAAGAAACAACTCCAAGACTTTTTGGAGAAGGGGTTTATCCGTCCGAGTGTGTCTCCTTGGGGAGCACCAGTTCTCTTTGTGAAGAAGAAGGATGGATCAATGCAGTTATGCATTGATTATAGAGAACTGAATGGGATAACAGTGAAGAACAAATACCCTCTTCCAATAATTGATGATTTATTTGACCAACTTCATGGGGCTCAATTCTTCTCCAAGATTGAACTTCGATCTGGTTATCATCAACTGAGGGTGAATAAGGAAGATATTCCAAAGACTGCCTTCCGATCAAGAAATGGGCATTATGAGTTTACTGTTATGCCCTTCGGCTTCACTAATGCTCCTGCTATTTTCATGGATTTGATGAATAGAGTCTTTAAGGACTACCTTGATAACTTTGTGGTAGTTTTTATTGACATTATTTTGATATATTCAAAAAGTCTTGAGGAGCATGAAGATCATCTTAGGGTTATTTTGAAAACTCTGCGGAAGGAGAGGCTCTTTGGAAAGTTCAGCAAGTGTGAGTTCTGGTTATAACAAGTGACTTTCTTGGGGCACATCGTAACCAATAAAGGAATCTCGGATGACCCTGCAAAGACAATGGTTGTGGAGGAGTGGCCTCAACCCACAACAGTAACTGAGATTCATAGTTTCCTTGGTTTAGCGGGATATTATAGGAGGTTTGTGAAAAACTTTTCACGACTTTCAAATCCACTAACCAAGTTGACTCGAAAAGGGGTTAAGTTCATCTGGACAAAGGAATGCGAGGAATGTTTCCAAGAGATGAAGAAGAGTTTGGTAACTGCACCTGTGTTAACACTACCCTCTATCGGAGAAGGATTCGTTATTATTAGTGATGCATCTCTGAAAGGGCTTGGGTGCGTCCTCATGCAAAATGAAAAGGTAATTGCTTATGCATCTCGACAGTTGAAGATTCATGAGCAGAATTATCCTACGCATGATCTAGAGCTAGCAGCAGTTGTTTTTTCTCTAAAGATATGGAGGCACTATCTTTATGTGGAGAAATGTGAAATATACACTGACCACCAAAGTCTAAAGTATATTTTCACACTGAAATAATTGAACATGAGACAAAGGAGATGGTTGGAGCTTATTAAATACTATGATTGTTCAATTCATTGTCACCCTGGAAGAGAAAACAAAGTCGCGGATGCGTTAAGCCGGAAAGATCCTGTTGTTCTGGCAACAATGAGGATCCTAGGAGATCCCTTGATTAAAGATCTAGTAAAACTGGACATGGGAATTATAAGGGAAGTGACATCATCAACCCTATCCCAAATGATCTCTCAACCTTTATTACTAGAGAAGATCAAGAAGGATAAAAAATAAGATCCTTTGCTGCAGGAGAAGTTTGAGGCTGTAAAGGATGGGAAGTTCCCTGATTTCAATATTGATCAAGAAGGTATATTGAAATTTCGTACAAGACTATGTGTTCCATCTATTCCGGAGATAAAGAAAGAACTGATGGATGAAGCTCATAGCTCTACTTTCTCTATACATCTGGGAAGCACTAAGATGTATAGAGACCTTAGTGATCATTATTGGTGGGATAATATGAAGAGGGAGATTGCTGATTTCACTACAAGATGCCTGGTGTGTCAGCAAGTAAAGGAAGAATGACAAATTCCCAAGGGGGTATTACAACCACTACCCATACCAGTATGGAAGTGGGATAATATCACCATGGAATTTGTAACTGGTCTCCCGAAAACATCCAAAGGAAACAATGCGATATGGGTTATTGTGGACCGTCTCACCAAGACAGCCCATTTTATCTCTATTCGGGAAGATTTCTCTCTGGATCAGCTTGCCAAGATATACGTGAAGGAAGTGGTAAGGATGCATGGGGTACCACTATCCATCGTGTCTGATCGGGACCCAAGATTCACATCAAAATTCTGGAAAAGACTTCAACATGCTCTGAATACTGAATTGAATTTTAGTACGGCCTATCATCCTCAAACTGATGGCCAATCTGAAAGGACTATTCAGACACTTGAAGACATGCTGAGATTATGCTCAATGGAATTTAAAGGTGGATGAGATCAACACCTCCCATTAGTTGAGTTCTCCTATAACAACATCTTCCATTCGAGTATTAAGATGGAACCCTATGAAGCTCTGTATGGAAAGCGATATAGAACTCCTGCTTGTTGGGATGAGACTGGTGAGAGAAAGCTTCTTGGGCATGATCTTGTGCAAGAGATGACAAAACAGGTTCATGCCATCCAACAACACATAAAGGCTGCTCAGAGTCGGCAGAAGAGCTATGATGACTATCATCGAAGGGACATGGAGTTTGGTGTTGGTGACAAAGTCGTCCTTCGAATTTCTCCCTGGAAGAGAGTCATGCGGTTTGGGAAGAAAGGTAAGCTCAGCCCTAGGTACATTGGCCCCTATGAAATCCTTGATCTCATAGGAGCAGTGGCCTATCGTCTAGCACTTCCACCGAACCTAGCTCATGTTCATGATGTCTTCTATGTATCTCTCTTGAGGATGTACATACCCGACCCTTCCCATGTATTGAACCCAGAGGTGGTACAACTGGAACATGACCTCTCTTATGAGGAGCAGCCAGTGGAGATCTTGGACTGTAGAGACAAGGTTCTACGAAACAAGACTACCCACCTTGTGAAAGTGTTATGGAGGAATCATAAATATGACGAAGCGACTTCGGAGCCTGAGGAAACAATGAAGCAAATGTACCCTAACCTTTTCGACTAGGCCCCAAGTATAAAATTTTGGGGACGAAATTTCTTAAGGGGGAAGAATGTAACGACCCAAACTTTTTAAATAGTATATTAACTTATTCTTAACGATTTAATAGAGATGTTAATGGTTAATGCAGAAAGAGGAGTCGATGGCTTCATCCAGTAGACTCGAACCTTATGAAGCCCACTTATCAGAGCTTGGGAAGGAGGTAGCATCTGTGGGCTTCGCTTTGGACCAAGCCCAAGATGAACTCCAGCGTGTCAAGCTTGAACGGAAACGTCTGCGAGAGAAGTTCAAGTTAGTAGAGATTACTACTAGGGAAATGTTATCTGAGCCTCCCTCATTTTCTCTCACCATAGCACACCTTACACTTAGGTCACATGTCGGTGTTATAAGGGGTTATGTGATGAGAACCTAGCTTCTTAGTGTAATCCTTTAGGATGAATGAATTGAGATTTCTTCCTTTAGTGATGTTTGTGAAATTTCAAATGTCCGGATAATTTTAGGATGTATTTTATTGATGAATTTTGAAAAAAATGATATTTTAAAATATTTATGTAAACCCTAAATAATTAATGATGTGTAATGATTTTCAAAAAATGGTCTCCTACAAAAGTGTTCGGTAACGAATTTGGAGTCTAATAAGATGAACTTAATTTTTGATGAATAGTAAATTATGAATAGTGATTTTATGCTTAGGATTAGTAATGTGACCAAATGGATTAGTAATTTCACTCAAAGAAATTTTTAATATAATTTAGACACCTAGATTAAGTAATGTGATTCAATAAAATGTGTAAATAACGGTTTCATAAATTATTAGCCAAGTAATAGTTTTTCGGATGAATAGTGTTTTTTAATTACAAATTTAATTAAAAATAATTAGAAATCTATTTTTATAAAAATGAATTTATTTTTGAACTCAGAGCATCGATATTATGTTATGGTAATTTTTGGGGATTTTTCTGAAAAAAACGAATTCTTGATGAATAGTGTTTTTATTTAAAAATTAAGTTAAAATTATTTAGAAAATTATTTTTATAAAATGGAGTTCATGAATATAATTAGAACATCTATATTTGGTTAAGGTTAAATTTTGGGATTTTTTCTGAGAAAGATGAATTTTTCAGTGAATAGTAAAAATGCAGTTTTAGGGTTTCGGTATGTTTAATGACATCATAACTGTGTCATGATGATGTAATGAGATATTTTAAGGGTTGACCGGCCAAGGGTGATGAATTATTGTTTTGGGGGCCCCATGTGGCCTAACTCCATGGTAAATGCCGAAGGAGAGCACATGGTTTTGAGAAAGGAACCTGTGAGGTGTCCATTGGCCATTAATGCCTTATCCCCTCACTTTCCCTATAAATACCCACCCTTTACTCCTTTAGTTTTAACTCCCAACTCTCCCTCAACGAAGTTCTGGTCTCCTTACCTCCCAAGGAGTCCTCCCAAGGTGCCCCCAAGCCCTCAAGGTCCAAACCATTGAGTTTTAAGAGTTACGTTTTAAGGTAAGGGATCTGACCTCTCTCTTTCTTTTTATGTCATTCCTTTTATGATCCATGTTCTTATGTGAGAGGATGTTATTTTATATTACTCTTACTTCCCTTTTCATGTTTATATTATGAGATATCCCCTATTACTCTCATCATTTCGTTTTATGAATGTTTAAGTGATGCCGTTAGGCTGCCGAATTTCTAAGGGATTCTTTGACCCTTCTCATTTTTCAAGTTCGATTTTCATGTCAAGTTTTTCAAGTTCCTTTTTATTATGTTGGGGTATGATCTCTATATCTATAATACTGATCTCTTATGATCATATGATGAAGGACCTTATTTGATCTTGTCAAATCATTTTTTTATTGAAGTTAAGTGACGCCGTTAGGCTGCCGGATTTTCATAAGAGAAATCTTATTTTTGTCTCCCTTCCATGTTTTTCATTTCATATGGTATATCTTTCAAAATTAATTACCATGTTCTTAAATCCCTTATATTATGTCCCCCTACTGTTTTATGGATCATTTATGAGTGGGTGACTCATGTCCCCTCTCTTTTCAATGTTTTCTAAAACCTTGTAACATAGCCGTTATGCTGCAGAATTTTCGTCTCAAAATGCCTCTCTCTTTTCTCAAAATTATTTTATGTTATAAAGTGAATACTCAAAGCGATTATTTATAAAAGGGTATTCACATATATATCAAAATGTTCTATTTTAAATTCTGGTATTTACATACATGAGACCCGCTTTCCCTTTCCATGGGTTTAAAGTGACGCAAAGATCATGTCTTTAAAGCAGTTTTTAAAACGTTATGATTATGAAATGAAACCCATTTATTTTATGCTATATGGGTTATTAATGAAATGTTTTATGATGATATATGTGGCTCACATTATAATAAAGGCAAATTTAATGGTGCGCCCTGATAGCGCTCCAATGCATTGGGTAATGATGTAACCACTAGAGATTACAATTTTCACGATACCTTGGTGAATAACCTTGGTTATTTTCAAATGACACCTTGGGGATGGACCTTGGTGATATATTCATGATTGTCTATGTTAAATGTTGTCGCCACATCTTCAAGTTATGAAAAATGTTATTTTTATTATGAAATGCCTCATGATTTTTTTCTCATGCCTTAATGTTCTTTTCATATCCTTATTGAAGTATCTCAAGTTCACATGTAAAATGTTCCTCTTGTTTCCCTTACTGGGCCTTCTGCTCACCCTTTCTTTTGATGTATGTCCCCAGGTTATGAGATGCAGTAATGAACCTAGGATGAACTTAAGGATAAGCCTTCCAAGTGTTTAAGAAGAATGATTTATGTTGTTTTCATGTATTATGTTCCTGATTTCCAAGACACTAGACCTTAAAGATCCTCAGTTTTGTGTAATGTAATGAAAGTTTATGTTATAAAAAGGAGGGATGCTATACCTAAGATATAATTTATTATATTTCTATTGTAGATAAAGGATTCATTCCCAAAACAACTTAGATATATTTCATCACTATGGTCTAGTATGACTTGATTTGGTTTTCAATGGGATGATGAGTCTATAAAAATATTATTATCTAAAAGATACACATGATTGGGTTGGTATTACATCATGTTGATGATCTAACATAAAAATATTGTTAATATATTTTTAGTGATCCAATATGATTATTTATCTTCATATTCTGTGATAGTGAGCCAATGCAACAGTGTGAATTCATTCACATATGTCTAGTTCAAACAGGTTATATTATTTTATGGGTCTACTATGTTATTCCACAAACCAAATTCTATATTCCACCATAACCTAATATTTGGTTTTTTAAGATTCATTCTATGACCTAGATATGTTCCAATGCAACATAGTTACTTTCTAAAGGTGTTTCTCTTTGTATGGGATTCCCAAAGTGTAATCAATACATATGAAATATGGAGATGATCTATATACAGGGTTAAAACTAATAAATATATACATATTATAAAATGAATTGGTGTATATACAACTATACTAATAGGTTTTCAGGAATATTATTATATGGGATGTTCTTTATATAGAATTTCACTAGATGAATTAAGGCACATGACATAAGTTGTTTCTCAATATAAAATATGTTTGGTGAGGCATTGATGTATATTGTCCAATGTATTGATCTATGTTTATAGTGTAATGTTATAAATTATGACTTGTGATTATTGAAACTAATATATCATATTAGGTGTGATGTTGATGTAATACCATTGGATCTAGGGAATACGGTGAGTTCACTATTACCCATGGGTGAATGTGAAGTTGGGGGAAGACTCGAATTTAATTGGTTTGATATTGTGTTGGAAAAATTAGAAATGATGAAGAACTATGATGGCCTAATAACGTCATGGGGAACTGATAATTTGTTTTATATTTATTATTCTACTGAATTATCATACAATAGTTTTATGAATTCCACTCCACATGGAATGTGATATCTTGATATAGACACATTCAGACATGTGGACATCATAACTTATGTTAACAGTTCTTAGAGGTTCCTACCATGTCATCATATTTACATTATTAGTGTTATCCTTAGTGGAAATAAGTTTATTATTTATCATTTTAAATTTAAAATAGATACTCTATATATAAAATCATAGAAATATAAATGGTCAATTTTACTAGAGTAGTTATGGGTGTGGTTAGGGGAATGGGTTGTTAAGAGTATCATTAATGGTATTTTTATATATACTTATTTTTATATTGTATCTTAACCATCCTAAGGTAAATAGTTATGATATTTTACATCACCATTAAATTAGTTATTTTTGGAGTTATTGTAATTTTATTAATGCATCTGAGTTTCGACAAGAGAAGAAGATTTCAATTGAATATATGAAGGTAATTTATTTTATTTATTTATTGTTATTATTATTATTATTATTTATTACTGAGGTTATAGTCTCATGATGATACACATTGATGATTACATCTCTTAACTAGTGTCAATATATGGGTGAGTATAAACAACTCAATAGGATACTCCAAGTACATTACAAGAGAAAATATTAGTATCATAAAGTCATTAATATAAAATAGTAAACTCAAAATATAAATATGGGAACTCATTACCCGATAATATCCCCTTATAACTCATCATGTATGTCTATACCCTAATACACATAAAAATAATTATCCAAAATTAATATTATTAAGATAATATATATTTAACGAATCAAAATATATGTATATATCAACCATCATAAAAAATCATGTAACTTGGGGAAGATGAATTTATATCCTCAATAGAGGATCCCTCAAACCTAGAATACCAAACCATTTTGATCATTAGTTGAGAAATATTATATTGGATCATCCTTTTATGTTTCTAGATCATTCTAGAGATCTATATCCTCTCATTTTCAATCATAATCAACACATTACCCCAAACCAAATTAAAACTAATAATGAACTGGAATTAGTTTTGATGAAACATTGAAATAATATACTTGGACCATTCATACATTCTTAATCATCAATGTTTACAACATATACATCAATTTGGGGGAAATTTAATAAAAAAATAATGGAATATAATATCACATATTAACCCAAATTTGTTCTAAATTATAACATCCCAAGATCTGTAGACACTTATTGATTTTGGAATCAGATATCACTTTCTAACACTAGGCATTCCTCTCCATATATATTAGGTTCCTCACTAGAAACATAGGTCTATAGTTGTATAGTGAGGAGATTTTACTTGAATATACGAGTGAAATAATAGTGGAAATATTGATTGTCAGATACATCTATAAATAAATATTAAATAAAAAGGAAAGGATGTTCTGGAAAAATGAGAAAAAAATATTGTATATCAAAATGAATTGTATATATGTCAAATAGTCAAACAAAAGAAGAACATATACAAAAAATATCCCATTAAGAAAACTAATACTAAAAGGCTCCAAAAAATGGTCTCAATAACTAACCAGGTCCCAATCTCCCATGATCCTATATATTAGTCCAAATAACACTTTAGTCATATGGCCTTTAGATTATATGATCATTTGATAATGATGTATTCATGGGTACCAGCTGGTGGACCAAGCATGGTGTGCGTACGACTTAGTAGGCCACCACTAATAGCATATATATATATATATATATAATCTGATTAAGTATATTATAATGTAATAAAAATATAGACAAACACACAATAGGGTAAGAAAGTAAATAAACAAAAATCATTGATTCTCAAGTTACATGGTGACATTAGAGACCTGACATACCTACCTCAACTAGTGTCAGATGTATCTGAATGGTAGGCACCAATCTAGGTGAAATATACTTATTTCCATGATAAAAATACCTCTGAGGAAAATATAACCATCCCATGAAAAAAAAGGTCACAGCTGGGGAAATATACCCATCCAATAAATAAATTTCACACTTGAGGGAATATACACTTCACAGAATAAGTGTCACCCTAGGGGAAATATACTAATGCCAAAAAATGGTCACAACTAGAGAGAAATACATCATTAGAACCATAATTAAATATCTAAAGTAAACACCAACCCTAACATAGATTAGTCTATAAATTCGCAGTTTTAATGATCCCAAATAGTTATTTTTTTATTACTAATGGATTATGTAGTGTATGATAGAAAAATATAGTTATGGAATTTTCATGATATTTTGTTATGTATGATATGTGATCATAAGAATAAATTTGTTTTTGTAATATAAAATTAATGACTATAAGATGGAATGTGTGACTGTGAGAAAGAATTTGTTTCCATAAGAAGGGATTTGGGACTGTAAGAAATAATATATATCCATAGTAAGTACTGTGTGGTTGTTAGAATGAATTTGTTACCATAATAATACATTTTTTACTATAAGAATAAATATTTGACTACAAGAAGTCATGTATGGACAAAATAATATATATTTTACCACAAGAAGGAATTGATATTCACAAGGATAAAGTATGAACTTATTTGAGAATGTGTTATTGTTCCTTAAGTATGATTCAGTGAATTTTTATTCTATTATGCCTATGAGAATCTATGCCTATTTAGGAATAAAATAATATCATATTCCAATAATTAGTATTTATTGATTAAAATTAATGTTATTTAATTTAATTCTTCGAGGTCCAGTTGCTCAATCTGAGGATTTAAGAATCATTATTCTTATAAGGATATTTAAGAAAAGTGTGATCTATAAATTCAAGAAGTGACTCACATGTATGTGTAATGTATGAAACATATAATAATATAAGAGGATTACAAACCTACTTAGATACACTATTTTTTTATTTGTGCAGTATTGTTTTGTTATAAAGAGAATATTCAATGGATCATTTCAAATATTTCCAAGGTCATATTTAAAGATAATTGGTCAATTGATGTTGATCAGATATTGAGATATAAAAAATTATTATTTTTTCACTATATTTTTCTCAATTTTAATGTTATTATTATATTTATTAAACATGTATTTATAGATCCTCATATAATGTAATAATAAGTACTTACACACATCATCATTATTACTTCAAAACAATATATCATTTGTACAACTGGTGAAGAGACGTGGGTAAGCCTGGATAACAATGCTTATTACTAATTTTGTAAAACCTGATCCAAGATTTGGATAAGTTTATTGTTTTTGATAAAATTTACTAGCAGTGAGAATGTTATTAAGATGAGAGGACTTGGTTCTATATTAGAACTAGACCTCTTGTAGTGTTTAAAATACACTATGTGTTATTTAAAATTTTTACTCGATTTTTAAACATTCATACATTAAAAATTATATATCTTTCAGATAATATTTTTTTTATAATTTAAAGATAAATTTATAAGAATAATTCTTGGATAGATGGATTTAATCATTGATATATATATATATATATTTGTGTGTGTGTGTTTTGTGAGTATATTTGTTTCAAATGTTAAATTTCTTTTGAAATTTTTGTAAATAGGTTGTGGTTGGTCCCTTGAGAAAACTATCAAAAATATAACATTATATATATATATATATTGATTATTTTTGGTAACATGGTTGTTTTATAAATTAGGTTTTTTTTGTGTTTTCTCTAAAGAAAAAATTTCATTGGATACTCATTTCAAGAATCTCTTAATCTATCCACTGGGATTAACATTTGGTATCATAATATAGTTCCTATGCTCTTGTCTACTTAACCGTGATCATGTTTTGAGAACAATATATCTGTTCATTTTATTATTATTAGAAATTTCTACTTATATATCCTTTGATATTTTAAGGAAATGTTACTAATAGAAAAAAATAATTTAATGGGAAAAAATATTCTCTTTGAAAATTTAATTAAAAATTCATCTTTAGAGCAAGTTTGTTTACATTTGTATTATTATAGAAGAAAAATATGAAAAAAATAAAAGATTACAGACATGAATTGAGTGATGATACTATGGATTCTTGTGATTTTAATTGTATAAAAATTAATGTTTATGTTTATTATTTTAGGGAGGATCAGTTCAATATATTATCCACTAATGATATTTCTTTTCAAATTTTGAATACACTTTCTATATTTCATAATGGTAATTATAATTTTAATGAAATGTTTTTAAATATATATAATGTTAAATATGATAAATTTGAAATTTATCTAAATTGATATATTTCTAAAATTTTTGGTAGATTCATTGAAATATTTAATACCATGTTTTCACCTGGAAAAAACGTGGATGACAAAGGTCATGTAATGAGAAATTCGATATGTCTATATCATCTCTTGAGTGGAACCATTGTCTCCATAATAGTATCTTGTGACATGAGAATACTTATAGAAGATGAACAAATTTGGAAACAAAGGATGTATAATAAAGCATTTATAGTGAGAAATAATGAAGACAATGAACCAAAAAATTCAATAACATTAAATTCATCTTATTCTAAATTGAATTAATTTATCCAATTTGGTAACACTAGTGGAAGTGAAGTTGACTTAGAAAGTAAAAAAAAGATAAATCACTTTTCTATAAGGTTCATGAAATTTTATATGAGTTAAAGGTTCTTCCAATATAAAATTACACGGAAATGGTTGATAAAAAGGGAAACTAGATAAAAATCTGACCGTTTTGATGAATTATCCTTTTGAGTATAAAATAAAAGAGAATACTAAAGTATACTATGCAATAAATAAAGTTAATAAGAAATATGATTAAAAATGAAATAAATTCAAGAAGTCAATGAAGGTAAACTGGAGGGTGTCTGATTATATCTCTAGTAACTATGACTCAAAAAGCATAATATTAATTAATTTGAATGAAATTCATTATTTTCTAAAAATAATTTATATTAAATTGACTTTCATCAAGAATCATGGATCCATAATAGGAGAATAGTTCATTATAATGTATTCTCATGAAGAAATATTATTAATATGGCTTGTCTTAAGGATCTAACTAAACTAGAAAATAAATAAAATTATGTGTGAAAACCCTTTCAAAATGGGAAGAATGTTAAAATTTATTTCAAAAAAAATATTTCGTTTCTTCTACTCAACCTCTCAAACAGGTTCAAATGGACTTTTTTTAGACAATATAGAGTTTCTAGTTTATCCTAATTGAATTTTTCATGTGTGATTGTTTATCAATATATACTATTCATATGGTTATATTTTCTGGATCACAAAAGTGATATGTGTAGTTATTGTTAAAATATATATAATCCACAGAAAACGTTACAATACTTTCTATAAAAACAGTGAGATGTTATCATTACCATGAGATTAGAAATAAAGAATTTGAAATTCTATGCTCAAAACAAGGATATAATTATATCTTCATTCACCATAGACACCTAAAATGTGGGGTTATTGAAATAAAAAACAATAACCTTCAAGAAAACCTTGATCAATGAATATATAAAATTATTTTCCAATATAGTGTTAGGTTTAATCTATAAATTTTTTTTATTTAATAATTTTTAATTAATCCCCCTCTGGAAGAATACTCCTTTCAAACTTTATAATAGTCAAAATTAAATGTTTAATTACTTTAATAATTTTTGTTTAAAAGTCTATTTTTTCAATAAAAATGATAATTTAGAAATACTTTCATCCAAAAGTGATAAAGGGAATTTTAAATGGTATTAAACTATCAGTAAATCAAAGAGATATTAAATCAATCCAAAAATTTGTTACACCCTTAATGATAACGGTTTATATGACTAAATGATATGACTCATGTCAACAAGGTGCACGTTCCTTTTCGGGATCCTGACTAATTAGAACTTCACAGTTAAGCATGCTTGGCCTGGAGTACTGATCAAGGTAGGTGACCTTCTGGGAAGTTTCATAGGGTATGTGTGAGTGAGGAAAAAGAACATTGTAAAGGACATGTTTTGGTCTCTTGGGATTATCAGTAGTCATATAAACCATTCAGGCACGTGGGTGGACCCCAAGGTGGGGACCACGTGTCTGCGGGGAAACTGGTGGTACCTAATGAGCTAGGACCCAATGATCATGTTCATGTGGGGTGTTTGTGATGTCACCAAGAACCAGTTGTTATAGTTGGTATCAAAGGTGGTTCTCATCCCTATGTGCAGTGCACTACCTAGGTTACGATGTATGGAACACAATGAGGAAGTTGTGCTCTAGTGGGGGTGAATGTAAAACCCCAGAATGATAATGGTTTGAAAGGCTAAATGATATGAAAGATGTCAACAAGGCGAACCATTATTTTCGGTAGCTTTCCTGATTAGAACTTCATAGTTAGGAATTCTTTGACTGGAGTAGTGATCAAGATGGGTGACCTTCTTGGATGTTTCCCAGGGTGAGTTTGAGTGAGGAAAAAGAACATTGGAAAGGACGTGTGTTGGCCTGTGAGGAATACTAGTAGTCGTATGCCACATTCAGGCGCGTGAGTGGGCCCTAGGGTGGGGAGCACCTGTCTATATGGCAACTGATCATATTGTCGAGCTAAGACCTAACATCCATGTCAAGGCAGGGTGTCTATGCTGCCGCAAGGACATAGTTGTTATAGATGTGGTGGAAGAAACTTTTTAGGTAACTTTTGATGAAATAGTTCCATATGAGCGAAAACTTTCTTACAAATCCTAGAGTATGATATATGCATTTTAATTAGAAATAACTCATCTAAGTCCAATAACCTTATTAATAATGTACTTGAAAAATATCCGGAAAATGGAAAAACAGTTGAACTATATGCTGAGGAAGACCTTGATGTACCTAGTAACATGATTCCAAAAACCATTAGAACCCATAAATATTACCCTACAGACTCTATATAAGTTTACATGAAATAACATACACAAAATCAAGCATTTCATAGAAAACCATTTTATCATCAAGCATTTTCACACAGCGCGTACTCATGAACATTAATAAAGAAATGGATTATGATCATTGAGTTATGGATTCTAATGAAAAATTGAATTATTTTGAGTGGAATAAAGTATGGGATCCATTTGAGAGACCTAATGACTAATCGACTATTGAATGTAAATTTGTATATAAAAAAAGGTAGATGAATATAAAATTATATTTTGAAACAAGGCTTGATTGGTTGCAAAAGGAGAAATTCCAGAGGAAGGTATTTACTATTTAGATACCTTTTCACATGTAGCTGTACATGAAGTAATAATAATAGTTCGTGTTTATAAACGACATATATGTTTCAAAATTTATAAAAAATAATTAAAGTGTGTATTTCTAAATTTTTATATTATTGAGGATGTATTGTTTTAGTATTAATTCATTTTTAAATCATCATTTTCAAAATTAGTTTTTTAAAATGAAAAAATAACGTTATAGATTAAAACAGCCTTTTAGAGTATAGAAAGATAGGTTAATTACTATTCTAATTTCATATTGACTTTCAAATAGGATTTTTGATCTGACATATTTAATTAATATAACAAAAAATAATTTTTATTTTTAAAAATATATTTTGCTGATATTATTTTCACTTCTTCAAAATGTCATATGTGTGTTGAGTTTTAAAAATTTAGGAAAAATGAATCTAAAATGAGTTAAGGCAGTGATTAAATTTATTTTTTTGATTTTCATATATATGAAAATAAATATATAATTTTTTTGAATCAATGTTAGTTCACTAATATTGTTTTAAAATGTTTTAGAATTTTTATAAACAAGATAAGTTATACTCTAATGGGAACAACCTTTAAAACTGTTTTAGTTGAGATTGGGAAACAGGTTTAGTAAACTAACTATAGAGGTATGATTAGAAAATTATTTTAATTTAATTATATTTTATGTGACATTTTTTTAATTATGTGAATGTGTGAACATTTTCAATAATATCCTAGGGTATCACATATTATCATTTTTAACATTATTTTATAAAACCCCAATGGTAAAACTAATTTTATATTTTTTTTCTCTAGAGGACATGATATTGAATTTATTAGTGACTTAGATTTATATTTGGTGGTTGTAAGTTAGATAGGGAAATGACCTCATCTACGTATGACTTTTAGTGGAAGTATCTAGAATATTAGTTTGGGAAGAATCAAAACATTGTTTCTATATCGACTATATAAGATGAGTACATTTTTCCGTTCATTTTTAGGGAATAGGTTTTTGTAGACAAAAAAACATTACCATACTATGGATATCAATTATGAAATTTTCATATAAACTATGTTAACATAAGTGCTATAAATATTTCCAAAAATAATTGTTCTCATTAGAGGACCAAACAAATTTATATAACACATCATGTATTAAGTGATCATTTTTAAAAATTTGACTCAATTATTGAGTTCATAGGAACTAATCATAAACTATTTATTATTTTTATAATGACTTTGAATATTGAAGATTAATATTTATTAGGAATGACCATGGCATGATTAATTATTTTTTATATTTTATTATTTTGACTTATGTATTACATTAATATTATGAAACATTTTATTACATTATTCAGATTAAATTTTATTAATATTTTAATAATTTATCATTTTATCTCAAAATTAGAGTAATTTTTGAATCAAATATACTAAAATTAATTTATGAGTCATAAATGGGCATGAACATGATATATCGACAATGCTACTATAGAAATACTATTGTGGATTTTCTATCATGATTAAGCTATTATAGAAATTCTACTATAGATATTCTATCATGGATATTCTACCATGTATACACAACCATGGGAATTCTACCGTGAGTAATTTTTCATTCAATTATAATTTAAATGTTATATTATTTCATTCTTATAATTATTTTTTAGTTATGTAATTTAATTTCACTATTTAATTTAAAATATAAATGTTTAAAATCCCAAAATTTGAATTTGAATCACATCCTTATAAATTCTAAATCCCTCCACAAATTCTTCAAACATTTAGTTACTCATTTTCTCAACTAGACTAGAAAATCCAACCTTCTAAATATATATTTCAAAGGATTGGGTGAATGAAAATGTTGTTTATGTTTTTTTATAATGTTCTGGGACCTTACAAGAAATAGAAATTTGGGAAGAGTGATTTTATAGAACCTCGAAATCTATTTTTTTCATCACATGTTATAGTTCATAAGACGTAAATGGATTCTATTTTATTGGGGACAAGATTATCTCTATTGTGGAAGTTCATAAAAACAATTTGGGAAAAAATCCCTCATGGTATCAGTGAAGTGTTTTTGGAATGATTTTTTTGTTGACAAAGGATAATTTTATGGTCATTTTTTGTTTTCTATACATATTGTTAACATGGTATGTTGACAAGATTGAAGGAAAAAATGGATGCTCTAGAGGTATTATAGAAATATGTGTACACAAATTTGGGAATGCTTCATGGTGTTTTCCAAAATTTTGGAGACCAAACTATTGATGATGGAAAAATGTTTTTTTGGAAAAAATCTATTTCAACGCAAACATAAAAATTGGTGCAGAATGGTGAAGTTGTTTCATGATGTTATGTGGAAGTGAAGATTTGGAGACATCATATAAAAATTTGGTAAATTAATGTATTTCATGCTAGTTTTGAAAGTACAAAAAGAAGGTTTTGCACAACATAAGAGATAGAGTTGTGTGTGCCTGTGACGAAGAGTTACAAGCCAAATACAATATCAAAACCAGAATTTTCATAGTCACAAAAATGTTCTGTGTATAGAGGAATTCATGTATGTATTTTGTGGGTAGGATATGTTGGGTCATTAAATTGGTGGAAACCCCTCTCATTTGAGCATCTCAACCCTTTGAAAATATCAGGGCTCTAAATCACGTAAGACATGCGGTCAAAGAATAAATGTTCTATGAAAGTGGACGTTTCAAGGAAGGAAAAATGGTTGTGAAGAAGAAGGGAGTTTCATGAAAAACCATAAATGTTGCATGAAATTTGGTAGAGTTTCAAATAAGTCATGTGAATGGTTCCAAAATATATGTTTTTTAGAACTATAATGACATTCCCAATAATTCTGCGGTAAAGGGGTATTCATCAAGTGGATAAATGTGGAACATAATGATGCACTAAATGATGTGTGTAACATAATTATTGAAGTAATCAATGTGTAATATTTTTAATTATTAGTGAGAAAACATCAGTTGATAGAGTAGTAATCTTTTAAATTGTGATTTTTTGTAAATCAAGAGGGATAATGAGTCGACACCGAACATTGTACGGGATGTGATTTTAAGAATAGAATAAATCTAACATGAACTATATTTTGGATGTGGGACTCAGGGGATTTGGTACATCGATGCGTTTTTGTTGTATGATCATTGGGTGTATCCTACTGAGGGTGAACCAAGTAAAATCATTGTTTATCATACATACATTCATTTATTTTCATATATTTATATCGGAAAGGGAGATAATAACATTTTTTTGATAACAACTAAACAATATCCAAAAGGGATGTTATTTTAGTCTATTATACCCGATTTCACTCTTCCTCTCAGGGTGTTTAACCAATTCGGGATAAAAATTGGTATTGTAGAAAAATGATAATGTGACTGTTTCTCTCATATTTTTATAAAGGGATTATGATCTTCGATGCAATTTTTTTATGGAAGAATCATATGAATCACTACTTCCATTCTTTTGGAATGGATTTATTTATAGTATAAATGCAAAGCATTTCAACCAGTATTAGTGGTGGTGCTTTATCAGATGCTAAAAAAAGGGAATTGGATGCTGATTCCAAATGAATAAATACATTAGTGGGAGCCCTATATAATGGAACATATACAAATCTAATGTTGTGTAATATGTCACATGATTTGTGATAAATGATTCTAAAAATTAATGAGGGTGACTAAAATTTCATAGAAATAAAAAAAATATTTCATGATTCCACACTCTATATATAGGAGAATGAAGAAGTGAAATCTGAGATGATGGATGAAATTGAAACGATAAAGTCTTTAATTCTAGATAACTCATAAATAATAGGTGAGTACAAGATAAAAGTTAAATAACAGAAAATATTTATTGATGGGTTGAGTAACACAATGAAAGATAAAGATTTGTTCATCAAAAATCATGAGGAAGTGGTTGTCAACTTATAAAGGAAATATAAAGATCTGGATAAACTATTGACACTAAAAATACAAGCCACATAGAAAGTAGAAAATGGATAATTAGAGTTTAAATTTCAAGTGAACTGGAAAAAGTATATCAAGAGAATAAAACGATAGATCTGAATGATACATCTAGTGTAGGGATTGATCAAAAATTTAAAGTAGTCATGGTTGATGTAAGATCATAAGAACCCACTATGATATTGAATATTTATTTGCATATGAAACAGAACAAATTGAATCAAATAACCCAATGGAAACCCATAAGTGAAGTGGAGACACACAAGAATTCACCCCATATTAGATGTTATTGTTTTTGAAATATGGGAAACTCAAAAAATGATTTTTCCATATCCAAGATGTTCTAAAGGGAACAAAACCAACAGAGGATGTCATAAAAGGATCAATATTCAAAGATTTCATTTGATGGTCATTGATTCAGGTCTAGATAATTCAGACAGATGGAATGATATTTCTCATAAACAATGAAGACAAAAGTTCTATATAATATGGAATATGTTTATAATAAGAAACTCAATGTATCATAAAATAATATGAAAACAAATAAATCATTTATGTCACTTCATGATAAAGATGGTATATTATATATAGAGGAATATAAAGACTATCAATTCATACTATGTATGATGTCAGAAACATGGATCTTAGAGAAAAGTAATCAATAGGAAGTGGTTGAAAAAATTGAAATTAACACATCATATTGTTCTAGTGTAAGGATCCTTGAGAGTGTATGCACATTACATGTGATAGGTAATAAGTATATTTTTACAAGTATAAAATATTACAAGGTAGGTGTTCTCAAATTTATAAATGATGAAGTCATAGAGATTATTGGCTCAAGAAAAGAAAAATTTTGAGTAAAAGAAATGAGATGTGATGATTTTTTAGTTGTTAATGGTCTTAGTCACAACATGATTAGTGTTAGTAAACTATGTGACCCAGAGAATTCTATAATCTTTGTTAAGATGACTATTATCATAAAAGGAATATATGGTTTTGTTGTTATATAGGTAAAATGAATGAAGAGGAATCTTTACCTTATAAGTGGAGGGGAAGATATGTAATTTTCATACATAAAGGATGAAAATAGGTTGTGTCACAAATGAATCAGCCATCTATGTCAAAAATACCTTGAAAATCTAGTAAAATGTGACTTCCCTCAGGATCTCCCTAAGCTATCATGTGATCATACTCACAAGTGTGATACTTTCCCAAAGGGGAATATTATCAGAAAGATGTAAAATAAAAAAGAATTAAATTATTCTATATTTATGTAATTTGTGCATGAAGATGTATGTGGGCCTATCACTCCAATTTATATTGATAAGAAGGGGTATTATGCACATGATCCTTAACCCATTTGGTAAGGACTTCGTAAGGGCATCCAAGCGACTAGGGATCAAATCCAGGTGGAGGAATAATTTCCGGGGTACTGTAGCAGTACTATAGCAGTACTGTAGAAGAACTGTAGCGGGAACAGTAGTTGGCACTGTTTGGAACTATATTAGCCAGAAATATGCCCCTATTTGGGCCTTCGTTCCATTGATTTGGTCCCTCGGTCCTTTAAGGCCTTCGGGCTACCCAGGCCTTCGGGTCAGTAAGGCCTTAGGGCCACCTCAAGGCCTTCGGACCACCTTCACTGCAGATGTAAACTAGACAACCTACAAGGAACAAGATCTACAAGGAGGATGGAAAATGATCATTCAGCATAACAGAAGATAAAAAGATTGCAATAATGAGAGGGTATTACACCTTCCATTGGGACAAGCCTATGCATGACCGGGAATTCCTAGCCGAACAACCTTGCGAAGGTGGAGAGCTGATTTCACGATAACGATGCTGGGGAGGAGCAGTTCCAAGTAGTTAGTCTGGTTTGTATGTAATGTTTAAAGTCTACGACCAATGAATTCTTCTAAGGCCTACGTTCCACGTAATACTTATTCCTACGGGCCTTGAAAGGGTTCCACCTCACCCCCTGAAAGGTGGATTATCAAAATCAATAAAAACAATTAAGGCGTTCAGGCCATTGGAGAAGGGGTATTATGTTCTTTTAATTGAAAATTTCAAAAGGATGTCATGGGTATGTTTCATTTCCCACAAGTCTTATGTATTTAGTTGCATAAAATAGTATGAGAGGGAATCTGAATGGATGATTGGATGAATGATTCTAAATATTAAAACTGATAATCATATAGAATTAAAAAATATCCATGTAAAATATTATCTCGATAAACACTAGATAAGGAATCATGTTTCAGTAGTGATAACTCCTTTAAAAAATGGAGAGGTTGTCAAGAGAAATCAGATCATAATTAACATGCCCAGAACAATCTTTATTTAAATTAAACTACTAAATAAATTATGGAAATAAGAAGTCTTTACATCAGTCTATATATCCAATACGGATTTATTATGTCCAATGGAAGAAAAGACTCCATATGAGTTGTTGTATGGGAAGAATATACCATTTAAAAGCTTCATAATATTTGGTAGTAAATGTTTTATTCTAAAAAAGAAAAAAATAAATTTGAATCACAAGAATATGAGGGGATATTTATAGGATATTCATGAAAAATAAAGGAAAATAAAATTTTCAATAAATGGCTTGGAATGGTAGTTGATAGTGATGATATCACTATAGTAGAGAATGAATAGAATCTTAAACAATACAATAAATAATTCTTTGATGAATATTATGAGGAGGTAAGAACCTCAAGGGGAGTTGAAGTGGAAAATGATTATTTAGAAGAATATACTCATGAATAGAAGGTGGAATTCAAATTTATATGTACACAAAAACCAAATAATCGAGCTAAAATTGGCGGATAGAAAATCCATAGTGATCAGGAAACGCCAGTTCAAACCTAAAGAATGAATTCATTAAATAAGGTATCCATAATATCTCAGGTAGAGGATAAATTTTTTGAGGAAGTATCTAGAGAAGAGAATATAGGTAAGGATATGAATGAGAAGGTTGATTGGATTGATAAGCAATAGGCAAGGGATATTGTTTTGTGACCAACAATTAAGAATTCCATTGAGACCCAATTGGTATTTTTCCACCAGACGAATGCATATGGTATAATTATTTTAAATAAGGAATGACTATTTTGAAATGGGTGCTCCCAAATAAGGGGTATTTATGTTGATGTATCATTTTCATATATTTAATGTATAGAGACAATCATATTATTCTTGGACATATTTGTGAAAAGAAGGTTCAATGTTTTCCAGATGAAAGTAAATTCATTCTTTCTAAATGGGGTTCTTGAATAAAAAGTTTATATTAATAATCCACTTTATTTACTCATTCATAAAGATGATAAAATAGTTTTTCGTCTAAAGAAGGTTCTATATGGGTTGAAGCAAGCATCATGAGCTTGGTATTCAAGACTAGATCAGTTTTTGAATAAGTTCGGGTTTTGGCAGTATAAAGTTAATTAAAAACTATATGTAAAAAATGATAGCAATTAAAGGATTGTGGTGATGATTTATATTTATGACATAATATTATATGGATAATATGAAATATAATTCAAATTGTTCATTGAATTCATGAAATGTGAATTTGAAATGTCAATAATCGGTGAATTGTTGTTTCTTCATGGATTACAGGTGACATAAGGAATGAATGGACCATTTATTTCTCAATATAAATATGCCATGGTGTTTTTGAGAAGATTTTGAATGGATAATTCATAGGATATAATGACTCTTGTGGCTAAATGGATGAAATTTTCACAGGATGATGAAGGTAATGCAGTTTATTTCACATAATATAGTTAAATAATGGACGTATATTGTACTTGATAGTGATACAAACATATATTTTTACCCACATGAAAAGTAGAAATATATCAAAGATATACCAAATAAAGAAACCTACATGTTTCAAAAAATAATAATTTTTCATATCCCAGGGGAAGTAGATTTTGGTTTTCAATAAAATGACAAATATCATCAATAATTATTTGGATATACTAATGAAGAATGGTCTAGATCTGTAGATGAAATAAAATCAATGTCAGTTGGTGAATTTTATCTTGGTGGATTCTGTATTTCTTATTTGTGAAATAAATGAGATTTTATTATGTTAATGACTGTAGAATCTGAATATATTATAGCTACTCAAGAATAAGCAATGTTATTATGGATAGATTAGCAACACGATGATATGAGAGTTAAAGTGGCATATTTGATTAGAATCTATTGTGATTATTCAAATGATATAAATTTTAGAAAAAATACAATCCTTCTTTCTAGGATGAATAACATTGAAATTAATTGTCAATTTATTAAATAGATGGTGGATAATGGTCTTGTGATGTTATAGTATGTGCTTATAGAACTACTGGCTACAGTCATTCTTAAAAAGGCCTTACCCAAAGTAGAATTTTAATTTCATTGTCTGGCTCTTGGAGTTTAGTCAACTCCACACTCTTGAAAAAGAGCGGATGTGGGACCCCCAATTAACTAGAAATGACATGTTTTCCTTAAACTATTGATATGTGTTCTTTACCATATTGAAAAAACACAAAGGAGTTACCTTTGAGTTCATTGAAAAAAGGGGAGAAGTTGTGGCTATAAATGTGGGAGAAAATGTCTCAATCAATACATGAAAAAAAACGTTGATATGGGGAGAAACGAAGTAGGTAGGGTAATAAATCTTTTGAAGATAAATATGATAAATCAACGGATATATATCGTGAAAGAGTTGTTTTGTGATGAAATTAGTTCGCTAGTTTCAGGAATGAAGTGATTAATTGATGAACATTACATGATACTCTTGTTTCTCACACTGTGAATTGCTCATGTGGGTATAGAGTGTTAATTTGGTAAATCCTTGATCACTATTTGAATCCCATGAAGGTAATTTTTGGTAAAATATAGAAGAAACTTTAACGACGAATCAAAATGTGAATAGTTTTCAAAAAACCCAATGGTGTGATTATTGGGAAAAATAATTCAAGTTAATAGTGAAGTATTTTTGGGATGATTGAGTTTTTTCGAAAGATTATTTCCATTATAATTTGTGGGGTTATATAGAGATGGTTGAAATTATATATTGAAAAAGCTCAAGGATAATGGAATTAATGCTCTAGAGGCAATAAAAAACGATTTTTTAACATGGTGGGGTTATTTCCAAAGTTTTCCAAATTTCAAGGGTCCAAAATCTAGAGGATGGGAAAAAGTTTTTTTTGGAAAATGAAGTACTTATATTTATATATGAAAATTCATGAAGACATGTGTAGTATTTTTATGAAGTTTCACACAAATAAATATTTAGAGACATCTTACCAAAATTTTATAAAGGAATATATTGTATGTATGTTCTCAAAGTTGATGAAAGTTGGTTTTGGAGAAACAAAAGAGATAGAGTTGTGCACACCCATAAAATATAGTTATGCCCCAAATATAAAATTCATGTCAAAGGATTATTCACAGAGGAAGGAGTGTATGGATTTTGTGAGCAGGGTCAGACAATTCTATAAATAGGCGGCTATCCCTCTATTTTGAGTATCTCAACTCATAGATAATATCAGTACTCTGATTCGTGTAAGAGTTTTGTGAAAAGCATAAATGTTACACATAATAGGAAGTTCCACAATGAGAAACAATTTTCATGGACTTAGTGTGACATTCTACAAAACATAAATGTTTCACACAAGTTGATATAGTTTCATGAATGTCATTCAAAGGGTTGTGAAAAATCAATTTGGGGACCTCAAAGGATTTTTTAGTTAATTATATAGTAAAGGGGTATTCATTAAGTGGATGAAAGTGGAACTTAATGATTCTATAAATGTGGTGTATAACATAATAATTCAAGTGTTCAATGTAGAATGTTCTTAAGGTGCAGTAATCATGTCTATGTCGAGAGAGAAGTGATATTTTAAATTGTGATTAGTTATAAACGATGCGGGATAGTGAGTCAGTTTCAAATATTTTAATAGAAATGAGCCTGGATATAGAAGTTTTCTAGCCCAAGAATTATTTTGTATGTGATATGTAGTGGATCTGGTACATTGGAAAATTGTATTTTTATACTCCTTGGACGTCACAATGAGTGGTTAAACTAAGTAAAATTACAGTTTCTCATGAATGTTTTTATTTTTTTCATACATTGATATGAGAATGGGGGATAATAATTCTTTGTTTGACAATGAAACAAGATCATAAGAGGAATTTGTTTTAATCTATCATACCCTAATTCACCCCCGCTCTGAGTGTTTGACCTTGTTGGCCTAACATGAATCAAGGATGGGTTTAGATATTCTTGAGAAATGACCAAACTCTTTATCATTGGTTAGTTTGAAATTTCTATTCTCATGTTTACTCTGTATTTGGTGGTATGAAATATTTCAAAAGGGATCTCCTCAAAAGAGGAGAACTAGTTTTTTCATCAATACTGTGGGAGAAATGAATGAAGGTGCATCATTATGGTGATTTTGTACATTTCCATATTTATTATCCTATAAACCATTCAAATTTTGAAAATTTAAATTATTTTCTTTATTTTTCTGAAGATAAAAATACCAGGAGAAAAAAAAATTATAGTAGGATATTGGGTAATTTTTTAAAATTTATCAGTCATTTTATCAATAAAAAAGGTGACTTCTGTGTTATGATAGCCCATGTCTTTCTTCTATATCTCTTGATTAATGGGGTAATGTTATGTTTGAGTGGAAATGTTTTGACAATTATGAATGTTTTGTAAAATACTATTTTTATAATAAATTATCCACTTTATTGGAAGCTTATATATTCAAATTTGGAGCGTAATGATATAATTCATAAAGTAGAGGGAAAAGTATCTCATATGGTGGTTTTTGTTGAAGAAAATATACATGTAGAGTGATCAAGGTTATTTGAAATCCCTAGAGGGGTTTTGGGTTGTAGAAATGAAAAGGTTTGTGATATTTTTTACCCAGTAGTGAGTCCATCTAGGCATTGGCACTTAGATGAACATGGTTTGGAACATGATGGTTTTATAAAATATTATTATATGGAATAATTATAATTTTGTAGTGTTATAAATGAATATGATATTATTGATATTGATAGAGAGTCTGAAGCCTCATATAGGATTGAAGAATAAGGTAGTTTAGCTTATGAACATATTGGTGTTTATAATGTATATAATGGATATCTATAATTTATATTCTATTTAACTTATCATGAATGTGTTTTATGTAATGATTATTTTTATGATACATAGCTTTAAATCAGTACTCCCTATTAGAAATCAATATTTTCATCAGATTTAAATGATGATGATGATGGGTATGAACCTATTTGTTCTGATTCTAAATAAGTTGTAGCTTCAAATATTGGTGAGATAAGTTCATTGAAAGGTTTTAATCTCATCTATGAGGTGGAAATACCTTATAATCTAAAGATAAAGGAATCATCATCTAAGGGATATAAATCTGCATTCCCTTTTTCACTTATACTTGTTTACTCAGATTCAATAATAGATGATGATGGAAATGATGATCTCTCTTTTGGGGGTGTCATCCAAAATATTCCAGTGTTTATTATATTTCATAAATCATATTTTATTGGTTGAATTGACCTTTAAGAGTTTTTAAAATGGTTTTTATGTAGTTTTAACTAGAGTTGAGACTGTTCAGTATGTTTTTGATATTCTAAATTCATGTAATAAGATAGTTCCTACATTATGTGTGTTTGTTGAGTTAAAATTGATTGAGATTGATAAATAGGAAGATATTGATGTACAAGATGAATATGAATATAAAAAAACTAAATATAATAGAATATAATCTCCCCACACCTCTACAAAATTTCTACCAAATAAGAAAAGATATCAATCCTTTTATCCCGATCCTCACTCTTTCTATATTACTATATATGATTTGGATGTGTTCAAGGTTGATTTGAAACCATAATAAGAGAGAAACCTCATAGATTTCATTCCAATTATGAGAATGGTAAACAAGAAGACAAATACTTTTTTGTATCTCGTTATTTCTCAAATTTATCACAAGTTGGTTTTTAGGATTAAAAATTTAGAAGAGTAAAATAAGAGGCTAGTTTTATACAATGGAGTGGTTCACAATATTTGGGGGATATGAGACTTTATTTGAATCTAAGTGTCCACACAATCATTTTTCAGTTAGTTTCTCCCATATCCAGATCTGTTGCCTCCAACTCTAGATCTCATCCTTCTCTTTCTCATGTTTCTCTTACTTATCTTCCTCATATTAAAATTTATGATGACCATTTTATAAGAATTATGAGGGAAGAATTTATAAATGAACTGAAAAAATAATTCAGTGCACATGAAGAAGATCTCATTATAATTAAATATCATGGTGGGAAGATCTATAATCTTATTAGAGAGTTCATTTAGTATTCTTTATATGGAAAGGAAGTGATATCCAAGACAATGGAGTCTTATCACCCCAATATGCTGATCTCACATCTCACATAAAATATTTGGCATAAAATATCAAGTTGCATCCTTTAAATAGTTCTTTCAAAGAAAAATTATATCAGTAGATGGTTTCTGAACTTATCTTGAATACATATATAGAATATAAAAAACATTTTTTTTTCAGTAATAAAACAAGTATAAAGATTCAATAGTGAGTTTGTTGAGTTCATGAAGCCTTATCTCTATACTACCCAAACATGTGGTGTTGCTCCTATAATCGTACCCATGAATACTTTATTTCAAGATTAAATGAATTTTATTTTAGTTAGTAATTTTGGAATTAGTCATATTCAGTACATACAAATCCTTAGACCAGTGAATTCTAGGATTTTTTAGGCCTCTTACACCAATAAATACTTTTAACAATTCTACATTTAAGGGAATGTTACCTTTTCACTAGCATGATCCTGATTCAGATTTTGATTAGGGATCAGAATGGTATGTTGTTTTATGTTCTTTATATATCATTTTATAATAGAAATAGGATGAGAAAAGGTGTAAAATTAACTACCAAGAAGATCTGGAGGTAGGAGAACATGATCCTAGAAAGATAAATTAAAATGAATTTTTTTTGCAATAAGATATTACAGAGTTGCTCTAAGAAGAAGTGTGTACACCTATCCACTATAATAATCATGATCAAGACATTTACAATACTCAGGTTGGAAAAATATGAATTAGAATATACCTTATATATTTCACTCTTTTAGAGAGCATCCACAACTTGAATGGAATCATGATAAGTATGTGTGACATCAAGGGAGAGTCAACTAATGAGTCAAAGAAGGTCAGTCCAGACTGGTAACATCTTACAAGGCACATTCTTTGAACGGTCCTTGAGAATTTGGACTACAGTAGAATAGTCTAGTTCTATCCATAAGTCATGCCAACTGAAATGGACATCATACCTTATTGCTTCTATAACATCCCAGAGATCTGCTTCATTATAAAATCCATTACCAATGAAATGGAGGAAGCACCACTTCACAAATCCCCTGTAGGTATGGATGAAGCCACCAAATCTAGAGGGACTTGGATCACCTGATTCAGCTCCATCAACATTGAATTTTATCCAGCGTTGGAGGGTCAGTATCCATCAAACATATTTCATCATCATAGGATTCATCATTCTTCCGTTAACACCAAAATACCTCAATAGAATAACGTCAGAGACATCATTTCCTATAGAACTAGTATAATGTTAGAGGCAATTCAGATGGAATAGTGAATATAACGAACACCCACATGGAAAGGGGGCTTTGTTCTGTTGAATATCAAGGCATTCCCAGACTTCCATATAAAGTCTAGGATCTCGGTCGCAGCTGTCAACATGTTTTCATGAACCTTCTCGGCGAATTCCACACTAGAAACAGACTGTAGTAACTCTTCAATAAACTGGAGGGATAGTTGAAATTGAGAAATTCCCTCCATATAGGGCCACAACCTGAATGCAAGGGTAAAATAGATAAATACATGGATCATGGTTTTATTTGCTGCTAAACCGAAATTACAGGCCGACCAGCTGAAAACCACTATTCTACATCATGTTCTGTAGGGGAAGAAAACATTTCTAGATCCTCCGGACTATCAATGAATGAGATTGAGGGATAAACGGTCTATATAAGTCTTTAACCCAGTGATGAGGGAACATCTAATCACCATAATGATATCTATATCACTCTTTTTTGTTGAAATTTCTATCCATGTTAGGTATCTAGAACAATACATTACAATCATTAAATAAGTATCGAGAGGCATCAAAGTGAATGTAGCTGGGTAGAATTTCTTGAAGCTCTATATTTTCATAAAATTATACAATATTTGAAATATTTAAATAATATGTAATGATAGTGTCATCAAATATTGGTCAATAAAGACAAGGGTTGGGCCAACAATTTAGATTTAACTGTTAGGACACCACCCATTTCGAGCAGACCATGAGTCTAGAGAAACCATGCTTCCATACTATCCAAATAGAGTATCTGAGTTAACTGGTGTAGCCATTTTGTAATTTCCCAACAAATCTATTTTCCACGATGTCTATGGATGAATCTCGGTTTGATATAATATTCCAAGTGAATTTTTTGATAAATGCATCATTGAATAAGCTGATATATTTAATACCCAACCCACCCATTTGGGCTTGTTTAATACAGGCCTTCAAAGAAACCATGACCGGCTTCCTCTCATGAATAGAATCATTCCATACTAATTTTTTGATTTGGCCACATAACTCCTTAAGAAATATTATGGGACATCTGTACAATGAAAAGGAATATACAAACATTGAAGTGATAACTGCATTGAACTGGCATTTTCTCCCTATATGAGACATATTTTTTCCCTTTCCATCTTGACAGTTGACTTTTAATCATTATGGAGATTAATTCCAAATTACACTTTTTGAATCAGCCTTAAAAAAGAGGTACCCCATGGTAATTGAATGGGAGATACCCCCTTCAAACACCTAGACTTCTAGAAATTCTGTTTTTCCTAGCTATTGCAATCCCTTCAAAATATAAGATAGAATATTTTACCCAACTGATGACTTTCCCTGCAACCTATTCATAATATGAGAAAATTCCTTTTATATAAGAGATATTACCTTTTTCATCTCTTCCGAAGAGCCAGATGTCAACAGTATAAAATAAATGTGACGGAGCACCCAAGTCCCTTCCAATTCTCATCTGTTTATTCCATCCAAAGTTGACTAGACTATTCAGGCACAAACTAAGATAATCTTCTACAGGAGTAAGTATCATACCAGAGAGAGGTTCACCCTATCTAACACCTCTTGATAATTGGAAATAACATCTAGGGGATTGATTGACAAGAAATCATATCCTAGAATTGGTTAGAATAGACCAAACAATATCAATGATTTTTTTCGAGAATCCATGCATTTTTAGATTGGTAAAATGAATCATCCATCTGATGGTGTCAAAAGCTTTAGAAATTTCAATCTTCAAGGCCATATTTCTATCTTTCACCTTTTGATTCATCAGATTCACACTTTCATAGGTAGTGTAAATGAAAGTTTGTATATTCTATCCTGGGACAAAACCAAATTTAATACTTGAAATGAGCCCATTAAAACCCACAATCAATCATTGAGTCATAATTATACTAATCACTTTTGGTATGGTATTCCCAATAAGAAGAGGATGAACATATTAAATGTCAAGGGAATGTACCTTCTTAGGGATTAAGGAAACAATGTTAATGTTCATCCCAAAAGGCATGTATGTTGATTTAAAAAAATCATTCACTGTATTTATTACATAAATCCAGAAAATGTCCCGGCAAAACATAAAGAAGTTATCGGTGAATCCATATGGACCTCCAACACTATCAATATTCAACGAAAATAGGGCATTATATACCTTTTTTCATTGGGGATGTCAAAAAGTCTCTTATTCTGATCCTCTTCATTGGAAGGATCATAGCACTGTATATGTTTCTCAAAAATTTCATTACGAGATTCTGAATACAGTTTCACAAAATAGGTTTTAACAGCATCGGTAATCTCATTTTCAGTAGAGAATACAGTACCATCGTTACGCATATTTTTGAGGCTCCTATTTTACTTCTTTTCTCGATTAATGCAGTGGAAAAATCTTGTTTTTCTGTCCCCATATTTTATCCATTTTATATTAATTTGGTTTTGAGATAATTTATCTTTGATGGTGAATAATATATCCAGATTTGAAGCAGCCTGAATTTCTTCTTGATATGGTAGTTCCTGACACATATTGTTGACTTGGTATCCAAACAAGAAATTTTCAGCCGCTTTAATGACACTATCCATAGAGGAAAAGGAATCCTTACATCAATGTTTCTACCTTGACATGGATTGTTTATGTTTACATCATAATATGTGAGAGGCACTCCCCAAATGAACCATTTTCCAAACGTCCAAGTTAATCTCTCTGCATCTAGGGATAACTACCAAATCTTTGATAAACATAATGGGAAGGGGGTTGACCTAAAAAATTATTTACTCTATTCATTTTATTTAATCATGATTTTTGATCATCAATAATGGGGTATATTTTTTATTTTTCTAAAAATTAAATATTTTAGTAAACCCAGAAAAATGATTATTTTATTACTAATGGTTTATGTGGTGTATGATAAAAAAAATATAGTTTTTGGATTTTCAATAAATTCAGTTAAGTATTTTATTTGACTATAACAATACGTTTCCAACCATTAGAAGGAATGTGAAACATTAAGAAGGAATCTATGAATGTGTGAAGGGATGAACTATGTTGATGCTCCTTTTTCGTCACAGAGTCCAAAGTAATGTAAAGGGAAATGACTTAGCAAAAATTGATCCATCCTTTGAAGAAAATATCAAAAATCGACAAAGGCATGAACAAGGGATCAAAATCACATGTGTCGTGCAAGTTCTATCACTATCGCGCAAGTCCACTTGCACGACCCCTAGTGGTCGCGCAAGTGACTTGCACGACCTACGTGATAACCACCCGGGGTCTTCTCCTGCCTATAAATAGACCATGTGGGCCCCACATTCGAGAGAGTATTTTTTCCAGAAACTCATATTTGAGCTCCCGACGCCCTAGTCTCTTCTCAAAGAATCTGAAACACTTCTAAGGTAATTTCTTACCTAGAACGGAAGATATATAGAGGGGGAGGAAGGCCTAAGTGTTGAAACTCATCAAAACTTTCGCGCTTGAGTGGCCAGACCTTAAGGGAAAAGGGTCACACTTGCGCGCCGCCTTACTCCTTCAATAGATCTTGCGCGCCCATCTTCTGGAAGAACCTCAAGAGGATTCTAAAATATTTAAAGAAGATTCTCTCAAGTATTACCCTACTAGTTAACCGTCGTGCAAGAACACCATGTGTCGCGCATGCATACCTGCGCGACCAGGACTTGCGCGCCCACGCAGTACCTGCGTGCCTGCTAGGACTTGCGCGCCCCTGCCTTTTAGGGTACCCCTCTTTCCCATTTCACCCCTCTTAAGACATTACACCTTTCCTATTCAAGTTTCAGTATTCAAGACACTCTTCAAATCTATTTAGGGCATGATTCCTTGATTTGAATTCCTTATCTGAAAGTAATTCTATGGAATATCTCTCAAAACCTATTGATTTACACATATTTATGTCACTAAAGATTGAGATTTCATTCATTCAACCTCATCCTTTAAGATTAGAGAATCCTTAACCTGGGTCTCCTTTTCAAGAATAATCCCCAGTCATAAGTCCTCTAATTTGGGCGTCCTCTTTAGGAGTATTCCCTAGATCCCCTAACCTAGGCTTCCTTTTCAAGAGTAAGCCCCAGTCTCAAATATGGGCATCCTCTTTAGGAGTAAGCCCCAACCATAATTCTCTTAACATGGGCTTCCTTTTCAAGAGTAAGCCACAGTCTTAATTTCTCTTAACCAGTCCTAATTTACCTTTCGATCTAGGATTCCTTTTCAGGAGTAAAACCCAGTCATAAGTCTTCTCCTAAATTGGGCCTCCTTTTCAGGAGTATGCCCCAAGATAGAGTATTCAAAATCTCTGTGAAGCACATAGACCTTTATGGACCCTGTTCCTGGATTTGTTTCCTAAAGTAAATCATAACCTTCATTTATATGGGCAGTCATACATACATAAGCCCCACATTATTTCTTATGATTGCATCTTTCATGGCACATTTGTCTAAATTTTTACCAATACCTCTTGTTTCTCACACCGAGCATGACTCACGTGTGCTTAGAGTGTAAAAGTAATTGTGAATTATTTCTTTGAGCCATAAATCATAAACATCCTACTCCCTTACTCGAACTACGTGGGTTCTGATTCTTTTGTTTAAACAAAGGATACATAGGTAGCCCGTCTATGGGTTTGATCCCAACGCTAAAATAATCTATGTCCTTCTGAATGACAATTAGTTTCAAGTGCCCCACTGAGTGGCTTTAAAACCAGAATGGTCATCATAATGACCAAGAGACTTCTATATAAATGTGTCGAAGGGTACCATTGACCAAGAATCTCTAATAAATACAGATTATTCTCTATTGATGAAGAACCTCGAATACATATAAAAGATTCTCTAAATTTCCTACATATTTAATCATTGATTGTCAGATCCGAAGGAAAGCTCATTTTATACTTGGTAATGTAATACAGATTCATGAACAAAACATAAATATATAAAGAGATTCCCAGAGTAGACAATAATTCTCCTCAAAAAGGTGTGATGAGTCCGACCTCCCATCATCTCGACCAATGCAAATTCATAAGCCTCATCAGTCCACAAACTAATGAGAAACTACCTTTGGAAAGTAGGTCCGAATGGATGTGGAATCATTGGATGTATCCGGTTCTACGAACAACCCCGTTAGAAACTGATCGGAATGTTTGAACCTCCCATCAAGGCGGTCATCCACGGATTCCGAGGGAAACAAAAATGGTGAACCCGACGTGAATCCTTAACCAAGTTAAAATGATGTTTTACCTATTTGTTAGGCCCCTATTTAAAACTCATTGAGGGGGCCAACAAAAACAATCATTGACATATGTGCTACTCCAAAAGATGTTGTGGCTAAATTTATCTTGATTACGTCTGTTATATCAAACATTCACTCTTTTCCCAAGTTCTTCTTCATTTCTAGAATGGATTCTCTCAAGTTCACACCTGTGAATACTGCTGCTGCAAATTCCACTACTGCTACTCCTGCTGGATCGCTGTCCGCTCTTAGGACGATATCACCTACTCAGCGTCTTCAACGCTGGGTATTAAAGGCACTGGTTAAGGAGTACCATCAACACGGTACCATCCCAACTCTGGAGGCTGCCCGAAAATCCCTCCACGTAAACAACTCACATAGGTCATCCGGACAATGACAACCTGTAATCAAGAAGCAGGCGGTTCTGACTACCGTCTCCAATCGTTTTGGGTCGTTATCCCTGGAACGCAATCACCATTCTCTCCCTTATTATGGTGATGTGAATGAGAAAGTCCCCCAGGACCTTAATTCAAATAGACAGGAGTCCTTCCTGAGGGCTCCCACCAACAATCATCGCAAGACTCGTGAGGCAGTGCACCCTCAACATGATGAGGGTACCGACTCCAGGAGTTCAGCTTAGGTTCCTCGATCCCGAGCAAGCAAGACGAACCACCAGAGGTGGAATCCGGTCAAAAGTGAGAAAGTTCTCATCTCTGCCATCTCCGGAGATATAAAGACCCATACTTTACATACATTGTTAATACTTCAAAATTGAAGCATACTTATTACAACATATAACAAAAACCACGAAAGGACCGTATAAGTATAGTGTCTTTAGAAACTGGGAAACATAAACAACTGGTTCATAAAGCATCAACATTGAATCCCACTTATTTCATCATATCTAGAGTCCCTTTTTGGCATATCCTACTTAATAACCTTCTTCCTGGCCTGGGGAAAGAAAACATACAAAAGGGTGAGCTCAAATGCTCAATGAGGGTAAACAAAAGAAATATCAATCACATCGTATACACAAGCACATAACTTTTTAAAATCTTAACCTGTAAAAGAGATCATAATTTCATAACATGGTATAAATCATGTCAGTGAAATGTAATCACAATAATCATAACATAAAACATGAAACTTTGTGGCATACACACATAATCATAGAGAATCATTTCTTGTTAGTCAAGACCCATTTCCAAGACTATCTTAGTGGACAAAGTCACTTTCTGAACCGAGTCACCGTCGTTTCAGTCCTGTTTCACTGAACCGGTATAACCTACCATTCTAGCCATGTCTATCTCATGAGATATAAAATATTTACCCAATGCATTGGAGGGAGATATAGGTCCCACCCATCTCATAATGATACCATTCTTATGTGTGCCACAAAATCATAAATCATACATCTTTGCATAACCCATGTAATAAAAATGGGAATCTTTAAACATCGTGACATCATAAAACAATTCATATAAGATAAAAGATTTCATAAAAATATTTCCATCACAACATAATCAAATCCATGTAATAATAGGGATAGAAACATAACCATTTATTATCTTAGATGGAAAATAATTTTGATAAAACACTTGAACTTCATTCTTGAGGAAAATATCCTTTCTACTTCAATAACAATTTTCCTTTCTTAACATGTCATACAATTTTAAACTAAAAGAAGTTGATTGAAAATAAACTTGAAAACTTGTAATGGAAGATTTTTGGAAATTTTGTTTTAAAAGTCCATTCATGTCGTATAAGTTAAAAAACATTCTTCTCGTACTTTTGTCGGAAAAGTCAAAAAGTACCTCGTACGAAAAACGACAAAATATTCCTTTCATATCTTTTACAAAAAAACTCACCGAATGGTAAAATTGGATATAAACTATTGTAGAAGGATGGAAATAATATTACATATTGAGGTAACATGGATGTGGATGATAAAATACACCCCAATAAATTCTAAAGTATAAACAATCTCAGATAAAAATGAGATTGTGACATTTCCCTTACCTTAGGTCCGACTTGCTTTGTAAGTGTCTGAACCTCCTGTATAATGATTTAAATAATGTTATTGACTTATTAAAGAATCATACTTATTTTTATGATATCATATATGGTCATATTCTTAGCTTCTTAGTAGAAATATTTCATTGCTACTTGTTATTCGGGTGTTTATAACTTTTTGTTCTTATGCGTGTTTTGTTGAATAAATTCTTATTCTTCTCTTTAGGATATAGATACCTCATTTCCAGAATGTTATTAGTGTAATATATATCATATTCATTCATTCAATTCATTTATATAATCATTATGAAATGAAGATCATGTAGAACGAGTCTCATCACATCGTGGAGACGGTAATCCGTACGTATGCACAAGTGGTGATATCGTTCCTATGATTGTGGAATTATATTGGAGTATATTTATAATATTTCAGAATCAATATCACTTTATAATAGTCATATATAGTCATTATTTACACCATTATACCCATCCAAGTAAGGTGGTGGTGGAAAATAGATTACCCCACGGCGTGGAGACGGTATTCCGTACGTACGCACGCGCGGTGATTTCTTTTTCCGTAGGATGGATAGATGGTGAAATAGGGTTGTTTCATACTTATAATAACATATCAGTATATGAGTGATACTGATGTTATTACTTCATAATGAAAAAACTAATTAAGAAAAAGTGGAAGAAGAAATAAAGATGAAAGAATCGGTAACGGACATTACCTCTTCTTTGAAGTGCTTTTTTGAGACTTCCTTTTAGGGCACTAAAATGGGTCTTTGAAGAAGACCAGAACCTCTAGGATGTTTCTAGGGAAGTGGAGAGGAGGAATTGGCAGGGGTTGGCCGAGCTAGAAGGGTCAAAGTGGTGTGAGGAATAGGGGGAGGAGGTGTCCTTTTATAAGGGAGGAGAGGGACACCTTTGGAATAACTAAAACTATTATTTTATTATAAAGTCAAGTTCGGTTTTAAATAGATCCAAATTGATATATTTAGAAGCTAAGGTTGGTATGGGTCTAAATACTCTCATCCAATTGAATTTATACAAGTTTAGGTTCCTATTTTAACCTTATCATTTAGATTTAACATTAAGTTAAATAATTTTACTTTTACCATGTCTTCTTGTGTTCTTATACTATAAGGTTAATAAACATACTATAAGCAGCCAGAAGAACCCCAATTTGTTTATTATTAATATATATAACCTTATCTAAGTCATTTGGCCGAACCTTAGATTTTTAAGAATAAGATAACAATTAATAATATAATATTTCTTTTAAATACTATTTTATGTCAATTTTGACACTATTTAGTAATTGATTTTTGTGAAAATCATAACAAAATTATTAGTTCAAACCAAGTTAATTAAATCAATAATAACATGTCATATTGCCCTAGAAAATTAGTGGGATTCATAAAAAGTCTCAAATTAAATTTATTTTTGTGTTTATAACATCAATTATGTCAATATTTCATTAATAAGATAATTACTGCATCATCATTGTGTCATAAATAAATAAATTTATTTAAAGTATAAAAATTATAAATAAAATATAATTATGTAGGAAATCATTTTATATTTCTAATGAATATTTATAGTCGAATTTATCTTATGTATAACGCCACATTAAAAATATATTAGTTATTAAACTTTGATTTTAACTATTTTTACTATTCATTAAATAAAATAATATTAAATGTCAAAATCTAATCCAAGTGGACCTGAATGGTTATATTATATTCATAAGGTTTTTTTGGTCGAATTACACTTCTCCAATAGAATTAGGACATGTGTTAGGGTAATAGTAATATCATATTTACCCTTAGTTACCCTATTCACTATTAACCGCGGTAAAAAAAGAAAAAAGTTACTATTCACCAAAAAAATTATTTTTATCTCATTGAACAACATTTTACTTACTGATATCAACCGTGTCTGTCGTATTTTCGAAATTCCATTCACAGAAGCGGTAAAATTAAATTTTATGCAAAATTCAGTTTTTAACCTACCACTTAGTGGTTTCACTATTCATCAAAAATTGAAAGTTTTCTGAAAAATACCAAAATTTCACCCTAGGATAATTTCGATATTCTGAATCCAAAAATGAAGTCCATTTTGAAAAATAAAATTTATAAAATTTCAAAAAGTGGTTATTACTATTCATAATGGCTAGTTTTAATAATATTTTAATAGCATATCGTTGTTTAGTGAAACTCGGTATTGCGTAAGACGCAAGCTATCGAGGAAGGTCGTGATTTCATGTAAGGCAAGCCAAGCAAGTGTTGTGTAGAAAAAGATTCCTTTGATTATTTATATAACATAAAAGTCTCGGGTGTTACATTCTACCCCCCTTAAAATGAATTTCGCCCTCGAAATTCGTCACTTTGTAAAAAACAGATGAGGATACCTCTCCCTCATCATATCCTCAAGTTCCCATGTAGCTTCTTCTAATTGGTGGTTCCTCCATAAAATTTTCACCAATCGAGTGGTCTTGTTTCATAGGACTTTTTCGCTACGATTCAGAATCTCTATCGGTTGTTTTTCATAAGAAAGATCTTGCTCCAGCGGTACAACTTCTGAGCTGAGTAAATGTGAAGGATCAGGTATGTACTTTCGCAGGAGAGATACATGGAACACATCGTGAACTTGAGAGAGATTCGGTGGAAGCGCCAATCGGTAATCTACCTTTCCAACACGATCCAGTATTTCGAAAGGACCGATATATCTAGGGCTCAACTTCCCCTTCATTCCAAATCTCATAACCCTCTTCTAGGGAGATATTCGTAAGAACACTTTATCACCCACTTCAAACTCTAGGTCTTTTCTTCAGTTGTCGGCATAACTTTTCTGTCGACTCTGAGCTTCTCTTATGTGTTGTTGAATAGATCTGACCTTTTCTTCCATTTCATCAACGAGATCAGGTCCTAATAGCTTTCTTTCCCCAACTTCATCCCAGCAAGTTGGAGTCCTGCATTTCTTTCCATAGAGAGCTTCATAAGGAGCCATCTGAATACTGGAGTGAAAGCTATTATTATAAGAAAATTGCACCAAAGGTAGGTGTTGATCCCAACCTCCTTTAAAATCCATAGAGAAAGCTATCAACATATCTTCTAGGGTTTGAATTGTTCTCTCAGACTGACCGTCTGTCTGAGGATGATAAGTAGTGCTGAAAATCAACTCTATATCCAGATTATGCTGAAGACTTCACCAGAACTTCGAGGTAAATCTTAGATCCCGATCAGATATAATAGAAAGTGGTACTCCATGCAATCTTACCACTTCCTTTACATATATCCTGGCAAGCTGATACAGAGAGAAATCCTCTCTAATAGAAATGAATTGTGCAGACTTTATAAGACGATCAACTATGACCCAGATAGCATTATTGCCTTTGGATGTTTTAGGAAGTCCTATGACAAAGTCCATAGTGATGTTTTCCCACTTCCATTCGGGTATGGGTAATGGTTGTAACATCCCCTTAGACTTCTGTCTCTCAGCTTTAACTTGTTGACAAACCAAGCATCGTGAGACATATTCAGCAACATCTCTTTTCATGCCATCCCACCAGAAGTACTCTTTCAGATCCCTATACATCTTCGTGCTTCCAGGATGAATTGAGAATGAAGAACTATGAGCCTCATCCAGCAGCTCCTTCTTTAATTCAGGGATGGGAGGAACACAAACCCGATTCCTGAACTTTATTATCCCATCACAATCAAGGTTGAACTCAGGAACATTTCTCACCTTCTTTTGTAACTCGACATCTTCTTTCTGTGCCTCTTTAATCTTAACATGTATAGATGGTTGAACATTCATTTGAGAAAGATAAGATTTTTCCCCTTCCATTATAATTCCAAGATTTATCCTTTGTAAATCCATAAATATTGGATCTTTTGTGATCCTCATCATGGATAAACTAGCATGGTCTTGTCGACTTAATGCATCTTCCACCTTGTTTGCTTTCCCAGGGTGGTAATGGATTGAGCAGTCATAATCCTTAATCAGATCCAACCAACTTCTTTGACGCATATTCAGCTCCTTTTGTGTGAAAATATACTTTAAACTTTTATGATCAGTATAAATATCACACCTTTCACCATAAAGGTAATACCTCCAAATCATTAATGCAAAGATTACCGCAGCTATCTCCAAATCATGTGTTGGGTAATTTTGCTCATGGATTTTCAACTGTCGTGAGGCATAAGCTATCACCATATCATTTTGCATAAGAACACACCCTAATCCCTTCTTGGATGCATCACTGTAGATCACAAACCTTTCTCCACTACAAGGTAGTGTGAGCACAGGTGCACTGGATAACCTTCTTTTCAACTCCTTGAAATTCTCTTCACATTATTCCGTCCAGACAAACTTAACTCCTTTCCGAGTCAACTTGGTGAGTGGATTAGATAATCGTGAAAAATCTTTCACAAAATGTCGATAATATCCAGCCAAACCAAGAAAACTTCGGATCTCAGTTACTGTTGTTGGTCTCGACCATCTTTCAATAACCTCTGTTTTTACTGGATCCACAGGTATCCCCTCTTTTGAGATTATGTGACCCAAAAATGCAACTTTTTGAAGCCAAAATTCACACTTGGTAAATTTGGCATAAAGCTTATCCTTTCTCAGGGTCTTCAATACAATTCTCAAGTGATCTTCATGTTCTTCCTTGCTCTTTTAATAGACAATAATATCGTCTATAAAGACTACCACAAATTGATCAAGATAGTCTTTAAAGACACTATTCATTAGATCCATGAAGATAGCAGGGGAATTAGTAAGACCAAATGGCATCACTATAAATTCATAGTGTCTATACCTTTTACGGAAAGTCGTATTTGGTATATCCTCCCTTTTGACCCTTAATTGATGATACCCTCAACGGAGATAAATCTTGGAAAAGTATTGAGCTCCGCGTAGTTGGTAAAATAAGTCATCAATGCGTGGGAGATGATATTTATTCTTTATAGTGATCTTGTTAAGTTCTCGATAATCAATGCAGAGTCTCATTGATCCATCTTTCTTCTTAAAAAATTGAACAGGTGCTCCCCAATGTGACGCACTAGGGCGTATGAATCCCTTATCAAGATTCTCTTGGAGTTGCTTCTTCAATTCCTGCAACTCAATTGGGGCCATTCTATATGGTGTCTTTGAAATAGGCAAAGCACCCGGTACGAGTTCTATTGAGAACTCAACTTCACGATTTTGTGGAAGTCCCAGTAATTCCTCCAGAAAGGCATCATCAAACTCCCGTACAATGCGCATATTCTTAATCGTGAGTTTCTCACCAACCATTTGATATAAATAAACTAAATTTAGTGGAATCAAGACCCATAAGATGGAAGAAATTTCCACTGGAAGGTTATGTTCATCCTTGCATTGATAGACGATCATAGATTGATCTGGAATATGAAATGTGACTTCCCTTCTTTGGAAATTGATATGAGCTCCATATAAAGAAATCCAATCCATGCCTAGAATCACATCAAATTCCACTATAGGAAGGATCACAAGATTTGTAGGAAGCACTTTCCCACAAACTTCGATCGGAGAAGAATTATAAACTTTTGATGCGACTGTTGTTCCATTAGGTGTTGTCACAGCTAACTCAACATCTAATTGTTGAGGTAATACGGTGATACCCTTAGAAAATTCTTCAGAAATAAAAGAGTGGGTGGATCCAGAATCAAATAAAACATTTTCTACTTTAGAGTGGATGGTAAGTGTACCTTTCACCAAATCTTTATCGTACTCCACATCGCTGATAGAAATTGCATGTGACTTTCCTTTGTCTATAGCCTTAAGAGTTTTTTGACGCCGACCATCATCATCAACCCTTGGATTAGGGCATTTATTGGCATAATGCCCCATCTCCTTGCACTTGAAACATTCAAGTGTAGTAGGTTCATTCTGTGTATCCCTTCGTTTGTTTGCATCATTAGACATCTTCTTCCCATCATCGTGGCATTCAAATGCCCGATGGACTTCCTTTCCACATTTGAAACATTTACATGTCCCTTTAAGACAACTCCCTCCATGTTTCTTTCCACACTTTGAGCATGAGGGAAAGCTCATCTTCTTTTCAGTTTGCTCTTTAGATTTTCCTTTGAATTCCATTTTCCTCTTCTTATCAAACCCATATGACTGATGGGTTAATCCAATCTCCATCTCGACTTTGAGAGCACATCGAACGATTTCCTCATAGCTATTGAAGTCCCTTATGGCTAACGCCCTTCGACGACTTGGTTTTAATCCACTAAATAATCGATCGATTTTACTCTCAGGTTGGATAATAATACCAGAAGCGTACCTTGCAAGTCTTGTTAAATTTGCTTCATAGGTACCGACAGATTCATCATCCTTTTTCTTCAGTTCAAGAAACTCTTTCTCCATCTTTGTTCGGAGAATACGAGGGAAGTACTTATTGAAAAATAAGTTCTTGAACTCGTCCCATTCCATGGACTCAATTTCATCCCTTTTCCTCGTATTCTTAAAAAGATTCCACCATTGATCAACATCTCCTTCCAATCGATACACTACTAGGATGACTTTATCATGTTCAGAACATTGAAGAACTGAAAATATCTTTTCAGTAGTACTAATCCATTGTTCAGCAACTAATGGATCAGTAGACCCGCTGAAATAAGGTGGACGCTGCCTCATGAAGGATTCAACAGAATGTTGCTCCTTCCTTTGCTCATTTGGAAGTCCTGCATGATTCATAGCTTGAGAAAGTTGTGTGAGCATGGCTACAAGATTTTTCATTCCAGCTCCCATAACTTTTGGTTGCTTAGGGGGACAATCATTGCATTGCCCGTCGCATTCCGCATTAACACGATTCCTTTGGGTTCCATCCATTGACTAAAACCAAGAAGAATAGTGTGAGCAACACTAATTATAATAGGAAAACCACATAATCAAGAATAAAATTTCAAACTTAAGGTCTTATCCAAGGTTATTCATGGCCATTTCTAAAACACTAAGATTGTGTTCTATGCTTAGACTTATCCTTAGGGTTATTACTAAGGCTTTCACATCCTAGTTTCCAAAGGGTGACTATACCTTTCCTCTGATACCAACTATAACGACCCATACTTTACATACATTGTTAATACTTCAAAATTGAAGCATACTTATTACAACATATAACAAAAACCACGAAAGGACCATATAGGTATAGTGTCTTTAGAAACAGGGAAACATAAACAACTGATTCATAAAGCATCAACTTTGCCTCCCACTTATTTCATCATATCTAGAGTCCCTTTTTGGCATATCCTACTTAATAACCTTCTTCCTGACCTGGGGAAAGAAAACATACAAAAGGGTGAGCTCAAATGCTCATTAAGGGTAAACAAAAGAAATATCAATCACATCGTATACACAAGCACATAACTTTTGGAAATCTGAACCTGTAAAAGAGATCATAATTTCATAACATGGGATAAATCATGGCATTGAAATGTAATAACAATAATCATAACATAAAACATGAAACTTTGTGGAATACACACATAATCATAGAGAATCATTTCTTGTTAGTCAAGACTCATTTACAATACTATCTTAGTGGACAAAGTCCTTTTCTGAACCGAGTCACCCTCGTTTCAGTCCTGTTTCACTGAACCAGTATAACCTACCGTTCCAGCCATGTCTATCTCATGATATATACAATCTTTACCCAATGAATTGGAGGGATATATAGGTCCCACCCATCTCATAATGATACCATTCTTATGTGTTCCACAAAATCATAAATCATACATCTTTGCATAACCCATGTAATAAAAAAGGGAATCTTTAAACATCGTGACATCATAAAACAATTCATATAAGATAAAAGATTTCATAAAAATATTTCCATCACAACATAATCAAATCCATGTAATAATAGGGATAGAAACATAACCCTTTATTATCTTAGATGGAAAATAATTTTGATAAAACACTTGAACTTCATTCTTGCGGAAAATATCCTTTCTACATCAAAAACAATTTTCCATTCTTAACATGTCATACAATTTTAAACTAAAAGAATTTGATTAAAAATAAACTTGAAAACTTATAAAGTAAGATTCTTGGAAATTTTGTTTTAAAATTCCATTCATGCCGTATAAGTTAAAAAAACATTCTTCTCGTACTTTTTTCAGAAAAGTCAAAAAGTACCTCGTACGAAAAACGACAAAAGATTCCTTTCATATATTTTACAAAAAAACTCACCGAAGGGTAAAATTGGGTATAAACTATTGTAGAATGATGGCAATAATATTACATATTGAGGGAACATGGATGTGGATGATAAAATACACCCCAGTAAATTCTAAAGTATAAACAATCTCGGATAAAAATGAGATTGTGACATTTCCCTTACCTTAGGTCCGACTTGCTTTGTAAGTGTCCGAACCTCCTGTATAATGATTTAAATAATGTTATTGACTTATTAAAGAATCATAATTATTTTTATGATATCATATATGGTCATATTATTAGCTTCTTAGTAGTAATATTTCATTGCTACTTGTTATTCAGGTGTTTATAACTTTTTGTTCTTATGCGTGTTTTGTTGAATAAATTCTTATTCTTCTCTTTAGGTTATAGATACCTCATTCCCAGAATGGCATTAGTGTAATATATATCATATTAATTCATTCAATTCATTTATATAATCATTATGAAATGAAGATCATGTAGAACGAGTCTCATCACATCGTGGAGACGGTATTCCGTACGTACGCACGAGTGATGATATCGTTACTTTGATCGTGGAATTGTATTGGAGTATATTTATACTATTTCAGAATCAATATTACTTTATAATAGTTATATATAGTCATTATTTACACCATTATACCCATCCAATTAAGGTGGTGGTTGAAAATAGATTACACCACGACGTGGAGACGGTATTCCGTACGTACGCACGCGCGGTGATTTCTTTTTCCGTAGGATGGATAGATGGTGAAATAGGGTTGTTTCATACTTATAATAACATATCAGTATATTATTGATACTGATTTTATTACTTCATAATGAAACAACTAAATAAGAAAAAGTGGAAGAAGAAATAAAGATGAAAGAATCGGTAACGGACATTACCTCTTCTTTGAAGTGCTTCTTTGAGACTTCCTTTTAAGGCACTAAAATGGGTCTTTGAAGAATACAAGAACCTCTAGGATGTTTCTAGTGAAGTGGAGAGGAGGAATTGGCAGGGGTTGGCCGAGATAGAAGGCTCAATGTGGTGTGAGGAAGAGGGGGAGGAGGTGTCCTTTTATAAGGGAGGAGAGGGGCACCTTTGGAATAACTAAAACTGTTATTTTATTATAAAGTCAAGATCGTTTTTAAATAGCTCCAAATTGATATATTTATAAGCTAAGGTGGGGATGGATCGAAATAATCTTATCCAATAGAATTTATACAAGTTTAGGTTCCTATTTTAGCCTTATCATTTAGATTTAACATTAAGTTAAATAATTTTACTTTTACCATGTCTTCCTGTGTTCTTATACTACAAGGTTAATAAAAATACTATAAGCAGCCAAACGAACCCCAATTTGTTTATTATTAATATATATAACCTTATTTAAGTCATGTGTCCGAACCTTATATTTTTAGGAATAAAATAACAATTAGTAATATAATATTTGTTTTAAAAAATATTTTATGTCAATTTTGACACTATTTAGTAATTGATTTTTATGAAAATCATAACAGAGTTATTAATTCGAACCAAGTTAATTAAATCAATACTAACATTTCATATTAACCTAGAAAATTATTGTGATTCATAAAAAGTCTCAAATTACATTTATTTTGGTGTTTATAACATCAATTATGTCAATATTTCATTAATAAGATAATTACTGCATCATCCTTGTGTCATAAATAAACAAATTTATTTAAAGTCTAAAAATTATAAATAAAATATAATTATGTAGGAAATATTTTTATATTTCTAATGAATATTTATAGTCGAATTTATCTTATGTATAACCTCACATTAAAAATGTTTTAGTTATTAAACTTTGATTTTAACTATTTTTACTATTCATTAAATAAAATAATATTAAATGTCATAATCTAATCCAAGTGGACCTAAATGGTCATATTATATTCATAAGGTTGTTTTTGGTCTAATTACACTTATCCAATAGAATTAGGACATGTGTTAGGGTAATAGTAATATCATATTTACCCTTAGTTACCCTATTTACTATTAACCGCGGTAAAAAAAGTAAACAGTTACTATTCACCAAAAGAGTTATTTTTATCTCATTGAACCACATTTTACTTACTGATATCAACCATGTCGGTTATATTTTCAAAATTCCATTCACAGAAGCAGTAAAATTAAGTTTTATGCAAAAATTCAGTTTTTAACCTACCACTTAGTGGTTTCACTATTCATCAAAAATTGAAATTTTTCAGAAAAATACCAAAATTTCACCCTAGGATAATTTCGATATTCTGAATCCAAAAATGAAGTCCATTTTGAAAAATAAAATTTATAAAATTTCAAAAAGTGGTTATTACTATTCATAACGGCTAGTTTTAATAATATTTTAATAGCATATCGTTGTTTAGTGAAACTCGGTATTGCGTACGACGCAAGCTATCGAGGAAGGTCGCGATTTCGTGTAAGGCAAGCCAAGAAAGTGTTGTATAGAAAAAGATTCCTTTAATGATTTATATAACATAAAATTCTCGGGTGTTAGAGGAGAAGTCCACCAACCTAACTTGGTGGAAAGCAACGAGCAGGCACACACACCTTCCCGTTTTAATTCCGATGTCCAGCAAACTCGTCTGGCAGCATCACGCCAATCCCGCTAGGAAATTCCGGCGGAGTACTATAGACAGGAACATACACCTATTTATACATCATCAGCTAGTCAATAGGCTCGTCTGACTACATATAATGGATCTCTTCAACCACGTTTGGCGAAGTGCAATCAGCAGGCACATACACCTGCTAGTATTAATCAAGCCTACCAAAAGTCTCGCTTTCTAGCATTCGGAGAAGTTAGTCGGAAAGCCCCGACAACAAAAAGGAGGCAGACTCAACTCTCTGCCCCCACACTTGAGTACTATCTAGATTCACTGACACAAAAAGGAGGACACGAGCAGGCACATACACCTTCTCCATGACCGGAATGGACGTATATTCCCCTTCCAGCAACTGAAGTCACCAAGAATATTCTATCAATGGTGAAAGAGCAGAAGAAAATCCCTGTTCATATTCTGGATGTCTGCCAGGATATTATAACAAATTCAGTGGCATCTCAGGGAAAGACACATAAATCTATCCCTACCAATGGAGTGAGACATCAACAATTCACTCCGGAACAGAGACACACATCTGTTCCAGTCTAAGAGGGTTGTGGGGAATACTCCCCCATAGCATACGGACAACCAAGTCAGGCGCATACACCTTATTTTAGTAGAGATCGTCAGCCTAACTTGGCCATATATCCTGATCAGGCATATACACCTGCTCAGAGCATCCACTTTCGTCAACAAGTGGTTTCCAAGGCGAGTAAGAAGGCATCTAAGAAAAACACCCACCCATCACAGTCAGGAGATCAAGATCCAATCTGTAACAAGGCCTTGCTCGATGCTAGAGTTCTTAAATCCCTCAGACAATTATCTGTTGAAATTCAAGATTATACTCCCTCATTTCCCAATAGTGGGAACATTAATTCTGAAGGTCTTCAACAGAAACTTCCTCATAAAGGCTTGCTTTATGAAAATTTGGTCGATCTTGAAGTTTCATCTTCAGATGAGAGCCGCAGGAACCCTCTGTGTGGTCATAGGACCAAGGAGCAAGAGATCTCATATTTTGTTGTAACCCATTATGGTGGTCCTCCCCATGATGATGAATTTCGCTGCGAAAGTCCTCTCCGCGGTAGTGATGCACATTACCCGGAAAATGCTCCAGTCGATAATGTAGTGCTGAGAAATCCCTCTTATCTTGAGGCACTTGAAAATGTGAAACTAGTCATGTCTGAAGCTTCATCGATAGTAGGAGAAATACTTTCTCAATCAGAAGATAGCCTAGGGTGTAGGTCATTCTCCGTACCAACCCTAAGTCATGAATCTTCTAGTTTGATCAATGATTTCTCTACCAATCCTGTTGAATCCAATGAAGAAACTAGGAAACACTAACTCTGGTCAAATCAGGCAGAAGAATCTTCATCAAATGATAAAGAGGAAATGCTGAACATGAGAAAACAACTGGCGAAAGGTGAAGTGCCAGTCATGTTTTGGCCTCTGGCTGACTCTCAGCATAATATTCTAGAAATGTTGACTGAAGATGACGTTCATGATATTCATCTCAACATATGGAAAACTATTTTTCAGTTGAAAAAGAAATTATTATCTTATGATGAATATGAAAATCATCTTAAGATAATAGAAGGGTTACAACGTCAGATTGATTTGGCGTCTCTATCATTCTCTCGATATCTGAAGGCTGAAAAGAAGCATAGAGCCCTTCAACATTCATGCCTTGGCGCACTAAGAAGATTGTGTCAGTTAATTACCAATGCTCCATCTGGTATTCGTGTCAGATGATGGGGTGTTCATGGAGCACTTCATTTCATGGTGCTCTCCAGTCAGCAAATCCCGCTGATAATGGTCTCATGAAATGTTATTGCCCATGGCCGGCCACAGTCAATGGGCTTTATTTGTAATCAAAATCTTTCCCAAGAATAGGATTCAACTAGTTCCTCTCAAAATCAATAATACAAAGAACAAGTTGTCGAATTACTCTTGCATCAAGCAAACGAGAATATTGAACATGCCTCTCGTTTGGAGCAAGAATGTCACCAAGTGACAGAAGTGTCAGAAATCATCCAACGGTCTTTTGAACTGGGTGATAAAAGCGGATACAGGTTAATGCATCCGGCTAATATCCAGACTAAGGTTCGCAAGATCAGGAGGACTTTCATGAAAGTCTTAGACATAGCATGTCAAGAATCACCCCAACTTTCCAGATTGGGGACTCTTTTAAACCAACACTCAGAATCAACAAAAAGGATTCAGGGAGTTGAGTGAGAATAGCAGGAACAACCCCAGTCCACTGGACTGGGGACTTTTTCAAATCATCAATCCCCTCCTCAGAGAAAGTCGGTCTTTTCTCGATTGGGGAATAAATCTCAAGAGGAAGGAAGACCCAAATTAATAAGAGATTCCCTCCAAATTACGGTTCATCAAGAAGTTCCGGAGGGATTGAATCAATAAAAGGAAATGTCTCATCAAAGACATGGAAGAAGAAAATATCACAGAAATGATGATAGAAGGGATGTGATGAGTTATGCATCAATTAATGTCATCAATGCCATTGTTGCTGATCCACCAGATGAGGATCACTCATGGGACTCAGATGAAGAGGTTCATGCTCAAGAAGATGTATGCACCGACATAAATGAAGAAGGTGTGCGTACACTAAATCAAAGGATTACTCAGAACCTAGGTAATATTTTGAGTAACCCACTTCCCCCTCTCCGGAAAGGATCCAACAAAGGGAAGGGAAAGAACCAGGTTACATATCCTTCCTCTGGAGAAGGTCAATCGCTCTCACTAGAGTAGAGGTTTGCACAACAGGAGGATGAAATGAAGGAATTAAGAAGGTTGAATGCAGAACTACTTCAGAGTAGTCTTCTTCTTAACCAAGCTAGAGTCAATTAGCCAAAGGAATTTTTTGCAGCTACTGAGATGGATCAAGAATATCCTCCTCTATCAGTACACCCTCACAGGTCTAATCCTACGGGTCAAGTGCAATAATAGTTGGCAGTGCTACCATCAGTTATACCACCAATCACCACATCTGTCCAAGCTCCAGTCATTGCACCCACCCATGTCCATGTTCAACTAGATGTTTCTCAAAAGTTAATAACTACTATTGAGTCATTAACAACTCAGTTAGAAACTATATAAGGGAAACTTGTGCAAGTTCAACCACAAAAAAAAAGTTTACCCTGAATGGGTAGATTTAATTTATCCTCCATCCAGTTTTGGGAACCCTATATTCCCTATTTTCAATGGATCAGGCGATCCTAAATAACATTTGACGCATTACGTGTCTTGTTTCGATCCTATGATGGGAACTCCAGAGCAGCAAGAAGCAGTGAAACTCAGATGCTTCGTGCAAACCTTGCAAGGACCGGCTTTTGTTTGGTATACAAGCTTGAAATCCCGGTCAATTACCAGATGGGAGGATCTACTCCAAAAGTTCCTCCTTCAATTCAGCTCAACATTTCCAAAGACAACAGTTTTCAATCTTACAAACTGTAAGTAAAGGGAGAATGAAAGGGTCTCTGATTTCATTGCTCGATAAAAGGGATTAACATATTTCTTGAGTTTAGCACTCCCTCAAGAAGAATTGATGCCAATCTGTGTGAAAAAACTACGTGACGAATTACACACGCCGTTAATCCCTGTGAAATACACAGGAGGGTTTTGAGACCTTAATTAAATCGCTCAGCAGATTGAAGATTCCCTTATACAGGCTAAGGCTAAATCTCGTGTAATTTCATCAGCTCCAGGAAGGAGAATGGGTAATGATGAAACTGCTATAGTTATGATTAAACAAGCACCTATACCTATTTCTACTTCAAAACCTTCATCTTCAAGAAGGGCTCCGCCTTCTGAGTGCCAACAACAAGGGCCTTTTCATCCAGATGATCAAAAATATCAAAGACGAAAACAATTTGAGGATCTGAGCAGAAAAACATACTCTTTCCGAAATAAACAAGTTCCTGGTTATTTCATTTCGGCTCTGGAAAACAATTTGGTTCAATTGCCAATGCCCAAGAGGAAAAATAATAAAGGAGATGAAGACCGTCCCAATTATTTCCCTTTTAATCAAATATTGGGGCATCCCATCAAGGAGTGTTTTGTCTTCAAAGACCTCCTGCAAAAGATGGTCGACTCGGGACAAGTCACATTGAAAGGCTCCTCATCCCAGGTAGCATGTGTCACTGCTACAGTTCCAGAGGAGAAAGGTGAATGGCAAGAAGTCAAAAGAAAAAATACACAGAAGTATGATGATTGGATGGTCAGAAAGACAATCAATCGAACTCATGCTATTTTGTGAACACAATTAAAGAAACCGATTGTGTCTTCTGCCATTAATGTTGCGAAAAAACCCTCTTCTTCAGAGGAAAAGTCCTCAAAGAAACGGAATGATTCAAAGAAATAAAAAGAATCATAAGAAGATGAGTATGTGTCAAAGCCTAAGTTGTATTTGACTTTGGCGGACTTCAAGCCATCTACGTCAAAGCCACGGGCACCGCCCCACCAAATGGAATAGCCTAAATAGGCCAATCAGGAAGAGTCTTCATCAGACGAAGAGTTAATCTTTGGTTCTATTAATATGATTAAATTAACAGATCCATATGCCAGTCGAAGTTTCGATTTCAATAAGCCTGAATTCCATGTATCAAACAATGGAATCAGAGGAAGTTCCAGGGGCTCAGGATACAGGGGAAGCCGTGGATCTTTCAGAAGCCACTATTCCAATTCTACCCCGGCTAGAACGGTGTACGCAGCAGAAACTCATGGTAGAGCCCTTGAGCGAGCTCAGCAAGAACAAACAAGTTCTTCTACTAATAAAAAATTCAGTCCAGGCACAGTTATTTTGGAAGACCGGTTGAAGGTTCAATCTTCTTCCTCTCAGCAAATAAATGGATCTAATTGGTTTAATCTTCCAAAACCACGAATATTGCCAACTCCTATCCCAATACAAGATGAATCTACATCCAAGGCATATGCTTCCAAGGTACGTGCTAAACCACATATTCCAATTGGGAAACGCAGACCTCTGGATCAAAAGTCTGATATATTGAAACACTTGGATCAAGTACCAGCCAAGTTATCAATTCTGGATGCTCTAAATTTGTCAAAAGATCTTCAGGAAGCACTCATCGAGGCTTTGTCAAGCCCTCAGGAGTTTGAAACTGAAATTGATGCAGCTGAAGTCTATCACATAGAGAATAATCCTACAGAATGCCATTCAATAATATCCTTTACTGATAATGATGAAGATGATGTTGTGCATGGACATATTAGACCATTGTACTTGTCTGGGAAGGTCAATGACGTGGATTTTCGAATATCTTTCATTGACAATGGTTCATGAGTCAACCTCATGCCCTTTCGTACACTTCATTGATTGGGCCTCATGGAATCTTTTTTATCTCCTTCCACCATGATGCTACAGTGATATGATAAAAAGGAACAAGAACCACTGGGTGAAGTTACACTCAGAACTCAGTTCGGAGATCTTGTATCCAATTCAGATATCATGGATGTTTATCAAGACTCAGCCTTCAACATCTTTCTTGGAAGACCCTGGCTACATCAACATGCGTCTATCCCTTCATCATACCATCAATGTCTCAAATATTGTTTCAATCGTCAAGTTGGGACACTGTATGGTGATAAGGCCCCATTCAAGACATGTGAGTCTCAATACATTGAGGCAGAATTCTATCACATGAAGCAAAGGGAGAAATCCATAACAAAATAGATTACCAAAGTTAATGCTCCATATGGTTTTTAAAAAATTCCAGTAAATCCATTTACACATGTGAGTATAGATTATGTGTTTCCTATCAGTCAAATTGACAAGTTAGACCCAAATCAAAATACTCTTATGGAAAGATCCATAATGTCAATTATGACAATCGAGCCAGACAACATGGGAGAAATGGGTAATCTACCAAGCAGTGATGAAAGCACAAATGGTTACATCTTCATTTCATCTGCTGAAATCCAACAATTCTATGCTTCACCAATTAGTCAAGAAGAAGTTATAGAAACATTGGAGGTGAAAAATGATGTCGATTCTCAATCCATCATCTCCTCTTTATTACCCAAAGAAGACCCTTCATCATTAATCGGGTCGGAAATGGAATCTTCTTCTTTAAGATATGAAAATTTTTACATCTCTTCGGATAATGAGAATTATACTGTATCATCTACTATGCAAGTAGAAACGGAAGAAATGACACATGATGAAGAAGAAGAGGAAGATCTCAGAGATGATCCTCCAGCATTTGAAGAGGGTATCTCTACCACTGTGGATGAACTCAGAGAAATAAATCTGGGTACAAAAGGAGATCCACACCCCACTTTAATCAGTGCGGCCATGACTCTTGAAGAGAAAGAGATGTATATTTCTTTTCTAAATAAAAATAAATATATATTTTCCTGGAACTATACAGAAATGCCCAGGCATGATCCTGATGTTGCTACACATTATTTGGGATTACCAGAAGAACATCAAGGATTTAAGCAAGCCGCAAGAAGAACACACCCAACTTATGCTTCCAAAATTGATGCTTAAGTGGATAAGCTTATCAAATCTAAATTCATCAGAGATGTTCAATATCCCAAATGGTTGGATAATATTGTCCATGTAAATAAAAATAACAGACAAATTAGAGTTTGCATCGATTTCAGAGATCTTAATCGGCATTGTCCTAAGGATGACTTCCTAGTTCTGATTATAGAACTTCTAATTGATGCAACAGCTGTCTATGAAGCACTTTCCTTCCTGGATGGATATTCCGGATATAATCAGATTAGAATGGCCCTAGAAGACAAGGAATCTACAGCATTCAGAGCCCCTCAGGGTGTATTTTGCTACCAGGAAATTCCCTTTGGCTTAAAGAATGCGGGTGAAACTTATCAGCGTGCCATGCATCGTATCTTCAAACCCTTCTTAGGGATGTTTGTCGAATGCTATGTAGAAAATTTGGTAGTTAAATCCAAACAATGTTCTAATCACTTGGATGATTTGGAAGTCAAATTCTGCAAGCTTCGACAACATAATTTGATGATGAACCCCTTAAAATGTGCTTTTGGGGTATCCTCAGGAAAATTTATCGTCTTTGTTGTATGCCATCGTGTTATTGAATTAGATCCTGAGAAGACCAAGTCAATACTTGGTATGTCACCTCCTAAAAATTTGAAAGAATTAAGAGGACTTCAAGGACAGTTATCCTATATTCGGTGTTTCATCGCCAATTTAGTAGGAAAACGTTTACCCTTCACAAAATTGACGAAGAATGGAGTCACTTTCCAGTGGACAGAAGAATGTCAAGAAGCATTCGATATTCTCAAGAAATACCTCTTGAGTCAATCGGTACTCATGCCACCTGTTGAAGGAAGAACACTTATCCTCTATGTGAAAGATCTACAGAGATAATTGGGTGCCTTTCTTGCTCAAAAGAATGATTTTGGGAATAAAAACAGTCTCTACTATCTCAGTCGAACCATGCTTCATGCAGAAACCCGGAATTCAAGTATTGAGAAGTGCTGTATGGCATTAATCTTTGCAGTTTAGAAGTTGAGACACTACCCGCAACATCACGAGGTCCAATTGGTATCTCAAAATAACCCGCTCAAATTTATCCTAAGTCATCCAATGCTTATAGAACATCTGGAAAGGTGGACAGTTATTTTGCAGCAATTTGACATTCAGTATGTGTCTCAAAAGGCGACAAAGGGCCAATATCTGGTAGATTTCCTAGCTGAACACCCTTAAGTGGAAGACACATCTTCATATATTCAACTCCCTGATGAGGAAGTCTTCTCTATTTAAGAAATTCCTCAGGCATGGGAAATGTATTTTGATGGTGCTTCCAGAAGTCCAACAGGGAGGAAAATAGAAAATCCTAAATTCAATAAAGTTTTCTTAGGAATTGTGCTCATTTCCCCAGAAAAGGCAGTGTTACCTTATTCCTTCTTATTGTGGGAAGGTGGTACCAATAATTAAGCAGAATACCAAGCTCTCATCGTAGGTTTAGAATTAGCACTTCAAGCACAAGTGAATCACTTAAAGGTGAAAGGTGATTCATACCTGGTAATCAAACAAGTCAATGGGGATTATGCTATCAGAAAAAAATAACTAATCCCTTTGTATGATTATGTCGAAGAGTTAATGGCGGAATTCCCTTTGGAACTGGCATTTTCATATGTCCCAAGATCACAAAATGCTCAAGCTAATGCACTGGCTAATATAGCCACAACTCTGGAAGATCCAAATCGGGACAAGACAAGAATTAGTATTGGCCACCGTCATGCAATTTCACCTTATGTTCAAATCAGAAAAGAGAAAAATAATGAAATTTGTCCCATTACTGAACCGTATGGTCATAATACAGGATGGATGTCACCTATCAGGGAATACCTTCAAAAGGAAATACTTCCACCAGATAGAGCTGAGAAAGAACAAATCTGGCGACGTGTGGTGAATTGTACCCTTTATGATAGACCAAGTCACCGAGAGAAAATTATCTACAAACGTTGTTTTGATGGATTTCTCTTCAGATGCATTGATAGTGAAGAGACAATGGCTGTCATGAAAGAAGTGCATGCAGGAGTCTGTGGTGCCCACCAGTCTGGACATAGACTGTCTGATCAGATTCGAAGGCTTGGATACTTTTGGCCTTCAATGATATGAGATTATGTCGATTTCACAATGAAGTGTCATTCATGACAAGTACATGAAAACTTCATTCATCAACCTCCATAGTTGCTTCATACAGCTAAATACTCATGGACATTTTCCACATGGGGAATTGATGTGGTGGGACCTTACCCTTCAGCTACGTCCAATCAGTTTAAGTACATTCATACTTCTACTGACTTCTTTTCCAAATGGGAAGAGGCAATAACTCTCAAGGAATTCAGTTCTAAATGCGTTTTTAGCTTCATAAAGTCTAACATCATTACCAGATTTGGTGTCCTTCATACCATATTGACGGACAATGGCACTGATTTCTGTTAATCCGAGATGAAGAAGTTGTATCAAGAATACAACATCAAATCCAACCATTCATCTCGGTATCATGTAGCGGCCAACGGCCAGATAGAATCCTTTAACAAGACCCTTTCAAATATACTGCAAAAGATGGTGGATAAAGATAAGAGGTCATGGCCTGATAAACTCTTTCATGCTTTCTGGGATTATCGGACTACCTCCCGCACTACAACTCGGTCAACTCCATATTCATTGGTATATGGAACAGAATCCGTCTTGCCCATTGAAGTTCAACTACCCTCACTCAGAGTTTCCATTTGTAATCAATCATCTACAGATGAAAAATCTCAAAAGCTATTGAATGAATTGGAACGGTTAGATGAGAAATGATTGTGCACTTTTCACCACTTGGAAGTCTATCATAATCGAATAGCACGAGCTTTTAACAAAAAAGTTTGTCTTCGTTCATTCACTCAGGGAGAATTGGTATTAGTTCTCAGAACTCCAATGATACCAGGAATGAAACCTCCCAAGCTTGAGCCAAAATGGGAAGGACCATATTCAATACATAGGGTCTACTCCAATGGAGCTTATTCATTAATCTCAATGGATGGAGAACTCATCACAACTCCAACCAATGCCAGATTTTTGAAGAAGTATTTTGTATAAACTGCAAAGTTTCTTTTTCTTCCTTGCTATATGACGTTAAACTATACATCAACGGTCCATACATATGACCTTAAACTATTTGTACATTCATCCAACACGATGCTAAACTGTGAAATAGGTCCCTAAATGGTCCTGTATGACCTTAAACTACATCAATGGTCCAGTATGACCTTATACTGCATCATCAATGGTCCATGCATATGACCCTAAACTATTTGTGAGCTCCTTACATCCTACAAGACGTTAAAGTGTGATTTCCTAACTACATGACACTAAACTGTATAGAAGTGCCTTACGTCTGGAAAGACGTTAAACTACATAATCATCAAAGGTCCTGTATGACCTTAAACTACACTTTTTTCCAGCATGACATTAAACTACACCATCCACGGTCCATGCATATGAACATAAACTATTCTCAATTTTGTCTAACATGACGTTAAACTGTGGGAAAAAAATCCCCAATGCGTCCAACATAACATTAGAATGGTGCACTCTTTTGTCCTTACTGCATGACATTAAACTGCACAGTCCCCCCCTTTCGTCCAAAATGATGTTAAACTCTATTTTCCTCATCGTCCTAAATATATGACACTAAACTGTACAGAAAGTCCATGATAGGTCCTACATGACAATAAACTTTATTTTTTCCCTGCTACATGACACTAAACTGTGCAGCACCAATATTCCTAACTACAAGACTTTAAACTTCATAGTCCCTTTATATGTCATACATGACATTAAACCATGCATCGTCAAGGTTGTTGTTACATCTTGTTTCTCACACCGACTATGACTCACGTGATCTTAGGGAAAACCTCAACCATAACACTCTCTCTGGGCCTCTAACCATGTGTAAGTCCTAACATCATTTTTAGGTCATCGTCCCCAAGGACAACTTGATCATTAATTAATTCTTTAATTGAACTACACAGACTTTGATCCTTTCCTTCTAGGCTGGGTATGTAGGAATCCTCCCAAGGTTCAAGCCCAAAACCAATCTCTTCATGTCGGTTCATCTCCATCTCATACGATGATAATTTGTGAAACCGCCCTTAGAGTCAATATCTTTACATTGGTTCACTTTGGTCCTTGTTATACGACGTTAAAACTATACAACACTTTTTTCCAGTATGACAATAAACTACAAATTTCTTTGATACCCTGACCTGAAAGGGAACCATTATTTTCATTGATTTTTCAATAATGCTTCATTTCAAAGATTGCGCGCATACATGGAAATGCCCGAACCTTTTATCTTGGGTTAAACCATCATTGCAATAAAGTCCCCTTTCACCCTTCACATGTACGAACCAAATTTGTACAGAGGGAATTTCTAGAACTGCGTGGGCTTGATTCCCATCCTTATGGGATACGTAGGAACATTCGAGTGTCCCTTGAATCTAGCCCCAAGTCTTTAGTCCTAACCCCAAATTCCTTTTTCAGTCCCTTGGCTAAAAAGTCCCCATTAAAACACACACTGTGTATTTCTTACAATGGTCTAAGATTTATGAACCTAAACCTAGATCTCTAATCCTTTTGTCCCACACGACGTTAAATTTTAGTTTAAGACCTATGTATGGCTTGATTCACATCCTTATGGGATACGTAGTGAAGTCCATCATTTCAATTCAGGACCCAGCCACAACATGATTATGGTTAGCATTGATCTATGTATCTCTGTATACATTGAAAAATACCAATCTTTATGTGTCATAATCCTAACCGTAAATATTTTCAGATCCTCATAACCCTTTTCATGACTTCTAGTCACAAAAATTTTAAACTTCTGAGAGTTCTTTTGTCTGACTATGTAGCACGTGTCCATAGGAGGCCTTGCATAAACAGTTTACATAACAGACTTGTTATCCAAAAGATACTATTATTTGACTATGCAGCCAATGCCCTTAGGTGTCCCTGCATAATTGAACCCCCTAACGGGTTTTTCCGATAGTGGAAACTTCATTCTTGGGAAGAATTCCTCTTTTGTCCTTATTTTTCTTAAATTAAAGTATGTAGGGATCCAAAAAAAATAGCCATCCTTAACATGTTTGTCCCATATCCTTTTTCATGATCTGAATGTATTCAAGTCTATGGTTTATATTATCCTTCCCTAAATTTGGGTCAGACCTTCGTAAGAGTGATATTCATCCAGTTCTTCGATAATCTTGTTTGTAAATATCTTCTCTATATTCAAATAACTCTTTCCATATATAAAACTCTATACTTTGGAAGATTTGAATCTCCATAAACTTTCACTGGCTTTTAGCACTAGGAATCTAAATTTCTGAGAGTTCTTTTGCCTGACTATGCAGCACGTTCCCATAGGCGGCCTTTCATAAACAGTCTACATAACAGAATTGTTAGCCAAAAGATAATATTTTATTTAACTATGCATCAAATTCCCTTAGGTGGCCTTGCATAATTAAACCCCCTAACGGGTTTGTTAAATAATGGTAACTTCATTCTTGGAAACTACTTCTTCTAATGCCTTTTAGCTCTTTTTCATATCATTCCTCAGATTCAAATATTCTTAAGTCATATATTACATATTTCCCCTCATACTTGAGTATGGTAATATGTTTTCAGATGAATTTTCAAGGAATTGAGTCAATTCTAATCAATTTCGGTCAAAGCTATTTCAACCTTAAACATTATCCTTTTTTATGTCGGACGTGCATGACTTTATACTGCCCACAAAATACAGGGGAACTTTGAATAAAATTCAAGTTCCCGGCTCACTAAACATACATTTTGTATGATTTAGGTAACATTGAGCAATTAAAAGGTTTGAAGTTTGTAGGGTTATTTACATTAATCCTAGTAAAAATAAAACTATGCTTACTAGGCCCATTGGCTTAGGTAAAATCTAAAGCATGTAGAAAAAGAGAATGCAGGTACAAATGATTCAAGGTGAAAGTGTTTTTCATTGATGCACAAGAGTTAGAAGGATATCCATATATTGGAGTCTCTTCTCTTTTCCAAGGAGATTACAAAAGATAATCAACATAACTCTTCATTTGATATACAACATCCCGAGCTTCATCAGCAACTACATGAAGCTCGTGCACTCGATCAACTTCACTCTTCTCAGCTTGATTGAGTTCCTTCTTGGCATATGCAATGGCTTTCATATCATTAGATTGAGCTCCCTTCAATGAATTCTAGAGCTGATCAAGTTCCCCAGTAATAGTATACAACTGTTGCTGGAGCTGTACCTGCTGGATGATTTTTTCATTGATTTTATGCTTCAGCTCCTTCATCTTGGCAGTATAACCAGCCTCATCTTGGGATACCACAGCCTCAAATTCACCGATGTTAACTGACAATTTCACCCTGGTAAGATCTTCATGGCACTGTTTCTCTTTCTCCCTCCTGAAGATGATCAATTTCACTGTGGTATGGATCTTTTCATATCCAAAACCTCCAAGGCATAGTATGACAAATTGGGAGGACAATCGAGGAATTTCTGATGATAAATCTTCTAAAGGAACCTTAGATATGATTTTCCATATGTTCTTCCATGCCTTGCATCGTGAAAATCTGAACGCTTTAAGCATCTCTGGGTCTGATTCAATATAATCATCACATGGGGGCAGGTAATCTTGGATTAATGCACTTAAGGAAGTGCCTTGTTCTGTTCTTTCCCCCTGACTTGTGCTTCTTTGCTTTCAATTCCCGTGGGGGCAGAGGCTGAGGCTTCAACTCCAGACTTAGCCACTGTAGTTGACAGCCCTGCATAATTAATTGAATGCTTTGGTTAGCTTCAAAGGATAACAAAAGAGTCGATTGTCTTTAAAATGAAGTACAGTCACAAATATTGTTATCCCTTACCCGACGGTGGGTAAGAAACCTGAGAAGACTCCTCCCTATCTTTCCTAGACTCAACAGAATCTTCAAGATGGGTATCATGAGGTTTTACTAGGTTTAGTTCTACTTGAGATAATGTTTTTGTAATGGTAGGGTTGACATAAATTTCCACACCCTCTTCAGGCATTGGAAGTTTAGTAGTTTCTATGGATGGAACTGTGTATCATTTTCAGTAATGATTATAAGTGTAAATTATAAGAAAATTTGTTGGGTGAAGGATAACACTCACGCCCAAGGTCTCCTAAATCAAAGGAAAACATAGCATGATCATAAAATTATTTGAAAGACATGCCATGATTCATCATTTCATCAAATGATATTTCAGAATCCTGGTTAGTCTCACCAGTGGGAGAGTTTGGTGTGTCTTTTTGACAACTTACATCCTATAGCCATTGACCCTGGACAGTATCTTTGGGTAAAATCATAGCATCAGTTGCAACAGTCGCCAGAAGCTCTAATGCAGGAGTTGAACCTGAAGTATCACAGAATGGAAATCAGTCAGTGTTTCATTCAACATTTTTATGAAGCATTATTGACTTACCAGAAACAGGTTATTCTCTTCTTGCAAAAGCAGCAGGAGGGGTACTGGGAATAGATGCTTGCTCTTCTCCAAGAGCAGCCAAGTCAGCTTGGATCTGTGATTGTTCCACAGCACCCTTCATGGTCTTTGAAGGAGGATCAGTCCTTTCCCTCAGGGGGGAAATTGACGAAGCCCCTACAATCCCCAAAAATATGAGTAACCATGTGGTCATGGGTATAAACTCATGATTACTCGAAGGACTTACCACTGCTATTAAGCGTTTAGTCGTGGACTTCCTCCTTCGTTGCCTTTGCTTCTTTGGGTTTTTGGGAGTATCAGTAGTCTCCCTTATTGGCACTTGGATTGGCGAATTGAAGGCTATGTCCAACGCCTCATTCACGGCCTTCTGGCCCAGAGATATCTCGCCTTGTTCACAAGGAGAATCAGCAGTAGCCCCGAAGGCAGTACCACTAGGGCTATACTGTGGCGAAGGAACCACAGTTCCTTTCTTTGCAAGCTGGAAGATGAAGAAAATAGCTTCCTTAAGTAACAAAGCTTCGACTGAAATCACGTTGCAAAGTAAATAAGAAAAAAAACTTACATCTTTAGGAGCCACATACTCATGCCACTCGTCATCTCTAGAACCACCAACCGCCACAGTGGCGCCATGATCAATCATTTCCTTCACCCGCCTGGTGATAGGAACAGACTCATCAGTGGCATATATGAGCATTTCCAAATCTCTGATGTAATCCCGCACTTCATTGGGGTCATCCTAGTATTGAATATTTTTAGAAGCCATAATATTCCCTATTCCAGGAAGTTATAGGCCCTCACACAAATCCAGCCAGGCGGTCTCAGTACCACAATATAAACTCTGCCATAGTTGGACAGCCTCTGGTCTTAGATATGAAGGCTGTGAGGAAGGTCCTACAATTTTTGACATCAATTTCTTCCCAGCTTCTACAACTACAGATGGAGAATAAGAAAGTGAAGAATTATTTCTTTATAAAGTCACAGTGATTAAATTACTACAATATAGTAACTCACCAGGAGTTGATGGAGTGGGTCTTTTAATTATGACTGGAGGATTATATCGGGAACAAAACCTCTTTTCCGCTAGTTGTGCCTCATCATCCCCATCATGGGAATTTGGTGAATTAGTTCTAGTGGAGGAGTCTGTCGAATAAACTTTAGGTGGGGAAGCATCACCTTCATGAGGAAGGGTTTCATTCTCTACAGTCCTCTTCCTTTTCCCCACCTGATAAACTAGGTGATTCAATATCCCTTTGGGGTATGATGATATCCAGTGCTCGGCATAATATGTAGCCAAATTATGTTCCTCTTTTTCAACTGGTAGATCAAATACTGCCCCAGTCTTCTCCCTTGACGTCAGGAGCCATAGTTTCCAAGAAACCATTGGATGTTGCTCTAACCTAACATGTACTGGAGGAGATACAACAATCTTCTGTAGACATTTGAATTGACATGAAAATCTATATGGTGCATAGGCCTCGCATATGATTTCTCCATCAATCCTGGAAACTAGCACACTATCCCTGCAAGCTAGCATGTATGCCCTTAAATCCAAATGGGTTGTTCCATCATCAACAAACCACCTAGTTGGCAGACTTCCATAGGGAAAGAAGTTTAATTCCTTAAACATGATCAGCCTCACTTTAATATCATAGGCATTAACATCTAATGGAGCAACACTAGAGAATGCTTGCACTGACGACCTGAAAGAACTTCCAAGAATTTGTAATCCATTCTGTACATTGTATGTCCTGAAGTGAGTGGCAATCCATCCCCATAAAACTTGGAATGGTCCCACTATTCTTAAAGGATATTAATCCATGAAGACATGATGTAAAATCTTGTGAATCTTTGCTAAAATGGGGGTAGCCAACCCAACCATTATTTCCTCAGCCCACTTTGCCGAAATGACAAAGGTCCCTAGCCTAACACCTCCCTTCGAATCCTTGACTGGAAAAAAATAAACACTGAGCCACATTGCTAAGAAGCCCGACAGATGAGTCTTCTTTGGGATTCTTTGATTCACCTCATATCCCCACTTCTCGAACTCTCTTGCTTCTAGAGTTGGATAGAATGTTCCAGGAGCACCCCTCTTCTCAGGTTTTGGGCAGGTGGTAGGACGTTTGGGCCTCTTATCCTTGGATTTCTTTTTCTTGGATCCTTTTTCTTTCGAGACCTTCTCCTTTGGCTCCATCTCATTCTTCTCAATAAGAAATATATTCATCCATTCCCCCGGATGAATATCCTTTCTAGAATGAGTTAATGAGGTCTCTGAACTCTTAATCTTGTGGAAGATCTTAAATAATTCTCGAGCTAAAGCAAGAGTTTTCTCTGAATCATTCCAATTCACCTTGGGAGGAATGAATTCATCATACATATCACCCAAAATTGGATCCCCTAAGATCTTGTAGACATCTCATAGACTAATGACTACTTCTCCATGAGTCAGATGGAAAGAATTAGTTGCTGGGCTCCAATGGCTGAGTATCTCCTTCACGATGTTATTATGTCTGTAAACATATGTTTTCCCAACCCAGATAGCTTCGTATATTGCATCTCCCATCAGAACCTCTCCAAACTCTGTACAGGTTTGCCGCACCCAGAATACCCACATCCATGTTGGCTTCATGCCTCCCCCAGGACAGAAGTCCCAACTTTTCTTCAAGCCTTTGGATTGATCCATCTGAGCATTTCGGAAGATTGAAGGATGACAATGTGGTTGCAGCTCATGTGTATGATTTTTCAGATCTAGTGTGAAAGGGCTATGATGCATCATGTAGGCCTTCTCCACTGTTCCAGCACTTAGAAATACTCCTCCACCTGAGATATTTGCTGAAGCAAAGTTGGTGTAATTCTGGAACCACGAAAATGGAAGATAGTTCTTTGCTTCCGGAATGGTGACTTCTCGTAGATGACCATAGCCATACAAAGGCAGATAAGTGCTCTGTGGGAAGTCACGATGATATTTCTTCAGATACTTAGCCAAATACGGAAGAGTGCTATCTTTGATAGTATAATAATCATGTCCAATGATGTCCATCATATCATCTATCCGCTTTCTAGCCAGTTCATCAACTATTCCATGTCTAAGAGCCATTGATTCTGCACAAGAGTTGAATAAATTAACTCTTAAATGGATTAATTTTTCATAAACTTTGTGAAGAAATTCGAAAAAATGGATAAGGCATTAAGGAGCACAAGTATGGATGTGTCGTGCAAGTGTTAAATGGGTCACGCAAGTTTTTGTCACGCATGTTTGCACTGCACAATTCCTATTACCAGGACAGTAGTGCGACAGCGAGGAAACAACAGAAAGTAGATGACTTGGGCTGCGAGAGCTCGAGAATTCGGAATCAAATGCGATGCACGGCCAATGACCGTGTATTTATAGGCCAGGCGGCCTATCTGTGCGTCTTACCTCAGCGTGCCAGGCCCTGCACAATGCGCACCTACGCGCCGCCCTCGTCGCTATCAAGACTTGCGCGCCACCTTTCCTTTGGTTTTCTTCTTTTCCTCAGAGTCACATCCTCATTTATTTCGGATCCAACTATGAGGGGGGACTTTTGTTGACACTCCATTTTCGTCACAGAGTCCAAAGGAATGTAAAGGGAAATGACTTAGCACAAATTGATCCATCCTTTGAAGAAAATATCAAAAATTGACAAAGGCATGAACAAGGGATCAAAAGCACATGTGCCGCGCAATTTCTATCACTATCGCGCAATTACACCTGCGCGATGCCTTGTGGTCACGCAAGTCACTTGCGCGAGCAAAGTGATAACTGCCAGGGGTCTTCTTCTGCCTATAAATACACCCTGTAGGCCCCCCATTCGAGAGAGGATTTTTTCCAGAAACTCAGATTTGAGCTCCCGGCGCCCCAGTCTCTTCTCAATGCTTCTGAAACACTTCTAAGGTAATTTCTTTCCTAGAACAGAAGATCTAAAGAGGGGTAGGAAGGCCTAAGTGTTGAAACTCATCAACACTTGCGCTCCTGAGTGGCCAGCCCTTAAGGGAAAAGGTCCATACTTGCGCGCCGCCTTACTCCTTCAATAGATGTTGCGCGACCTTCTTCTGGAAGAACCTCAAGAGGATTCTAAAGGATTTAATGAAGTGTTGCTCAAGTATTACCGTACTGGTTAACCGTCACGCATGTACACCATGTGTCGTGCAGGCATACCTGCACGACCAGGACTTGCGCACCCACGTAGTACTTGCGCGCCTTCCAGGACTTGCGCGCCCCTGCCTTTTTGGGTACCCTTCTTACCCATTTCACCCCTCTTAAGCCATTCCACCATTCCTATTCAAGATTCAATCTTCAATACACTCTTCAAAGCCATTATGGCATGATTTCTTGATTTGAATTCCTTATCTGAAAGGAATTATGTGGAATATCTCTCAAAACCTAGTGATTTACACATCTTTATGTCACTAAAGATTGAGATTTCATTCATTCAACCTCATCCTTTAAGATGAGAGAATCTTTAACCAGGGTCTCCTTTTCAGGAATAATCCCCAGTCATAAGTCCTCTAATTTGGGTATCCTCTTTAGGAGTAAGCCCCAGATCCCATAACATGGGCTTCCTTTTCAAGAGTAAGCCCCAGTCTCAAATATGGGCATCCTCCTTAGGAGTAAGCCCCAACCATAATTCTCTTAACCTGGGCTTCCTTTTTAGGAGTAAGCCCCAGTATTAATTTCTCTTAACCAGTCCTAATTTACCTTTTGATCTGGGATTCATTTTCAGGAGTAAAACCCAATCATAAGTATTCTCCTAATTTGGGCCTCCTTTTCAGGAGTAAGACCCAAGTTAGAGTATTCAAAATCTCCATGAAGCACATATACCTTTATGGACCCTGTTCCTGGATTTCTTCCCTAAAGTAAATCCTAACCTTCATTTATCTGGGTAGTCATACATACATATACCCCACATTATTTCTAATGATTACATCTTTCATGGAACAATTTTCTAAATTTTTACCAATACCTCTTGTTTCTCACACCAAGCATGACTCACATGATCTTAGAGTGTAAAAGTAATTGTGACATCCTTCTTTGAGCCATCAATCATAAAAATGATACTCCCTTACTCGAACTATGTGGGTTCTGATTCTTTTTTTTAACAAAGGATACATAGATATCCCGTGTACGGGTTCGATCCCAACTCTAAAATAATCTATGTCCTTCTGAATGACAATAAACTTCAAATGCCCCACTGAGTGGCTTTAAAACCAGCATGGTCATCATAATCACCGAGAGAATTATATATAAATGTGTCGAAGGGTACCATTGACCAAGAATCTCTAATAAATACAGATGATTCTCTATCGATGAAGAACTATGAATACATATAAAAGATTCTCTAAATTTCCTACATATTTAATCATTGATTGTCATATTTGAAGGAAATCTCATTTTATACTTGGTAATGTAATAAGGATTCACAACCATAACTTAAATCTATAAAGAGAGTCCCGAAGTAGACAATAATTCCCATCAAAAAGGTGTGAGGACTCCGACCTCCCATCCTCTTAACCAATGCAAATTCACAAGCCTCGTCAGTCCACAAACTAATGAGAACCAATCTTTGGAAAGTAGGTCCGAATGGATGTGGAATCATTGGATGTTTCCGGTTCTACGAAAAAACCCGTTACAAACCGATCGGAATATTTCAACCTCCCATCAAGGTGGTAATCCACAAATTCCGAGGGAAACAAACAACTATAAGATGAAATCTATGTACATAAGAAAGAACCTATAAGTATAATAAATATTATGTACCCCTGAGAAGTAATGTGTGATTGCTATAAAGAATGTGTGTTTCTATAAAGAAATACCTGACTATAAGAATAAATGTGTGACCATAATAAGATATGTGAAGTATAAAGAAGACTTGTGTGCCTACAAGAATAAATTGTTGACAACAAGAATGAAATTATAGACTTAATAAAGAATGATGAACATGAATAAGATATTTTTGACAATTTCATAAGACTTATTCTAATATTTTTTCATTCATTGTACCTTTGTTAATATTTTCATAGTAGGGGATAAAAATATTAAATTAAAATTGAATGTATTTGAAAAAATAAAACAATTTCAGGTTATTTATGTATTCAAATTATAGTTGTGAAGTACAGGGAATTAAGAATAATTATTCTTAAATGACTATATTAGATAGTAGTGATCTATAAATTAAATGGTAATGTCACACATGTGTGAAATGAATGAAATGGAGAATAATATATAAGTATTATAGGCCTAATCAAATAACCTATTTTATGTGTACTATGCGTCATTTACACATTTCAAAGAGAAGACATAATGAATTATTTTATCTATTTTCAAAGAAATATTTAAATTTAATTGATTAATAATAGTTTATGAGTGATTAAGATGCAATACAAAAAATTATCTATCTTTTCTCTCTATATTTTTATCAATTTTCTAGTTCTTATTTTATTTATTGTAAACTTATTTAGGAAACCTCTTATACTATAATAATAATTATATATATACTTATTCATTCTTCCTTTTTAAACTTTTTATTTGACCTAAAAATATGGAAGAGGCTTTAGTAAGATTAGACTTCCTTATCTGTTATTAGTTTTGTAAAACCTAGTACAGGTTGTGCATTAGTTTATTAATTTTAATGAAAATTATTAGTAGTAATTATTCCATCATGTGGAGAATACTAGTTTATTTCTTTTAACTGAACCTATATAATTTTTAAAATTCCACTTTATGTTATTTAAATTTTGTTTACTCTATTTTTAAACTGTTTTTACACTCAAAATTATATATATTTCCAATATAAATTTTATATGTATTTAAAAATATGACTAGAAAAATAATACTTTGATAGTTATTTTTATTCAACTATATATGTATATATATTTTTGTTTTTTTGTTTCTTTGGTGTGAAAAGATATGATCCCAATGTCAAATAGATTTTAAATTTCTTGTAATTGAGTTTCAATTTATCCTTTCAGAAACCTCTTAATTATATATATATATATATTTATAATTTTAATTAACTAGGATGTTTTATAAAAAAATATTTTTTTTAAATGTAGTTTTTAATATAAAGTTTCATTGGGTACTAAAGTCAACAACCTTTTTAACTATCCACTAGGACTAACAGGTGAGCTAATGCAAAACACATTAATTCACTAATCATCTCGATGAGATCATAGAATTTAATTATAAATATCATTTTCTAATTTAACCAAAACACCATTTTGACACCATATTTTGTGATTTTTAATTGACCCCATTATCTATTTTATAAATCAAATATTTTCCAAAATTCAAGCCAACAATTACAGTTTCATCACTTTTCCTAACTCTTTTCATGAAAAAAATAACTTTCATTGAATATTTATAGGCTACCCTCAAATTATAAATCTTATATGACTCAAGGACTTCTCCCATAGTATAATTTTCATGATTTCAATTATATAAACTATGTTTATATGAAATATATAGTAAGTCAGTGAAAATTTAAAACACATGTAGTAATAAACATAGTAATTTTTGCATGAAAATTTGTAGAACTCATTACATATTCTTGTAGACATCAAACCATTGGATATCAACATTTAATTTGATTTAAAATAGAAAAAAAGAAAATCTATAATAATTACCTAGAAATAGGGCGTATTAGACAAACAAATAGAGAAATCACACGATAGTAAAATAAATGAGTAGCGGTCAATGACAAATTATTAGCCATACCTCAACCATCTAATCAAAAGAAATAGTGTGTGATTGCACTAAGTATTAAAGGATAAGAGAACATAAAGAAGATCGAATGTGGAGAAGGGAGTTCACCACACATGTTAATCAAATAGGATACAACCCTCATATTTTTAAAACCACCCTCTAAATAATTAAATTAATAAAAACCTACCAAAATCATACATGATAGTTTTAGGGTGTGAAGCATTTCTTCATTCAATGGAAAATTTGGGGTGGGGGTATTCCCCCCTATGGTTGATATTTCATAGTGTGATAAAAGTTTTCACAGCGTGAATGTCTATAGCTTGTATTTTTTCAAATCCAATGCCTCACAGACCTCCCGAAACCCATCCTATGCCTCCCAAACTCACTACCAAACTACCCCAACATCTCCATAAACCAAAAATGAGTATATTTATAATATATTCAACTAATAAAGTACACCATAAAACTTTTAAAAATCATATTTTATTTCAAAAATCCCACCTTGAGGACTTATCATCCCCGAGAAGAGTCTCATTGGGTCTCTTCTGGATAACCCAAATTCTAGGACTGAACATCCTTCTCTCACCCACACACTATTTCCAATATATTTCTATAAAACAAAAACACTAAAGTGATATTTCATACCATTATTATCTTCTTGATTCACCCTTGAATCATTTCATGAATCATGGGTTACCCAACATATCACAAAACAATATTTTCTAAACAATATAAAACGCATATCAGGCCACCCCCAACCCCTAAATTCATTATAAATAAAATATTTTCACGTGATTATATGAAATTTAAATGAATATGAACTAAAAATTGGGTAATGTTTTTTCAACAACCATTATATACATCATTTTATCCCTGAGATACATTCCCAATCATCATTCGGCTTGGATAGAAAATAACTCTAGCCACTAAGCCCACATATCCAACTCTAACACACATGTCCCCCCTCGTATTCATTTGTGAAACCACAACACTTGATTATGTGGTGTTACCTCTACTTGTAGCCCTACTCTCCCATCGATGAACAATATAAATTGTATGATCCTCAAATGATATACCTTTATATAACCCAAAATTATAACTATCAACCCCACACATAGAGTTTTCTCAAAGCTATGATCCAAAACACAAACCTCGTTACTTCTAGAACACATAAACCCACACATGGATTTTATCATAACCATGGGACAGAACACCAACTCCCCCTTCTTCTAGATGTATGATACCCCAAATTATCACCATCATTGAATTTTGATTCATTTCACGAATCACTATATAACTTATCTCTTTCCCATAGAAAGTCTACCTAGTAATACAATACATAATATAATAGTTGGTGTCAAAAATATATATAATATGTATTCTTTCTATGTTCAATCCCCTTCAAAATTCAGATCAACTGGATATGGTCTAAGGCCTCCTTTGTGAGAAATATCCTAAATATCTCCTCCTCAATAACCTAGAACCAATATATACATGAAAAATATGATATACCATTTATATACAATTAAGGTGTTATCTATATAGTAATCTACTAACTATCATTTTAGGATAAATTTACTATTTTCAGGTGGTTCTCCCAGGAACCATTGAAATGAAGGACATATACCCTCAACCTAACCTCAATATTCTGAATAGAGCACTCATGCCATCCATCAATCATGGGTTGATAGGTAATTCTCAAAATCACTCTTGCACCAAGTGTTTTTTAAAAATAATACTAGGGGACTCCTATTACATAAGTTGTGAACAACCATGGTCACTAAACCCCCATTCCACAAGCTAACTATATACTACCCATTGGGTTTGGTTATGCAAATGTTCTATGCATACTTTCTTTAATGTAAAAACCTCATTGGACGACACATCATGACACTTATTATATTAATCATTTAAACTAAAATGAACCACTTCTTATGAAAATCACGAGCATCCACATTTACCAAAGTTACACTTGAAAGGTTGATTCCACTTTCCTATAAGGTTCAATCTCTCACTATACTATCTTATTGGATTCCACATTAAAACTCCCATGACAATTTACAACACATTGTCATTACTCATTATTCATGTCAACGTGTTTCGCTAAAGCATTGAATTCTCATTGACCTAATCACTCCACTATCTTTCTTCTAAATATTAATAACTAGTCATACCACATGATGATTATCCCATATCAGGCGATTTATAAATAATAATCATTTTAAATCAACCCAACATTCACGGAACAACACATATACTTGTTACTATCCATTATATACTCCTATATTGGCCACTTGTATCCCTATGGTACCAATAAATGAAACTATATATGAGTCAGGTAAGGTTCTTCAACACATCATTTTTCAAGATTATTGAAAACTATGCAGAATGAGGGTGAAGTTGTCAATTTTCTATAGTATTATCTCCACTATAGTGCATATATATGATGAATCTATGATAACAACCCTTATTGGTATCTTAATACTTCAAATAGTAGTATTATTGAGCTTTTGAAATGTTACTTGAGTATGTATTTGTGTCTATCAAAACTCTAGTCACCAAATTCTTTCCAACTCTATCGATAAACCACCACTGTATACCATGTTATGACTGATTTAACTCAAGGTTTACAACTTTTTTCTCCCTTATGCGACTCTCATGTTCTATCCCACTATGGGTCATATTTGAACCATCTTAAGACTCACATTCATGTTGGTACTTTTCTCTCTATATCTAATTCAATCCCTTCATACCGGATCCACCACATCAAATGACATGACCTCTCGATGCTTCAAAAAATCAAATGGTTATCACACAACATCTAACTTATTAAAAAATCACATCACATACCCCATAAGAGTTAAAAATCACAACATCTCTAAGTCCTCATGACCTCGTGGAAAATTTATCATCACCTACAATTACTTCATTTCATGTATTTGTAACTTTCTAACGAGTCCACTCCCATGATAACTTTCAACTAGTCATACCCAAAGAAAATCTTACTCTAGAAATCTTAAATTATAGCCTCATGCATCCACAACAACTTTTTATTTTCACAAAAAGAGTAATATTATAACTTTTAAACATTATTCCATGTTTAATTGTCCACAATTCCCATCCATAACTCATTACCACACTTCACATAGAACACTCCAACAACTCATAGGGTCGTTACCACAAGAGATCCTTCGGGATAAAACTCATACTTCTAAAAATAGTATTTTCTTTATCTAAGATGGTATCAACTTCCATCCCCATGTATCTCAAGTGTTATCATGACCACACATTTGGTGTCATGTAACTTACCCAACTCAATATAAATATCTTAGATATTTCTTGAAATCAACCAATTGAAATATCTCATAAGCCATCCAAATTAATCCAAATTGTTTCAACACCAATATTAAGTATATGTGTAGGTCACACCAACACATCTACCATATAGGTTTGTCAAAATCTCCCTCACTCAATTAACGATAAACTAGTTTCCCATTAAAGCTCTAACAAAAGTTATCATCTATGATACCAACCAAGAATAATCCATAAGAATACATCGAAGTGTTATCGTACTGTTGTATCGGACTCGACTACCAAAATCCATACCCCAATAATCCCAACCAAAAATGCCTAACAACACAATTGGCCATGCTAAAAACATGTGTATCTCTTATAGATGAAATAAACACACCCAATTCTTTCCTTATAATGTGTATAGGTATCATCACTCATGCCATGATAAATCACATTATCAGTAGCCACCAAATGAATCATCATTAACTAAAATTTCCTACTAATGCCCCACCTTATCGTGATACAACAGTTTTGGTCTTCCTTTCTTGCATCGATTAATATCAAGTTCTACTTCCAATTAAATTATTGAAACAACACACAAGATAAAGGATGGGAACCTAAATCCATTCCACATAAGGTATTAATATTCCCATTCCAAATATTTGTTAACAACTTCATACATTAATCTCAATATAACATTTCTACCATGATGCTCATCTATAAAGAATCCATAAGCCTCGAGTAAACCATAACATAGGTTACACTAATATACCACATTTATATCCCACAATATAAATATAACACCCTCTACTTTGTCGCATTGCTCGACTCGCCAATATCTTGTTCCTTATCCCAACACTGCAATGTAACTCACTAACTGAACCCCCCCCACCTATATGATTCATCACACAGACACAAAAATATATATATCTGTGTGTGTGTGTGTGTGAGTGTGTGTGTGTCTGTGTCTGTGTGTGTGTAACCACCACATTTTAAAAAAAAATTACACACTCTAGGGTTATTCAAAAATTATTTTCCAAAATAATAAAGTAAAAAAATCATAAAAAACACGTCTAACCAGTATTATCAATCCTTGAAACATAATAAAATCAAATCCATGCTGATGTATAATATAATAATCCTACTATTAGGTTTGGAACAAACCCACCCTAATCATATGTAATCATGTCGTGTCCTTGTTCATATAATCACTATTCAAAATAAATAAGTAATATGCATATCATCCTAAAACATATATATTTTACAACAAAATGTTCTAACATGTGGGATCTCTATATCTCTATGGTCCCAATTACCCATTATCATGATCATGATATACACAACAAAGACCCACATCAGAAAAAATTTCTATAAAATCCCCCAATAATCACAGTTCATGGAAATTAACAACATCTATAAATTTTGGTTACTCTTTATATATCATATCATTTTAATAACATAAAATAGAAATTTTCAATAGCCACAAATACCCATACATAGAATCAACATAACACAGAAGTCCCACATTATACACATAGTATCTATATTATTACTAATTTAAATTATAATTTAACCTAGTATCTCTTAATAGGGGCCTATATTAAATAATATATCAATTTGAAGTCATAATTTTATATTTCATAGGGGTCCATAAGTTGTAATTCGAATGATCCCACATTATAATTAAAATAAGTGACCATGTTTTACTATTGTAAATAAAAACAAGTAATAAAAATTGAGATTTCAATCCCACATAAAATAATGTATTCATGAAAAAATCAATTTTTGTTCCGTCTAATATATACAATCCCATAAATTATAAATCAAAAATCATGTGAATCACTCAAGGTGAAAATATATCAATAGTAAAAGTGAAAATAATCGACATCAATACCATACATGTTAACTCTCCCTTTTTATTAGTTGTGGTTAAAAAACACCCATTCACAATTTTTATACTAATTCCCCAAAAGAATTTGTCTCCTATGTACCATAAAAAATAGTCAGACCAAAGAATGTGCTTTGATGCCACTTTGCAACCTCCACTAGTCTACATCCTCTAAAAGATTCCCTAACCCAAGATCTTTATGTAAGCATAGGAATGGATCACCATATAGTATATTTTTGTTTCTATAGGTATGGTTATGTAGTGGTATAATGGGGAAACTATACAATCATATTAGAGTGGAATAATAGTGGAAATAATGATAATGAAAAACATAAAGAGATGAATAGTAAATAGACATCATAGTAAGTGAAAGATAAATAATCACAACCCATGATATTAAGACATTTATTATATACATTTCCAAAAATTATAATTTATTATACTATCAAAAAATATCCCATGAATAATAAACCGAAAAAACGAAAATACTCCCCAAAATGGACCTTAGTCTTAACCAGGTCTCAAAAAACTATGCTCTAACCCAGTAATATAAATATTAACAAATAATAGGTCATGTAATGCCCCGACCCTAGTTACCTAGAGTTGGTTCATTATTATGTAACATTGGCATGCTCACAAAAGATCAAGTCTCAAAAGAACGATTAGTTTAGTAGCATTGGAAACACTAGATACATTCATAAATGTTACATTATATCATAAAGTGAAAAACTAGAATAACATAGTCTCTATAGTCCACACTCATATACCCTTCAGACTATTCATGCAGGTCATCATAAAATATTTCTTCACATCCTGGGAAAATAAAACATAGAAAGGGGTGAGCTTAGATAATCAGTAAGGATAACAATATAGCGGAAAATTTCATAAATAAACATAATCATTTAAGGCAATGTATAACTAAAAAAAATCCTCTTAAACTTGAACTTCAACATAATATGTCAAAAATAAAATGAAATAATTCCATTTACTTATTCACATGGATATTCTACTAGTCTAATAATCACATGAAATATCAACAACCACTTTCATAATAATGGAATGCATAATCTCAGACTATCATAACCACATAGTCAAGGCCTTGTGCCAAGACTACAAATAAGATTTTGTCAAGGAATCGTGCCAAGACACTAGTTTGTCTCATGAGACCTAATTATGCATCGAGGAGCTGTAGAGGGCTCCACCCATCACTTATTATGTCTATTTCATTCTTCATATGAACAGGTTTAAAAATATCATAAACCATAACATAATCGTACCACATAAAACATGCATAACTAAAACATAACATTTCCACATTTCAATCATAAGATATCAATACAAAACATTGATATAATAAAAACACTATCAAAACCATTTTCAATAAAAAAATAATATAAAATTAAAACTTGGTATTTATTTTTCATTTAAAAAAAGATATGATTTGTAGAGGAAGCTGAAACCCAAATAATGGTCACGGCGATGGAGAAGTAATTGTCGCCGCATACGTATGACAAAAAAACATTCCTTTTTGTCATTTAGTAAAACATTTCGTATAAAAAATATTCCTTTTGAATAAATCTAAAAGTCAGAGGGGTTTATACACTGCATAAAACAATGTTGTGTATAAAACAAAATATGCCTCAGTGAAAAGAGATTGAGACGAAGTCCCTTACCTTGTGTCCGACTTGACTCCATCATTCTTTAACCTCCTGAATAATAAAATACAATTAATTTATACTTTCTTAAGAAACTTTTTCATGTTTTTTATTCCTTTTATATCGCTTATTACCATGTTATGAACATTATGTAATTATTTAAGTTAATAACGGTTGTTTTGTCGATCTTTGTTACTTGAGTCAAAAATAAACTTCTTATAATTACAAGTTGTTTATGTGATATAATATCCATTATCTCCAGAATTATATTAATGATGTAGATATCATATATATCATATATATTAAGTAGATACTTGCATTTATAATATTACATAACATTTAGAGGTATGAAATGAAATGTACCGTTCATGGAGACGGTAAGCCGTACGTATGCATGAACGCTACTTTAATTTCTATTTCATATTTAATGGAATGAAATCATATTTTATATAAAGGTATATTATAATTAAATTATAATATAAAATATAATATCACTAATTCCATCCTTTATATGTCCCACATATGTCATTAACGAATCAAATCACTTTGATGGGGCAGTAGTCCGCACTTCCTAAAATGAAGATATCACGTTTACCCATAATGGAAATCATAATGGTATGACATCATTGAAAAATAAAGAAGAATAAAGAAAAAAACATAATATATATCATATATAGAAATAGTTTCATCATAATGGCCACAATGAGAGGTGTTAAAAGAAGATTGAACAATCATCGTTTCGTGAGGCAGTAATTCGTCACCCACAGAAACAGTATGTTCTTTAACCATTAGACGAAGGTGTGTGTAAGTGTAAATAAAATAAGTCTCATAAAAACTTCCTAGTATATTGGAGATACTGTTTTTGTTACAAAATAAATGAATAAAATAGTTTATGGGGTTGTATAAGCAAAATCAAACAAAAGAACATAATTGAAGACATTACCTTAAAATCGGGTAACTCTTTTTGATTTGAGCCAAAGGCTTCCTTGGGAAGACATCTTCCCAAATTGAGGATTATAGGTGTAAGATAGGGAAGTTGAGATAGTATTTGGGATGATTTTGGCCAATCAAAATGGCTTTGAAGGTGTGAATAAGGTGGTAGAGATGGGGGCCTTTTATAAGAGGGGAGGAGGGGCACTCTTGGAATGTCAAGAAATGTTACTTTATTACATAATGAGTTTTGGATTTTAAAAGTCCCAAAATTATAAATTTCTAGGATAAGGTGATAAGGGTTCTAAATCTACTCATCTAATAGGTTTTTGACGAATTTAATTCTTATAATTTACATTATATTTTAATTTTATTTAAATTGTTAATTAATGAGGTAATCACTGCATCATCATGGTGTCATAAAAAAATTTGATTTTTTTGTTGTCTAAAAATAAAAAAAAAATATCATGATTTAGGAAATATTTTTAGCTTTCCAATGAATATTTATAGTCTAAAATATCATTTACAAAGACAAAAATAAAATTGTTTTACTTAGGTGATACATACTTTGGTTATACATTCCCTTTAACAAAATAATATAATAAAATGTCACTATCAGCCAAAAGTAATTCCATGGGGTTCCAAAATTTGTCACAAGGAATCCCATGGTCTTCCGTGACACAAAAAGTAGAATTAGGACACATGTTGTGGTCATTTGTTATTATTATGATATTATTTTATTACCCCTAAATACTGGATTACTAATTAATCACGATAGTTAAAGATAATTACCTTCCTTACTATTCATAATGTCAAAAAAACAAATGTGTCTTAATAACATAATTTGGACCTTTTGATTCCAAATATGTAATCCATTTTACCAAATTAAAAACACAAAAATTGTAGTAATTAATTTAAAAATTATTCCCACTGTCAAAACAACTAGCGTGTTTTTAAGAAACAATATCTATCAAAAGATTGACAATTGTTTATTTCCAATTCCAAAGTAAAATTAATTCTAATGAACATCATTGGATAAAAAGGTAAAAATATATTCTAATTATACTTTAAAACCACTCAATATTATAATTTATCACTATAAATTATTTCGATTAATAATGTTTTTTCAGTATTTTTCACTATTCATCGAAAATTGGATGTTCTCAAAAAAATACCAAAAATTCAACATAGTCTAATTTCGATATTAAGAATCCAAAAATGAATTCAATTTTGAAAAATAAAATTTTTATAATTTCAAAAAATGGGTATTACTATTCATAACGTCTACTTTGATTGGTCTGTGTTAGAACTCGAGGTTGCATACAACACACGCTGCTCTATTATTCATAGAGAAGAGTACCATGGTAGTTTGGGTTATTACATTCTCCCCTATATAAATGAATTTCATCCTCGCAATTTGAAAATGTTCTTTGAAAATAAAATGTTGAAAATAGAAAATACCTTTGTGGAAAACCCATATCGGAAATAGGGTTAATAAAAATATAACTTTAATAGAAGGAAAGAGAAGTAAAAAAGGTCACCCGAGATAGCCCATACTAAGATTCTATGAAAACATGGATATGGAGGAGAAAAAAAACCATCAAGGTCTGATAGAGAGTTGTAGAAAACAAGATTAAGAGAATGTTAACTACAAGAAAAATCAAAAACATGTGATTGGTTAAACAGTCATTGATTCCCCAGTTGGAAAAGTTAATAGACAATGTTTTTGTTTTAAGATACCCTTAATAAAGATGAGGAATTTATTTAGGAGATTTACTAAGACCGTAAGGAAATATACTTATTTGTCATGTATAATTAAATTCATTAATAAATTGTTACCACAAACCCATATTTCACTCCAAAATGTAATAGAACTCAAAAATATTCTATTTATCCAAATTGTATATGTTTCCAAATATTAACATATACCATTTAGATTAGGAAAACTATTTTGTAATAACTAGGGACTTCTTATAGGATAGTGGTAGGTAATAAAGACCTATCACACTATGGTTGTGGGTTCGATTCCTACAACGTTTTCCGATGCGACGGGTTATCCCCCGACCTGCAGGTTGTCCTTTTCCTAAAACTATAGTATTATAATATTCCAAAAATAATCTTTAGAAATGTTTTAACTTTAAACAATACCATCCAATGTTACACATAATCCATTCAAACCTTTATAGTTATCCAAAATACCTATATCCATACTTTCTCTAAAAGGTATCTAAATTCCAAAATCAATTCATCAGATTCCCCAAATAATGTAAAGTTTCTCTTATTGTCACATACTTAAATAATGATTACCTTCATCATATTAAAACCTCAATGAAAAAATAAGTACTGCAGTACAATCCTTATATATATCACATTATTCTTATAACCAAAAAATAGTTCTTGAGTCCTAAAACAAAAATATAATAATTATTCCACTTCAACTGTAGTAACATCATAAGATTGGCCTGGATCCCTTGGCCTTTTCTGAGGTAAGTATCCCTGACGCTAAGGAAATTCATTTGCATAATGCCCCATTTCTCTAAAATTATAGAATTCAACGTTGATAGCCTCTTTCTTTCCCTTGCAATCACGAGTCTGTTGACCTTTTTCTCCACATTTTTAACAAACTCCCATTCCTTTTAGTCAAGTAATGGGGTGTTTCTTAACACAATTATCACATAATGGAAAATCCTTATTTTCATTTTTTCCTTTATCCGTCTCTTACTCCACATTTATCTTCTTCTCTTACTTTACTTTATTGTCATAAGATTTAGAGAATTACTTTTCCTTCTTGATAGCACACGAGACTATATCTTCATACATTGAGAAAGATTGTTATACTAATGCTCAGCAGAGAAACGGTTTTAACCCATCAAAGAAACAATCAATCTTACTTCTTGGGTTATGTATACAATCTTAAGCATGCCTCGCTAACCTTGTAAAGTTAGAATCATACTTTGCGACATTCTCATCCTCCTTTTTCCTCAAACTCAGAAATTGCCTTTCCATATCTACTCGATGGTCACGAGGAAAGTATTTTTCTAATAAAAGATTTTTGAACTCCATCCATTCTATATTTGATACTTCATCATCTTCTTTCATGTTTTGAATCAATGACCACCATTGATCAGCATCTCCATTGAGGTCATAAACTGCCATGATAACCTTTTCCCTTTCACTACTCCCCAAGGAATGGAATATTTTCTCTAAGGAATTTACCTATTGCTCAGATACTAAGGTATTTGTACTCCCATTTAATGTTGGTGGTTTTTTCCTCAAGAAGCGTTCTAACATTGATCCTCCATGTTTCGGATCAGGGTTCTGCATACGAGTAAGGTTATTATTCATAACCTGAGTGAGTTGTCCCAGTATGGTGATAAAATTATCAGCACCAGTTGTATCACCAAATCCATTATAATTATCTTGAGTAGGAGGGAAATCCCGACATGGAGTGCATGCATTGATACAGTTTCCATTCCTTCCACTAGGCGCCATTTCTAAACAATGTCAATAACTAGATTATATTATGAATCCAAATACATAATAACAAACTTGAAAAACACTTAACATAAATTGAACTATTTATGGATATAATCCATAATCATAAAAATGTTTTCTTTGAGGAATTATATACTTATAAACCCTTCATAATGGTTTTTAATGAAAATGAGAATTAACCTAAGCATATCCCCCGGGTGTGTCGTAACCAAGTGTGCGCCCGTTGTCGTACACCAGTTCCCATTCGAGTCTAGCTCAATGCGGTGTTTTTGGGTTTTACCCCTAGGTATATCTATGCCAAAGCCGCCTCTACCTTCTTGTATACAGACCGGGATTTATTTCTCAGAAAACTCACAAAATCTCTATAATACCAAAATTCTAGGAAGTTATTCTATACTAATCCTCAAAGTCTATCATAATGCTATGTGCTCTAATCACAATTTTTCTAAATCTAGATTCCAAGGTTAGTACTAAACTGCCAATGATACCAACTGTAACGCCCCGACCCCAGTTACCTAGAGTCGGTGCATTATTATATAACATTGGAATTATCACAAAACATCAAGTCTCAAAAGAATGATTAGTTTATTAGCCTTGTAAACACTAGATACATTCATAAATGTTACATTTCATCATAAAGTGAAAAACTACAATAACATAGTCTCCATAGTCCACCCTCATATCCCCTTTAGACTATCCCTGTAGTTAAGTCATAAAATATGTCTTCATATCCTGGGAAAATAAAACATAGAGAGGGGTGATCTCAGATGCTCAGTAAGGATAACAATATAACAAAAACTTTCATACCTAAATATAAACATTTAAGGCAATGTATAACTAAAAAAATCCTATTAAACTTGAACATCAGCATAATATGGAAAAAATAAATTGAATTAATTCCATTTACTTATTCACATGGATATTCTAAAAGTCGAATAATCACATGCAATATCAATAACCACTTTCATAATAATGGAATGCATAATGCCAGACTATCATAACCACACAGTCAGGGCCTTGTGCGAAGACTACAAATAAGATTTTGTCAAGGCCTCGTGCCAAGACACTAGTTTGTCTCATGAGACCTACCGATGCATCGAGGAGCTATAGCGGGCTCCACCTGTCACTTATTACGTCCAATGTATTCCTCATATGAACAGGTTTAAACATATCATAAACCATAACATAATCGTATCACATAAAACATGCAAAAATGATCCATAAAATTTCCACATTTCAATCACAAGATATCAATAATACACAATGATATAATAAAAACACTGTAAAAACCATTTACAATACCAAAATAAAAGAAAAGTAAAAATTGGTATTTATTTTTCAATTTAAAAAAGTTATGGCTTGTAGAGGAAGCCGAACACCAAATAATGGTCACGGCGGCGGAGAAGTCGTTGTCACCGCATACGTATGACAAAAAAACATTACTTTTTATCTTTTAGTAAAACGATTCCTATAAAAAGGATTTCTTTTGAAAAAAGGTAAATGTCAAAGGGGTTTATACACCGTATAAAAGAAAGTTTTGTATAAAATAAAATAATCCTCAATGAAAGGAGATTGAGACGAAGTCCATTACCTCATGTCTGACTTGACTCGATCGTTCTTTAACCTCATGAATAATAAACTAGAGTTAATTTATACTTTCTTAAGAACCTTTTTCATGTTCATTATTCCTTTTATATCACTTATAACCATGTTATGAACATTATGTAATTTTTTAAGTTAATAACGGTCGTTTTGTCGATCTTTGGTACTTGAGTCAAAAATAAACTTCTTATAATTACAAGTTGTTTATGTGGTAGAATATCCATTATCTCCAGAATTATATTCATGATATAGTTATCATATATATCATATATATCCAGTATATACATGCATTTATAATATTACATAACATTTAGAGGTAATAAATGAAATGCACCGTTCATGGAGACGGAAAGCCGTACGTACGCATGAACGCTACATTATTTTTAATTTCATATTTAATGGAATGAAATCATAATTATATAAAGTTATATTATAATTCCAGTATAATATCATATATAAAATCATTAACACACATACTTTATATGTCCCACATATGGTATTAACGAATAAAATCACTTTGAGGGGGAGGTAGTCTGCACTTCCTAAAATGAAGATATCGCGTTTACCCATAATGGAGATCATAAAGGTATGCCATAAATGAAAAATACAGAAGCATAAAGAAAACATAAACATAATATATATCATATATAGAAATAGTTTCATCATACTGACCACCATGAGAGGTGTTAAAAGAAGATTGAACAATCATTGTTTCGTGAGGAAGTAATTCGCCACCCACAGAAACAATATGTTCATTAACCATTAGATGTAGATGTTTGTAATTATAAATCAAATCATTCACATAAAAAAATCATAGTATATTGAAGATACTGGTGTTGTTACAAAATAAAGGAATAAAAAGCGTTTAAGGGGTTAGAGAAGAAAATAAAACAAAAGAACATAAGAGAATACATTAACTTAAAATCGAGTAACTCTTTTTGATTTGAGCCAAAGGCTTCCTTGGGAAGAATTCTGACCAAAGTGAGGCTTATAAGAGTAATAGAGGGAATTTGTGATAGTATTTTGGAAGAGGTTGGCTGAGACAAATGGCTTTGAAGGTGTGAATAAGGGTGTAGAGATGGGGGGCCTTTTATAAGAGGAGAGGAGGGGCACTCTTGGAAAGTCATGAAATGTTACGTTATTATATAATGAGTTTCTGATTTTAAAGGTACCAAAATTATATATTTCGAGGATAAGGTGATAAGGGTTATAAATCTACTCATCCAATAGGTTTTTGAGAAGTTTATGTCTTATACTTTCCCTTTAAAAAAATAATATAATAAAATGTCACTATCACCCAAAAGTTATTCCATGGGGTCTCAAAGTATGGAAAAAGTCATACCATGGTCGTCAATGACACAACCAGTAGCTTTGGTACACATGTTGGGGTCATTTGTTATTATTATGATATTATTTTATTACCCCCTAACAACTCGATTACTAATTAATCACGATAATTAAAGATAATTATCGTCGTTTCTATTCATAATGTCAAAAAAACATGTGTCTGAATTACATAATTTGGACCTTCTAATTCAAAATATGGAATCCATTTTATCAAATTCCAATGAAAGAAATTGTAGGAATTAATTTTAAAATTATTCCCGCTGTCAAACCAAATAGCGTGTTTTTAAGAAATAATATCTATCAAAATATTGACAATTGTTTATGTCCAATTCCAAAGTGAAATTAATTATAATAACCACCATTGGATAAAACGGTAAAATTATATTCTAGTTATACTTTAAAACCAAAAAATATTATAATGTGTCACTATAAATTATTTCGATTAATAAAGTTGTTTTTCCATATTTTTCACTATTCATCAAAAATTGGATGTTCTCAGAAAAATACCAAAAATTCAACATAGGCTAATTTCGATTTTACCAATCCATAAATGAAGTGTATTTTGAAAAATAAAATTTATATAATTTCAAAAAGTGGGTATTATTATTCATAACTGCTACTTTGATTGGTCGCGGTGTGTTAGAACTCGAGGTTGCATAAAACACACGTTGCTCTATTATTCAAAGAGAAGCGTACCATGAAGCTGGGGGTGTTACAGGTAATATACCATATATAGTCCTATAGTCATTAATTATACACATATATTTAAACAACTTGACATTTTATAAGAATAAGATTATGTTCGATAGCATATTCAACATGCAACGTCGTGATTAAATGGCCTACCATATATATAACTGTTATTTTCTAGCCATTGGAATTTTGGCTAAGAATAGGATTATCTAGCATAGAAAAATATATGTTTTGGACAATTTTATTAATTATAAATGATTCGTTAATAAAATGAGTATCATTTAAAATAAAAAGAAATGGTTTCTGAACAATATTATTTTTTCTAAAAGATGGTTTTATCTGGATTTGGACGATTAATTTAAAATTATTTTTTACTAATATTATAAAATTTAGATTAAACAATAAGCTTCATATTTAATATAATAATACCATAATTATCTTATGGTGATTTTTAGGATTTTTATGAGATTTTTCATTTTATGTTAATAGTGAAAATATAGTATTTTAATTAAAAATAACTTTTCTTTTAAATTAATTATAATTTTTAATTATATTTTGAATTTTTATAAAATTAAAACTAGCTAAATTTTAACTCAAATAATACAATTTGTTTTATTTTTATATTTTTCATGTTTTATTTTTGTATAAAAACATTTCACCCTTTGGAATATTTCAACTTTAATTTTTTTTTCTAATTTTCTCTACCTGCCTAATTTTAAATCAAATTATTCCACTTATGTAATTTGAATTTTAAAAACTGGGTTACATATATAGAATAATAATAATTATATTACATAATATGGTATGACTAAAATTTAACAATAATTATTAGTGAAAATAGTTATCATTATTTTCTCAGATTATGGATAAAATATAGGATTGTGTATTATATGTGTTTATATTAAAATTAATTTTACACACACATTGAATTTTTAATTAAAAAATATATTTCATATTTAAAATATTTAGGTGTAAAATATCTAATATAACTCATTTTAATTATATTATTAAAGGAAAAATTACTTAGGTAAATAAAAATAATCAAGCAAATATGGTAAAGGAAAAAGGGTAAAATTTAGTAAACATAATGACTATGCAATAACAGCATAAAATGGTGTTTTTAGGTGATTATAGACCAAATAAACCCTAAAATACATTAATGATAAATTTTGGTGTGACATGAGCTATGGGAGACGTCCCAATGGAAATAATTTTGGGTATTTATTAGGATGTCATGCCTCCTCCATTATAAAATTGTTTTTACTCCCCTCACTTTTTCGATACCACTCATGCCATTGGGATAAACAAAAACCTACCTAAATCACTTACAAAAATTATTATTGTAATACTATATTTTATATTTTTGGTCATAAATACAACGTTTTAATGAATTTTTGGAAACCTAAGGACGATACCCAATGAAGAGGCAATGTTATTCAACGTGTGTGTTTATTTTACTTCCTTCTCCAACTACTTCAAATTTTCTTATAGAATGATGATATAATAACCACCATATATTAAATATAAATACATATTTTATTTTTATTTTTATTCCCTAAATCAATAATAAAATTCATTTTATGGTTCATGAAATCATCATTCACATGTATGACAGAAAACCTCCTCATGAAATGATGTTGTTCCCCTTTCCATAATTACCACTCACAGTGGGGTATAATGATGGATATAAATTCCATAAGTAGTATTTATAACATAATTATTCCTATTTAGTAATGATAGCATATATACCATTTTTATATTCCATTCTATAAGGGAAAGAATAACATCGCTTGTGTTCATGACATACTACACCCTTGTGAAGTGATATGATTGGTTTTCACTAACCTGTTACATGGGATGTAATAAGGGAATCAATGTTATATATTTTTTATTTAAATGAAATATTTTTTATTAAGGAAATATTAATCACTATTTAAATATAATATATCAATTTTCTTTTATGTTCTTATTCACTTGAAAGGATGATAATGTCGTTCATGGATGTGTGGTCTACTACCTCCTTGAAGGATGATATTAATTTTTTCACAAACACATAACAAGAATAATATATAAAAGAAAAATGATAAAATAATATATAATTTATAATATAATTATCATTCTATAAAGATAAAATGTCTTATAAATTCATTTCACAGTGATCATTGGAAAATGAAAATGTAACCAATGCATATGTACAACCTACCACCACCATGATCGTAATAGTAGTTAATTGTTCGTAACCACTATCGATGATTTATTCTAAAAATATAAAAAATTTATAAATATAAAAATTATTTCATTAAAATTACTTTTTATAAATTTAAATAATGACCTCTCTGAGCATAGTCATCCTACGTTTTTACTTTTGGGTGCATAAGAAAAATATGGTCAAAACATTTGATGAGAACATAATTGATTATATAATTTCATATAACATGACAATAAGTGAAATAAAACTAAAAATAAATTTGAAAATTTAATCTATAATTTAATTAATTAATATAAATTTAATATTATGGGAGATAAATACACACTCTTCAAGTCGGACTAAATGTAATAGTTTTCTCATATCATATTTAGTTCGTTGAGATGTATGCCATATCCACCACTTATTTTTGTTGTCTGTTGTATATAATTCCAAAAAAAATTAATGTATTTTTCTTAAATTAAAATTAATTAAAATTTATATATCCAATTTAGGGAATATATTTTATCATGTTCATAGTTTCAATATTACCAAAGTGGTTTGGGATTTTCTGTCCCAATTTGCCTTCTTTAAGACATATGTTATGTTATACACCTATCTTCTTTTATAATGTGTATATAAATAACCATGACAGTTTAATATCAAGAATTTATTTATTATCATTATATTCTATGTTTCATTTAATTTAATTATTTAATGGTGATTTTGATTCAATTTTTCCAAATTGATAAGAGTTTCATGATACAATATCATCATTTATTGGGATTATTTGTGATTAAGTCTCTAATATTGAAATATTCTAATATAACTCTAATTAATTATCATTAATTTTCTTCTACTGTAGTTATTTCATAAGAATAAATGTTTTCCCTAAATTTTCCTCACATTATGTACTCAATATATCATAAAAATGTTTTAATAAAAAATCACATTTTTCAGTCAAAAAATATATTTCTTCCAAAACCATGTTTTCATAAAATATTTTAAAAAACGTTTTAAAAAGTTATTTTCAAATAATGAATGATAGTTTACTCATAAATAGTTTTATATTATTTATAAATGATTATTTTAGAATATTTTACAATTATTTACAATTAGAATAGTATTCAAAATATTTTATGTTTCAATAAGTGATTTTCAAAAGGAAAATTGTATTTTCCTCAAATTTTTTGGAATTTTAATTGTATTTCCCTTAATTAAAATAAAAAACCCTTGTTTTTTATTATGATACAATTGGGATATTTTGTAATGATACTATACCCATTATTTCTTTGGATGGATTAAGTGTGTTTCAAAGAGATTATTATGAAACTAATTTCTTTTCCATGGGTTAATCATATTTCAAAGTTATTGACATGAAAACCAATTATTTTCATAGGTTAATATAGTATTAATAGAATAATGATTGTTTATTGTTGTTTTTTATGAAATATCTATGTACATTATTCATGTTTTTCTTCATGGACATTATTTCTGATGGGTTCTCCAATATATTAATGGGTGAGCCCATTATATCTTATATGATTATCTTTTCCAAATATAACTCCAATTCATTGGGTAATGATTATGTTCTCTAGGGAATTTTATTGGATGTTTAACATTTGGTTATTTAAAATTTTTAGGGTTATATAAAGGTCATTAAAGGTTCTATGAGACTATTTATGAAGATACCGACAAATTTTTTATATTCATTTTATAGGTATATTGTGTTTCATTTGGTAATAATTTATATCATATGTCTTAGGATTATTTATTCTTATGATTATTTTATTTTTTAAATCCTTAATCCATGTTTTAATTTTTGATGACCTCTATATTAATGGGTATGAATATTCGTATGTTATACTCATGCACCATGATTATTTAATTATACCATTATTCTTTTCTTATGCCCGCTGATGACATTCATTTGTTAATGCTTATGTTTTCCTTTAACGATAATTTGAGATCACTATTCTTATTTTTATTTTAACCTAGTTATAAAGAATAAGGTTTAATTAATTATGTCTATAAGATATTTTATATGAATCATTATGACGAAGTAATGTGAAATTATAAAATTTCAGTTAAGTGTGTTAAATTATCATTTAAAGACATGGGTATTTTTTATACATGAGTTTTTCCTAACTCTATAAAACAATACACCAAAAAGGTCCACTAGAATATAAGTGAAAAATGTTTTTATTTTTATTTTTTATGTTTTGGGTGGATGAAAATTGGACACAATTATCATCATCAAAGGCAAAAATGTAAGGATTATGATTTCAACACAGGATCTGTGAGTGTGGGTTCTAGGCTTTTATAATTGGTATCAACTGAAAGTATTAGATAATTTGGAGAGTATGTTTTTTTTTCATGTGATTTTTTCTTATGAGTTATGGATACCATCAATGGTTTATAATATTAAGGTTAATTACGATTTCAAACTCTTAGACACCCCATTTTAGTTTTTAAGTCGTAAAAATATTATGGTTATTAATGAATTTTTTGGAAAACATTTATTAGGTTGATGTATTTGTAACCACAAGAATTTATAAGAATTATTATTTAAGGAATAATTTTTTTCATTTTTAAAAAATTATTACCCATACTCTAGTTGAAAATGTATTGCATCTAATAATGTGGTGGGGACTTAACCCATTATAAAACGATGATATGGTTTTTCTCATACCACTAGCCTACTAAATGTCTTAGATATTATAACATTTTTATAGGTAAAGATTAATTTTATTTTGGAAAAATATGGTATTTTATTTTACGAATAACCATTTATTTATCTTGAAAGATTATATTATCAAATAGTTATTAACATTGGGTTTATATTATTGTACAAAAAAATGAATAATTTCAAGGATAGTTATTTACGGATTGATTTGGTTTGACTATTGGGAACTACTGATGAAATTTAAAGATTGACGTTTGAAGATTTATTTATTATTATCTTATTATGTTCTAAACATTATTTTTTTGGTTATTTTATAAATATATGAGGAATATCATGATATTTTTTTGAGGATTATACGGTCCATTAAAGTTTTATTTTATTGATTCATGCATGAAAAATTAATCATAAAAACACATTGTTTGGAGAAAAAATAATATATTTTGGTGGAAATATGTTGTAGGATGAAATTATAATAATAAATAAGTATATTTAAAAAATTTCTTTTTCTAGATGGTAAAATAATTCCTCAAATCTATGAAAAGGAACTTGAAAATAAAAAAATTATCTGTAAAAATTCATTTATGCTGAACTGATGGTCTTTTTTATCATCACAAAAAAAAAATTATGAGACAATTAACATTCCATTGATTATTCAAATTCTTGTGAACAATTCATTAAAAAAAATATATATTTATGTACAATTTTATTTGATTCCCACCAATGTTATCCTATTTTGAAACCAAGTGATTTGTTATTCCAAATAAACTTTATACTTATCATTCTCTTTTATTAAGAGAATATTTTATTAACCGTTACCATGATGTGGTGTAGAAGAAAAGTATATTCAAATGTATATCATTTAATTTCTGATATGATGTAAAATTTATAAGTATAATTTTATTAATGGGGGGATGCAACACCTTGACATTTTAAAAGAAGGAACTCATGTTTGATAACATATTCAATATAGAACACAAAGATTAAATGACCTACAATACATATAAATGTTCTAACATAGTAGTTGCAATGGTGGGTAAGAATATAATTAAATAACATAAAAAATATACATATTTTACAAATTTTTATTAATTATTAATATTTTAGTAATTAAATAATTATCATTTAAAAGAAAATGATTTTTTTTCGAATGACTTTATTTTTTCGAAAATATGGTTTAATGACATATTACACACATAATTTAAAAATTATTTTCACCAATTTTAGAAACATTATATTAAAAAATAAAGTTATTATTAAATATTTGAATACAATAATTATATTTTGGTCACTTTTGTCGATTTTTCTATGAAGTTTCATTATTTGTGATGAATAGTGAAATATATTTAAATTTAATTTAAAAATGAGTTATCATTGACATTATTTATAAAGCTAAATTTTAAATTGGTTTCAAAGAAAAATTATTTAAATTTTAAATAAATTTATCTATCTTATCTCATTTTAAAATATCTCATTTTGAATTTGTATGTAAAAACATTCCAAACATTATAACATTTCCACCTAAAAACCTACATTCTCATCTCGTCTTTATTTCTAATTTTAAATAAAATTAAAAAA